>CM042436.1:19653255-20253255 GCA_023631565.1 Gymnocephalus cernua | reverse complement strand
GTGCATAGATTGTCTTCCTGCTGTCCTTAGTGTAGAGTGCGCACTATTGTCACGCTATTTGAATATCACGCACGCACAGTCCCGTCTCCTGCTTTAATTCACCATTAAAGCAGTTTTTAATCATTTTCAGAAATTGTTTAAAATAATAACTCTTTAATAATCCTCAGCGATTGAGGTGTCACCGACTAGTATTTTCTCCCATCTTGACTCAGGGTCTGAAACTTTTCTGGGTGAAGTCATTTTCTTCTCAGAGCTTCACAGAAATTGTCTCCTAATGGTGTTTGTAGGTTAACAGGCACAATTTCTCCAAATCCTATTACAGTGTTCAAATCAAGAGTCGTTATTGCTCATTTCCAAGACTATGAGATTGATGCTCCAAATTAATTTGGTTTCGGAGATTATGGCCCACAGGAGTGCATGCTTGTGGATTGTGGCAACATTCAGGTCAAGGTCAGGCTTCTCTAACTTGCAGAGAAGAAAACCTTCCCTTTCATCCCTGACTATGGAGTCTGTTGTGATACAGAAATATATAAAAATAGCTGAGTCTAATTATTTTTTTTCCAATTTTAAATGTACTGAATCTTAATTATCAAGCCCCCTGTGGATCCAATTGTGTGTTGTGAACATCTTGGTATGCAGAAGAATCTTCCAATCTGTGGTACCTCCCTGTGGTATAATATGTTCTCCCTTGTGCTGTGTTTTACAGGATCATCGCTCCAGCATGTCCAGGCCCATGATCACACGATCACCGGTGTCTCCCTTGAGCAACCAGGGCATCCCAGCACCTGCACAGCTCACCAAGTCCAACGCCCCTGTGCACATTGATGTGGGCGGACACATGTACACCAGCAGTCTGGCCACCTTAACAAAATTCCCAGAATCCCGGTGAGTCTGCTCTACCATGCATCTGTATTTTAAGTGCAGCGATGAAGATAAAGTTAGTGTTTTTTTGGGGGGGTGGCTGGCAGTGAATGGTTGTGTCTAGTATGTTGCTTGAAACAGGGAAGGAGGTTGTGTAAGATTCAGTGTTTTACACTTTCTTTTCAAGGCAGATTTATCAGCGTCAGAATGTCATCCTGTTTAATGTTTAATGTCATCCTGTGACAGTCAAATGTCACATCTTGTCAAATCACAGAAATATCTCGTGGATGCACTTGGTGGAGATACCAAGTATAAACTGAATGTTTACTCCTTCTATCCAAAACATCTGCAGCATTAGTTGCTTTTGGAGTTATCAAGTATCACAAAATGTTTTCCAGTGTAAGTAAAGCCCACAGTTACACATGTACAATTTGTAGGAGTGCAGAATGCAGTGCACAGACAAAAGCAACTTGGTTATTCTGACAGATGTCACAGCAGTAAAGGACCAAAGGGCATGGGGCCATCTGGAGGCTGGGAGGCCGCACTGTCGCTCCTAGCCCAGGCCCCAGGGTGACTGGCACCCTGCCTCAGGCAACCAACTACCAGCTGGCCCTGACCTTTCAGACCAACTCTGTTTTTAATCAATCTTTCTTTCTTTCTTTCTTTCTTTCTTTCTTTCTTTCTTTCTTTCTTTCTTTCTTCACGGTTGATGCGTATATTAAGCTTAGTAGTGAATCTATGTGTGAAGGTGGGAAAACATTTTTAGAGTTTGAGAAAATGAGTGAGTCACATCCCTTTGCACATGCTAATGTTATGCCTCTCCCTCTTCCTTTTTTCTCTCCGTTGTCTACATGGTGCAAAAAACACAAGCTCAAGAGTAGTATATCGATGATGCATCATATTAGTTCATACCTAATGTTGTGAACTTTAGCATTGAGAAATCAAGAAATAGTAAGATTGTTAATGTTGACATGTTGTCCTCCACCCTCTCTTGCCTCCCTTTCTGCCTCACGCCCCCCCCCCCCTTCTCTGTGGGTAGAATTGGTCGTCTCTTTGATGGCACAGAGCCTATAGTCCTGGACAGCCTGAAGCAGCACTACTTCATTGACAGGGATGGACACATGTTCCGCTACATCCTCAACTTCCTCAGGACGTCCAAGCTTCTCATCCCAGAAGACTTCAAAGTGAGTAGATGTCCATCCTAGAAACTGTAAAGTCCCATCAGCCAGTCAGCAGTCCTACAACTTAGCACATACAATGAATGTCAAGGCTGTGGAATGCCTTTAGTCGCTGGTCCTCCTTGAATTGCTAAAAAAAAAAAAAAAAACAGTTCCCATGCTGGAGACAAAATATCAGGGCAAGCAAAGCTCAATCATAATGGATTTACTAGTCATCAGATGCAATTTGGTGCCCTCCAGCTCTAAGTTGCCAAAGATTTGTTTGAGATATGCAAGGAAAACAATAAGCTTGCATCAAGACAAATAAATAAATGCTCTGGCGCCCACGACCACATTGCATGTGCTAGATTTCATCAGCGCAGTGTTCTCAAGCCAAGTTTCTATCCAGTGTGAGTCTCACTGTATGTGACACATTAGCATTCCTACTTTTTTTTTTTTTTTCTTTTTACTCGTATGTGTCATTTAGTCAGTAATTACTTAACTTGCCCTGGGAGAAAACAAATAACCACATTATCTGATGGACTGTCCACAGTCTGACTCAATCACTGGAAAGTATGTCGGCTGTAATAAGCAAAGACAAAAGTCAGGCTCAAGTTCAAGCTAAGGCCCCATTCACATTGAGTAGATTTTGATAGAAGCATGAGAAAACTTGAATCTGGTGAGATTTAGGCCCTGCTGTCCTGCGGGTAAAGGATCGGCTCCTCTACCCCACACAACCCTGTGTTACATGTCGCACTACATCTCCTCTACTCTGGATCTTCTGTAATGTTTGCTGAATGGTGTCTTCGCTGGGGTTTATTGCTCATTCATGTAAATGTGGTTTTCAAACTTTGCTGTTTCCTTTTTTGGTTTGGATCCGCATTAAAAAGACAATCCAAACAATACACTGATTAGCTTATTCTGTTTTTTTTTTTTTTTACTTATTTTGCTATCTAGTATAGCAAGATATCCTGCGTGCTGCATTTGGCTACCAGCCTCATCCAATTCAGTTCAATCTACCTTTAAAATACGGGGGAAGTATCTCATTTTTTGTAGGATTGCTTGAGAGAATACCGGAGGCTTTATGTCAAAAAACTAAAATGAACAGGAGAGATTATCGGGCTATTGCATTTAAGAATCTGTAAATAAACACATTCAAGCTAGAATGCTTATTTTAGATTAAGTATACTGGCACAAGTATGTTGGAAAAGTTTTCTGCTAATCTTAATCTTTACAGTGTTGATGTCATGACCCAGCATGAGTCACATACTCGTCTCACTCTCTCACTGACAGTCCATAAACCCTTACAGATTGTGTGTGGTAAATATATATCTAGCGATATACAGTGTGTCGTCCCCTCTCTCTCCCTTACCAGTCTATCTGTATTATCTAATAAAAAGCCCTGAAAGTAATCTTTATAAAAAAGAAAGTCACTAGATTATTAAATTATGTTTAATTTTATTTTTTGTCTTACCCTTTGTAAGTATTATTTGGATATCTTTGCCTTTATTAGGAGAGAGTAAAGAGCTGACAGGAAATGAGGGATGTGGGGTTACTGTATATGGTCAGTATCTTAAACCAGAAGGCCCCAAGCCTGTTCTTTAAAAGATAATTGATACTGACGATAAAACTTGTTAGTTAACCTTAGAAATATGGAAATTAGAGGTTCCTTCCCGCCAGCGACAACATGTAAGATAATATACATAATATCCTAAGATGTCAACGCCCTTTGCCCTGTCTCCTACAGGACTACAGTCTGCTGTATGAGGAGGCGCGGTACTTCCAGCTGCAGCCAATGCTTGCTGAGCTGGAGCGCTGGCGTCAGGACCAGGAGCTAGGCCGGGTGTCGCGTCCCTGCGAGTGCTTGGTGGTACGCGTTGCACCTGACCTGGGCGAGAGGATCGCGCTCAGCGGTGACAAGGCCCTGATTGAAGACGTGTTTCCGGAAATTGGTGATGTCATGTGCAACTCTGTCAATGCCGGCTGGAACCATGACTCCACGCACGTCATCCGCTTCCCACTTAATGGATACTGCCACCTCAACTCTGTCCAGGTAATGGGAACAGTGGGCTGCTATGGGTGTACTCTCATGTATAGGCTACTCAGCATTTTATTCAGCATTCCTCAATAAGTATAAACCCCTGAAAGGTTAGATAAAGTTTTTCTATATTTTTGCATTCAGTTATACTGTATGCCTGAGGATTTGACTTGGGTGATTCTGTTCATTCAACTTTTTTTTTTTTTCATCTGCAGTTACACTGTAGACTTTTAGAATTTTACTGATGTCTGATTGCAAAATCTTATCTTTTTTTTTTTATCTAATCGAGTACAAGAACAGCCTTGCGGAAAAATTAGTTCTTTGATGAGTATATCAAAGCATCAATTTGGCAAGCCATCATTACACAAGTCTACCATCATCTTTACTTCTCTGTGATCTGACAGGAATAATGATTTTTTTAATTCGGCTTTTGGAGCTTGTGGATGGTCAGCTTTAATACCATGCATCCTTTTGCAGCACTCATACCACTGTATGTTGCATGTGTTCCATGTGGAAGAAAAACACATACAATGAAATCAATAAGTAATGTTGATTGTTTTAAACTTTCCCTTTGATATGGGCATCAGGGCCAAGCTGCACAGAGGGGACAGTAAATGGGTTAATGGTGGATTTCAACCCATTCAGTGAGGGGATGGCTGACACCTTGAGTCATGGTGGAGAGTCACCTGATTGTGCAAACTGAGGGGAAACTGGCAGACAGAAAGAGGAAGTGAACAATTCAGGATACGGTGAAGCACTTAACAACCCTCTAAGACACTTGGGGGGGAATCATCTGACGTCTACACATAAGATTATTCCCCTGGGTGTCTTACAGGGTTGTTGGATCGATGCTCAATTTAAAATGAAAATAAAGCCAAGCAACTGCATATATTTGTGTTTGTTACATTCGAGAAACAAATCAGTACAACACATTTGAGTAAGATGTCTTACCAAAGTGTAGTTCTGCAGATCCACAAGACTTCTGCATGAAGTTGAATACCAGCAATGCTTTGAGGCTGTGCGTGGTAGTTAGACTGGGTCAACTCCGCCCGATCTGCCGACGATTTGATTTCGCCCTGCAGCTCAGGCTGGAAACCTGTCCGTTTATCTCTCCTGCTTCCGTTACCAATTTGCGGGAACCAATCACAAACTGGCTTATCCACCTGGCGCACTATTGGCGGGTTTAACACGATGACGATAGAGAAGCGAAGGCAAGCAGCTTTTTGTTTACATTCAACATGGCGGCCACCGAAGTGCAGCAACCCGTTGATGCCGCTGTTGCTGCGGTTTTCAAAGATTTCAAAGGCATGTTTTCTCTGAAAACAGAACAGACACTTGCCCTGGAACAATTCCTACAAAAGAAGGATATGTTTGCCTTACTACCGGCCGGCTTTTTTATTTTTATTTTTTTACTCTAGACCAGCTTTCGCTGCAAAGTACGTCACCAGGATCGTTGGTCTGATTGGTTGAAGGACTATCCAATTGCGTACAGAGTCATTTGAACTATGCCCATTGGTCACGCCTCTTGTGCAGAGAAAATACAGAGCAGACTCCCCAGACCAATGCTCAATCTTAAACGATTGAGCTTGGTCTGGTGATAGCCAGACTACAAGGTAGTGGTAGTTCTTCACTAAAATAAAGCAGAAGATAGTCTCGCTATATGAGGTTATTTTTGTTGAAAAACATCCTTTACTGTTGTGGTGTTGGGAAAGTTGGGATTTCTAGGGGAGCAAAACTATGACAAAACATTTCATAGGCATAATGGGTTCTAGGAAAAACCATATTTTGTAGACTAAAACAAGACTTTAAAGGGAAAACTTCTACGTTCAGAAAACATTTTTTTAATTCATTTTTCAGCATGCATTTGGCAATATTGTATTTCCCTGGTTAGATATTGATATTCCACTAATTAATTGATGTTAAAAATCCTCAGATCCGCATCAATAAGCAATGGAGGAGAGGCATATTTGAAAAGATTTCACAATAATTTGGACTGTGTCTCCATTTGAGGAAGTCAAATCTCCATCTCCCTTCCAAAAAAACACACAAACAAACCCGTCTCTAAAGTGTGAGTCGTGGAGAGCAAGCAAGAGAGTGAGCATGCTCCCTGGCAGGTTGTCCCCAGGCAGGGCCCATAATCCTGTTTGGTTATTAAAGCACGCCGGCGGTGGATGCTGTATCTGCGGCTAATGGAGGCAGGGCGGGGGTTTGGAGAGAAGGAAGGGGGGCAGAGAGAGCTGCCAGCAGTAGGGGGACCTTTGTAGTTTTGGCGGAGGCTTGGGCCTGGGGGCTGGGGGAGAAATGGGGAGAGGGGGGTTTTGCTGAGCAGCCCACACTGGGCCAAGTGGCAGAGAGAAAGCCTCACTGCTCCCTGGGGCCTCTTCGATGGAATGTGATCCTACAGCCCCCCCGGACACGTCTGTAGATGTCTGCAAGGCTGCGAGATCACACACACACACACACACACACACACACACACACACACACACACACACACACACACACACACACACACACACACACACACACACCCCAGAAAACAATGAAAATGAGGCATGAGGAAAAACGAGAGGTTCTTGGTTTTGTGGAAGTCTTGTGAAAGTCTCATCCAAATTCCCGTCACAGGCCGTATTACTCCCAGGGCTGTTTCCAATGTTTTACTTAGCACTAACTCCGCAGCATATAACTAGAAGAGTTTTGGATGGTTCTGTGCTTTCCAGTAGTAAACAAAAGGTTAGAGGTTACATTTATGTTTTAGCATCACAATTTATTTGGGACTGGTAGACCTCCATGAATGATGTATAGGGCATCTTAACCAGGTTGGCACTGACTATCAAAGATATATGAGTAAGCACTGCCTGTCACCAGAGTGCTAATGCAGGATGCTAATGATGCGTTTCCCTCTGTGATTGATGTCCTGTATTGCCACTAACATCTTCCCCCTTCTATTCCATTCCACCTTTTCCAGGTTCTAGAGCGCCTGCAACAACGTGGCTTCGAGATCGCCGGCTCCTGTGGTGGAGGCGTGGACTCATCCCAATTCAGCGAGTACGTCCTGAGGCGGGAACTGAGGAGGACGAGTCAGCGAGGATCCAATTCAAACAGGATAAAGCAGGAGCAGCTGGACTAGAAACCTCCCGAGCAGCAGGAGGTGCTAGACTTTTCTGTGGCGTCCAAACGCTCAGTGCTGCAGAGCTCTGTGGACTCTGTTTTTCTCCGTTTTCCTTGTTAATGTTTTTGTTTTCTTAAACTTGAGAATCATCTAGAGAATAAAATATGAGGTGCAACAGGAGATTTTTTTGCCATAAGAAGATACAAGACATTTGATAAGTTTGAGATTG
Organism: Gymnocephalus cernua; assembly: GCA_023631565.1. Classification (NCBI taxonomy): domain Eukaryota; kingdom Metazoa; phylum Chordata; class Actinopteri; order Perciformes; family Percidae; genus Gymnocephalus; species Gymnocephalus cernua. The sequence continues at coordinate 20,245,858 of CM042436.1, read as the reverse complement.
CAAGGACATTTGTGAATGTCTAGCCCCCATAAACCAATTTAAAAAGGATTTATATACGCTGGATCCCCAAACAAAGTTTGTTTTAAAACTTGGAGCCTACATTAGGTTGAATATGATTTCTATTATACCCACATAAATTTAAAAGAAGGCTTTTATTGCTTACGTAGTATGTTGCATAGCTTGTCACCAATGACTTGATTTTGATGTCTCACTGGCAAATTGGCTAAGTCTGTTTTTATCCCTCGCTGTAAAAAGGTCACTAATGTGTTGCTTACAGTACAGAATGTCTCAGTTGTCATAAACAGTTAGTTTCAACAAAGCATCTTTTTTCACAACTAACATGATGTTGAATATTATGATACCAATGAAGTGTTTTTTTTTTACTTTAATGAAAGTTATTTTATTGGATTATGCCATAAAATATAGTTGACATTAGTATCATCAAAATTAAACATCAAAGACCCATCCATACACAGTACAGAAAATAATTCAGTAAATTATTATGTCACACCATTTGCTCCATTGCGTAGTATGAACTACTAACCCCCATGTGCTAACTTGGGAATTATTTAATTGGATCATAATATTCCCCTGAGTCATGACCTGTAAATTCCTTTCATTGTATATGTGTTTGTGTTTTTTACATTTAATCTTTTTAAAGCGATTTGTTGCCTCTAACATGACTGAACAGATTAAAGCTTAATGTACAACCGACTCCAAGATCACTTTTACTTGTAGCACATATTGATATGAAGTTGGATATATAGTATTTCTAAGATGGCTGACCCACCTACGCTCCCTAGATTTGAGTTAAGAGGAATGTAGCACAAAATGTGAAATAAATCTCAACTAAAGTTGTCATGGTGTGTTTTTTCGCTGTTTTTACACCGCTGCTTTCACGTGTCTGCCAAGTGAGGTGGCCATTCCTCAGATTTTATTTCACTGCATCTATCTTACCTCGTAAGATTCTTTTGAGCATCCTCTATGTGTTCAGTGGCAAAAAAGAAACTAAATATTTTACATTATGTAGTGTTTTAGCTTTCCACAACCAGAGAGATAAAGCTAACTTTACCAAGGCAATATTGTACCTTGGAGGATTTATACTGTTGCATCAGTGACTACATGGGACATTCTTTACTTAGTTATATTGAATGGAGCCGACTTCTCCACGCAAGTCCTGTCAGTTGTGCTTCCACATATCCCTGCAGGGCCAAAATCCAAAGTGAAATCCCACACGGAGCCCTGTCGTCTTGTCTTCATCCCTTTTGGCAGAATCTCCACTTTCTTTGGCCATCTACGGTTTATGCTATATGTCTCCCTTTCAGGCCTCTTTGCCCTAGATTCCCTTTTGACTGACTGTTATTCTCATAGGCTAGAGGTGCAACTGTGAGTGGTACACAGCAGTGCTTTGCTCTTAATCATGAAACCAAAGTATTCATGGAGCAGGCATCAAACACATCAACAATAAAACTATTACAGACTTAAAAAAGAAGTTTAACTCAGCATTCAAGTGTTGTGGGCGATATGTATCACTGATGGATCATATCTTTTTAACAAATCAAATATTTTTCCACAAATGTTCAGTATTGATAATTTCAAATGAGCAAACGTCTACCTGATCAATATTTAAAATGTTTCATTTTCATTAACTTTTTCTGTGCAAAGATTTCACAGAAATAGTTCGACATTCGGAAAAACAAGTATTTGCTTTCTTGCCGAGAGTTAAATGAGAAGTTTGATATCACTCTCATTTCTGAACAATAAATATAAAGCTACAGTCGCTTAGCTTCAAACAAAAATTGTTAAACCCTGTAAAAGTCTGTCTAGAAAGGAAATAAGTGTATTTCCTAAAATGTCAAACACTTCCTATAATACATGTATCTGTAAAGATTTTTACAGTGGAAATGACAACTGGGTAGCAAGTATGAATCCCAGTGGATGGTCGTAAAAAAAATCCTAAAATAAAATGTTAAGGGGGGGGGGGGGGGTGTAAGAGAGAGAATGAACATGTGTTTTGTTTAAAATTCAGCTGTACTTTTTGTGCACACTATGTGATTTTTTAAGTTTGTTACCTGTGGGGCAGCCTGAGTATAATGAGACCCTGTCAAGCCCTATCTCTTCTCACTTCCTGGATTCAGACTAACTTGAAAAGGAATTAGAGATATCCTTCTCTCCGGACACAGCCTGTTGGAAAAAAGATGAATGGTAATAAGGAGCTGACTTCCAGTCATTTAGAGGACAGGGGTTTTGAGGAGAATAAAGTAATTTGAGATCCTCCGCTCTTCTGTGGTGTGTCTGTGATCATGTCCCTCTCACTAGCTTTCTCTCCAGTGATTATTTCCAGTCATCAAAAGGCAGAGAAGGGCCTGGAGAAAGTGGCCGTGGCCATCGTTCCCTCGCTCCCCAGGCTCTGCTTACTCACCACTAGTGAAGGTCAGTGGATGGACTCATTTACCTCGTCTTCCAATCATCGACCCTCACAGTGTTCACTTCTATAGCGCTGTGCAAGAAGTGGCTACTGTATGAATGTCCTAACTAAATACACTTGGCATACTTAGTATACTTATACAATATACTTCGTACTCTGGATTTAGTCTTATTCTATCTGCTGTCCTCTCTTTTGTTCTGTGTTGATCTGTAGGTTATATTCTGTACTGTAGGTGCCTCCTACCTTTATTGAAAAAGCCCCTTGGCCATTTTATGCCAGCAAGATAATTATGAATGTAACCCGTGGCAAAAAAGCAACACAACTCCCACATATCTCCTTTGCCATTTCTCTCTCTCTCTCTCTCTCTCTCTCTCTCTCTCTCTCTCTCTCTCTCTCTCTCTCTCTCTCTCTCTCTCTCTCTCTCTCTCTCTCTCTCTCTCACTCTCTCTCTCTCTCTCACCTCCTCCCCCTCCCTAAGCCTCAGGAGCTGATTTCAAATTTTCAAAGATATCTCATAGTAAGGCTGTGAGATTGAAGGCTCATAAATACCTTTATTATAATATAATGGCCACATATTTCTAGCCATCATTTCGAGTGGAGAAATTAGTTAATCTGTGTGATGAATGCCTGCACAGTCTTTGGGGCTTTAAATGTTCTTGGATGGACCACCACTGGTAGGATAATATTTCAAATGGACTCTCGCTAGTAGAATAATATGTCACAGTGGCTTTGCTTGAGTTATAGAAATTCAAATCTTAATGTAAAATGGAACCAATCTAAAATCAAAAAGTGGACCTCAGCACCTGTGCTAATGCATTCTTGGGCTTGATCTTGCTTGAGAAGATGCATGCAAAATAGAAATACCTGTTCCTGTTGCTTCTGCAGTAGGCTACCACATTAACATATAATCCTTAACGTCCCTCAAGTTTTTTTGTTTCATTTTTTCCAGTAGGAGCCTAAGGCAACTTGTAATAATCCACTTTTAATGTATAACAGATTGTAACCAAGTATGCTCTGATAATGTCCATGTTGGTTTTGTCAGCTCGGCCATACAAGATATTCTTTCTTGATAGTGAAGAAATGATGGAGGTGGATGGTTAGTGACAAAAGTCAACAATAACCTTTTTTCATTCACAGGAGCATGTATTTTCTAATTTCCTAATATAGTTTCTGTGTCTCCTTAGAAATTGTGCCAGCACATCCCTTTTAATAACTTTATTTTAAAAGAGTACTCCAGTGATTTAGTCTTGCACTTGTGAGAAACATATTTAAAAAGAAGCTTACTGTCAAAATCAACGCAGCAGAACCTGAGTATCCTGACTTTTAGTCCCTTGTAACAGTCAAGCTCCAAAAACACTGGATCCTACACTGCCCATAATGTTAAAAGACTGACAAGAGTCTACAGCCATGCTAGCGGCTCTGTGAGGCTGTACTTAGACACACTAGTGCTCTAAGCTAAATGCTAATGTCAGCATGCTAACATATGTTCACATTGGCAATGCTAACATGCTGATATTTAGGACATTTAATGTTTACCATGTTCACCATTTTAGTTTAGCACATTAGCATGCTGACATTTCCCTAATTATCACTAAACATGAAGTAGGCCTACAGCTGAGGCTAATGGAAAGTCATTAGTTTTGCAGGAATTGGTCACAAACCAAAGTATTGGTAAAGTCATGATCACCAAAGTTATTTCAATTCATCCTGAGGAAATTTCCATCCAATAGCTGTAGAGACATTTCACTCAAAACCATAACCATGTCAAACTCAGCGAGGGGATCACAAACACCATTAGGATACATTTTCTGGAAACCATGAATGTCTGTACAAAAATCTATGCAACTACTAGCTGGATAAGTAAAAACACTGACCTGTTGAAAAATCAGGGTATCACCTGGATATCTGTACGGCAAATGTATCCAATAGTTGCCAGCTTGCCGAGCTATTTCACTATATACAAAAGTGTCAACCTGCTGGTGGCATTAGAGGAAAAGTCAGTAGATTTCATTTTTCGTGAATGTCTATGCAAAATTGTATTGCAATCCACCATATTGTTGTTGAGATATTTCAGTCTAGACCAAATTGGTGACCAAACCGACAGACCAACATTGCCAGCATGCCAAAAAATCTGTTGTCCCTAAGCCCAAGATGTGATTACTCAAGTGATATCTCCCGAGTAATTTTGTCCCACTTGACAAAGCTTCTCCTGAGCCACAGTAGACATTAAACAACTGTCCTGCTATATAGTACTCTCCATGATTACTAAACTTGACTTGGACATGTAAAATCGAGTGAGTGCCCCTTGAATAAAAAAGAAAGTGTAAGGGAACGAAACAGCTAACCACCCTAGTTGTGTTAACTCTTTATTATTCCATTTAAATGTCTTAATTTAAAAATTAAAAAACTCTTAATTATGAGTAATTATTAAAGATCCTCACATTGTACATTTCCACTAATATTGTATAGTGTTGTTTCCTTGCACCATATTACAGAAGGGCTACACTTGGCCTGCCTCTGCTAAGGTTGAAAACAGCCGATTTTACACACAACCTTCATCAGACCCTCTATTCACCTCATGGTGATTGGGCTGTAATGTGTGACAGTGCTCCAAGTGGAGGATTTACAGTAGTGCTCCACAACATGCTGCCTTTTCCATTGTTTATTTATCAGTCAGGCCTTGAGTTATGGTGTGCTTGCAGTGAGGAATTTTAGACCGGACTATGGTCGCTGCAGGCCCCTTGGCATACACTGTACACTGAGAGGAAATCATTTATATTCTACTCCAGAGGTAACAGAAGAACATGAGATTGGGAAACAGCTCAAACACCACTCTGCTTGTGAGGCTTAAGGCGCAGAAAAGTCAAGCTGTTTTTTTTTTTTTTTTTTTTGGTGCTGCAGAGCATATTCAAGCAAGTTCTGTTTTTCTTTTCTGTTTTTTAAATAGTTTCTCCAAAAATCTCCTAATATATATGCTGGGCTAAATTCTACCTTCATGGTGACACATTTTTACACTGACGATGTATGGCACGGTGGAAGTGTGATGGAATGCTGGCTTTGGTGAGATTTTCTGCAGCAATGAAATCTAACCAGTGAAGCTGCCTGGAAATGCTATAGGTGCCACATTTCTAACCTGTACTGAAAATGCCTGGAGGGCATTTTAAGCCATTGAGATAATTGCAAATGTATCCTTTGGCAAAAACATCAGCAAGCTTTCCCCCTCCCTCACTCCATTCCTCCTGTCTCTCACTCCCTCCCTCTCTTGGTTGAGAATTAATAAGGGCTACCTATCCTTGATTAAAAGGTCTCAACTGTACTGTATTGCTCACCGGTAGCACCCCTCCCTGCACCATCCTTTCACATGGGTGGACCTGCATGTTAGGAGTGCTCTAATGATTCTGGAGCTTGCCATTCGAGGGCCACCCATCCATCATAGCGGTAAGGCCAGCGGCTTTATTATAATACAGAGGACAGACATGCTCTGAGGCTATGTGGGACACAATAGAGGTCTTTCAACAGACCTATAAATACATGATCTGTCAGAGTTGCTGTCCTGAGGGCGCTCTCAGCTAGGCTCTAGCCCTCGGGTCGGCCATCACTTATGCTAAGATATGCGTCACCCCCCGGGCTAAGGCTAAGGCTCAGTTCATTTCAGCCCCTCATCAACCACCACATTCTACCTCCAGCCATAAGAATAAATAAGAACAAGATGAAAAAAGTGATTCATTATGATGGAGAGCAAAACCTTAACAAAACAAACAAATGGAGGGAGTGAAAACAAACAGTTATAGCCTACTATTGACTATTTGGCAGCAGCATGTGAAAAGCTGTTGCTGAAATAACACAGGGATTTTGACAAACTTCAGTATTGGGAAAAGGCTGACTATGCTGGGACATTTGTTTTGTTATATCACTGCTTTGAACAACTATATTCAGAATTCTGACAAACGATACTACACCTGCAATTGTGTGCACGAAATAAAAGGTAATGTCTTCTCGATGGGTGTCTTGTTTAGAGGAAGAAGTGGAACATCACTGTCTCCCATCATCTTTTCCTCCAATATTATGCTTTTGTAAGTATATTATAAGTGATATATGCAGCTCCTCCTGATCCTCTCCTCACCTTATCTCAGGTGAGTATCTCTTTTCACTGTTGCCTCCAAGCCAAGATCAGCAATCTGGGTGTTGGGTGTGTTCTTTTGGAGATTAGTGTGGATGGAGGCTGTTGCATGTTAGAATAATAAACAGGTGAACACTTTAACTCTGCATAATTCTCTATCTCTCTGCACCTTAATGTATTAAAATCATATTCTTCCTCGGGGCAGAAAACCAGCAGCAGATTATGTCCAGGGCATGGTGAGTGGAAACCCAATGACAAATCCCACCACTTGCACAACAATGATCACCTGGGCAGGAGGTTGCTACTATTTATCATGCTTTTCACCAAGTCCTGCCATTTAAGGGTGCGATTCCAGCTGTCTGAATTGTAAGTATTGCTAATGTGACTGGCGATGTGGTAATGCAGTGTTTACACTGGGACACACTTCGCTGTATCTGCAAACAACACCTTACTCCAAACACATGTTCACATACACCCCCCCCAAGTTCTTCCTGTCCCATCCAGAGCGTACCCACTCCACCAGCCCCCTCTTTGGGCCCCCTCTTCCAAGGGTTATTCCGGTCCCCTTGACAGCCAAGCCAGGTAGGGGGTAGTGTTCATAATAGCTGGTGTTCTCAGCTTTTACATTTTAGTGCCCCTTCTTTTCACACACACACACACACACACACACACACACACACACACACACACACACACACACACACACACACACACACACACACACACACACATGCACACAACAACGCCCGCCCCTTGCACCAGTCTCATCCACCCCCCAGCGCTCCCTCCCCAACTCACTCTTCTTCTTCTTCTTCTTCTTCCCCCAGATCTCTCTTTGCCACAGCTGCTGCCTCCTGGCCTCGCCCAGAGTCTTCAGGAGGCTTCCCAGCTCCCTCTCCTTTCCCCTGCAGCCAAAAAGGAAAAGCAGGCAAAGGAGGAAAATAAAACTTCAGGCACACCACGCAAGGCCATCTGGGTAATCTTGTTCAAAAGGCTTGAGGTGATAGCTGCAATTTACACAGGCAAAAAAAAGAAAAGAAAAAAAAGAACAGACCTCATTTCCATACCTACCAGCCTCAAGGAGTTGAAATTGAATAAACTAAGAATTAGAAAAGAATTACAGTAAAACCAATACGGAATACTCAACATTAGTTCATTTTGTCCTTGTAACACCCCCCTCACTCACTCATACACACACACACACACACACACACACACACACACACACACACACACACACACACGCACGTGATTTACTAAGAAATAGAACAGTTGAGGTGACATGGAGGTGCCATGGACAACTAACAGAAGCACACAAGCATATACACACACGCACATGCACACACATACACTAACACAGCTCCACTCAAATACACGTGCAGACACACACAGCCGAGGGGCGAAACAATATTTGTGATGAAAGCAAATCAAACTGAAATCCAACATGTTAAAGTCAAGTTGATTAGTGTGAAAATGTAAAAGCATCTTCAACTGGCATATCCCACAGTCATAAAGATATGTTAATTTGCAACTTAATGGCTGAAAGCATAATTTTGCTTATATAAACCTTGAAACATGCTGCATTTTTTAAATGTGCCTTAATTTAATGAAGTAAACACCACCACAAAACAATAAATGCCCCAATTAAAAAACAGGCATGAAGAGAAGTGTCTATTTCCCGGTTTGTCCCCGCGGACATATGTACCCAAGCGTGTCTGTGCATTTACCCACACGGAGAAGCATATGCATCGTGTGCAGCTCATAAACATCATGCTTTCACATTTCACATTAGCATGTGTGCCATGTTGTTTAAGATGTAGGTTATCTGGTGTGAGATCCAGGCTACATGTTTATGGCGATATCACTAAGCATGTGTGTTTGTGAGCGTGTGGTGGGGGTAGGAGTATGTGTGATTGTATGTAAGTCTCGTCAGTGATGCTATGGTGTTACTGTATAATTAGCACATTATTTAGTCATGGTTACTATTCATAATTGTATGCATGTTATTGGAATACATTGTGTGTTAAAGGCAGGATGTGCCATCATCTATTCTTCCTTCCTGCTCTGCCTGCCCCTGTGTGTGTGTATGTCATCTGGCCTGCTTCGCACCCCTTGGGGGCATATCCCATCAGGCCCTCTGTGCTCCAATGTGTCCCGACAGACCTGATGTGATCTGAGTGGCTGACGGGTCTGTCCCTGCTGCCCGCTGTCTTTTCTCTTCCTTGCTTCACTCACACATGTGCCTAAGAAACCCACAACCTGATGCAGGCTGACTGGAGTTTGCACCTCCTGTGGAAAGGCTCTAATCATGTTATTATCTGCAGCATGTGCATCCACCAAAATGTTTTCCGCATGTAGGTGTCGTGCATGATACCTCACAACAATAATCTCGAGTTCCATCTTGAGTTTCAATTTTGCCGTGGATAATTCAAGTGTAGAACATGGTTACGTGCCTCACTTCTACTTTTAGTCCTATCCATTTGAATGAGTGCATAAATGTGAACGTTCAATTATGAAACCCCGCTGGAGAGAAACAATGCCCTCTTGGTTCAGTAGCCATATTACACACACACACAGGAGCCTGAGGGGATGCATAAAGAGTGGGGGTTGGATACCATGAGACTAGGGCATCAAACTGGGGCTTAGAGACAGAGATATACCAACTGGAACCTTATACCTACAGGGTGTGGGTGTGTGTGTGTGTGTGTGTGTGTGTGTGTGTGTGTGTGTGTGTGTGTGTGTGTGTGTGTGTGTGTGTGTGTGTGTGTGTGTGTGTGTGTGTGTGTGTGTGTGTGTGTGTTCGCATCCTTGTGTTAACAAAAACTCACACATATGGAGGAAGCAAGTGACATACTGAGGAAGAGAGAATGCTGCATAGGGGGAATACAGTTTTGTGGAGGCTCTCTATGTGTGTAAGTGTGTTTGAATATAATCTAATTGCTTACTAGTGGAGGACAAAATTGTTTTGCCTTCAGGATGGTGCTGATGAGAACTGGTCTGATATCTCAATCCACTAATCAGCTATGCGGGGCCATCCCACAGCCTAGCTCTTAAAATCACATCTTACATGTACTAATACTGTGTATGTGGCATACATTTTTTTTTGCTCATTTGTTGTTCATCTATTTTTCCTTTAAATGGACAATGAAAATGAGGATGCTTTAAAGTCTGTGTTCAAGTACAACAGCAACAGAGAGCATCAGGCTTTAAGCCTTTAATTAAAAAGATCAGGGGGGTTTTATATTGATATTTCTCTGCACACTTCAGGCACAAAACTTTAATGCCCCAAGTCCACAGTAATGCTTTTTTGATCAATGATTAACTACCTTAGTCTGGATCGTAGATCACCTTTAGGTGCTCTTCACAAGCTAGTTTGCCTTGTGGCTAAAATGAACCACAACATGGAGGAAATGGCTGCAAAAATGGCTTAGGGAGGACTGTGACGAAGCAGTGTTATTATTGTGTTATCCATTCAAGCAGCAAATATTTGTTTGAACTCACAGTAAAGGTCCAGTAAGACAGGTGCCTTCTATAACTAATTTGCTCTCAGTGACTATTGTAGAAGCAATATATGGTGTGATAGTTTAACTGGAGAGCTCACAATTTTTCCACATAAATAATATTGCAGCTGTTCTGCTTTAAGATGACACATTTCTGACATGACGTCTTGACACTGTCAACTCCCAGGATTCTTCCTTCAAAAGCCCAAGGACATTACCACTATTTGATTCGCCGACAGGAGGGGAGAGGATTTTAGGAGGCCAAGCAGGTCAGGAGTCACTTGAGTCATGTGACAACTCCAGGGCGTTGTTGGGAGTGACAGGGAGACCAAGAAGCAGAGCTGTGGTGTAGCTTCAAGCCCACGGGTGAAAAGGAGGTCAGTGGCCACAGGAAGCAGTGCAAAAGTGCCCAGAGCTACTGTCCTTAATGAGAGCACATCCCCTTGGGTGTATATCCCAGCAGCCTGACTGCCACATGAAAAACTCCAATCTATATAGAGTGCTGCAGGCATAAGAGAGCAGCCATTTTCATGGTCAATTCCCTAAGCCAGGAGCCATCTTGTGAGGTAAATAAAAATCCTAAGTACAAAGATGTGCACCTTGGTACGGGGCCAGTGCTGTTCCATCATTTACACTGTGCTCTATGAGTCCTTGTCTTACCATTGGTTTTACTTTGAAAGATCCTGACTGCTCAGGTCTGAATAGAGGCCTCCTTCAAAGCATTGTAAATTGATTTATTAATAAAGTTTGTGCTGCTGAGAAACAGAGGCTAATAAAACGGGAGCCCTATAGGGCGAATAGGTGAAATATATTTGAAAATAAACTGAGTAACTCATTAGATTAAGAAAATTATAAGAATAATAACCCTGAGCACTGCCTGGGGGGGGAAATCTCATTAACAGGTTTTTCGATTCCTCCTTTCAATACATTTGTTAAAAGTGCCAGGGAGTGTTCAATTATCACCCACCCTCTCACCTCCAAGACATAGGGTGACAAGAAACCCCAGAGAAACCTGCAGGGGCAGGGAGGGGCCATGCACACACAGCACACACATATCCACACACATACGATTTCACTTCAATCCCCCCTGAGTAATGGGCTTTCTGACCATTTGTTTAATACTGTCAACAAATAAGACAAGAGCTGCAGGGCTACTCAGGCAATGCAATCCCTCTCTTGAATGAGTATGAAACACACACACGCACACGCACGCACACACGCACGCACACACGCGCGTGCGCACATGCACGCGCATGCGCGCGCACACACACACACACACACACACACACACACACACACACACACAGACACAGACACACACATACTGTATACTCTCAGGTCTATACATGTTCATACCCCAAAAAAACGGAACAAAAATAGCTCTTTCATCCAGCAGGGTTTCATAAGAGCCACCAAGAGCCCCACCAAGGTTTCTTTCTTTCATCTGTTTCCAATCTTCCTATTGGCCTTTGGGCTATATTCTTGAGGCAGGAGGTTTAGAAGGCTGTATTTGCTCTGGAAGCATTTACCATGCCCTCCTCCTTCTCGAGACATTGCAGAGCGCTGGAGGAGGGGGTGCAACTCGGCCCACCTGGAGTGCCGTGTCTCCACCCAACCCCCTCTGGTGGTAGTCACCAACACTGTGCAGCATTGGTTTGTGCTGCGCAGGCCTCCAACTACACAGCAACTGCTTGGAAAGACATCTCAATCTGGAGATCAAAATTAAATAACACCACTTTGTACGGTACAAAGCTGAGATGGATGGATGGATTTGAAGCATATGTGGCCAATTGAAAGCTTGACCGCAGCTATGTTATGGCAGTGCCCATTACTATTTACAAGCTAGATGGTTTGAAAGCAGACATGAGATGCTGGGTTCAAAATAAAGTTGAAGTGTATGCTCCAAGTGCACACTTTACTCTTGCCATGTTTATTTCTGGTACCAACTGGCTAACAGTTTGCTTCACAGTAGCAACACCTGGAGCTAACACGTCTTGCCAGCTAATACTCCTTAAAATAACTTTCAAGATCCATGCAAAGAAGGTGTAAAATGGACTTGTAATCATAATAACTAAGACAGCTAAGTAGATTGCTAATTAAAAAGTAAGTGCGGTTGAGTCATATGTGTTTAGGCTGCCAAAAGTGCCAAATTCTGCACAGGCTAAAAACTACTTATGTCAAACCAGAAAAACAGTCAACTTCTGCTAAGATACACACTTTCCACTTTTAAAAATGATTGATTGGGGAATATAACCCTCTTTTGGCTATCAGTGTCCAATACATATGTAATAACTTATGTAATAAGTGCTTTATGTGTGTGATTTACTTTGTGTTTGACCCTGATAAAACAAAACCCATATGGAGCCTTTTGTTGGTTTACAATCTGTTTCAGTGAGCTACTAAAAATGACAGATCACCATCTTGTCCTTTGGCAAGACTTAAATTGTGACATGTGGATGCAAACTAAATACAAACCTCTGGTAAATAGATGTGGATGCTACTATGTTGGAGACTGAGATTAAATAACACATATGGATACAGATGTATGATGACTCTTTGGTATATTTACTCATGTTGTACACATGTGTCCGTTTTTAATGGAAGAGGGAAGATGATTTGCAGATAGGTACAAATATGAAAACAAATTCTCTCTTGCCTCCAGCTAAGTGAGAATTTCTTTTCTAGCCCTCTAGCAGCAAACCTTGACATCATTCATTTCCATTTCTCTGTTGTCTATGTGACTGCTGAAACTGCAGCACGTGCTTGGCTTGTTTAATTTTATATCCAATGATTGGCATTTAGTGTGACAGAGGAAAAGAGAATAAGTGAGAAAAATCAATCCTTTGGAAATGGGTTTTCATCAGGGCTACAGTGTCTAAAGTTATAGTACGTTTATGAGCAAGGGCACAGTGGCATTGATGCAAAGCACCAGAAACCATGTCCAGACAATATCATCCAGCTACAGAGCTGCGGTGACAATGGTTTTTGTATATAGATGATCACACACACAAAGACCTTTTTCTCAGCTGACATTTTGACTTGTCTGTTAGTAGCACAGATGCTACTAATAATATTAATGATGGCTCCATTCCATTCAGTGTGAGAGAGAGCGGCCGTGCACAGTACCATGAACCTGAAGCTGCTAAATGGAATTCACCCATCATTCATTTTACATTTATATCTATTCTTTTCCTACTGTGACAGGTCAACATGTCTTTCATGGAAAAAGGCCTACCTACAGGCAAAGAAAGTAAAACCTTCTGCAATTTAGACATGAATGCCACCTACAGGTAATGAGTGCCAATGCTAATGTGTTTTTCTTTTTTCATACCTGCTCTTTGTGTGTGAGTATACGTGTGTGTGTTTAAAGGGTTAACACTTAGGTTCACTTATTGGGAGAAGTTCAGCTGAGCTCACTGTTAAAGGGGAACACCACCTAAATTAAGAATTCCAACATGTTATTATTATCAATCAATATCTGTGAACATGAGCTACTCTCTCTCAAAACCACACACCAAGAAGTCTCAAACGTGTGATGTTATCAAGTATAAAGTCTGGAGCTGCTATAGACAATGAATTGGAGAGTGATTTTGCATACCCATAGTATGTTTGTTTCCTTTTTTATAGCCAAATGAGATTCATTCTATTGTGGTGTTCTTAGTTCTAAAACAGAAAATGTACCTATAAGCTATGTCACAATTCAGGGGCTCCAGCCTTCGGAGGCTGCATTTGTAAACCGATTGCGTCACACTGGCGCGACGAAGGCTGCCCCAATTCCGAAGGCTTCTTCAAATGCTGTCCACAAATGCGGCCTCCTTTTACAGAATTCGGAGGATCCAACTGTTTTATCCTTCGCCGCCCCAGGTTTCCCAGCATTACTTTCGGCAAATAAGCAGAAGCACAGGCAAACACAAACCGCCATAAAACAATATTATGTTTTTTTTTTTTTTTCTTTTTTTTTTTACCATTTTTGTCTGCTATTTCATCATTAAATTTGCATCAGAGAATGTTTTAGGTGAGACATTAACTATGTAGATGTCGAGTATAGGCAGTGTTATGAAAATTGATGACGAAGCTCCATAAACTGGCTTAATGACAGCTAGCTCCGCGGGGGTAGCTGGATATCTGGCTGGCCAATCCTGCTCAGAGAGGCCGCTGTGAGCTGGCAGGAGCTCTCCTGGTCTTGGAGACAAGACATGTTCACATGTACATTAGGGTTCATTGCTTATTTTCCTCTCTCTTTCAGACACTTGACTAACTCGTAAAATAAAAAGAACAACTTCTGGCTCCATTTCGGTGCTAACAGGAAATGCTCTGTAGCATTTCCTGTTAGCAAATGCTACAGAGCATTTCCTGTTAGTAACTGGCACATAGCTAGTTACTCAGAGCATTCCCCTGGGTTTTCTCAGTAGTCATGTTTCCATCAATGTATTTTTATGCGCATTTTGAAGTATTGCATTGGAAAATGTTGATGGAAACGTCAAAATATGAAAAAAAAACTTCCTCAAATTCGTAACAAAGTTTTTATGCTTGCTTGGAGTGGGAGATGGAAACAGCTTTGCCGAAAAAGTTGTGACGTAGCGAACATGTAACTCACATGACTATAGTCCCGGTATCCATCGGATGGGGGAAGGATCGGGATATGGGTCCCATCCAGTGCACCGTACACTTATGGCACAAGGTGCGTGGTGGAGTTGCGGTGCGCTATAGCCTGTGCCTCAGCCACGTTGGGTAAACTGATGAATTGGTCCAACAGCTTGAATCATATGGCCATACACACAGCATATATACAGCAGTGAACGGGTGTCTTACTGACACCAAATGTCTCTGCCACAACCAACTTGTGCAATGCTACCTCTCTCCGTTTAGCCAAAGAACTGCGTTTCTAAACTCTTTGATTTAGCAAGCCGGTTTGCAATCTACAACCATGCGTAATGTCAACTTGTGACAAAAGTACGTTTTGCGTAGTCTCGTTTATTAGCTCTAAACTAGTTGATGAATTTTGTGACATTTTTCAAATTTGCTTAAAATTCGCTTGACAATTAGATGGAAACATGACTAGTGTCATCTTGAATATCTTTCCCAATTCATCGTCTATGGAGCAGTTCCAGACTTTGTACTTGATGACATCACGCAGTACTCTAGTTTTTAGATTTGGGAGAGAGTTGTTCATGTTTACAATTTTTTTTGGACTGAACGATAGAAATAACATTTATAAATTTGGAAAATGGGCGTAGTTTCCCTTTAAGCCCAAACCAAGGAATGGGAAAATGACAAAATGTTTAAAAGTTAACATTTAGTGTTTCATAGCCACACACTGAATTGTGTTACCATTTAGATATATTTACCGTATACACAATATTTGATGGAGGTTAGTGTGACACAGTGTTACAATGTGTTCAAATAATTAATTTCATCTAACAAGTGGAAAAATAAAGACAATAGCAGCTATAAAAAAAAGAAAAAAGCTCACTGACAACGTGATCTCGTATAAATAGCATGGCACATTTAAGGACACGAGTGTCAAAGTTGTATACATTTCTTTGCCTGTTGGAGGCAACATCAATGTACATGTAGGTCTAACTTGGGGCTGACGGAACAGGAGGGCATGTGTAAAACTGGCCTGAAAATGACTGAACAGCTCCCTGAGAATCTGCAGCATGCTAAATGAATGTGAGTTTGTGAGGAAGTTACATTACAGAATTGTTTAATTTGCAAAAATAAAAATGAAATACTAAAAAAGTCACTATGACTTGACAAACTATTGTTGATCTGTCTATGGTACTCACAAAGGCTTATTCCCTGTCTAAGAATACGTATTTGCTGTACACAATATAAGGTAAAAGGCAACGACCGAAAAAAGTAATGATGCATTCATGATAGAATGTAGAGCAAAAAACGCAGCCATAGACATACACACACACATACGCACAGCCAAAGTTTTAGTGCTTAGTTTTGATTCAGCTCTTCATTAGCCACAGGGCCCAACTCCGGTTAGCTCCAGTATTAGGCTCAATTAGAACAAGATCCAATTAGAGGGCTCCTTTCCCCTGGGGCAAGGAGAGGCAGGAAATGGAGACTGAGAAATGTATAAGTCGACAACATGCGGACACAGCCAACATAAACAAACTTACTTTGTTGATCTCTGCTGTTGCTACGCAGGAGTCCTCTGGGAGTTAAAGCCCTGCTAGTCTAAGCTATGAGATAAAACAAAATAAAAAAGAAGCCCCGCAGCAAAACATGAACTCTGTGAACACAAGGGCTCCGACACCATGAAGGGAACGTCTGGGCCCAGAAAATGAAAAGCCCACCGGCGTTTTCCATTTACAGCTAAAAATCCAGCACTAGCTCCTAGCCAGGGTTAGTATCAGACTCTCAAAATGAACACTTACACTACGGGGGGAACAAATGAGTAGCTTTCTATTGTCGCTCTATTAAATCTGTCGGTTAATAGACATATACCTTACTACTGACAGAAATCAATAATGTACAATAACGTAAAGGGCATGGAAGAAAGAAAGAGAAAAAAAGCAAAGGTGTAATTGGTGAAAGAAAGGGAAAAAAAAAGAAAAGACAAAGATCCAACTGTGTGATTCTGAGCTCAGTATTTCTGTTCTCCTATCAGTATGGTTAGAGGTGGTGATGGCGGCAATGTTGTGTGAGCTGTTTGGGCTTGCCCTTGCCTCGGGCCTCGAGTGTTCCTCCCCCGGGCGGCGTGTGAGGGAAATGGTGTGTGGTGCGAGGGTAAACCTTGACCTGCCTGCCAGGAGGCTGCACACGGAATGAAATGAGCACAAACAAAGCAGGGGAGAGAGGAGGAGGAGGAGGAGGAAGAGGAGGAAGAGGAGGAGGAGGGGTGTCAGGCAGCAGTGGAGGAGGCATATGGCTTTACTTGTATCACCGCTACCACACTTCTTTTTGTTGTTGCTGAGCTGACTCTGAGTGGCAGGATACACACCGCACATTTGTGGCAGGACACACGCATCTCTCTGATTGGGAGTTCTCAGGTGTTGTGGGTGGCATCTTGGTAACGCTGTGAAGATGAAATGTGAAATGTTGCATTTCCCTTCATGCTCTGCCAAGTTGTGGTTCAGGGAAAGATGGAAATCCCATTATGTCACATGCCTAACTTGGCCCTACAAACTCTGAAACTCATTTGTGAAATTGGGTCCAGGTCTTAATGAGCTGCAAAGTGGTTTTGGTCTTATAGGTCTGCAGAGGATATATTTGTACAGATGATGAGTGAATGTGCAGCTATGTATCTGTCCTGATTTTGAGTTTACTTTGCAACCAACCTGGCAACCTTAAGTTACAATTCTATTCTGCTTACAGTAGATCTTGTATATGAAGATATGACGTGTTCATCTTTATCCCGTGAGGATTAAATGCATTTAAAATGTACAATTGCTGCAAATCAGCGTGTTGACATTAGTGTGTATGCCATATCACCCTGCTTACCTGTGAAAAGACCACTGAAATCCATTACATACTTTAGAGACGACTCATGAATGGAATAATTAGCACAGCATGCTTTCCGCCCGGCTGGAAGTCTCTTTCGATAATGAACAAAGGAAAGGAAATTAGCTTTTGTCTCATAAAGTCACAACTTCAAAGATCCCTGCCATTGCATTAATACAGCCATAGCCTGCAGCAGCATGGGAGAGAATAAAATAAGCACTCTCACTCAGACCCCATTCCTATCAAGGTCTTTCTCAGGACAAATACCGGGAGCTTGGCTCTTATAGACCACACACACACACACACACACACACACACACACACACACACACACACACACACACACACACACACACACACACACACACACCCTGTAGGTATAAGGTTCGCACACACTGGATCAGTAAGAGAAATTAGGAGAGAAAAAAGGTATGCAAATACATCCAAGTCAGCTCTCATAAAACAGTAAAATAGCCAATTTTCTTTGTGGATTCCTACACAAAACATGGTTTGCATTAGTGAAAAAAGATAATTCTCCAGGTGTATCACTATTGCCACGCACTCTCCCTCCATGCAGCTGGATGTACACTTAATCATATCAGGTCAACACTTGGGCCTGGGGCTTCCCAGCTGTGGCCCGGGCGACCTGCGACCGTCGTCTCGCCTAACTGCTGTTCCAGTCAGCTCCCCCCAGGAGCGTGAGTGGTACAGTGATCTGGTGCTAGGTCATTCTGTCTGGCATTACATTACAGCGCATTAAAAAGGCCTAAACAGCCCAGTGTTTGTGGTTTGTGTTTGCGGCTGTAGCTTAGAGGTAGAGTGGGTCAGGCCTTAACCACAAGATTGGTGGTTCAATCTCGATCCCAGGCTCCTCCGGCCACATGTCAAAGTGTCCTTGAGCAAGACACTGAACCCCAAGCTGCTCCTGGAAGCTGTTTGTGGCTGCCCACTGCTTCTAGTGCTTAGGATGGGTTAAATGCAGAGATTGGATTTCGCTGTATTGTACTGTGCGATTGTATGTGACGAACAATAGTAAAGTTTCCTGAGGATATAGTTTTGGTCACAAATTGAATCAATATCAGGGGTTTTCCTCAAATGTGTAAAACTGTGTAGTTTAACTCATGTCTATGTAAAGTGAAAGAGCATTGTTGACACATTGTATTTGTGTCATAATATGTAGCTTTATAAAAAAATGATGATTTTAAAACAAGTGTAACTACAATCATTGGTCATTTATCAACTTTCTTACTGTATGCTCAACCTCTTACTTCTTACTGTATGCTCAACCTCCTCATCATCTGCAGTGTTTTTCCCAAACAGCTGTTATCGTCATTGTCTCAGAGCTATGGGAAGCAGCCCTGAAGACCAGAGCGAGGCAAGGTTTGTCCAAGGCACTCTCTCCTCGCGCTATCTGCTCCTTTATCTGCCAGGATCAGTTGTTAGTGCTGGCAGTTTCCCTCTCCTGTCCTCTGGAGAGAGGTGGCTCTCAGCTGGAGAGAGGCGCCAGAGGCTATGCACTGTCTCCATTGTGTGGAGAGACACATGGAGGACTTGAGAGACTCAGTGCAGGTGCAGAGAGGAAGAGTGAGAGGGAACACACCTGAGGGGGTTGATTTCTTTTCTCTCTCTCTCTCTCTCTCTCTCTCTCACAAAAGTCAGGTTTATTTATTTATTTTTTTGAGGGGCCTTTTAGGTGCAGGGACATTTGTTGTCGGGAGGACAGATTTAGTGGAGGTACACTACACTGGAGGGAGGGAAAGGGCCCTCAGTTAAAATGCTTCCCCTCTAACTGCCAGGGACATTTGGTTGCAGATGCAGGCTGCCAGAATAAATTAGACTTTTAGCATTGAGGACAACATGCACGGTGCACGGTGCTATCACTGCCACCAAACCAATCTTATGAATTCAATGATCCAAAGCAGCATGCATGTATAGTACGGTATGATGAGGCGTGAGACTGGTACATGCGTGAGGTCATATCCTTTACTTCAATGACAGGGCGGGTCTTTTTGCACCGACAGGACATAACAAGCTAACGCTGATAACTTCACCTCAGACTGGGAGGTTTCCTGTGAGAGGGATCCTTTTGCTAACTGTTTGTTTAAAAGCTGACAGGCTACAAGAGTCTCAGTGACAGCCTCTATTCATCTCAGGGTGTCAGACAGAGGAAACAAGAGGGAACAAGGAAGGGATAAAGAAACAGGGAGAGAGGAGGCGGATGAAGAGAGATTGAGAGAGAAAGCCAAGTAAAGAGTAAATGGGAGATTGGTGTGCTTTAAGATTTACCTTTAGCTTTTGAAACATCTTCTGATCATCATGGTAGCAATTTCAGAAATTCATCTGGCAAGTGAATGAATGAGTACTGATGTTTTCATCACTTTGGTTTTAATTATATGTCTCACTCAGCACAGTCTTCCTTCTACTCGGCTAATTTAGATTGAGATCCTTCCAGGCTTTCCCCTATCTTTCATTTCCCTCCCCTACTTTTCTCCTCTCTGCATCCCATCAGGCCCTTTGTAGAAAAAAAAAGAGGAAGGAAAAAAAAAAAACCTTCATGTCTGTGACTTTCTTGCCCTCCAGCATATGAAGCCCTCTTTTATTTTGATCATCGCAGCACAATGGATTCATGCCATTCTGGCAACTTTATTCAGTATCAGCCCAAATTTACATACTGCTTAACAAGTTTGTGCGTGACTGTTGATGCCTCTGATCAAAGTGCTTTTGGAAATCTTTCTCATCTGATTTTTTTCCTGTCCTTCATTTCAAATGCATGCTGCAGACAGGCATCTTTAACTCAGGGGCAAAGAAAGGTAACCTTAGTGCTGCACAAGCCCAAATGTCATCCAACAAGGAGGGTTCATGTCCTGGGGATAAAGATAATGTAATCTAAGCAGTATACAGTGTGAGACTGTGTGTGTGTGTGTGTGTGTGTGTGTGTGTGTGTGTGTGTGTGTGTGTGTGTGTGTGTGTGTGTGTGTGTGTGTGTGTGTGTGTGTGTGTGTGTGTGTGTGTGTGTGTGTGTGTGTGTGTGTGTGTATCTACTAGCCTCAGTGTTTGTTGGAGGCTTGGGTTTGGGGGCGGAGGGAGACAGGGGATGACAAAAGTCAAAGCAGTCATGTGTCATTTTCGGTGCTGAAGGGCTGGGACCTGCCTTCAGGGCTGTCCTCTCTGTCAGACGCACTCAGATATCTGCGCTGAACTCTCTCGCTGTCTCTTTTTCTTTTGCTCTCTCCATCTTTCTCTCTGTCTTTATCTAATGCACGCGCACAATATGCAGCTGCACCTACCTTCATGGACTAACGCGCAACAATTCTGTGCTCCAAGTGGCATGCAGTAACAAGGTAGAACAACATTTGTATTTGTAGAGCTGATGTAAAACAGTACATTTTCAACCATAAACATCTGCTTTCGATACATGGCATAAGTTGACTCATTTCACATTTCTAAATGATTGCATCTTAATCACATCTGCCACAAGAGCAAGACTGGGAGGGACACGATTCATTCCTATTCATTCCATGACCAGTGACATGTAACCAAAAAAAGTGGGAGTGGAGGAGGATGAGGGGGGGGGGGGGGGGGGGAGGGTTTGACAAGTTATGTTGTAAATCAAGATAGCAGAGGCCATGCTACAAACCAATGGCCCATACAATTCCCATAGGGATAGAAAAGGAGGCTGCACAAAAATGTTACTGCAGCAAACCCATTGCAAGGACCCAGTAGCCTCTGTTTACAATAATACAGAACATTTACATATACGTGGCTACCAGAGCAAACAACAGAATTTAAAACATTAAATAACTGAGGAAGAATAATGGATTCAAAAATACAATGAAAAGAGGGTGTGGGTGGAAAGAGAGGAATCGTGGGAATGCAAGATTGCACCACCCTCAGGCAATCGAATTATCCTATGGGCTGATGGTTCCTCCTTATGCGTCGGCTGACATTTTCCTGTAACCCCATCCTGCGTAATGCTATGTGATGTGTGTGACTGGCTTCTGCCACGGCCCTGAGAGGCCATGGAGCCCCAGGGCCATTTGCTTTTGGCCTGCAGCGTCCTGGGAATTGTTTATTTGAGCTCTGTCTGCTCCTTTTTGCCTCTCCGTCTCATTTGCCTTCCCCTTCCTTGTCTCTCCTGTTCTCTCTGTTTCTCTTTCTGGCCCAGTGGTGTCTACTTTCAATTAGAGGAGGATGCACTCCTTTTCTCCTGAGACAAAACTCCTGACAGGTGACTCTTGAGGGGTAACTCGAAACCATGCCTGTTCTCTTCGCACAAACTGTTAGTATTCCAGCACCTTTCCCGGGACATAAAGGTAAAAAGCAACCAAAGCTGCCGGTGGTATCTGTTTCTCAACCGTATACGTTGCTCTGTGTGATGATAAGAGTGGAGGGTGTGTTCAAGAAAAAAAACTGTTGAGAATCAAAATGTGCTGTGTGTTGTGCGAGGAGAGATAGAGAGAGGGAGAGAGGAAAGAGATTTAAGGACAAAGAAGATAAGATGTGTGATATGAGATAATAGAATGATATTCAAAATGTATCCCTGGAGCTAGAAGTTAAAAGAGAACATTAAAAGAGAACACATTTTGATCGCTTATGGATATGTAAGCCAGCACACCAATATGCCCAAACTTTTCTTCATACTGTCGCAGAGCCCTAAAGGGCATAAGTGGAGGCGGGCCAATCCGCTGTACACAAATAGTGTATGTGTGTAACTGTCGACATGTGACAAGTAGAAAAGGGACAGTGTTGAGAGCGTAGCCTTTTGTGACCCAACACACTTTGACAGCTTGGCCATCGCTTGGGGACACAAGCAATGTTGCTTTTTCATCCGACAATTTTAAGCAAAACAACTCCCCCTCGATGGATTCAATTGTTCAGAGAGCCTCCGTGGCTGTGTGTTAAAGCACAGAGACAAAAGCATGTCAGCAGCCCGTAGATTCAGCTCACTGCTAGCTAGAGGAGTCATACTGTCAATCTGTAGGACGAAAAGTGAGATGAAAGTGTAAGCGATACGATAGGAACACTGCTTTTATGCAACACTGCGCTCTGCTGGTAGAAGGTGATAACACCTTGAGTAATTCAGCAGCGGTGGTGAGACAGTCTTAACAGAAGACTAATGTAACCTCAGTTCCACAGGGATGCTAATGTCTGTGTGCTTCTACCCTTGAAGCAGTTGCCTTATTTGGACCTAAGGACATTCGGCACTGACAAATTTTAAACATCCCAGGAGGGGCATACTTTAAAATATGGCCACAGGGTGGCACATTATAATGACAAAAATGTAGATCCTCAAAGTGAAATCGGCCTGTGACTTGGAAATCAGCTAGAGAGAAGAGTAATGGATATTATAACCAGAGTATTGGTGTTAGATACAACCAAATACTAAAATCAGATGTAACACATGCAATGTTTTTCCCTAGTGTATGTTCTATATTAACTACAACATGAGAACACACTTTGCCTAAAGTGTATGTGCATGACAGATCAAGAGAAAAGATGTGGGCACAGTTTTAAAACTGAAATCTGTTTTGTGTTCACATTAATAGCGTTTGCAATGTGTATGTGCAATTGGCCTGTAAGCTGTGTGTGTGTGTGTGCATACAAACAATGCACTCAGTCGACAGCCCGCAGCACTGTGCATTCTTGCTTGGAGAGTACATGTCCTCGGGCCTCGTTCCTCCGTCGATGACCTCTGGTGAAGCCATTATTTTCTGCATTAATGATGAGCAGCAGCCAGCGATGAGAGAGATGGACTTTGTCCTGAGGCACAGTAGCGCTGATTATGGGCAACAACAATGCTGCTGCAAAAAAGAAAAAGAAAGAAAACTCTTCCCAGAAGCCGTTCAAAAGACTAGGAGTCTTAGCAGTACCACAAAATAAGCTGCTCTTGCTCTATTGACAAGATGGATCAGATAACCTCTGTAGCTAAAGGATTACCCAGAATAAACTTTATTAAAGTTTACCTACAGCTTGTTTTGTCATCCGGTGGAATCAGTACCCGTTAGGTTGCTACCTGAGCATCAACAAACCAGTGGCGGTGACAGCACAATCACCTTGCATTAGAGGGGAAATTAGTGTATGGATCAAACCCTATTTTATTGCCCTCCTAGGATTTAATGACATTACATATGGGAAGTTATATCAGAGGGTTAATTGATAACACCAAAGACTATACCTATAAGACTCACAAACAAGACAAATTGCAGACAAAGTGCAGTTGCTCTAGTCAAGGCAGCCAGGGCACCCACTCAGGAAATCCTGGCTTGGGGAGATGACTCTAAATGAAGGACTTTACCATTCACCATTATGTCTTTGGTGAGAGTCAGAGGGAACCCCCGGGGCTCTTCAGCACAGCACGGTACAACTTTTCAAAGGGCTCCAGATTAAAGTCACTGAAAGTTCCCACTGGGGTCTGAGGCCAGGATCCCATTAAGCAGCCCTACCACACCGCCGGCCATAATTGTGTCGTTGAGAATTCAGAGCAGCGCTTGCTTGATAAGCGAATTTAGGGTGAAATAAAAAAAGGAGAGGCAAAAGGGGGTCTCGTTGGGCCACCATTAGACACTTCATTCACTCCTCACTAATTTGTTTTAAATGACTGAGGGAGAGGTGAGCACTTTATAAAGCAATCTGAGCTACCTCCCCCCCCCTCCATTTCTAGGTCTGTGTGACAGAATGCTGATAAATGAAAACCATTGCACTTTACAGCCACACAGTATACTGCCGCTAGTGGTGTTTTAAACTGTACTTATCTTTATCGCAGTACTTGCTTTGCAGTAGGATGATCAATAACGAGGGGGGGACTCATTCTGCCGTTTCTTTTAAGTCCCTCTACTCTCCTCTTAAAAGGAACCAGTCAGTGCACCAGATGTTAAGAAAATACTACTCTAATAATACTACACTAACTAGTAAAGCCATTTGACTGAACTAGTTTTAAAAATAACATAAAAACATGTTACAAACAAGTCAGCGTTTATTGGACATTTTGTTTCATTATGATTCTGAATGTTACAAACAGGTTTATTCCAACATTTGAGATTCATCACCATGGGAACTGTGTGGTGTATGATATAAAAATGTCCTGTATGCGTAGTTAAAGATCTAAACCCTAACTTGAGATCTATGTATGTGCTTATAATTACAGCCAACCTAACAGCTAGTAGTACAGGAACTTGATATTCTTTGTAAACTGTACAGTATCACTCAGAAATGGGTGCATACCATTTCAACAACATCAACAGATCTCAAGTTATGATTTAACTCTTCACAATGACATGAATGACAGAAGTAAATCCTCTATAATTTGCAACCCAAATATGCTATTGTCAACGAAGTACAATAAAGAAAAACTCTTAATTATCTGCTTCAAGTGGATTTTTTCTGCTTCTTCTTCTCTGCCTCTTCCTCTTTCTCCTTCTCAATCTCAGCCACCAGGGTCTCAATTTCCTTGGATTCCAAAATCTGCAAATGGCCAAGAAAAGCAATGGCTAGCCATTTAATAAAAAAGGTAAAAAGTCAACAACACAAAAGCCAGATATCATTTGCAGCAGCTTACCTTCAGTGGCTGATTCCGTCTGATAACTGCAAGTTCAATATTTTTCCCTCCTGACTGGACAACCTGTGAAGAAACAAATACAAATCCCAGTGAATCAGCATATATTAACTACTGTAGCCTCTGACTCAGGTTCATGTTGAGGTTGTAAGACAAGGTTTTGAGGGTATTTCGATGCAAATTAATACAGAAAAAAAGAGTGCTTGACTACTGTGACTGCAATCATTTTTGCAAACAGTTGATCCACATTTTAAAAGTGCTTACATTATGCTCATTTTCAGGTTCATAATTGTACTTAGAGGTTGTACCAGAATAGGTTTATATGGTTTAATTTTCAAAAAACACATTGCTGCAGCTCCTCTTTTCACCATGTGTGTTGAGCTCTCTGTTTTAGCTACAGAGTGAGGCATCTCACTTCTGTTCCATCTTTGTTGGGAGTCACACATGCGCAGTAGCTAGGTCAGCACTGCTAGCTAGTCAGTTGCAGAGTATGAGGGCGTGCCACGCTAGCAGCTAGGCGAGCATTATCAGGGTACCCCCAGGATCTTCCAACTTAAATTCAAGGCTTTTTAAGACATTTTTAATACCATTTCAAATGAAATTCAATGCCAATTTGGTACCCATTCCGACAGAACTATGAGGGGAAAATGTCAAATATGTATACATTTTAAACCCTAGAAAATAATTATGTACAAGTAAGCTACTTGAATTAAATCAAAGGTTTTATTTAAATTATCAGTCATATTTAATACAATTTATTGGATTATAATATAATTAGTTACAAAGTGACGCACGTTCGTCACGGAAGTAAAGGCTGGACTACAATAGAGCTGTTTGGAGCAGTTTGTGAACAGTGTTTTCTCTGGAAGATGGTAAGTCACTTTTTAAACCTATAACGTGCAAACAAAAAAAAAAAAATAAAAAAAAAAATAAAAAGATATATATATAACACAATAAAGGAAAGGGAAAAAGCCAAAAAGCATAATATGAGCACTTTAAGGGCCATATTAAAAAAAAATTAAAAAATACAATACAGACACAAGGCGAAGTTTTGGTGTGCTAAAATGCAGCATTGTTTTGCTTAGTTTTCTTCTTTTATGGCTGCAGGTTCAGTCGAGCACAACAAGCAACGTCATGCATGAAAACCTAACAGTTATGGCGGATCACTTTCTGGTTTACATCTGGTAGCAGTGTGTGCTCTTTGATAAAGTCAGGACTGTATTTAAATTATGCCACGGTAGATGGAAATACTTTTGACGTGACAATATTGTTTTGCAATTTGCACTATTTGTGACATGCCCGATCGTAAAACACCTTTAAAAATAATTAATTTACATATATTGAAATTGAAAGATTACTGAAATGCTTCACAATAGGATTATTAGTGGTGAGAATTTACGTTCATGGAGCCGTTTGTTACCTCCGCTCTGCCACTCCGGGCCGCTTAACTCAATATCGTTCAACTCAGTACTGCGCTCCACTTAAAAATCGCTCACAGCTCGCTCCAGAAAAAATTAAAAACTGCATTGTATTTATCAGATTAACGGCACCCGCCGTCCCTCTATGCCACCAGTGCCTGGAGCTCCACCAGCACTCCGGCTGCTTGGAGGGAGGGCGGGCGCCGTTCATCTGCATGTACTGCTAGTGCTGCAGTTACACAGAGCCGGGCTTGGGCAGTCATGGTGTGAGCAGTACTGGAGAGAAACTGAAGCGGCAGATAGGGCAAACTTTAAATCCTCCGCTAGCTCGCGCTCCGCTCACATGCTCTGACTGCCATACAAAGTGTGTAAATTCAAACAAGTATATGCAATGACTAAATATGACCTTACCTCAAGCAGAGCTTTGATAGCCAACTTGATTGCCTCATTGTCCCCAGCAATGGCTTCATCTGTGTAATTCTTCTCCAGGAACTCCCTCACAGTTTTTGCACTACGGCCGATGGCATTTGCCTGATTTTTTTTTTTTTTTTTTTTTTCAAGAATGAAAAAAAATAAATTAATAATCAATTTCATACAGACAAGGTATGGGTTATACAAGTGTATCAATAAAGAAGTACAAAGCGCATACACACTGACCTTCCAGGCATGATAGGTTCCTGAAGGGTCAGTCTGATACAGCCTGGGAGTTCCATCGTCGTCAAAGCCAACAATTAACGCAGAGATGCCAAATGGCCTGCGCCCATTGCTTTGAGTGTAGCGCTACAAACATGACCAATGTACAAAGAAATGTGACTGGTCAGTCTTACAAACCTTTATAAAAATAAAATAGCATACTGTGCCCTGCTGGTAAAAGATGAGAACACTTTTTTGAGTAATTCAGCAGCAGCAGTGAGACAGGCTTAACAGAGGACTAATGTAACCTCAGTTCCACAGGGATGCTAATGTCTGTCTGCTGAGTTTTTGTGAACTATTCTCAGAGCACAAAAACATTTAAATATAAGCTATTTTATGTTCTTGCCCACTGACTATACAATCTTACAGATGCCTTTCAGTGAATTAATAAGCAATTATTAAACAATTAGTAAACAAGAACTTAACGGTAAGAGGTTTAGGTACCTGTTTCAGTGTAGCTATGTAGCGTGTGATGTATTCCACTGTGACTGGGTCCTCCACGGTTAGCCTGTGGCTCTGGCACTCAACCCGAGCTCTGTTTATCACAATACGGGCATCTGCTGTCAAGCCTTAAACACATTGAAAGAGGTTAATTGGCTAAACAACATACAGGTAAAATACAATAAGAAATTTAAGTGAGAAAAACCTAATATATGGTTTAAAGATCTGTGATGACATAGTGATTGTGACAACTGATCTTAGTCCATTAGTCCAGGATATGCCCCGTTACATAATTAATGTATTATATAGTTATTGAAAAAGGTTTTGTTGTTTGAAGTACCTGCAAATGCCATGCAGACATGCTCGTCCAGGGCACATATCTTACGGACAGTCCTTTCCTCCTGCAACTTTGCCACAGATTTCTTCTCAACACCAAGGACGACAATGTCTTTACCTCTGATTCCCACCTGCAGAGAAAGAAATCATCAGATCGGATAACTCAGTACAGTACAGGTCATTTTAATTTAGTTCATCTTTGGAATCCGAGGTGCTTCTCAGTTCATCAGCCAATTTTCCACTACAACAAAAAAAACACTTTTTGGAACAGGTTTCAGGAACCCAAACAGCCCCATCATTCGATTAGTTGTTTGGTCTATAAAATATCAGAAAATTGTGAAAAATGTGGATCAGTGTTTCCCAAAAGCCGAAGATGACGTCCTCACATGTCTTGTTTTGTCCACAACTCAAAGATATTCAGTTTACTGTCACCGAGGAGAGAAGAAACTAGAAATGATTCACATATAAGAAGCTGGAATCCATTTTTTTTTACTTTTGTCTTAAAAAAAATACTCAAACTGGCTAATTGATTATCAAAATAGTTGGCGATTAATTTTAGAGTTGACAACTAATCGATTAATCTTTGCAGCTCTATACACCCAAACAATTAATATGAAGCTACATTTTTAGGGTTTGAAAGGTGAAAAATAATTAGCTACACTAACTACTATAGAAGCTAGTGTTACCTGTAATCGAGGTAACGTTAGCTGCAACTACAGTGGCTTCCAAATGTCACGTTAGCTAGCTAGCTAGTGCAATTGTGGAGCCGCCTAGTAACTAACATTTCCATGAATTTCCATGTAACGTTAGACATGTAACCATGCGTCGTTACTAACATTTTATTGTTAAACGTTACGCAATTGGCTGAGCTAAATTAACTTAGCTGGCCGCTTTGAAATCCAATCCTGCATGTGTGAACTAGCGTTAGTTGACATGATCACATTGAAACTGAAACTATTGTGACGGTGACACAGCGTCAAATGCTTGCTAGTGATACTCTTTTCATGTTCAGTAATTGTTTAATATTTCTTGCAATCCCGTTACATGTGAAAGTTACAGATGATCAGCCCGACATGGTTGTTAAAAATCACAACACTTGAGTGCAACAAAAAATTTTAGCTAAATACACGAGTAATAATAAGAGTACCTGCTAGTCGTTAGCTTAGCTGGTTGGCTAACTGAAGTGTGCTAACGTTAGCATTAGTTTCATTTTAGGACTTACCGCTGTGGAACCTTTCTTTACAGCTTCTTGTGCATACTCCACTTGGAAGAGATGACCATCGGGAGAAAAGACAGTAATAGCTCTGTCGTATCTTGCCGCCATTGCACTGCAAGACAAGTAACGTACAATTAGAAGAAAATGGGAGACTTCCACCAAATGATTCAGCTAGATAGCGATTTGTGAAGATGCCGTGTGTTGAAAACAGCGCCTGCGCATGACCTCTGAACTGAGGCGATACCAAAACTAGTGTTCGCCAGAGGAAAGTACTACTCAAAATTTGATTGGAAAACTTAGCTACTATTTGATTTTCTCTGCGTAAACAGTAGTTTTAATTTGAAAGTTACAGTAAAAAAACGGCTAGCTAATTTGTGACTCGTTTAATTTTATTTAGTTACAGTTAATGTGGAATCAGGGTGCAATGCGAGTGAACTGAACACATACTACTAGGACTAATAAACATTGATGGGTATTACTGCCTTAAAACTGCCTGAATTATTAATAATATTGACATTTATTGAAGCTCTGACTGTCTTTCCCTTTTTGTTGAGCAGTCCATTCCCCGTGGTCTTTTGGACTAGATTTAGACTGTTCCATTATACAACAAAGTAGGTGAAATTGTAATTCAATTAAGCTTATTTATTGGGTCTTTCAACTATATAAATCAATGTGTTTAAATGTGATAATGTATCACAATTACATGTGAACATCACGTACGCCAGTGTAATCGAAATAAAACATAATCTTCAACTATGTTTTTAAATGTGCTGTAACCACCCCCCAAAACGGACCACTGCATTACGAAATTGAATCCTATTCTGAACTGTGTGATCTGAGTTCTACCGATTTGTTAAGTGTGGTAGCTACTTTTGACTTGTATGTCTAGTTCACTTTAATTTCATAGAGTATCACCATGTCGGTGGCGTTTGCACCTCACAGGCAGCGTGGGAAGGGTGACATAACACCCGCTGGAATACAAAAGGTAATTCATGTTTTTAGCGCGTCTCAGAATGAAGGCAATTGTATCAGACGGTGCTAGCCGTTGAGCTAATCTAAGTAGCAGTGCCCATCCAAGTCCAACGGTGAATAGATCGGGAACAATTTTGCAGGGTCAAAGCGCGGTGAATATGAATGTCTCTGGAGTCAGGACGCCACGTGTACACGATGCGTCTTAGGTCGATTTACCGGACTAACGTAAAATTGTATTTTAAATGAATAGGGGCCTGCCGTCTTGTTAGCGGAGTACAGCTAACGTTAGCTAGCAAGACGCGTCTTTTGTTAGCTAGAAACGCACTCACATTTCACAAAAACGCCCTCGTTCTCCCCGTTGTTGTTGTTGTTAAATAAACGTTACGGCAGATTAACCACCAGAAAACAAAGTGCTAGCTAGTCAAAATTACCCCGTGTCACTAATTGTACATTGTGTGTAATAAATCTCTGCATTTGCTGTTGCAGTTACTTGACGAAAACAACCAGCTGATCCAGTGTATAATGGACTTCCAGAGTAAAGGCAAAACAGCAGAATGTTCACAGTAAGTTATGAAACTCCCCTTTTGCTTGTGCCTTACAGTAATTTTAAATAAACAAAACCTGTATTGATGACTCTCCACCTGCCCAGGTATCAACAGATGCTGCACAGAAATTTAGTGTACCTGGCCACGATAGCAGACTCCAATCAGAACATGCAGTCTCTCCTCCCTGCTGTGAGTATTGGTCCTTGCTGGTTGTTTTGAGTGAGTGAATTGTATATAACAGTCATTTGTGTACTGGTTCACATAAATCACCTTAAACAATTACTCAAAAATCTTAATTAGAGTAAGAAGTCTGAACAAAGATCAGTGCAATATTACATTTACTAAGACTCTAGGGGGCTGCTCGATTATGGGAAAAAATATAATCACGATTATTTCGGTCAATATTGAAATCACGATAATTTAACACGATTACTCGTTGACTTCTGGAAAGATGTTGCAATTATTGAACTTAAAAAACAGTGTAAAAAAGTTAAATAAATCAAGAGTAAAAAAAACACATACAACTGTGAACTTTGCCTTAATATGTTTCCTATTCAAACTTTGTTTTTTAATTCAGAACACAAGAGAAAATAAGAATTTACTTGCAAAATGTAATGAGATAAATAATTGTTTTTCTCGATTATTCTGTTTTTGTGAAAGTCATAATCGCGATTGAATTTTGATTAATTGCACAGCCCTAGACACTGTCATGTTACACTAATAGAAAAATAACCCCAGTGATGTCAAGATTATGGAAAGTGTAGAATTCATTATTTTTGGACCTTGACCCATACAAGGGATTAAAAGGCCAGATGCACTGGAGAACTTGTTCTGTGCACTAAACTTTGGAGAAGAAAAAAAAAAACTACATATTTGGGTTTTGCTTAGTAGCCCATTCATTTTAGAAGATCCACCCCATCATATATCATATAAAGCTGCAGTAGATCAGATTGATACAATTAGTTAAATAATAATTCATTGATAATCCGTGCCGTGAGTATATTGAGAACAGTTAATTCGGTGATTATGTTACTATGTATTGTACTGCATATCTATTTATTGTTCATTTGTGAATATACAATGTCTTCTTTTGTAATTGTGTTCTCATCCTTGATTGATTAAGGTACATTCGTTATACTTATGCAGAGATCTGTATCTGCTACTTTTTTCAGTTTCCTCTCTTAAAAAAAGTCATGTGTTTCTAGCCTGCTGATGTGTGATTTTTTTTAAATTTTTTATCTGTTATGCACCTGCAGCCGCCCACTCAGAATATGCCCTTGGGCCCTGGTGGGATGAACCAAAGTGGACCCCCCCCTCAGCCTCCTCATGGTCACAACATGCCCTCTGAGGGTATGGTCAGCGGTGGCCCTCCAGCCCCACACATGCAGAACCAGATGAATGGACAGATGCCTGGTAAGTGACCCCCCCCCATAACCTTTCCTCCCTCGTCTTTCTCTCTTTTTTCTTTCCCCTTCTTCTCTCTCAGTCCCTGTCTTACTTGGGTTGCCTAGCAACACCACAGAACTGTGAGGTAGGTCGCTCTGCTGAAGGATGATGTCACCCATTTGCCAGCGCTGGTGGTCTTGGACTTGTCCTTCATTTGATCATGGTTTTTCTCTCCTTAAGTGTCGTGGTTTGTTTCAGTTTGTGCTAGAGCTTGCTAGATTTGGGGAAAAATATGAATCACGATTTTTTTGCTTAGAATTGATATCACGATTCTCTGCCACGATTTTTTTCTCATCAAGTGTAATGTTTACTGCACACATGATAAAACAAAACAAATTGCCAGTACCAAACAATTTTTTTGGCACATTGCACATCACCACACGCCTGTAAACATAAGGGCTTTTCCCACCGTGGGTGGAGTCACGTCCACTGCCAACCCGGATCTTGCGGTGCGCCGTTTGTTAAATACCTCCATGGTACTTGCAGACAGAGGAACAACGTTTTAGGCGAGAAATTAACTGTTTAGATTTCGAATATAGGCAGTCTTCCGAAAATCTTTGCCGAATTGACAATTTGCTTCAAAGTTTTTTCTTCAAAGTTGAGAAGCTCCATAAAGTGCCGGAACTGCCAACTGGTGGCTGCCGGGGATCGCTTGTTCGCCGGTCGGCCATCATGCTGGGACGCCCCGCTGTAAACTAGCGGTCTCTCAGACCAGTCTCGTAAATAAGAGGCTTTTATTTCGCAGTTGAGGGATCGTTTGTTTAAATATCACAACACATGTCCATCATAAGATTAACGGGAACTTGTGGTTAACTGCCTTTTTGGCGTTAAACTCCACAAGCGCCTGCGAGCTTGACAACCTCGCTGGTCCACTGCCACACACACGCACACGCACGGCCACAGGCAGAAAGAGAGAGAGATACCCGTTTCTCTTCGGGAGACTTGTTTAAATTATGATACATACATACACACATACATTAGATTTAGTATAGCCTATAGTTCATACTTTTTTGGCGTACTTCTTTTCTGATTTTAATTAAGACCGTTGCTGTGCTTGCATCACTTCCTTACCCCTCCTACCAGTCCCTGTGGCCGGTGAATGCAAATTTCTCTGTTCTGTACCTTTTTTTCGGAATGAGTTCGGTTTGAGACTGAGTGGTTGGCTGATTCTCGTCACTAGTGCCTGGGTTTTCATCAATATCCATTTTGTTTATTTCCGAACTACCGCGCTCGCTCGACGAGTGAAACACATGACTGAAAGGCGCTTTGTCATTGGCTGAGGGTGAAGCCCTGAACTGATGAGTGAAACACATGACTAAAAAGCGCTTTGTCATTGGCTGAGTGTGAAGCCCCGAACTTCGTGAGAGCTATCAAAATAAAAGCCAAGGAAGATTTTTATATATATATATATATATATATATATATATATATATATATATATATATATATATATATATATATATATATATATATATATATATATATATATAAAATCAAAGTTATTAAAAATTAAATCGTGAGCAGGGTGAATTGAGATCGCGATTTTATAACGATTAATCGTGCAGGCCTAGTTTGTGCTTTTGTATTTTGTTTCCACATGTATGTATTTCATTATGTTAAAAAAACAAAAAGAAGGTTGTACATCCTAAAGGGTAATACTCTTGGACACCATATTAGAACCAGAAAATGTTGCAAATATGGTGTTGCTTTAACACTGGTATGGCAGTGTTCACTTAAGCTGTGCCATGCTGTTTCCTGGATTTCCATTGAAAGCTCACAACAGGGAATATACATTTGAAACACTATTATGGTATTACTTATAAAGTGGGCCTCACCATGATGCTCCCTGTTCAGGCCTTAAAGACTCAATGTGTCTGGTCATTTAGGTGACTAGAGAGTAGGCACCATCCTTAAGACTGGCCAGTTTGGAGTAGTAATGGGCGATAGAAACAATATGCAATATAAACGATACAAAATTGGCCTACGATAGAGATTTTAATTATAGTGCATGCAATATAATTAAAATCTCTATTGCAATAATGCATATTGATGACGCAATCTACCAACAACCCAATACTTACTATACTATCCTACTGCACAATAAATGTTCTCAAAACTACATACTACGTTTCTTTCCCTTTAAAAAAATAAATACATTTAGCAGTTTGGCTTTCCTTAGGGTCTATGTAACTTGTTCTGAAATGGTTCTATTATAATTTATATATTGTGATATATATCGTTATCGCAAGAGGCTACAATGTATATCGCAATATGGATTTTAGGCCATATCGCCCATCCTAGTGTGGAGTACCTGTGTAGCTCCTGCACCATGGAAGAGTTGTCCTCCATTGGAAGTCCTTTTTCCTCGCAACTTCCCATTCTTCATTTAACACATGGGAACCTTGGTGTTCTCTGATCTGCTAGATCTGCTGTGTTGACTTGGTAACTAGTGACAACTAATACATCCTTAATTGAGAGACATCTGTCTACATTTAAATTTCTAAGATTCAGTTGCTTTTTTTGTGGATAGAGCAGGTTAAATATGGCAAGATGAATGAAAATAAGATGCAAACACAAACTAACTGGTTGGACAGAGGTCCAGGTGATTCATTATTGTTGCTTACAGTTTGGGTGAACCCCAAACCTCCAACATGTCATCAAGGTATTTTATTTTTTACATACCATTCCTATTGTATAGAAGCACAGTCTCAGATTACAGTTTTTCACAGAGCAACGCAGTGCACATATCACAATGTGATGGAAGTTGCACACAAGTATGTGTATTGAATGTTTATGCTTTTTAAAACAAGGTCAATCATCTTCTCTGTTGTTATTTTCCAGGGCCTAATCACATGCCCATGCAAGGTCCCGGTCCAGGCCCCAACCAGCCCCCAAACATGCCCACTGGCTCTATGAATATGCCCCCCAGCAGCCACGGCTCGATGGGTGGTTACAATCACACCGTCCCTTCTTCCCAGGGCATACCAGCTCAGAGCCAAATGAACATGACCCAGGGCCAGCCCATGGGAAACTATGGGCCTCGGCCAAACATGAACATGCAACCCAGTCAAGGTAAAATAACTTTTTAGTTTTCACTTGGTTGTACTGATTTCCAGTGCCTTATCACCGGTCTTATTGGTGCCTGCGTCGCATCATTCACCTGCATTCAATAAGCCATATACTGCTTGTGTGGGTTTTCCACCTAGTACCGTTTGAGAGTTAATGCTTTGTTGGTGTACCACAGGCCCCATGATGCACCAGCAGCCTCCCGCTCAGCAGTATAACATGCCTCCTGGTGGTGGTGGACAGCACTACCAAGGACAACAGACCCCAATGGGCATGATGGGCCAGGTTAACCAAGGGAACCACGTCATGGGGCAGAGGCCAATGCCGCCCTACCGACCCCCACAGCAAGGTATACCCCTCAGAGTGTGTCTGTCAAGTGTGCAAGTTGTGAGTGTTGGTCTTTCTTCTCCCTAACCCACACTCCTGCATTTCTTACTCTTGTTCTTCTCAATTTCCACTTCTGCAACTCACAGACATCTTGATGACTAAACATTTAACCTAAAGCCTCCAATTTATAAAATTAGTCGAGTGACCAAAAAAAAAAAAATCTTTCTAACAAGAACTAGCGGCAAGGAATCCATCCTCTCCACTCTTCCCCTCACACAACCGATCCAACAACACCTTGAATCTACTTGTGTGTATGTTGTGTGTATGTGTATGTAGGACCCCCTCAGCAGTACCCAGGGCAGGAAGACTACTATGGGGACCAGTACAGTCACGCAGGACAGGGAGCCTCAGAAGGTAGGAGAACCCTCCAGTCACTTGGAGAATACCAACAAAAAAAAATAAACCCAGGAGTTGTGTTAAAACACAAATTATGCTAAGAGACTGTGACAAAACCAATGTTTCAGTTTCTTCATTTTCTGGGAAATCAAAGTGACTTTGGGCTCTATCAAAGACAAAATATGGCCTCTAATTTTGAGAAATCCACAAAAAGGACACCCTATTCCAAAAGGTGCTGCAGTCCAGGGATAAGTTAGCACCCACCCAGTCTTATCTTGCCATCCCTCCCCAATCTTGGCTGGTGCTTCACCTGTTGCTGTGAAAGAAAAGTCAGGGACTGAGTCTTGTGTGAGTCTTAATGGCCAACGTTGTATTAAAGTAAAATGTTAATCCTTCAGATTCGCATTTAAAAATGCCACGTTTATACTTTTAAAACTCCATGGCATGTTACTTGTGTGCGTGTTTGGAGTGGTAGCCAGAGTACTGATATTGCCATTCGGACTGCCATTCTTTGTAGATAACACAGATTTTGTGCACACTGATTTGCAGATGAGCAGCATTAGTGACTTATAAACCACCAACTATTTCCGAGAAATATGCTACCACTGCATTATCCTATGGATATAACACTTGATATACTGCCAATTATCTCCCTGTTGGTGTGTTAAGGGGTGGGATTATTACTTAAGCAGCCACACGGAAAGATTACAGATTTATAGTAAACAACTCCTTCTCTTTCTTTGTCCAATTAACATTAACTTATTTGTTTGTTTTTGTTTTATTTCTTTCTCTACTGACTACACTGTTTTCCTTTCTGACCTTTTTTAAACACAAGTGTTTTCCTTTTTTGAGGTGAAGAAAGTCCAGCCATTTTGAAAAAAAAAAATACACAACACATGAGTTGTTAAAACATGGCTGGCTCAATTACAGCTGTCTACCTGTCTGCTGTGCTGTTGCGCTATAGTTTTTAACATGTTGCTCACATTGCCTGCTGTTGCCCCTTGAAGGTAATGCCCAGTATGGCCAACAGCAGGAAGCATACCAGCAAGGCCCTCCGCAGCAGCAGGGCTACCCTCCTCAACAGCAGTACCCGGGTCAACAGGGCTACCCACCACAGCAGCAGGGTTATGGTGAGTTGCCTTCTCTCGAATAGGGGCACATATCTGTCCTGCAGGAGGCACTATCCGCTCTCTTTGGCTACCTATTTTTTTAAGTGTTGAATAATAATTCCTCCTCAGTGAGTTGGTGGTTACTTCCCCTCGGAAATGTAACTGTGCCAAATGCATGTCAAGACATCATCAAGAGCAAGGAATTAAAGAACCACCTTAATGAATGGTTCAAGGATTGGAGCTTGGAAGAGAAATGTAATCAGTATAGTGGTGGCTTGCAGCACATTAGCATTTCTCCTGGTGCTTCGGTTTGATATGACTGTTCTGAGGGAATGGGAGAGGAGCTTTGGCTGGTGGCTACAGACATTGGGCAAAGTGTGTGTTGACTGCCAGCCAAACATTTTGAACTCCTTGCATTTTAGCATTTTGGATAAATAGTTAAGCAATTTCTGAATTGTAAATATCCTAAAATATACATGCATACAAATTACACATTAAAGAATAGATCAGGTTTTCCATGGGTTTTTGAGGGCTTACGTGCAGACTTTTGGGTGCACAGTAATAAATCTTATAAATAAAGATTATTACATTATTTACACATCAGTCTTTGTCTAAATTTGTCTTTTTTTTTTTTTTTTTTAACAGCAGTTTTCAGATTACATTATGTGCTTACATAATTGCAAAAGGGTTCTTCAATGTTTCTCAGTTAGCCTTTTAAAATGATATCAGATTAGTAAACAGAATGTGCCTTTGGAACATTAGATGAATGGTTGCTGATAATGGGAAATGTAGATATTGCGTTAAAGATCAGCCACTTCTTTCTACAAAAGTCGAGAACCCTTTTGCAATTATGTAAGCACAAAATGTAATCTGAAAACTGCTGCCCTGATTAAGTGGAATGGAAATTTCTAAGTGACCCCAAACTTTTGTGTGTGTGTTTTAAGACACAGCAGTCACCATGCTTTGGAGCTCATGACAGAAAAGGCGAGCTAATGTACAAATACAAAATATGAATTGAAAGAATTCTGAGTGATTTTAAGTTGGAGCACTTTATTAAATTATACTTATTACCAATGAGCGTGTGGCTTTGGAATTCAGCCAAATTAATAAGTAAAGTATGTTTTAAAAAATGTAAGCATTTAGTCTCCTGCAGCTCTTTGGTCTTCTTTGTCATCCTATTTTTCACTGCAACTTTCCATCACTCACCGTCTGTGTGAGCCAGAGCTCGTGTTAGTAATGAGCTAGCAGAGAGGCAGAGGCTGTGAGGTGAGATCCATCTGGCACGCACATGCTTTCTCGCGCAGGCCCCCACAAGGTTATGCTCAACAGCATAAGGCATTATGAGCTCCTAACGATGCTGCGTGGGCCTCATTTGACTTCAGCCACAGTCGAGCAATGCGTGGTCTTCCACAGCACCTGCGTAGATAGCTACAGTGTATGGGGGCTGATGTGATTTATTTTATTTTTTTTCCAACTTCTTTTTTTAATGAAGCCTGCTCCTCTAATGAAGACCAACTAAATCTCCTTGATGCCTCCTTGCATTAGGAAACCAGCGCCCAGCTCCTGCCCGACTCACTCATTCTCATTCATTACCAAGTCAGACGTGGAGGCAGCCTAAACAAATGGGTCTGACAGATCCATCATCTTCTCCTGTCATCCATCAGCTTTTTTTTATTGCAGCCCATTAGTGATGGTAAACTATGAGGGATTCCCTAGAGTTCTCAGAGTGACAAGTAGGAAACGGAAACAGATAATGAGCAAACCTTGGGCTGTCTTCACACTGGGTTCCTTTGTTTGAGTCCAAACCTGAGTTCCATAGTCCCATCTCTTTCTAAGCTGGTGATAAGACCAGAAATTGCATTAATTAAAAGAAAAAAAACAGGCTACTCTTTTCATTGTGTTGCCTGTGCCCATCAGCATTTTCAAAGTTGTTTGAAGTTTACTCTGTCAAACGTACATCATTTTAAATTAAGTTTTCAATGTTTGCTGTAGGACCTGCCCAAAGTGCCCCAGGACAGTATCCCAATTATCCTCAGGGGCAGGGACAACAGTATGGGGGCTATCGCCCTCCCCAACCTGGACCCCCACAGGGCCAACAGCAACGCCCCTATGGCTATGACCAGGTGAGTATACCCACAACACCGGACAGTCACAGCAGCTTGTTTATACATCGGCCTTAGGTTGTCCCTTTTATTATGTTGATTGCCAGACTTGGTTGTATATTTTGTGTAGTGAGACCAGAGACCAATGTGAGTGAATCTAGAAGGTAAATATTAAAAGGTAGTATGTTTTTGCATGCTGTCATCATATTGTTGGGTTAAATCTGTTCTTCCCGAAAGAGTGTATGTGTTACTATTGTCGTTCACTTGTTTATTTGAGTCTTAGTTATATATCCTGGCTAATAAGGTATGCCAATTCAGTGAAATATGTGGGCTTTACAGGGATTCTTCCTTAAACTTGATGTAGACTGCTTCTAGTGTTTAAAGGGAGATCTATATGTTGCCCTGTATTTCCTGTGGTCTTATGTGGGGACCACAGCTACACTTTGATATCTTTATCTTTGAATATTCAGGGGCACATCAGGAAATAAAGACCCGGGGATTTGAACCCCTGACTAGCTCTGTAAGAAGCAAAGGTAATGGTTGCTGTGAAGACCTCAACGTCAAATCTAGACGTTTGACCACTTAGCCTTAATTTGCATTTGTTATGTTTCTTCTGTATCTTTTGTCTTTTATCTTTCCATCTTTCTCCTAATTTTTTTTTTTTTCTGTTATTTTATTTTGTTATTAACCAGGGGTCGAATTGTAAGTTATGAGGTCCCGAAACACAGCATGCTTACTCTGCAGTGAAACAGCTAAAAGCACTGGTTTTGATGACAATTGTGCTCATGATAACCCTATATTTGAATTAAAAATGTTGTATATCAGGCTGTCAAATCATAGTTCTTTTCCAAAATTGGTGTCCATTGTATTTTCCATCAATGCCAAACATACTTCGACCCCTGTTTAGAAATGCATCAACTCCTACTGTTCTTGCACTGAATTTGTCTCACTTAAAACAAGTGTCCACTATTTACTAAGGACTATCCTGTGTCCTCAGTCATTTTGCTGCTGTAACATGAGGTATAAAGTTATAACTTCTCTCGAATTGTGAGGCCATGCTGCCACC
The DNA here is from genome assembly GCA_023631565.1 of Gymnocephalus cernua. Lineage (NCBI taxonomy): Eukaryota > Metazoa > Chordata > Actinopteri > Perciformes > Percidae > Gymnocephalus > Gymnocephalus cernua. Next base: position 20,205,667 of record CM042436.1, on the reverse strand, counting down.
TGCTGGTCAATACCAGCAAATGCATCCATAAATCATGGTTTGCATTACGATGTGGTTGAAACCACGGATGTTTGTTTGCACCCCATTGTGATTTGTGAATATACGTTTTTCCTCTGATAAGGTCAGTAACGTGAGTCTGTCACCTTTCTCTCCACAGGGCCAGTATGGAAATTACCAGCAATGAGAGATGGTCACATCAACCCACACAGCTCTGCTCTGATCTCTGTCTGAGCTTTGACCTCTGGTCAGCTGCTAAGCAGACTCAAATGATGGTTCTAGCTCACTGAGATTCTCTCAGACACGAACATGCAACACTCAAAAATACAAAATACGTGTTCCCCTCTCTATGGGCTCTTATCCAATGCCTATGAAATGTATTCTGTTTATCATGTACTCTGACTTGATACAAGTCCATGACTCACCCTCTGGTCCAGTATGTCTCAAAGCAGCAATGCCTTAAAAATGGAACTGCCTTATCCTTTAGCATTGCAGATTGTGAAACAAAATTTTGGATATCAGAGATAAATGTAAATGTACAGGTTCAATCTACTGTGGTGCATTGTTTCTCTATCCTTCAGCTCCTTGTTCATAAGAAGCAATAATGCCAGCAGTAGGGAAATGTGTGGGGGCTTGGAGATGAAATAATGCACCAGACGAACTTCCCGCTAGGCCATGGTACGTGTCTTGATGTATGTGATGATGTAAAAATATATTTTATGCTTTTTAGATTAAAAAAACTTTGTATAATACATTGGAAACTAGTACTAAAGCTGTGTTGTTTATTTCATGTGTATGTGTCAATGTTTTTTTTTTTTTATGATCCCATCCAGCATATTGTTTATTTTTTTATTTTTGTTGTGTTGAATTGTATAACTATTCAATTGGATCTGCTACGTCTGTGACATGGGCACTGTATGAATTATTTGTGTAAAACGGAACATTAATTGACATGCAAAGAAATTCCTTGGACAATACATACATCATACCTGGAATTGGAAAATGCTTAACGTCTGAAAACGCAAGAAACAATTGCTGTATTCTTTGTTAAGCTGTGTATTTAAATCTGTGAAAAAAATCTATATCAAATTTAGATCATGAATAGATTTTTTGGAACCAAGTAACCTGAAGGTATAAGAATAAATGCCACTTGCCTTTATTTGACAAATGTGCCCAAAGATGTAATATGTAGCAGATGCCACTGCAAATTGTAAGTCATTGCTCTCTGGAGCCTTTTTTCTATACAAGCACCTCAGTCTTGTCCGTCGACTGCAAATTGGTGAATGGAAAAGATCAAACTTGGTATAATAAATGTTTCTGACAAGTATGTTGTTTTGTTAGTCTTGACATTGCTGGAATCCCCTTTTCCCTTTTGAATAAACGTCTAAGTTGATGTCATTCAAATAGTGTTGTGTGTGAATAATAAAGATTGTTACTGTCAAATATGTAACATAAGATGTGAAAATGTTCTCAAATGGATTCCTTAATTTCACAGTAAAGACTGGTTGTGCAGTTTTATATCACTGGCTTGATATCTGTTTTATGGTGCATACTTTATTGATCCCATATGTACAGCGGCGTAAAAAAAAAGGAATTCATTGTCTATGGCAGTTTTAATATTTGGCATTCTTCACCCCATCCAAGTGGTCACATTTGTGTCATGACAATGTATAACTGTACATTACAATAAATTGGAAGAATCTTTAATATATTTTGACTTGTTATTTATAGCATTTGATCTTTTATTGAGATGCTGTCAATTCAAAAGTGCAAAATCATTCATCCAGACGAGAACATAAACAAGATGTGCACTATTGGTGCCGTCATAATGTGACAGTATGATATAATTGTTTTGTCTTCATCCGCTATCTGGTAATCAGTTTCCAACTGATAATGACCCTGCACCGCTCAGCAGCATGTCTGCTTTGTCCAGATGCATCCAGAGAGGTCCAGAGCACATTTACACCCAAAATTACCTTCCGTGTCCCTCTTTCCCCTTCTGCCTCCTCCAGAGAGGGAGAGAGACTACCTGTCACATTGTGGGGAGTGATACAGATGGTACACCAGATGTGTGGCCGAAGCACATGATGGGAGACTGGTGTTTGTGTTTAGAGGGCCACAGACTGCTTGGGTTGCCTTGGTGCAAATGATGTGTGTGTGTGTGCGTGTGTGTGGCAGAAGTGCTTTAAGAAAAGAAGGAAGTGTGAACTTTTTGAGTGTGTCTACGTATAAAATTTGTATATACATTTGTGTATCCCTGCTCAGGTTTAGTGGCATCTCCTAGTCACCCCACCATCATGCTGCTCCACAGCTGGCAGCCCCACCCTTCCCAGCTGCCACTGGGGCTCCCCCTGGCCCCTTTGCTTGGCAGAGCTGGCGTTTTGGGCGCTCCCCCACCAGTCCTCCCTGGCAGCTGCTGCCCTCAGCTGCGCTCTCGCAGACGGTATTGGGGTCGGACAAAGTCACTCCTCCTGTGACTGTGTCTGAGGCCGTTGGGGGAGGATGAAGAGGTGGCAAGGAGACTCTTGCCTCCAATGAAAGATCTCCTTTAATCGCTCATGAATTTAAATGGATGGACACAAAGCTAAAAGTGACACTGTGAAATGATTCTGCTTGTGTATGAATTTCAAAGTCAATATTACAAAGTGTAGTCTTGCACAAAAGATGTCTGTGGCTGTTCACTTCTACGTGAGTTGTTAAGAAAACTTACAGGAGAGCACTACTCCATACATGTTCTGAGATGGTAAGGCAAATAGTGAGGTGGCAACATCATTTAAGAAGATGATTATCTTGTTCAATATTTTGATAATTATAATTCAGGGCACCTTTCAGAGGAGGCTCCTAACCACTGAGGGGAAAATGACATTGTGATCATAGCTGGCAGGCAAGATGTGATCTCTCTCTCTGTGTCCCCCTCTCTCTTTCCCACTAACTCTCCCTTTCACTCTCTCATACCCACACTCTCAGTGTGACAGAAAGTCTATGGGGAGGTATAAGAGGTAGTTATGGGGGGAATGCAGCAGCCTCCACAGTTTAATTGGAGATGTGTCACACTAAATAAATGGTGCAAAAACAAGCGCTGACTGGAGGCTTGAGGGAGGGGCCCAGGGGATGCAGCCTGTTTTATTGGGCAGGAGCTTTGCACTGCTCCAGGGTGAAACAGGGCTATGCACTGCTGAGATACCCTCAAACCACCAAACCACCAGGCCTCCAAAAGACTACTGTGGAGGAAAAGACAAAGGCATTCATTTCACTCTGCAGAAAAACATCTTATTATCTTATTGGTGAACTTGGTGACCCAATTGTCCCTCTTCCAATAAGGGGCACATTATCGTCCTCATCTGCAATTTCAATTTCTGCACACTGGTGAGCAAATCCATAATTGTAAAATCAAGCGCTGTCTGCCTCACTTGCTCCGTGATCTTATGTATGTCAGTTTATGTTTTGAGAAGACAGCCTCCAGCCAATCCCATTTCCCTGTGTAATACATACATGACCTCCGGTAGAATGTGTTTTCCAATATTCTATCAATGTTTATATAACTTGTCTCGCTATGCTCATGCAGTGCGTGTGTGTGTGTGTGTGTGTGTGTGTGTGTGTGTGTGTGTGTGTGTGTGTGTGTGTGTGTGTGTGTGTGTGTGTGTGTGTGTGTGTGTGTTTGTGTGTGTGTGTGTGTGTGTGTGTGCGTGTGCGTGCACCTTAGATTCCGGAGTTCATGGCACGAGTTTTGATTTACCTCTACAGTGTGCCGCAGTAATTGGATGTGACACCATTCTCTCTGCTCTCCCTGGGGGATATAACAGGAATCTTACTATTATGGCCCCAGTCATGAATATGTCACGACAGTTGCAAACAAAGGCCTGTGATTTGGATAAGACTCCTCTGTATGTTGTCTCTACGCTGATATATGAGATAAGTGCTGCAAGGGTAAATTACTTTTCTGTAAAGCAATTTGCAGTGTTTACAAAGAATGATTAATTGCTATTGTTTGAAGAAGAAAAAAAACTATGGTAGAGACGGTGTTCAATATTAACATGTTCATCATTATGCCTGCCAGATACATACTTGCCTCCCAGATATTGGTGTAAGCTATTATATCTAGTTTCAAAACAACTGAAAAGATTTTTGGACCTGACATACACAAACAGGGTGATCCCCTAGAAAGACAGTTTTGCATGCATGTGATGTGCAGTGCTTTGTTTAGATCCCATCGTTTGTTGAGGGACTAGCCATCAAATCAAATTGAGTGTGCTGTTTTGTATATGTTCTAGCCTCATAAAAGTAGTCTCTGAGTGAAATAGCAGGTATGCTGATATCAGTATTCCCACAGCCTGCATAATTGCTGTAATTTGCTTTCCCTTTGGGTAATCTGTAAACATGGCTGTTTTGATGTTTTTGGCATCCTCCATTGGCTGAGCTCTCCACTCCTCCAGTGGAGCCCCCATCCCAGCCCAGGGTGACACAAATAGATCCTTCCCCAGAAGGTGCACGTAGTTCCACATGGGCTAAATCAATACAGCCCAGTAGTCACTGGAACTGTGGTGGTATTAAAAGCACCCCGTGAGCTGGTTCTCACCACGACGGCGTTTTAGGGAAATAAAGGTATTGATCCTCCGGGGCCTCTGGCAGAGCATTAACCTGGGCCCACAAATTAGAACGTGCTCATCTGGACACATCTGCCTGCAATGTTCCCAAAAAGCCAGTCTCAGGGAGAGAAAAGGAGGGCCGGGAGTCCTGCTGCTTCCAATGATGAGTACAGAGCTACTTGACGTCCAAGTCGGAGCAGGGGAGGTGTCTGGATGCCCAGGACTTCCATTAGAGGCCCAGGATGGTGGCATGGGTCGATGTGGTAAGGTTTGGTTGGGGGTACTCCATCTCAGATCAGTGTGGTTCCTCCCCCCTGATGTAGAGGGAGAGGGGGCTGACCCACAGTAAAGCTAAGCTCCTGACTGGAAGGACAATAAGGGAAAGGGCTGCTGCTTCCAATGCTTGTTCCAGCAGTGTCAAAGACCTATATTGTACAATTTTCTATTAAAAAAAAATGAGAATATACATCATTTTCTGTCATTATTTAGCAGAAATGTCCAGAAGATTGAGAAGAACTATTCACATTTTAGATTTTCACACACATTCACTCTTAAGCGCATTGCAAACAGTAAATATCCATTGATTTATCACGTTGTTTGAAATATTATATATCAGCAGTCTGGGATTTAGTACAACAGTAAGCTGTAATTTCCATTTCCAGATTACATTTTTATTTGTCTGCAAAACCTAGAATTACATTTCCCTCCATGGACACCATGAGGCTATATGAGCCATTGATTCAAATGTATCACTTGCTGGGGTGTTACACAAGTCAGTAATTATATTTGACTAGGAGATCAGAGTCTGGATACAGAGATAGAAACACAAACACAGTTATTTCATCTACGTGCACAGACATAGTTTTAATAAAGACCTTCTCGATTGGTATTCTTTTATTTTAACCATATCTCCCTGACAACAACCCACCTGTATGACTCGTGACCTCAGCCTGACCCCATTTCTTTTGACAGAAAAGGTGCTTAATTTTTTATGTTTCATTTCACCTGTAGACCACATTTAAGTGTTACACACTTACTGGATACTGGAGAGCCATAGGTATTAGAAACATTTGCATGATTAGTGTTTACTGATCAAGAGACTCCATGTCTCTCTCCTAACAACACATTTCACGCTCACACAGACGGAGACACTTTGGAAACTTTCTCTCTTTTTTTTCTCAGCCTGCCCTACCAGTGGGAAGCCTGGAAGTTCTCTGCCCCAGTTCTCCATGTCCTTGAGAGTTGTGCCTTCGGGCCAGGGCTGGTGGGGTCCCGCGGTGCACAATGTGTGCTTCTCACTCAGGCTCCTGCTGTACTCCGCCGCCCCTGCATGGCTCTGGAGAGTTGCCAAACTCTGAGGGGTTGTCCGTGCGGGTGGGGGAGCATGCATGTTACCACAGAACTGCTCCAAACATCTCACTTCCTTCCCCCATGACAGTCGACCGGATATAAATCACTTTCCTGGATTGGCCGACTACAATAGGGATGCTTGGGAAGATGTTGTTATGAATAATCAGACTAATTGCAATAAACAATGTGAAGTGATGTGCAAATGACTGAGTATCTTGTTTTTCCAAATTCTGCTTTTGCAAAGGTTAAACCATAGGGTAGAGTGTGTGATGCCAGCTTAGTGAAGTCAGCAAAGGCCTATGTAAGACATGAAGGAAAAGACAAAAAAGACGGCATTTGACTTTTGTTTGATGATCAAATTATAGTAAGAAAAGGAAATTATATTAGGTGGTCAACATTTGTGGCTGTATGTGTTGGACAAATCTCTTTATATTTTATTCAGTACGTGCAATGTTTTTTGTAATTAATATGGATATTGGCCGACAGCAAAGATAAAGATCCATTTTCTATATTTTGTCCTTGGATTGTGCACTCAGGGAATTCACTCCCCTTTTTCTCTTTCGTTTCCCTGGCTAAGGCATGGGGAATTGGTGGGATAAGAGGCTATTCCCTAAATAGCCCATGGCAAGAGGTATCCTGATTAGCATGCTGCCTGCTCTCTGGCAGCAGTCCTCCAGGCCACCAGCGCTATCACTTACGTGCTGTTTGTATTTGTAGTTGATAGTGTGTGCTGTTATAATTGGAATGAGCTCAGGAACCTCGTTTGCTTTTGATCCGCTGCCAGCCACTCAGAGTGCTAGTGGGCCACAGCTCTCACCTCAACACTCCCAGTGGATTATGAGAAACTGCAACGCTTATGTTCTAAAAAAGCTCCTGACAGCAACTCACTCAAGGTCGAACAATACAATGGTAAGTGTGGGGAGTGGAACAAAAAAAGATGGAGGAAAAAGTTGAACAGATATTTGATGTTTCCCTGGATATTGAGTCACGAACTGGAAAAGTGGTACTTCAGACTCGTAGAACCAAGAGGCAATTATCAAAGGACCTGTATGATTGTTTGGGGTAGTTTCAATAACGCAAAAGGATATCTGGAATTGTAACTCTCAGAAGACCTTAGCGTGAATCTGATTTTTTTCTAGACAGCAAAGCTGAAGAGCCTACAGGGTGAATCTGTACAATCGAACAAACAGCAGTCATTTTCACAGCAGACATCTTGACTCGTCATAGTAGGAAAAGCACATGGGTTTCTAATAACATTATTGTTATAATCCTTAGGATTTCAGTCGTGGTTGATTTGGCAACAGCTGTGGTTACTGGTGGTAACATAACGTGCAGATTAATATGCCTCCTCCTTGAGCTGTTATTCTTTCAGAAATACAACACAATGCAACCAAACGTTTTCTTGTTTTGACAAAAAAAATCATTGTCAGTTCCAACATCAGTGACAAATAAATTACATTTCCTCTTACTGCTTCACAATAAAAGCCAACCCGTGTTTTCGTCAGTGGAATGCTTTTAATGTGAAGCAGCCGAAATAGGAAATGTTCTGATTGCATTAGCAGTAACTTAACACAGTTGATGCAGCTGTGGGAGAGTGAACTGTAACGGTGAGGCTGATATCAATGAGATACAATTACAATCTGTAACACTGGATTACATGCTGCATTGTTTCCTGTGAATGCCTTGTGTGCGGTAATTTGAATCCAGGGTGGTAATGGCCTACTCTGTCACCACAATGAAAACTCCTACAATGAGAGGTAATTAAAGAATGCATATACATTGAATGATTAACTGCTGACAATGCCTAATATAAATTGTGTCAAAAATTGGGTTTGATTTGATGAAAATCATTATTATCATTACAACTTTAACAATGGCTTTGTTCTTTGTTTGGCAGTGTGATAGTGCGCCAGCATACACAATACCAGGACCCTGAAACTAAATGGAATTTAGCCATCATTATTTTTATCATTAACACCTGTGCTTTTACTACTGTGACTTTTTCATGACACAGGCCTATTACAACAAATCCTAATATCAACACCAAACCCATCATAATACTGTGAGTCAACAGGCTTGAACCAAGTTTACTTTCCACAGAATAACTCATGTGGACCTCATCAACTAAAGTGTCAGATATAAAGAAGATTCAGTTGATGTATGCTTGAGGTTCATTTCTTCCCACTCCATGACATTTCTACAGTTTGATCTGCTGGCTCAGCACTTTTCAGAGTCCAGAGTGGACCAACTCCAAGGACTTATGGGAGTTTGATGCTCCCTCGCTGCCAAATGCCAGCAGGCCAATGAAAAAAGATATCTGGAACTCCTAAGCTCAATATTTAATCAAGCGCTGGGTTACATTTGCTGTTTGATTAGGTAAGAGAATTCAACCTCCCAGAGTCTTTGATTGCTTTGAAAATATTTGGCCAAAAAATTAATACTCCTCTTGAAATGTGTGCTCTCAACACTAATATCTCAGCACCAGTAAGTAAGTTTATAATTGTCACGGTTACATTTGTACTGTATTCTGTTATAGATGACACTGAATCACACCTCATCCTCGTTTTTTTCCTCAATCTTTGTTAGATTTTTATTATTATTATTATTATTATTATTATTATTATTATTATTATTATTATTATTGTTGCAGACATTATTGTTTGTATTACTATCATTATTATTGACTTTGCTGTTTTTGTTGTTGCTGTTATTGTTCTCCTATTCATCAGCCTCATTATCATCTGTGTTTTTTGACCATGAGTCCATCTTGTCGCATCCTAATCATCCAGGACTGCAGAAATTCACCGGAGAATAACCCTGATGAGCTTGTTCCAGGAGGGCATTACCACTGGTTAAGTACAAGCACCTGCTAAAATATTGGCAATTAGGACATAATTAGCTGCTAATGTATTTCTAATCCGAAGCGGGCCATAGATTTGTCTTTTTTTGCGTAGACTCCCTTTTTTAATGTACTCCGTTGTTATTGTTTTCCTCAGGTATTTGTATCCCGAGAACATTGACTAAGTGCCCTAGTTCATCATATGCAAATGGCTTATTAATTACACATGCATTATGCCCGTATTCAGAAGACATCAAAGGGCCTGTGAGTCTTCAGATGGTCCCCCTCTGTACCACACTCAGGTTACAAATGCCTGCGTGTGCACTTTCCTGCATGCCTTTTTGGGCAGAATAACTATACATCCTCAATTAAAAATGTTCACAGGAACCTCTTTTTTCTTGCATCCTAATATTTGAGAAACACCTCCGGTGGTCTGTGGTTGTTTGGGAACCACAAATTGCAAATAATCATTTGAGCCTCGATTACATAGCACTATTAGAAAGCAGCGAGACTGTGAGTGTAGCAAAGCCAAACCTATATTTGCTTATATAAATGAGACATGCCTATAGTCGTTTAGTGTACGACCTCACTACGTTTTACCAGATCTTTTCATTGATCAGCTCTTTGATCACCATAATCGTGTTTTGGTATCAATGCCTCAGACTGAGCTTCAGACATTTCTGTTCTGTGTCTGCATGTTTGCTCTGTCTATTCCTCCCTGGTGAGTTCTCTGTTAACGACCCATACAGCAGGTGTCAGAGTGTGATTTATACAACCTATAATGTCTCACATTGATTAGCAATAGAGCTCTAATGGGATGCCAGCTCCCAAACTCAGTTTAAAATGAAGAAGAGCACGTACCACACCTTCTTAGTGCTGTTCTATATCATTATGCATCCTATTTGTGCATGAATATCAGCAACCCAACCTGTCCAATGAGATGAGGCGTAGAGGGAGTTTGTGGTGTGCAATCAATGTAACCCTGGGCAGTCCTCTGTTATCTGTCTCTGGTGGGCTGCTCTGACTGGGTGCTGCTAGCATAATTAGCACAGCACTCACTTTGATGATAAAATGGGTAATAAAGCATTCCTTCCCTCCCCTGCCTACCTGATTTTACCAGCATTTATTGATCTAATTAAAATAATTCTGCTGTTAATGGTGTGCTTTTTTGTTATGGAACGGAAGTTTTGATTACAGACACTTAAAAAGATGACGTGTGTGAGCAGACACACTCCGAATACATTGAATTTTTAGGAAGATTTCTTGTTTCTGCAGACTGTTGTAGTAATGCTATTTGTACTTGGTGCTGAAAATAAATGCTTTCTGATATGACGTGTTCTAAACACCCAGGACAGCTGCTCGGTGAAGATATTGCAATTATACAAAAGTGCTGTGGATTACTGATATTATTGAGGAATATGTATTCTCCTCGTGTATTAGGAGTGTATAGTGCAGCTACATCAAAGCCACCAGGTGGGGCTGATTCGTTCACAAATGAATCCCACTTTTGGCATTTTTGTTGAGAATCACAGTGTTTAAATGAGATGTTATTCTATGGCATTTTTGTGTGGCTCCAAAACTATCATTTCTCATTAGGAGACCAAACTGTTTGTGGTTGTCCTCATTACAAAAAAAATAGAGCTCTACCCCCAAAGGTAACTTCATCAACACCAGAGACAAATCTATCTTAGGTGCTCTATTTATATTTCTGACTCACTGCCACAAAGATTTATTCTGCACTCCTGTCAATCCATCTCTCTAATGGGCAATGGCAACCTTTTTAGTTTAGATGGCTGGTGTGTGTGTGTGTGTGTGTGTGTGTGTGTGTGTGTGTGTGTGTGTGTGTGTGTGTGTGTGTGTGTGTGTGTGTCTGTGTGTGTGTGTGTGTGTGTGTGTGTGTGTCTGTGTGTGTGTCTGTGTGTGTGTGTGTGTGTGGGTGTGTGTGAGTTTTTAGCACCAGGATTTTCTTTTAAGCATTTTTTTCTGAACACGAAAACAAGTACCTCGAAGTCACTGAGCCTGTCTCATCTCTAAAGAGAGTCATCTTTAGATAGAGAGCTCAGATGTCATGCAATTAAGATGATAAAAAAAGCCCATTTGCCATTCCATGGGTTATTAATGTGGACTAATGATGCTCAGATCAACTATAAGATGTCTGCTTGTTATGGGGTTAATCTCCTCATTCTCGCAAAAAGCCATGAAGATAAACATCTTTGCACAGAAATGGGCTCATGAAAATCCCCAGAGTGCTGCATCCCAACTTCATAAGAAAGTTTGAAGGACCAAAAATAAAACTGCTGCGCAGACTTGCATGGTCATTTCTGCAAAATCTTGAAATAAAGCTAAGCAACCTACCTATATATATATTATATTTGCACCACAATAAATACAAATGTAAAATTATGAATGTGTAGTAAAATTATTCTAAACATACTGGCATGTCTATTACTGGGGTCAAAATAAAGTAGAACTTGCATTATATCACAATAGAGCTATGGAAAGTTAACTATTTGTAATGTATCTTTCTTGTTTTCTTAGTATGTTTTTAAAGGCTGTGCAAGGTGTCAGATTGTTTCCTTTAGGGGGAGCTTGTAATCCTAACACAAAAGTACAACTACCAAGTTCTTGTCTAAGAAGTGACAATATGATAAGTTGTTTGTTGTCACTGTTATAAACTCTAAATGAAATATGTTAATCACTTCTGTTCCTCAAATGGATACATTCATGAGGAGTAACCTGGGGTTCACTTGAGTGTATGGGTGGTAGAGATCCGCCTAATATATCAAATGTGTAAATGTCATGCCTTCTGATGACTTTATCATGAATGCTGTGATCATTACATTGTCATTAGGTAGCAGACTTGGTTGCACCTCGTTAATGCACACAAGCAATCTGAGGAGTAGCAGATAATGTTGTGTGGTGGCGGTGTTTAATGAGGGTCCATATTTGCATACTGGCCTCCACCCCCACTCGCATTCCCACCCCACTCTCATTTATAAAAATAAATCACATTAGAACATCACGAGCTAATAAAGTCTACTCCGGGCCACATCCCACATCCCAGTGATAGCCAAGTCTCAGTGCAGGAAATACACAAAGCAGTCTCTCAGGATTACAGAAAACCTATTATAGAAAATTCTCATATGGCACTGCAACGTTCTTCATATTAACACTGTGCTGCTGAAGTAAATTATGCCAGTTGTTGTGCATGCTACAATTAAATCATTTACTAGGAAATCTTCTATGGAAGTTGGAGCAAAATGTTGAAAGTCATCCTATCAAATCATGCAACCACTTAGAGAAGTCACATTTAATTACATATTCCATCACTTCAAATAGAAGTAAAATAGGAGTGCGTTTGATTTTGAAGTAGTTTGTAATCTTGATTGCACATAATTGTACAGGATACCACCTGAGGCGATAGTTTCACCGCCATTTCTGCATTATTGAAAAGCTTTGATTCGGCTAAGAGAAGATTGTGTTTTGATTATGAAAGAAATGCAATTAATAGCAACACTTTTGAACATTTTGAAGTCAAATAGCTTAGCCTGTTTGAACATGCTTCCCTAACACCATGTAGTGCTGACTATGAACATCACTAGCCAAACTAGAGAGGTCAAGAGCTACAACCTTGTAAGAGTGTTTTGTCTTCTGTCGGTGTGTCTGTCCGAGTGAGCACGTTTATGCCCCCAAGTCAAAATCCACTAGATAAACAATGTGTTTCCTGATGCCTAACGGTGTGCACGGCCCATGCACCGCTGATGTCAATCCACCCAGGACTACCAGTGGCCCCACTTCGCTCACTTACTTACTCTTTGGCTCACTCCATCCTTCCTTCATGCTCAAATTGACACTTGGTGCAGAGGCAGGCAGACAGGGGGCCTCTCCGCCCTACGCCTCCAGAGATGTGGCCCAGCTGTCAGCCGTCTAATCCAGTCCAACCTCCCCCTGAGCCAGGCAGGAACTCCAGGCTGCTCCCCCTCATCCTCACGCCTAGAGGCACAGCAAACAACTCAGCCCTCGTCAACGCTACACACAGCAGGCCGGGAGGGGACCACTTTGCTAGTCAAATTTGTCTTGACCAGTCTTCATAAATCAAGTACAACCGTGTGACGGCACACCCCAAAAGCATATTGTGTATGAAAGACAACAGGTTATTGACATTATGTTGACATTGTGCTTGAATGTTTGACATAAAACTAATGTAAAAATAAATTGGGATTTTTTTTATATTTAATGACAGTGTGTTTCAACTGAAGTGCTACAGATAATTGTTAATCATTTTGGTTTCCAATCAGCTCTCACAGTCTGAACAAAGAATCCCTTGGCTGCCCTGTTTCCTTTTACATCATAGGTGCTATTGTTGGCATTGTTACTATGGAAACGACTGTACAGAGGAAATGGCATTTTGGCAAATGTAGATACAGTAGTGCAGGCATGAGTGAGACATTATCCAATACGCTGCAGTCTTTTACAGATACAGCAATTTGACCTGACTTTGCGGTCACATATCTATGTAAATATATGTATGACAATCATAGACAATTTGATAATACATAAAAATAGCATTTTAAAAACATGGATTTATTTGTGTGTGGTTTGTGAGTGCTTGTGGCACAGTCGTGGGCGTGTGTGTTTTCAGGAGTATGTCTCTACCTTTTGTGTGGCTCCCCATGGCATTCCCAATATCAGTATTCCTGTAGACATGTTTGATGTGTTTGAAGCCACGTAGCATACCTTGGAACATGACAGTAAACATGGCAGAGGCTCTCCCTCAGTGGAGCAGTGATGCACGTCACCCCTCAGAAGTGTGTGACGGGTGTACAAACCAAACCCACCGGGCCACGTCGTCTCCTGGGATTCTCTCTTACTATGCTGCGCTGACTTGCTGCATGTTGCTCAACGCTACGCTGTTCCGAATAATTCCACCCTCAGCCTGGAAAACAAAAGCGCAAACTAAAATGGGAGACAAAGAAAGAGGAGAAATGCAAAACATGGACTTCTGACAAGTTATGGAACCCACTTAACTTGTTATCTGACCCAGCAGCAGTATATGTCACGATATATCCTGCTCTAATGTTTTCCCAGTTTTTCATCCCTGGAAAATCACTAGTGTATGCCTCCTGCATGCATCCCTAGGGAAATTAAGAGGCACACTATGTATCTCATGAGGATTCCCCCAAGAATGAGAATAAAGCAGGCAGCATGAAAGAGGAGTGTTGGTGTGAGGGAGTTATTGGTCTGGCAAAGGGATTGCCAACACATCAAAATAGCATGGGTGTTGAACAAGACAGAAACTTGCACCATTTACACCTGCCAGAGAGAGAAAGAGAGAGGGAGGAAGAGAGAGAACACCATCCTGACAGCAAAATTTCCATAGCCACATACGCACAGCATGATATGAAGTGCAAAAGTTGACGCTTCATGTCAGACTGAATTTCATGAAGTGACATATACAACATGTTCATAGACAGAGGTGCTTTGAATGTTGTTTTGGGGTTCATATGATAAGTCATTTGTATACAGTAACAGTTTTAGAATGTAACACATGCAAAGCTTTGAAAAGAGAATTATATGATCTGGGACAGAAATACTTGAGTGCATCAACAATTTGACAAAATAGTCAATAGTGCAAGTTGCCATTACTCTTTTCTCAGTATATTTGCCAGTGAATACCAACACTGCCGAGAGTGATGTCACAGCGTAATGGGGCTTACAGCGAAAAATTGTGTCTGGTCTCACCTGGGACATACTGTAACAAGAGACATACAACATTGATTAGTAAGCATCCGATTTAAAACATCTTTAAATTGCATTATCTTTAAAACACTGAAAGAGATTGTTATGAAAAAAACAACTCGTTTTTAGCATTCAACCTTACAGTCTTTATTTATGGACCCTGTGATGCAGTTGAAAGCGCTGGTGGACAGCTGAAATTAAATTGCACGTTTTCCTCTGCTACAGCCCACAAATCTGCTCTGTAAATCACATGCCCTGTGTGCTCCTTTAAGAAGAAAACAAAAGAAGTAAAAGTTTAAGAAGTAACGAACTACATTCACTCATGTGACTGTAAAAAGTCTGTTTTATCACAAGTATCATGTTTCACCATACATTTCAAGTCGCATCGGTTTCAGAGTAAAAACAAAAGTCACAGGAAAAAGGCACGATAAACTGTGATGATACATTTTTAGGTATCCAAATCAAACACACCAGGGGCGGCACCAACAGGTGTTGAGTCAGTTGAAACTATGTTGAACTTATTTGAGGAGCGCGGTGGGACAGAGAGGCTGAGTGGACTGGTTAAAGTGGGACAGAGAGGCTGAGTGGACTGGTTAAAGTGGGACAGAGAGGCTGAGTGGACTGGTTAAAGTGTGACAGAGACGCTGAGTGGACTGGTTAAAGTGGGACAGAGAGGCTGAGTGGACTGGTTAAAGTGGGACGAGAGACTCACTGACTGACATTCAGATGGGTGAGTACAACTACAAACTTGTTGTTCATACTCAAATTTACTCTCCAGATGAGAACGTCAACAACCATTGCGTTGCCTAGCAATGTAGCATGTGTATGCACTAAAAACTGAGTTTATATTGTTCATACATCTCTTGTGTTGTCTGACTTGGTGATGTTTTATTCTGCTGTTGCTTATGTAAGAAGCGTCAGGTTATTTAATTGATGTGGCTTAATAATGCTTGTTGCACCCACCGTGGTGTCCATAGACTGCTATTTATTGGTGGTCATTTTTGTTTAATTGTCTAAGTTTTGTCCTCTTTTCTTGTTAATTCTAGTGAGTCTATACAGAGGAAGGCAGTTGTATATATTGATTAATACACTGTTAACCCAAATTAGTTGACTTTACTAGAAATTTGCGTGGAAACCCGTTGCCTTAAACCGTTCAAGGTTTTACACAAGGTGAAAGTTAACAGGTCAAGTTGTATCATCACAGATTGGTAAGTTGATGCAGTAGACAAATCAAGTTTACATCAGTAGTCATTACTATAAATCATTAGTAAACTTACTTCAGCTCAAATATAATAAATATGTTTTTTTCTTTGTTACAAAATAGTTTTAAGAAACATGTATTCTATACATTAGTTCAATTAAAACAGAATGGAGAACAATTCAAAGATTGTAATTTCCAATGTACTCTGCATGAATGTGATTAACTGTTTCCCACCTCACTGCACAGACCCCATCAGTCCCCCCCCCCCGGGTCTCTGTCATGGTGCAACAACAAATGTAGATGGACATGAACACTAAATCAACCATACAAAAACGAAAACCCAGATAACATAAATGCACACCCAAAACTTTAACAGAACTTTATTAAAAAACACTTTAACTAGGACAGAAACTGTGTAGAACATATATTTTTTTCCCATGAGCCTTTGCATCGCTTCAGCCAGAACAGTTCCAATGACCCCGCCCCTCCCATACAGAGACTTAACATCCTTAGTTATCTCTGCTTAATATGATCTGTGTACTGCATACTTAAGCTGGTTATTACAAACAACTAATGTGATTTAGTAATGGACGTGGTTTTTAACAAAACATGAAAGAATAAGTAGTGACCACTAAAAAGTTTAATTACAACTAAAGTAATACTTCTACTTCAGTAAAATGTCGTTAAACTAATAGTTCTTTTACTTGAGTACAATATTCTGGTACTCTGGACAAACCTGGACACAACTTTGTTGTTATTGTTTACATTAGGACATACTATTTTGAATTCCTTTCCAAATTACTTTTAAAATTTCAAACATTAAAAGGATTGCAAAGAAAAAATCAGAGCAAAAAAGAAAGAAAGACAGGGCGAAGTGAAGGGATGGAGAGGAGGTGCTGGGGGAGGGGGGCAGTTCATCGAGGTCAGGTTGACAGTAAAGAACAGATGAGATGGGGTGGCTGAGGAGTGTTTTTTAGGTGGGATGTTGTAGGAGGGGGGTTGGTGGGTTGGTAGAGGGGGGGAAACTAGGCCAGTGTCCAGACTCAGAGCACCAAAGGCCCAGCATCCCTGGATGCCCTGTGTCAGCCCTCTGACAGGAGAGATGGGACTTTAACACAGAGTTTTTCACCACCAGACGCTCTCCGTCTCCTCTGAAGAATACCCCTCCTCCTCGACGCACTCACCAGTCAGAGTTTGAGGAGAGAAATGCACTCGTTACAATAAGGAGGGCACATGGCATGGGACCTGAGGCTTTGAATGCCGCCTCCTCCACACTCTCAGTAGAATAAGGAGCTGCAAGTACTGTGCATTTCCAAAGTTGACGTGCAGCAGTAAATATCATCTTTGAGGCAAATTCACACTGCTGAGGTTCATGACCATACAATATGTGTCTGTGCTTGTTTGCTATATAAGAATAACAATCTTATTGACCGTGAATACATGACTCCTTGATAGCTGAATTTGAATATTCCTCCTTATCCCCGCCGCCTATTCTGCTCGCTTCTACCCCACAGATAAAGCTGCCTTATTGTCAGGCTTAATCAGGTGGTCTGTTACCTTGGCAATTAAAGCCTTGTTAGAGATATAAAACCTTGAGACTCAAATGGAGAGTCCCTGGCGAGTCAAACCACTGAGCAAATCCTTAAACCAAACAACCTTCCAGTGGGAACACTTCTTCTCTGAGGATAGATGTTTAATTATCTCTGCTTGTTTGGGGGGGAAAGGAAGGAAAAACTGTTTCACTCCCTCTTGTTTGTTTTCAAAGCTCAAGAGTATTTATTGGAATTAATTAATGTGGCAATCTGCGTGCTATGTTTGATTGTCACAATGTATTGACCTAGGACAGAGAACATAGTGAACCATTTGTGAGAGAATTTACTAAGAGGGGGTAATTGTGCATTGTCGTATTTACGGTGAAAACGGAGAACCAAAAAACAAATATTAAACCCTGGTTTTAAAACATGGAGTCTTATTTAGAAATATTGAACTGATTTAGTGTTCTTAATTTACTTTAATAAATTCATCTTTATAATATTGCTTCTACGTGCGATCATTTATCATTTATTCCCAATTGATGCAAAACACCTATCGCAATGTTAGCTTTCCTAAACTAGGCCAACTATTTTCCCGAATGAATATTCTTTTTAAGAAAATAATGCTGCATATTTGAACAATATGAAGTGATAATTTATCATTATTTAATGATCTCCCACAGACAGTACATCACGCATGGTGCAGTCAGCGACAACAGCTGTGCAGGATCTTGACGAGCTAATTCTATGCGACTCAGCTTCTCTGCGTGTTCAGTCCCACGTAACCCTCTGACCCCTTCTTTGATGTCCAGCCTGACTTTTTCTTTCTGAAAGGCCATTTTAGTGCCTCTCCTTTCATCCCGCACTTTGTCTGTTTCTCTTTACCTCTTTGACATACTCCCCTAAATGGGCCTGGCATGCATCCCACTGTCTAACGAAGGTATGTGTGTGTGGGCGGTGTTTAGGGAGGTGATACCTTCTCTGGGACACACTAATCAGCTCCAAACCAAGGCCCGGGCAGGGAGGCACTGGACAGGTGGAGTAGTACCACTCGCTACACCCCCTGGCTGCTCCTTAGTGTGAGGGTCAAATCAGCTCCATCCTTTATGGCCCAGTCACTCCTTCATCCTGGTGTCCCCAATCACCTGGCTTCCATCCCTGGTCGCCGGTCCCTTCCCGGGGGCCTCCAAGGGACGAAACAGTGAGCAGCTGCTCTACCAAGGGAGCCTCCTGAACGCGCCTTGTGCCAGCCCCGTGTGTGTTAACCTTTTCTTTTAATTAACACCGACCCAACTCCTAACTCCCGCCACCATGGTCCAGAGAGAGGTTCTCGTGGCTTATGCAACTGTCAGGGAAGTGGGAGAGTCATCAGGGAGCAAGAGAGGTGGTGGGCGGGTGGGAGTGATGAAGGTGAGAGGGGTGAGGAGGAGGAGGTGGGATGAATAATGCGTGCATGGCCTGGGAGTAAGGGTTCTTCTAATCCTTCTGAGCCTTTTTTTTTATTCACATGCCTTCACACAACTACAACACACCAGTCATTCTACACAACTGCCTATTTTCCAGGGACGATCCCGAAGTAAATTGGACATGCTGATGAGAAGATGGCTGATCTTAATTTGCACTACAGCTCATTACTTTGCAAGAGAGTCAGAAAGCTTTTATTCCAGCTCTAGTCATTGACTACGCAATTGTTCGTGTTTGTAAAACCTCACAAAGGCCTAATTCACTGAGTTAAGTTAAGAGCAAAACAAGTTTTGTTTGTTCTCCAGTCTCCATTTTCATGGAGTTTAATCATCATTATAACCTACTAGCTTTAGGCATGTTTTTTAACGATGCTATGTGTTTAATCCTGAAAGAAATATGCCTGAGTAAATTATTAAATTCAGTGTGAGATCCATTGAACCTGGTAATCAGACATTGGTAGCACTCCGAGTTGAGCCTGACTGATTGTGTAGAATGTTCTGTATAAGGGGCTCTGTAGCACACTTACATGCTGCAGCTTAGTTAACTACCGGAATATAGAGGGGTGAGTAGGCTTGATCTCATCTTACAGTGAGGATCTCCTAATGAGAGAGTGGTAATGAGCAAGAAAAAAAATCACTCTCATTTCAGTAAAGAAAAAGTGTTGAAAGGGTTGCTATCTTTTTCTTTCATTTTGTGTGGCGGTGCCAAGTGGAAAATGTCCATCTTTCACTGGGAGATTTTTATGTTCTTCTTGGCTCATAGTAGTGCCCCCAGGGGATCCACTTTCTTGGCATGGCCATAGTGGTCACCATTTTCTGGAGACGGGCTGTGGAGGTCAAAGCCATTTGAGAAGGACATAAAACCCCTAGAATGATTTTTGATCACACTATGAAACCGTCCCATTGTGGTTAAACGGTGTTCTTCATGCCAACAACACATCTTTGTGGAGGTTATTGTCATCACAAGCAATTTAAAGTTGGTCTAAAAGAATAGATCCACCATTTATGGTGGACTTTATAGTAATGCAGCCAGCTGGGGAGTAAGTTTAGATGTTTTAGTTTGTAATTGTATCACGCTATCCATGACCTAGCTGATGATGTGAAATAGCTTTCAGTGCTGAATCCAGTTGATCATTTTGTCACTTCAGCCATGATAACGCATTACAGCTCGGGTCGTGATGTTGCAAATCAGGGCTACGTCTAACATCTTGTGACCTCAGTTTTATGATGGAGTAAGTAAGGGAAAAACTGCCAGGACCTTCTCCTCATGAAGACCCAGAGCAAGGGCACTGTCTCCCCAGCCCCATAGATCAGCCAGCTCTGAATGTCAAACCGCACAGCAGCCACTGCAGTGCCAGGAGTCCCCCTCTTGCTCCCTCTCTGGCCCGTGATCTGCTGTCTGGTGACACCACTGCGCTAATGACCCGGTTTGGGAGTTGCTCCACGGGGCTCCTTGGCTTGGGAAGATGGAAGTTGTGGATATCCAGCTGGAAGGTCACTGTTGACGAGGACCACTCACTTAACATTCCCTCTACTTTGTTGACATCCTTCAGTTTGCAAGGATGTTGAGACATTGAGGCCGTCACTGACCTTTTATTGAAACACGCATGGCGATTCACTGAGTGGCAAATTAGGAATACTCTTATGTGATTTCCACACTGTGTTTGTAATTATATTCACTAGTTCTTGGTCGAGAAAGACACAATGTTTATGTGAACTGCATACATATAATAGGTTTTTGCTCCAGTGTTTAATTGCCCAGCAATTTGGATAACAGTGAAGTTGGAAAGCAGCACTCACCCTTGCTTGCCAACTCTGAAGCCATCTGATTGTTAGCTCTCTGTGTTGTTTTTGTTCTTTTTTAATCAGTTTGCTGTGGAAGTATGTCTCAGCAATGTTTTCAGTCACTTGCTATCTTGACTTTTTTTTTCTTCTCCGCCTCAGGAGTTGGGCTTGTTGGAGCAGAGTTAAAGTCCCCGGGGAGCACTCCTCTGGTGATGGGGGCACTGCCTCGACCTCACTCATGCCTGGTGTGGGTGGCATCCAACTAGGGAGACGCACAATGGAGAGCAAGACTGAAAATGGTGATGCTTCTGGTGGACTCTCCCAGGACTCAGCCTTATTCTCAGGGTCATGCATTTCAGCAATCTCTGTAATTATAAGCAAGTAAGAAAAAAGTTGAATCTTCTGCCTTTCTCAAAATGAGCGTGCCCCACCCCTCAAGGGAAACATTCACATCTCTGAGTTCTAGTAACTGGATGGGTTTTAATGAGGCAAGTCAAGAGTCTCTCTCTCTCTCTGTGTGTGTGTGTGGTTGGTGTACATGCATGTCTGTATATCTGCCCTGTTCTAACGAGCGTAATTGACCCCTTGTGCTTTTAAGCTGCCGTTTTTCACCATTTGCGAGAATATTCTACTAAATAGCCTTCAGTGATTATTATTTCTACAGGAGACACTTCAATGGGTTTAAAACTTTCTCTGAGTTTTAAAGTTCAGTTACTACTTGACAATGTGCAGTCGGATCCAAATGGACAGAGGGTGAGCAGGCCACAGGTCAGGAAGAACTGCTGAAGGGTCCCACCACCCGAGGGCCACAGATTCCACAGGGGAACATTTCACCCTGCTGAGAAGCAGAGTGGAATCTCTAATGCTGTGGCACACACACTTGCTGTGGCGTCTCAATGTCTAAGTCAAAGCTATGGGAGGTGAAAAAATCTCCACATAACTGCTCAGTTTTCCTACAAAAACGGTGGTAAGAAGCTTAGGTGATCTGAAAACAGACTGTGCCTTTGTGTGTTTGATAGAATTTCGAAGGCTTGTAGTCTGCATGTAGCATTTTTGAAGGACAAAACAAGTCCATTAAATTGTTTATGTGAATGACTAAATGCAGCATGCAGATGAACTATGTAGGCCTACACAAATAAATCAACTGCTTAATTTTGAAGTATCCTATAGGTGCATAGAAATTTCCTGGCTGGCATTGTTTTTATGACAAACATGTCACGTTTTTTTTTTTATTATTATTATTTATCTTTGTTTGGTTCATTTTTCCCTCGGAGGTGAGACTTGAAACAAAAACATTTTTGTTGATTTTCATTGTGCCTATTTGCTCCCAAAAAATTACATTTGATTCTCCTTTCCATATTTATAAAGTTATTCTTGAGGGACAAGCCGTGTCAGACAGCTTCTGGAGCATCATGAGCAACATTCGTCACATGAGGTTTCTTCCACTTGAAGAAAAAAAAACAACTTCTGAGCAAGAGTGTACTGTAACTTAGAGACTGAACTGTGCAAGCACTGAGTCAAGTCAAGCCTTTTCCCAGTTACTTTGTCACTAATGAAAGTAGCAAAGAGCCCTGGAGGACTGAAGAGCACTGTTTGTTTGTGTTTGAGAGAGTATTCGAGAGGTACGGGGGGGGAGGCAAGGTGGTAAAACTTTGGGAGAGCCGCCTGACAGAGCGCTGAGAAGACAGCAGAGAGGGAGAACTTTGGAGCATTGTTAAGATTGAAGTTTTAAGGCAGCTGGGACCTCCTGACAGATTCCAAGCACCTACAAATAGATATTTCATATGTGTGTGTTTACCAACTTTTTTTGTAGAGTGTGAGGGCTTTGAATTTATTAAAGCACGTCACGTCAATCTGTGTCATACTTTGTTTTATTGATCTTTTGCACACATTTTATGGCAGCGTGTGGGTGGGGAAATTATTTTAAAAACAAAGGGTGCAGATAAAATTACAAGATTCAAATTGAGCAAACAGAATGAAAGTCTTGCCATCATATGTAGGTCATGAGTCCCCATTTATTATGTTTAAGTCTTACATTTGCCACTGATCAGGTACAAATAAGGGAAAATAACAAGGCCTCTTTGAAATAGGAGGCTAATAATGACTGTCGTCTGACATGTGTGTCTCTTCTGTAGCTCTCAATGTTCTATTACATTTATTACTTTATGCTACTGTAGGTGATTACCTTAGATGCCTATAACAGCATATGGCCTCATTATGAACTCCAAAGTAAAAGGTGGGAATACCCTATAGAATAAGAGCAGCCTTATTATATACTTGCATCATTAACTTTTATAGTTTTGGTCAACTTTAATGGGGAATTTTCTTTAACAAAGTTAAATTCAGCCACAGTAAAGGCTATCAAAGGTTGTTGTTAATTGTCTTCTTCCACAGCAGCCCGTGTTTGGGAGTTGCCCTATCGACTGTTTCTCTCCTTCCCTATAGGTGTGCAGAGAAAACTTCGGTCTCCTCTTAAATGTGTCTCTGTGAATCAGGCAGAATAGAAATGCATTGAAAGGGGGAAAGCAGTTGAGTGACTGTGATTTTTAGATAGAGCCCCTGGCAGAGGCTATCTCCAGGCAGCGGAGGGGCAGAGTGCAGAGCGAGAAGCCCACTATACAGGACTCCTCTCTGGATCTCATTTTCACATAGCAGGGGTATTATGGGGCCTGGATATCCTTGTGCGGGTTAGAATGTATTCTAATGCTCCATTGTGTGTGTGTGTGTGTGTGTGTGTGTGTGTGTGTGTGTGTGTGTGTGTGTGTGTGTGTGTGTGTGTGTGTGTGTGTGTGTGTGTGTGTGTGTGTGTGTGTGTGTGTGAATGAGAGAGAGACAGACAGAGAGATAGAGAGAGAAAGAAAGAAAGAAAGAAATAGAGAAATAAATAGGTTGCGTGATGTTTTTTTTACACAATAATAGGCCTTCTAATCAAATAACTTCAACGTTTGCAGGCTATAATTAGTTAAAGTGGATTTTACTGAAATGATTAGAAATGATAAAATAAGAAAAGAAAAATAAAGACAATAAACAACTCCTATTAGAATTTTAAAGGGGAGGAGGCTACATTGTTTGACTCGACCACAACAACCACAATCTATTATTTTAAATAAAAAATAAAATAAAAAAGATTTCTTCATGAATATTATTCCCACAAATAAGGGGATACAATACAATCTAGGCC
Organism: Gymnocephalus cernua; assembly: GCA_023631565.1. Taxonomy (NCBI): domain Eukaryota; kingdom Metazoa; phylum Chordata; class Actinopteri; order Perciformes; family Percidae; genus Gymnocephalus; species Gymnocephalus cernua. The sequence goes on along the minus strand of CM042436.1, from coordinate 20,181,994 downwards.
TGATTCATAGTGAACAATAATATTGAGAAGAAGAGAAAGAAAAAAAAAACTCCATCTGTAAATAAACCGATCATCCCAAAATTTGATGCGTGCCATTACATGTCATATTTGTCAACAGTCACACAGAAAATGTACTTCTGCTTAACCATTTCTACCAGAAGGGGGACCAGTCCGTCTGCCGTAGACGGAGAGTGGCCGACGGCGAGCTGAGGCGGAGGAGACGGCAGGGTGAGCAAGCCGACTTTGGGTTTAGAGTTCGACTCCGGATCCGGGGACCAGCAGATCCAGCATTCCGCATCTTGCCATGATCCCTAGGATTTTAATCATGCCTCTCTGTCTGTGTGTGAGTGCAGGCAGGCTGACAATGATTTCCTCAGTGATTACGTACAGAGCGAGTCCCTGCGGGGTAGGGGCCCCCTCTGGAGCCATCCTGATGGCTTTGGGGGCCTTGCTTCCATTTTCCATTATTATGTGGACTACCGGAGCGACAGCGCAGTCCAAGACCTTGCAGGTTTGTGATGAGGAGGGAGCTTCCATCTTCTCTCTGCTTCTTCATCCTCTTTTAAGAGCAATTTAGACGTAGACTTAGATCAGATTCCGAACCTAATTCATGATTTGCTGACTGGAGGGAGAAAAGGAAGAGTCTATAATAGTTTTGATGCTGTTAGGTGGATATGAAGTGAAAAGTGTATTTATCATTTTTCCTCCTTTTTTTGGTTTTGTTGCAATTTTTTTGCACTCTCACAGGAGGCGTTTTACTGATGTCTTTCTCACGCGGATGCATTTGAGATGAGATGCGAGAAGCAAATATTCCGTTTTTATTTCTAAACGAACATCATGCCTACACGCGTGTGTGTTTTCCCGGAGAATGGAAGCGCATGACGGGGATTACTATATTCTCGCACTTTTCCCGATACCCAGCTCAACTAAATAGAGTCGCCTATACCGATCGGGGTAATTGGATTTTATAACATCCACCTACTCATCACAAAATAACAGCAAACTCGTGTTCAGACCGTACGGCAAAAGGGGCTAAGTTGCATCTCTCTGTAATGGTAAAAAGGCAGCCGCGATTTTGGTCAGTGGAATTTAGAGACACTATACCTTTCGACTACCCCGTGTTACACAAATTATCAGACAGAAACTGAGCAACTTCAGCGTTTTCTATAGGATGTCGCGCCGCAAGCAAGCTAAACCAAGATCTCTGAAAGGTAAGTGATAAGCCTATGTTTGGTGGCTCTCAGAACATTTTATTTTTAAGGTGATGACAAGTCTAGACGAGCATGAACTGAACTTATCGCTCACTGAAATGTCTCTGTCTTCCCTTTTTTTTTTACGCATTTCGAAGTGTTCTTCCTGTTATGCTGCGCATGGAATGGACTGCATTTACGTACATGGCATCGGGGAAAAGCTGGTCGGCTACAGTTCAGACTGTATTGTAATGATAGCTAAAGTGCAAGGGCAGGGCATGGATAATGTAGAGAGCAACAGTGCAGCGCAACGCTGGCAAACATCTGGATGTGTTAAAGACGCTCCTGGTCGGAACTTAAGCCTTCTGATGGAATGGGGTGCAGAGTCACGTGACACCCCCCCTGTCTGAGAAACTAAGGAGGAAACATTTTATATGTTGGGGAAAGGGAGGGCTGTGATTGTGTGTGTGTGTGTGTGTGTGTGTGTGTGTGTGTGTGTGTGTGTGTGTGTGTGTGTGTGTGTGTGTGTGTGTGTGTGTGTGTGTGTGTGTGTGTGTGTGTGTGTACAATAGTTACAAGAGAAATTAGATGAAGTGTTGAGTGCTAATTGGACATCAAAAAGTTGTACACATCTGGATTTACCAGTCAAAGCTTTAAACCAGCTGAACTTTATGATGTTTTTTTTTTTTTTCTCCTTCATTTCATATCAAATCTCAGAACAGCATGTCAGGATATAAATATATAAAGCAGCCAATATGTATGAGCTCTTTCTTTTTTCGTCACTTTGCCTTGTCTTATTTGAAACAGTTGGACTTGCGGTAATTGGACCGTGCATTTGTGTCTGAGTGTACATGTGTGTGAGAGAGGGGGAGGGAGAGAGAAATAGAGACAGAGCATGAACATGCATGAACACACACACACACTCACACACACGTACACACACATGCACGCACACACACACACACACACACACACACACACACACACACACATATTCACACACTACTTTCCTCTGTAGCATTTTGGTGGGGGAGCTGCTGGGTTTTGGAGGTTGAGCTCCAGTTCATCTGGCAGGCATTGTATTTTGCTCAGCAAATAATTGTCCACAATTTCACATTCCCAGCTTGTGGTCTGTGGACCCCTTTCTCTCTCCCCTTTCATTCTCGGAAGTCTTCATCTCAAAGGAAGATTACATGGTCTGCGGTAGTACATTCATGCAGCCACCATTTTAAATCAATACCCAGGAGAGGGTGGAAATGTGAGTGCATGCACATCTTAAAATTGTCACATTCTGTTTCCAGACCTGCACTGCTCTTTTCACAGTAAACAGCTCTATACATAGATTCCCTATTTTTCTCAGACCAGATTAGCATTGACTTATTTCTTTTCTAGTTGGTGTGACAATTGCTATTCTCAAAAGACACATTACTTAGATAGAATCATCTCCTGCAAGCATACCTACATGCCACAAGTGTTTGTATGTGTATGAATTCAGAAGAACATCTGTCAAGATTTGTGTACATCTATGTGTGTGTGTGTGTGTGTGTGTGTGTGTGTGAGAGAGAGAGAGAGAGGGGCATAGAGAGTGAACAAATCATCATGCAAATGAAGTAAAAGTGATGACAGTGTTTGTTTTGTTATTGTCAGTAAAATTTAAATTGGAAAAATGTGGTGCACAAAACAACTGACTTTTATGTCCTCATACCGACTGGTGAAGCAGAGCAGAAATGCAGATACGTCATAGATATTTCCCTGTTTTGGATCAGACCCAAGGAAGGCCAGGCAGATGTTATTTATTGTTCTTTGTCTATCTCTTTCCTCTGGGACAGAGATACACTTATACAGATGTCCACAATAACTTTCCTTGTCAATTTTTTTAAACTAGTTGCTTGACCCTGCATTCGTTCCACTATTGCAGGAGACAGAAATTGTCATTTTAATTGTAGACTTTTTTTCTTAACATTTTTTTTAACACAAAAGTGACATCGCTAAATTTGTGGCACCACATTTCCATCCACATTTTTGTCCTCATGTGCATGCATGTGTGTGAGCCTGTGTCTGCACGTACTGTATGTTTTCACGAAACACAATGTGGTTGCACAGTTCAGGTTTCACTTTTATAGGTTGTCTTCTGCTGACTTGAGGCAGTGGTCAATGTGGACGCCGCTGTTTTTGCGTATAAAGAACACTTTGTTCTGCGGAAGGGAAAATAAACAGAGGTGCCGATGGACTATGGAAGGAAGGTAGAGAACGGGCATCGTGTGCTGCGTTTTAGGGACTGGTATGGTTAGTATGGGCATGGAGTGTATGCAGAGGAGATGAGAAAATAATGCTGTGACAGTTGGCACTTTATTTTCCCTTGTGTACCCCAACACACCCACTTCCTCAGTATTGGCTGCTTGTGGGAGTCAGAGGTTATGTTTTTGGTCCCATCGAGGAAAAGGGCAACATTACAAGTCCCGTTTCAATTAAGTCTGAGAGACAGATCCGGCTACGTTATTGCTTAGGGGAATAAATGGCACAGGACAAGACCATACATCATTCGCTTATATGCAAACACTTCACCCTAGCCACTGACATTTACTCAATCCTGAGCCTTCTACATTTCTCAACTGTAGGCACATTGTAATTTTGTTTTGATGTTGGGTCAGCACATTGCCTCAGTCATGGCAGCGAGGAAGGAGGATCTCACTCCAAATTCTGCATGTAGCATGTGATGACTGCCACGTTGCCTGTCCTACAGCACTTCCTGAATAATATGAGGCTGGGTTGATATTTTCATTTGGAGCACAAATGACAGTCTCAAGCCTGATGTGTTTATTGGCTGAGGAGGAAATTTCCAGGTCTGTCATCCGCATATATAAATATATTTTTCTGCGCCATTTACTTTAAGTATAGAGGTTGTCATGAAATCAGCGCTGTGTCATGTACACCTTAAATATTTAATATTTTGGAGTAGGTGAAATTTGTCGCCACGTGAATGAGTTTTGCTTGGCTATACATTCATAGAAATATTATTTTACACTTTAAATATAAACTCTTTAGAACAGGTTGATTTATGAAATCTACGTAGGGCCTGTTAAAAAGCAAGTGAATCAGTTTTAGATTAAAATCCCTCTGCTCAGACATAAAGAGGTTAGACTTGAAGATTCATGTCAGGTGAATTAAACTGCTATTCAAATTTGACCTATCAAGAGAAACTAAAATAGATATGTATTTTTTTAAACCCACATTTGTCATAATTTAAAGGTTTTCTTTTTGGAGAAAAGAAACTTGATTGTGTCCATTATGCCCAGAGATCCATAACCACTCCCCCTTTCACTCCCTATAGGCAAAGGCCCGTGTGACAAAAAAGTGGGATTGCACCTTTAAGCGCAAGTGTTTTTTTTATCATAGGAACAACTCAAAAACTGAAATTTATTTTAAATGCACACTGTATTCGGTATGTTATAAAGGCCTCTCCTTAATTTGAGCGATTAAAAAAAAAAACAGAAATGTACTCAGCTCTTCCTCCCCTGTTAAAATGCCTATTAACAGTTGCGTCATTCTTAGTTTTTAGGAAGCTGCAGTATTCCAGTCTGTTCACAATTAATGATCTGTGGCATAACACCCATTAACACTTTTTTAATGTGACACAAAAATATGGTTAGTATTATCATTAAGGAAATTATGATGGAGCCGTGGAAAAATCCCATTAGCACGGCTGTCAGTGCTCTTGACATGCGGCTCAGTGTGTTGGACTGGGTGTCGCGGGAGCTGGCCGATATCTCTTCTTATTCCATGGCATGTGTCTCTCTTGTTGTCATGGATTGTCTGCCACACGGAGACAGAGTTCTTGTTCAGAGACAGTGATTGATTTCCATCACTGCTGCAAATGAAATGATATGTTGCTTATTTGCATCTGTCTCTTTTTTTCCTGTGTGAATTGCATGAATATTTTTTTGGAAGCTAAATTTGCAATAATTGCATAAAAGGGATTATTGATTCATGACAGTTTTTTTATTGGTACTAGTAGAGTTCATTTGTTTTGCTCTTATGATTTGCTTACAGTATTGCAATATAATGAAGGATTACAAATATTATGCAACGTGATTAACATGCTCCTCTATTGCAAATTATTTATGACACTAATCACCAGTTCAAATAATGCTCATTAAGAAAGTTATTCATGTGCAGTGTGTGTCCTCCTCCCTCCCTTCCCAGCCCTAATTGAGGAGAGTTGACCTTTTGACCCGAGCTAAATTGAGTTGTAGTCCCTGTGGCGAGCGTCTCCTTCCCGGTCAGTCAGGGCGGATTACACAGCCATTGTGTTCGGCACTGTATCGTCCAAGCTGGCTGTAACCAAGCAGATGAGTCACGCATATCCAAGAACACATTCAGGGCTTTTTCTTTTTTTTTTTATGTCTGAGAAGTGCTGCGAGATATCCACACACGCGAGCGTCCACACAAACAAATACGTGGCAATCCATAATTAAAAGCCAAAAAATGTACGGGAATCATACACACGTGTTTTTGTGCATGTATGCGCTCTTCACTCTATTCTCTGACACAGCAGGAATTCATTTGATGGATTAGGAGAGGTCCAAGCTGCTGAGAGTTTGTCATGTTTTGCTTATTCATGTCTATTAAATCATTAGTTTTATGCAGGTGTGATGTATCATGGGCTGTGCATGTGGTGATCAATCTGTTCAAGTTTGTATTCTTTTGTTTTTTTACCCTGCGTTTTGTTTTTTTCGCTTCTTGTTTTGCTCCCCTATCTGTAGAAAATTAATTCATCCCTAAAAAGGAAATGTCCTGTCTTGGGGATTGCTCCTTTCAATAGAATGGCAGTTACTCTACAGTCATTTTTGTGTGTGGCCAGTGTGTTAATTAGTGGCCTTTAATGCTGCGCCACTTGTTGTGGGATTATATATTTCCTGCGCCGCGTTTTGAAAATCAAAGGAGCAGTGCTGAAATGGTCCCCAGTGTGTTTGGTATATATCAACAAAACCTAGCAGCATGATTACAGTTTGTCACTGACTGAGTGATACACTGTACCTTGTTAAACATTAATTAACTGATAGCGGTGATGCATTAAAAACAATGTGGGCTATTCAGTTGAAGTTATTGTCATTATGAAGTGATCATGCTTTCAAGTATTTTAATTAAAACTGTCCAGCTATTTGTATGCTGTCTTGTGATTGTTGATCAGATGTCCAGCTCGTATAAAACATCACAGGAGTCTGCCCTTCCTTTGACAGCTCACCCTCTATGATCGCTCCTAGCTCGTTATTACTGTAATTATCCAAAGGACAGGTGCAAATTAAAAAAAAGAAGTATTTGCACTGTGATGGAAGTTGTGTACTTTAAGTGACAAAACTTTTAATACGTTCACAGTGGTGACAAATCATCGCAAACTGCTGCAATGTTTAAGATCTTATGGCATTGTGAAATAGAATTTTCTGCCTGAACTCCCTCATCTCACCAACAGGGACGGTAATCAAAACAGAAACTCCAGCTCCCACCGCCAATCTCTGATAGAACCCTGGGGGATTTATTAGGACCCCCATCCCTAGCCCATTTAAATGATCCTAGATGCACGGCGCTCAACAGTGCTGGAGAAACTCATTAAACTCTCAGGGCGTCAGTCACTGAGGCCTCCTTTAACAGGACAAGCTTTCTGTGTTGGCTGATACGGTCCTCTTCGGTGGTTCTGAGGGATATAGCTCCATGGTGTCCAACTACGTCCATTCCATCACTTTTAATTGATTTAGCTAATTAATTGCCAGACCCATGAATGTTTGTTTAGCATTTTTGTGTACATCAAATATAATTGTTACTAAGGGAAGTTTTTCCCGATCAGACATTCTCATATGTATTGAGTGAATAGTGGCATTTCTTTACAAAGGTTATTTTGAATACAAGCTTCTCACAGGAATTCCTTTGGAATTCAGTTTTGGTTGGACAAGGCCTGACAGTGACACGTAGTTGTTCCGTTGTTTGCCATCTTTATAAGAAACAGCTCAACACTTTCCTGTTCATTTTTCACTGAGGTTTGACACCCTGCTTGACACTGACTCTTGCTCCCCTGAGGGGGCTTCTGCCACCATAGGATCCTGCCTTAATTATGCAAAGTACAGGATATTTTGTGCGATTTTAAAAGTGCACCAGCTTTGGCAGTCACTGCCACACTCCCCTACTGGGAGGTCCTGTCAGACTCCCCCTTCCCTTTTTTTGCCCAGGAAAATGAAAAGCTAGAAAGAAAAGACATAATGGAGAATGCATTTCAACTGCAGGGGTGGAACGCAGAGGCGTAAGAAGTCCTCAGTGAGACCCTCATTTTACATGGAACAGGTGGGAGACTCTTTTGTTCTCTTCCCGCTGTTAAAATCCATTTTATTTCTCGTACTTGACATGCCACAAGGAACTCTCACCAGTTCCAAAAAGTCTCCAATGTAAAATGATCTTACCTTTTACTAAACAGAAGTTGTGTTTTTCAAGGCCATGATGTTGTCAAAAAGTCAAAAGTGGTTTACTTGCAATACGCCTAATGAGCGGGTTTCATTGACGATCAAGCTGTCACAATTTTTTCAGCCATCCTGTTCAAGAGCAAAAGCACTTTTGAGCTGCTTTGGTTGTTATGACACGTGCATTTATGTTTTCTTTGCATTTAAGTTTGGATCACAGTCAGCTTTAAGAAGGCCCATATTTATACTGGAATTTACAAATCTTCTTTTTGATACCCATCTAATTTAGCTAACCAAGGCACTATGCACAACCTTCTTACTAATGCAGTCATCAAGGTGTTTTTTCCTTGGTCACTGTTGATGTTGGGAGGACGTTTCATGGGAGACGTTCATAATTCATCTCGTCATTACCCAGTCCAGTATGTTATGTACGTGGGTGGCTGTTTGCCTTGTTGCCAAACCTCATACATATGAAAGGCTTGTGTGGATTCCCAAGCCACAGGTTGAGCTGTCGAAAGCTGTTGAAATCTCTTGGAGTTTCCATACAGAAAATCTCAATAGTAAATAATAAAAAAAGAAGGAAATCTCAGTGTTCTCAAAGTTGTTTTTTCACTGTTAACTGTTTCTTTCCCTCTTCTCCCCCCCTCTTCTCTTTTTTCTGGCAGTAGAAGACAATGTGACAGAGGACCAGCACAGTCCTGGGCAGACTGCCATTCCAAGCGGTAATGCTCCATTTCATATTTCATCATTTTCGGCTGGAAAGTGGATCATGTGTGTGTGTGTGTGTGTGTGTGTGTGTGTGTGTGTGTGTGTGTGTGTGTGTGTCTGTGTGTGTGTGTCTGTGTGTGTGTTTCTGTCTGTAAAGTATTTGTTGGGTTCAGAATGACACAAACTGTCTTTCCTGTTTTTGAGGTTTTCATACTGTAAACTGTATGGTTGCATGTGTTTTTATAGGGGAAGGGCAGAACGGTGTAGCTTTTCTTCTTTGTTTGTGTGCATGCATACATGCAGGTGTGCTTATAGCTGTCCTTGTGTTCCAGCTGTTTTTTTAGACTCTTTGTTTCCCAACCCTCTGTATGATGTAGAATAGAGCTACCCAGATGAATGTGTCCTGTCTCCACGCGTGCCATTCACAGTGGCCCTCCAGGAACAGAGCGGTAATTCAGGTCAGGCTAGCAGAAAGCCCCCTATGAATGAAGCCTGCTCCTGATGCACCACACTGTATATTTTCATTTCATTTGTCTCTGGTAAAGGTTAAGTCTCAGGCGTGGTTATTTTAAACCCGATATGGATGGTTTTGCCCAGCAGGCTGGGGACCCTGGATACTCCTAGGCTGCCACATTAGTCCAGCATTTACCCATAGCTTTCTAAGTGCTCCTGTGCAAAAGACAGAAGCATGCACCACTACAATAGGTCCGGGCTTTCCTCAGCTGTTTATGACTACAGTATTATTGTTTCAGTTTTTTTGGTTGTGATTTCTCTGCAAACCTATGCTTTAGCATCTAGTAGGTATTTAGATTTGGCCCTCAGACATCACCAGCAGGTTCTGACATTTGTTGTTATCCATCATTCCTCGCATGTGTTTTCGATTGACCCTTTAGTGTGTAATTGATCAGATATGCCAGTAAAGATTTTTGTAACATTTTTGTTCATCTCTGCAAAAAGCAGATTTGTTGCCGCTGAGTTAATGTGTATTGATAGGTATTGGTGGGTGGTTCTGTGGAAAGAAACTGCCTCCTTAGCCCCTCTAACCCCGGCTCAAGAGATGAAGGACTGGGCATAAAAGGCAGACTTGCCTCGGAGACCTCCTGTCATCCTGAGCCAAAGTAGAGCTAATGAGTGTGCCTGATTACAACGACCCCCTCAGACACACGAATCTCCCCTCTCCCCATCCCTCCACCACCTCTATCTCCAGAGTGAGGGGAGACAGCCGCCACATGATCGATGTCTGCCTGTGGAGAAATCAGGAGGGCGCACAAATTAATTTCTCACTTTCCTCATTTGACTTCGTCTGACTGATTTATTTTTTAACCCTCTCTCAGGATGCAGCTTAATGGATGGTCAATGGGAAAAGTGTTGTTTGTGGCAGTAGACACTTTTAAGATGCTGGGAGATTGCTCTCGCTATTTGCCAATTTGTCTCCTCCAACTTTTAAAATGTTTCACCGCCACTCGTGTCTTTATTGTAACAGCAGTAATTCATTCTTCTTAACCACTGCCCAAATAAGTCCTTTTTAACTTCAAATTGGAAAGCAGTGGAAAAGCTTACCTGCTTTTCATGCATTCGTCACTTTGACGGACACGGCTACAATAGCCATTAGACTCCTGACAAGCCAAGGGCTTAATCAGACGTGGTGTCTAGATCTGCCTCATAAGTAGACCCCCAGTCGTGCTCTTCTCTAACTCTGCAAGTGTTCTGCAGGCCCTGCATCCTGTTTCTCATTCATGTTTGATATGTAGCAAAGGCAAAGGAGAAATGCTAACAAAAGAGGCCCTTGAAAAGATAGACAGTATTATGCATAGTATAGAGGGGCAGGAACAGTGTGATATCTGAGATTTAATGAGGCATTGCGCTTTTTTACCCAGAGAGTGTCGAGCAGGCTTAAGATCTGCAGCTTGGCTTTACCACTGCGCTGCCTGTCTGTAATTATAACCACATGCTCCGTGCTTTTTCTTCTCTCTTATATATACATCCCTTTCTTTTTAACTTTCTTTCTTTATTTTGCTCTCAGCTATGTCAAATTGATGCTGTTTTTTTGGAAGAGGGTATCAGCTCTGTCAAAGTGGAGTGGACTGAGGCGAATAGAAGCGTTATAGAGATCTAAAGGGGTGTCTGGGTAGCAAGGTGCCGTAGTGTAGAGTAGTGTAGCGTAGTGGTGCGGTCTCTGAGACTCTGGCTCTGGCTGAGTCTGCCCACAGATCAATGTACTGCAGGGCTCACTACAGCAGGAAGAGGAAAGGACTCTTTCACTCCACCACTTCAGAAAATCATATTCTCTATTATTCATTTCCTTTGATGTTTTACTGCACTAATGGCGCTCCGTTCAATATTATCACTCCCTGTGAGTGAGCGAATGAGACAGGGTGAGAGAGAAAAAGAGAGCGTGTGGTATGTTCAGATGTTGTTTCTCATTCAACTGCTTTTATTTCCATTCTTTTTTGTGTGCTCATATCTTTTTTTTTGTTTTTGGTGTTGAGATTTTAATAGTGGATGATGCCATCTGTATACCTGTGACTATACAGTATGTTCTGCTTCCTTCATGCTGTGCTCTCTATGTTGTCGTCATGTTTGTTCACTCCTCGTGTATTTGTTTAGCACCTTTCCTCTCTCTCTGCTACTCTTTATCTCAGCATGCATTATAACATTTTCATAAATATATTGCAAGTTTTCTTTTGTAACATAAAACAAGGTGGGGAACATTTGGCTGTCAGCGCATCACTTTGAGCTTGTAATGTGTTAATAAGAGAGAGAGAGAGAGATCACTTTTGACAAACACCTCCTAATCTACTTTCAAATTTCAAATGCACCAATATATTAAACAGCAATTAGTCTTTACTATGAATCTAGGGGAATTGAAGCAGATAACTGAAATTGCATGCACCGACCATATGAACACAGACTCCCCCCACACAAATTCTTGACTATCGTTAACAATCTGGCAAGTGTCAAGCTTACAGCCGCGTTGTCGGATCATGACATCTTTAATGATGGGGGGATCAGTGGATGTGACGGTCTAACTGGAGAGACCCCAAATCCCATCCACACAGAGGAGGATACACTCTGAGGCACATGTGGCATTAGAATGTAGTGTGACCTATATATGGCGGGTGCTCTGTAAAAGTTTAGATTCTTAAATAATGAGGTGCCGGCAACCGTGTGAAGGTTATTCAATCTTAATGTCCTCCTATTTCTGACAGCCTCCCTCACTCTGATAAAGGAGCACACTCACCTTTGATCAGGCCCGCCGACATGTGTCGACAGAAGCTGCTTGCTGGTTAAAATAAATTCTTAATTCGAACTTGGGGGTGGGTGGTTGTAGGGTGGGTTGCTGGGGAGGGGGCATCGTAGGATCAGGATCTCTGGGAAATGATGTGGAAATGAGGAGATGGTTGAGCTAGTAATGATGTTTTCGACACTAAGGTCTTTCATTGCACAAAGAAAAACACAGAGACTAGCCTGATGGAGCTAGACATACTGTGTCTACAGGCAAGTAAGAACATAGCCCTGAGTGATTTCATGCTTTATTGTGCACAGTGTTTTGGAACCAAATCAGTTTAAAACACTGACATCCATTACACGTTGCATTACAAAAAATGGCTTAGTACCCAACAACAACTTTTCCGTGTCTCTTTTCGTCGTTCTATGTGCTTAATATTTCATTAAACCTTAAAGCTTAGGCTTAGGGTTAGACATAAAAATCCCCAGCGCAGTAGGACAGGGTTCATGGAAAAATCTTAATTCTAATGAGGTTATCCTGGCCAGACTTTTTTTTTTTGTTTTCCTTCTTTGGGTATTGCTGTACGTTCATGCCCTTCCTCCTCCTGTCCCAGTGGTCAGTGTCTCTGCCTATAGCTATCTCAGTGTGTGGGCCAGACAGTGGGGGGACGTGTAGGCTTCCCTGCTAGGGACCATGGGTCCCTGGTGGGGCTGAGGGAGCAGAGAAGAGAATATCAATTAAAAGGTTATAAATATTTAAGAGCAGAAATATTCAATAATATAAGGGTGGGAGGTCCAGGGGACTCTTCAACTCACACGATGAAAGTTGTGGCATGATAAATGTCACTAGGCACCATAAGAGACAAGAGCGTGTATGATGGATGGACTCGAACTCAGGCAGATATTACATGGCTATAAAGATGTCAATCACCATTCAGATTTCCACATTTTATTAATTCAAAACTAATGCAGTTTTAGTACCATAAAGATTTAAAATGCGTCCTTTCAGTCAGATCTTCATCATATTCCCCTTATGAATAATTTCTCAGTCCGAGCTACGATCATCTTACATCGAGCTGACCTTATCTGAATATGGATCGGCGGTCAATGTAGCTTCCCTCTTGTCCTTACCTTCTGTACTAACATTGCCAAGCTGATTACCAAAATTATTAACAAGGGCATTAGGCATGATGAAAAATTCTCAATATGCCACACATCTTCCCACCATATTCCACATGTGATTGTCAACCATCCCAAGCATGCTGGTATTGATCTGCTGTCCAGCCTGTAGAGACTGGTAGCAGAGGATGTCCTGATCTGATGGATTACTGTATGAGGCCCAGAGGCACAGGAACCTCAGTATTGACGTGGCTCTTTAATGCCAGGGTTAGACGTGACCTTGCCGTGTCAAGGCCCCACCCCCCCCCCCAACAAAAAAACAAAACGTGTAGTAGTTTAAACTTCCTGCGGTACATCACTGTGGTGCACCGGAGGTCACTGAGCTCAACAGAGAACAATGACCCGGCTTGGAGTTGCAGCTGGAACTTGTCACTTGAAAACAAGTGAAAATCAAAAAAATATCACACATGCATAAAGCTATTTGGGTTTTCATCTCGTAAATTTCCCAGTTTCTCTGAATTATTTGTCCTCTATCGTAGATCTATTGAAACAATATGAGAATATCAACTTAATACGAACAGTTGAACAAAATGCATTCATCCTGCACTGAGAAATGCTTTTCTATTGCAGATAAAACATAAAATGCTTAAATGTAGCCATCATTTGTTTTCTCTGACACGACTGAGCTGTAATATTAGAGAAATTAATGATTCATAAAGGCCGTTGGAAAAAAATATCAAAGTCTTAACCTCCTCCTCAGGCACCCTGTAAAAAAAGACATGACGTGTTCACATTTCAGTGCATATTGTGAATTCTGTGTCTCTGTGTGTGGATGAATCATTAGTCTATATTGTGTGGCTTTTGGCCTCAGTCAGAAGTGTTTCCCCCCAGAGCAAGAAAGGCCTGCATCTGTGAGGATTGGGTTGGGATTTTCATTTTCTTGAAACACCTTCTGTTCTGTTCTGCATGGTCCCACTGGGGACCACAGTGCTGATATTTTTAGAGGGCATGTTCCGAGAGCCTCAGTCGCCAAGAGGGAAGGACAATGGAGGGTGTGATGTTACATCAATACTTGGCGCAAGTGGGGGAAAGGAAAAATCCTGGGTGGCCTGGATGAGTCCTGGAACAGCTTTCCTCAAGGAATTTCACAGTTTAAGAGCACCCTACAGAAGGAGGATTTAAAATGGCCGCCCATGTATATAGACACCTGGTATATAACATACACCCACACCTGCGCGCGTCGGTGCAACATACGCCTTTGTCCTCAAGCGCCGTTAAATGTGTGCTAGACAAAAAACAGGCTTTCTCTTAACGTTCCCCTCCGGAGTTTCAGGACAAGCTGAGGAACACTTACATCAGTAGGGCTTAAAATGGCTGCCAGTGAAGTGCAAGGGCTCTTCTCCCTGACAAAGCCTTAACCAGGGTGGCATGATTGTTTGATTGTAAGTATGGCTTTTTAATCAGTCTTATTGTGAAGTGTAATGTCACAGCAGGGGAGCAAGAGGCCTGCAGGCCATGCTGCCTATTTATTAGACGCTGTTGCAAGCCAGATTTACTATGCTTCTGAGTGTAGATGTAGATTTTGAGTGAATATGTTTATGGTGCACTGTGAGTGAACAATGCAAGGTTTGATTTGTTGTCCGAATGTTCAGGTGAAGAACTTTGGATTAGACTGGTATCTTGAAAGATGATTCCCAGTCCTGGTTCAGTCAGTCGCCCACCCCTGGCACTGCTGCAGCACAAAGCCAACAAGAGACAAAACTGCAGATGGATTGAAGAATATTGATGTGTGCGACCCGCGGCTGCCTGCGAGCAAGGCTGAATAATTTAGGGAAGTGTGTCGTGACGACAGCCTAACACACACCAATCTCTGTTTTGCGTGTCTTACTGTGCACCGTACATCCACAGTTCTGGCCTAGATGTCTGGATATTATGGCAAGGTCTGTCTCCTTTGATAGACACTGACTGATGCAATTCAGCACTCACTGGCAGAATTTTATATTTCTTTGGTCGAGCCAAAACTGCAATCCAGGATTTATTAACTACACATATTCCCATCAGTCTAGTTTCATATACTGAAGTTTTGCTTGGGTGAAGCAGGGCAAACACAACGTAAAACCATTTCTAATAACAGAGGTGTGTGTGTGTGCATGTGTGTATTAGATTTGTGTGTGTGTGTGTGTGTGTGTGTGTGTGTAAGCATCGTGCCACCTTGTCTGTGTGTGCCTGTATATCTCTCACCCTCACCTGCCCATAGTTCTGTTATGGCATGAGTGGTTGAGTTACAGAGGACCAAATTGAACCTGCATTTTTATTACAGCTTTTATTATTGTTTTTATTAAATTCAGAGTCTAGAAATCCATTTTATTGTTACCCAGAGGACGCTGTGTTACCTCACTGTGTGGGTCACCCCTCTGACTATGTGATGCTGTCATTTCCTGTGGCTCGGCAGATCCAGAGTGCGCCCTCGAGAGGGCGGCGGAGGATGGTGAGACCGGGCGTCTGAGGAAGAGGCTGCTCTCTCCAGAGGAAGGAGAGGAGGGAGAGGAGGACGACGAGGAGCCTGCGCTGCACAGCTGCGACAGCTGCCGGCAGGTGTTCGAGTCGCTGAGCGATCTCACCGAACACAAGATTAATCAATGCCAGCTGACAGGTAAACAACGTTCAGCCCACCGAGCCTCCCCTCCACTCTGCCACTCAGCTCTTCTCCCACTCCCACTCTCACTCTATGCCTTCACCAGAGAATATGCCACACTATGTGTGTTAGTACACTGCACCGAGGGGAGCACAACACCAGACTACCAGTTTCCTTGGTAGATATCCAACAAAACAGACACACACAGGCCTCACACACACATAGCACCTTATTTATATGTGCTGTACATCAATATCTACAGGCATGGCATACAAATAGGCCTCCATGTGTCCTTATAATAGATCACTGTAGGCTACAGTATGTGTATTTATAGTATGTGCATTGTGTCCTTGCCTGTTTCAGTGTAACATTTTACACAGCACTACACTAATTCTAACATTTCACTCGAGTGTATAATGCAGCTACGAAGTCCCACAGTAACCAGACCACCAACTGAAAACGGATCCTTGCTCCAGGAAAGTCCCTTAGCTGGTCCCAATGCTAGCTCGCTGCAGTAGTAATACCTAGTGGGACTGAAAGAGAAGGATGCCATTGGCAGACTGTGTCATTGACCTGTTGATGGATGAATATGGCTATAAATACTCTGACAAGGTGGCAGACAGAACTAATGATGTGAACTGAAGGTTTCCATGTGCTTCTACTGGACTTGCTGTCCTCCTTTACACGTCCTGATGGGCCCGCATTGAGAAACACCAATTGACACACATTTCCCCATGTTTGGGCATAGACCTGGTCTCTTACTATGTTGTTCAGAAACAGAACATGGACAGGCTAAGATAACGGTCAGATTTCTAATATAGTACAGAAGTTACCGTTTTTCATTTTAAAGCAAAGTCAAAGCACTGTTCATGAGAAGGCTAGTGCAGTCTCTTTTCTGTTTACATTCAAGCACAGTTTGATTTCATATTTTACAACCCACAATCAGCAAGCCACAAATTATAGGGTAAATATCCCACAAGTTTTACAAAGATTTTCCATTAACTGTAGGACTCACGAGCCAAGTCCTGCGTTTTTTTGTGTGTGCATGTGTGTATATAAGCGTGCATGCGTGAATTCTGTCATGCCCACATTGGTGTTAATTTAAGCAGAAATGCATGCATGTTCCTTGGAAGAGTGACTGTATGTGTAGGTGTGCTTGTGTACATGTACTGTATGTGTACATGTATGCGCATATGTGTGCCTCGGGTGTGCTGGTGTGTGTGCTAATTCAAAGTGACACTCAGTTGACTAAAGGTGTGAAAATCAATGCACTGTTCTCTTTCACATTACTCCTGCCACCATTTTCTTTCAGTGTAACACCAAATGGCATCAAGCCAGCACAGATATGTGGACTGTCTGTTTGAGGAACTTAGCAAATAAAACACAAAGGGTATTATTTAAGTCACAGGGGGCTGTGCTCTATCACTGCTTAAATTAAAATTAAAATTATGATTCTAAATTATACTTATTTGGTGGTGTATAATATTCTGCAGTTAATCAGTAATGTTATAAGAGTTGTATATTTGATTCAGGGGCAGGCCTTTTATGTTCAGTACTGTTTAGAAGACCATTACGCAAGCAATAATTTATTTAGAAAATACAACGTTTCAGTCTTTACCTTCATCAGGTAAATTTCCTGATGGTCTAAGACCGAAACGTTGTATTTTCTAAATAAATTATTGCTTGCTTCTAAGCTTCTGATCTGCTACTTTTGATCACATCCTACGCACCTGCCCGACCAAAAGAGGTGTGCAAAAAAGCTTTCCTATGTTCAGTACTGTTGTAATGTGGCCATGACTGACTCAGCCATATTTTTTCAATAATTAAGCCTGGCTTTTAAAATGTCAATCTTACGGACAAATAACTCTTAATTGCTCAATGATGAAAAAAACAGAGTTTGGATAAGAGCCCCCGTGGAAACCAAACAAAAGAATCTAATTGCCATTAGGGTATTGTGATTGTGCAGAAACACTCTATTAGTATTCAAACACAGTGGGAGAAAAGAAACTTCTAGATGGCATACTAAGTACTGTGAATGTGTGAGTGAGTGAGTGAGTGTGTGTGTGTGTGTGTGTGTGTGTGTGTGTGTGTGTGTGTGTGTGTGTGTGTGTTTGTGTTTTCTCTGGAATATGGGAGGAGATTTCCTATGTGGCATTATGTAGACATCCATGACCAATTAATCTGCCTTACATCAAGTCTCTACTCACAGATGGATCCTTTATTAGAACCATTTTCTAATCAACCACCAGCACCTGCTAAACCCTCCATTTTTACAATTTTAAATGTATTTTTGGTAAACACGTTGCAGAGCTTGACTGGAACCAATCCACATATGTAGATTTGCTTGCTGTTCCCTGACAGAACTCAGCTCTTTTCCCCCCAGCTGATATCGTGTAAGCGTATACAGTGTATTACCAGAACCAGACATGCCTATATAAACCCACTACCTCACGTGTTTATTCTGGGCCTCATTATACTTTGCGTCTATGTTCTACAGTAAAACACAAGTTTCGCCACAGGAGTGAGACAAAACTGACTAAATAAAGTCTAAACAGATTCTAGCTGCATGTCGACCACGCCCGATGGACAGAGAGAAAAGAGAAAGATGTTACATGTCACTGCGATCAATGGCGGCCATTGTCTCCCCCCTGTCTGGCAGAGGTATAACACCTTTCCATGCACTTAAGCCATGACCACTGCAGTGTGCTAAGGGAGCGCATGGGTATGGATTGCCTCGTGTCCCTGATGCGATCGGTGCTATTGATCGCACTAATGCTGGACTGCGGAGGAAGGCGAGAGTCTGAGAAAGGGAGTGAAGGCAAAGGAGGGAGATGGGGAGAGAGAAAGAGAGAGAGTGCTGCAGGAATGCATCCCCAGGGAGCCCGTCTTGGGCTGGGGCAGGGCTTCAGGAATGCTCCCCAGGAGATCCCACTGAAGGCTAGGGCAGGGCTGGAAGAATGCTCCTCTAGAGAGTTGAGAGTGGAGGCTGGCTGGGGCAGGGCTAGAGGAATGTTCCCCCAGAGCACCCCTTTAACTCCGGAGCAGAAGTGGAGGGGCTCCGCGGGGGGAGAGCGCTCCCCCGTCCCCCGTCCCCCCTCAGGCTCCAGGATGGCTGCGGATCAGGTTTCCGTGTGGGGATCAGCATCCTGCCGACAGGGCTTTAGGCTGCCCTAGGGAGGAGACAGGAGGCTGCAGGCACTGCTATTCCATTGGCCTTTCCAAAAACACTTCACAAATGCTTTGTCTCACTGTCTCACCCCTTGTATTGTTACTGATCCTTCATGGAGAAAGAGAAACAATGTCTACAGTTTGACTTTTGTTTTCAGTTGGCACAAGACAGTTCATTTGCAAGATATGAGATTGCAGTGGTAGGCAAGGAAACATGCCCTCAGACCCACTCACCAAAGAAATACCTTGCTCCTCAGCTCATTTCAACTTGTATTTACTAGCTATCCCACACTGTAAATAAAAATAACACATCTAGCTCAGAGTTTAATTCAAAAGATTGCATTTTTACAAAGCCTTTCACTGTCAGTTCTCCAATTCCGTGTCTCTGAAGGTATTTGAATAGCCCAGTGCACACATGGGCTGTCAGCCTGGTGGCCATTCTTTCATTACGGGTCCAGCTCCCTTGAGCAACACCTTTTCTTGTGTCCTTCACTAGAGGAGGGGCATGGCTGCTCCCCCCAGAGTGATCTGTGCCCTGCTATTTTAACCCTCTGTGAGATGACCTTTTTAATAAGTGTCTTTCTCTGTTTTCCTGCCGGCCACTGTGCGAGCAAACAGAGCATGTCTTCTGCTTCCCTCAGATAAAGGAATCAATCAGAGAGGGTGCAACAGAGAAAGAGAGAGAGATAACTGGGCCATATATGGATTTATATTATGTAGATTTCCCCTTTCTTCTTCCCCGTAGACATTGCAAAAATGCACTCAGCTTCAATAAAATACGTTTCAGATTTATGAGAAAAATACAAATGAAATATTAATACTCTGTGAAAAACAATAAGATCCCCCCACAATGAAGAGGATGGTAATATGAGAGAAATAGTTTAGACACAGTTCTAATATGAAGTCTGTTTGCAACGGGGAACAAGACAAATTTTTTAAACCCACTGATATATGTTTTCCCCTTTCCATTCTCAACCACGACATGTTTGTTTGAAGTATTTGAATTCATTTACATCAAGTCGTTGGGTCAGCAGCATGGAAACATTCAGTAATACACTCAACTATGAACAGGCTCCTGGCAGTCCATGTTTTCTACTAACTGTTTCCAACCGGCTCCTATTGGTTGTATGGGAGGTTTTTTTCAACTAACTTTGTGTATTGATCCAACAGCTGCTTTGTGGCTGCCAAGAAGAATGTGCCAAACTGCAAAGACTTTATTTGCTTCAAAAGGGCTCACATAAGAGGAAAGCGACATGAGCAAGACCTGATTAGCCGAACTCTGAGCCACTGTCGTTCATCAGAATTTCTGCTGTGTTTTTGTCGGGGCGTCTTGCGACATCCTGGTACAAAGAGCAGCACACTGATTACAAGGCTTTGAAAGGAGGAGAGGCGGTCAGGGGAGAATAGCTACTTCTGGCACAACGCAGCCACTGAAAAGAGACCTCATGCTAGAGTGAGCTCTCAGAATTGGGCTTTAGTCTTTCCTGTGAATACGTGTTTGTGTGGGGGGCATGTTCTATGTGAGTGTCTACCGGAGAACGAGATATAGGTATGGAGAGAAAGAGAGGCTGAGAAAGAAAGGGAGTATTAAAGTAGATGTTTGACTCCACGGCGTAGCATCCCTGTGCGTTTCCTCTCTGTGTGACAGTACCAGTAACGTTAACAGGAGTGTCATTAGGAATTCAAAGCATATGCCCTCGTGAGGACGCCCTCTTTCTCGCTCCCCAGTGCTTCACACCACACACATTATGCACTGTATAAAGTATTTATTGGTCTTTGTGAGACTAGGGCTGCATTTCCTGCAGAAAACAATAAAAAAAAAGAATAGAGGAGCCTGCTTTTTATGCTTGTGTTTGTGTGTTCATCACAGAGATGACGATGACCAGCACTGCAACTCCTTCGTATTCACTTCCCACTCTATCCAAAATACTCTCGCATGTATTTTCCTGCTCAATCAGTCATCCGCTTAGGCATGCAAACACACACCCATACACGTATTATTGCACGTGCACGCTCACACGCTCACACGCTCCCTTACAGCACCTGCGTGCTTGCACTCTGCATTTTAGACGACACATAATTCATCGCCCAAGAGGGTAAACACATGCTGTGACTTCATCCAGTTGACCTCTTTCTTAAGTAGGTAGCCACAATAGCGGGGGTGACATGTGGACAAAACAGAGATAATCTTATGTACTCACCTAGAACTACACGCACTGAAAACACTGAAAACACTGCAACTACTGACTTCAGTCGAGTGACAAAGACCTGGCCATGGAGCGGTTTTCTCGGTTTCTCTTGCTCTCTTCATCTCTCCCTGGCCCTGGCTCTGCCTGCTCTTTGTTCACTCTCTTCCTCAGCCTGCAAGTCTTTTACAGCGGCACAAGCAGAAGAATGGCACATTAAATCTTAATAGGACTGCGTCTGGCCGTGTTGAATTGCAGAGCGTGTTAAGCCGCCGCTTTCCTCCCCCTTGGCACACGCTCGTGGAAGTGGAAAACAATTGAATAAAAGAAACCGCTCCCTCCTTCTGTAACACAAGTGACTTCGGCTGCCCTGCTGAAGCTATGAGACTGAACTGACTCCGGCTCACAAATGGCATAAGCCCGTACTTAGAAACTGTAACATAAATGGCATTAGTCCTTTTCAATATGCATAGACATACACTGGAAGGTAGACACAGGATTTACCTGACCACCCACAATGTAGCTGTTGCATATTCCCTTCTCAGTGACAGTTGGAAAATACCACCATAAAACTTAGCACTTATATTCCAATAGCCTGTTGACTGAGACAAATATGATAGAGTACAAGAGGACAAAACTAGCCAGGAGAGACAAATGAAATGTATTGAGACATGGGAAGGACAGAGATAGAAAGGGGGATGGGTAAAAGACAAAGAAGCAGAGAGAGACAGAGTCAATGTAGGAGAGAGCCAATCTTAGCAGCAGCAGCAGCGATGTGAGTCCAGGCCTGCTTTGTAAGGCAGTCAGAGGTGGTAATTAGCCAGTGATGAGTTGACTGGTTGTGTGTCCAGTGCACGGCCCTGCTGGGTGGGGCTGTGGGAGGTAGATAAGGCCAGCAGTGGGCTTATCTCTGAGAAGGACAGGCACCAGGCCTGCCAGGCAAATCCACCCACAGTCCAGCCGCATTTTATTAACAACATCATTAATGCCAGACAGGTTATGTGCGGTGGCTCGGAAGAGAGACAGGAAAAGGTAAAAAACAAATAAAGTCAATTCCTGCTTGGCCGGCCAGTCTAAAGTACATAGGCACCAGTTGACGTGTTTAGAAAGCAAGGAGCTTGTGGAGATGTTTACCAGGTAGGCAGCCAACGGAAGGGCACGGAGAGCAAGCTTGGATCTTACCTCTGGGTTTTGCTCACTCTCCTCTGGGTCCGCAGAATTCAAATGATTTTCTTTTTTTCTCTTTCAAACGTGGGACTGCACACCAGAATAATGATGAAGCAAATACAGAGAAACATAACTAGGCACAAAGCAAAGACAAAAAATGTATTTTAAAAACTTGATGGACATTGTGGGCTCAGTTTTCTAACAAATGCTTTGTGAAATGTTTTTTCTCTCTCTCTCTCTCTCTCTCTTCTCTCAATCTGCAAATTACAATCATGTGTGCAAGCTTTGTTTTTTTTGTACCTTTTAAAGTAATACAATACAACGTTACGCTAAAAATGCAAATATCTTAAGAAGGTGTTTTTTTTTCTTTCTGTAATCTGATTTCCTTTGATCAGATGGCACCTTACAGGTGTCTGGTGTTATGTGGTGAATGAGCGTTCTGAAGCAATCGTGTGAAGTGCGTAATGTGAACAAACACTTGATTTGTAATTAACACTCTGTATTAGTGTATCGCATGCCAATAAAACTTTTCAATGGCATGCTTCGCTAAGATAATTTACACCAGCAGTTGACGGAATGTAACATGGCTTTGAGACAAAGAAAAAGTCACCAATCAACATGTACCTCATTCACAGACACCTTAAAGAAACATCAACAGGCTTTTGAATCATGTCACTAGTCTCTAATGAGAAGGTCATAGGATTTAGCTTATGTCTGCATGGAAATGTTCTGCACATTGATCCCCATAGGGCTTTTTCCTTAGAAGGCTTTTGCCAAACTCACCAGTAATGGGAGAAAAGGAAGGAGGGAGATGGAGGGCGGTGGAAAGAGTGACCAGTCCGACAGGTTTATGTCTCCCAGCAGGCTGAGCTCCATGGAGCGGGCCCACAGGAAGGAGCAGAGCCAGCTGTGACGGCATCCTGCTAGCCACTGTGGTTTCGGAACTTTGGGGCTACACTATCACCGACTCAACATTTCCCCCCTCTCCTCTACCCCTCCCAGGGGCTGTTTTTGTTGGCTAGGGGGTACTGTTTGGGTGGGGGCTGCTAGAGGGCTCTGTGGAACAGCCACTCCTATATTTCAGGATATGTGGAGTTGAGCCACACACAAGGACAGGGATTCTCAAGTAACACATTTGTTCCTTAGTGCTAATTGCCATTTTCAGACTGGAAGGTGGGTTCATAAATTTAGTTTTATGGGCAGGATGGGTGTCGTTTAAGGTCTCCAAGGCCACCAGCTGGACTGTGCTTTGGCAGAGAGAACATTGTGTGTCGGTACAGAATGTAATGGTTTGACAGTAAAGCCATGCTGTCAGAGATGTCCTCTTAATGTTAAGAGCAGTGGACAGTGGGGGGTCCAACACCACTGAGAATGTAAAGGTCATCTAATCTATTCCACCTCCAACCTGCCTGGTTGATCGATCATCCTGGAGGAGTCAATCGATTTGATCAGAGAGCCTCTCCTAAGAGATGGCCTCCCAACGAGTGGCTGGGATTCTGCGGAAGGCTGCAGAGTGTGCCAGCTTGGTACATGTCTCTGTGCTAAACCAAGACATTAAAATCCCTGATTAAATAGTAACTCGACACCTGTGGTAGCCATTCTCTAAGCAAGCCACTGATTTACTGTAAGACAGCAAAGAACATGCAACCGTTACTATCACTTCATTATGTTATCAAGCTCATTCTATATGCAATGTATGTACACAGAAAACAGATCAACAAAATCCTGCAGGACTGACTGACAGCCAAGAGAGATTGGGCCATGGTAAACAAGAGTGGTAATCTGTATATTAGGACATTATGTGCCCCCAGTCAAAGTATGATGCATTTTTCTCATCATGAACTTGGTTTGTAGAACATACCCCACAAACAAAGTCAACAGACAAAACCATTGTGTGATTGGTTTTTAATCCAATCGCATTATTATTCAGGCCTCCCATTGGCCATTCATTACTCTCACATGGAGCCTGTGTGGGTTGTTATCACCCAATCAAACTCAAGACTGTATTCTGGAGAGCATGCTTTCGTTTGCATCCTTTAAACCCTGTGAGCCTTTCCTCTCTCTAGGCCCGCCAACGGAATACCTAATTCCAAAGTAAACTGATTGCTCTCTCCAACAAGATTACGCTGTGATGATGTTAGCCAAATGAGACTGCTATTCGGATGCAACCAAGGCAGGCAAGGATGCTTACCGCAAGATGACTGATCAGCATGTTAAGAGAAACAAGGTTGGGAAAAAAAGGAGGCGAAAACGAGGGATAGAAATCGAAAGATTGTGAGAGAGTTGTGAGCGTGGGGGTAAGCAGAAATGTAATTTGCTTCTCACCTCAGGCAACTGGGCTCGGAGGCCAGTAAATATGCAAACAAGCTGAGCCTGGCCATCAATATGAAGACCCCAGATGATTACTAATCTCCACCACAGAAGTAGATTGAGGTCTGTTCAGCAGCGCCATGCAACATGAGGAAAAAAAGAGGGTGGTGAGAGTCCAAACTATATATCTCCATATTGGACCCAAACATTATGCACAACTCAGAGTTATGGGTGTATTTGACCTTCAGTTTGAGACATACTATTCATGATGCATACAAATCAGCAATACCGCACCATAGGTGACCCAAACCTAAGGATACATTCATCTTACATCAATTCAGAAACTAATGCAAAAACTTCTCAGTAACTTTGAACCTTGTTCTCAACTCACCCCAGTCTTTTCATCATGGAGAACTCCTTGTCTGATATGAGCTCCTAGACGTGAGGCACAGTAGTTTACCAGCCCATTGTCATTCCCCATCCGTAATCCGGGATAAAAAAACCTATGGGACATGGACCAGGCTGGAGTCATTAGGTGTGTGCGTGGCTTACCCAGACAGCTAGATAAACCAGATGCCTCGGGATGGCCAGGGGTCATCTCTCTGTGAGAACAAGTTGTTGATGTCCTTGTTTCTCTCTACCTCTTCTTTGCCTGCACTCCTTCTCTCGCCGCTCTTTATCATTCCTTCTCTCGCATTCTTTCTTTCTTTCTGTCTCTCCCTTGATTGTTCTGCACAGTCATCTCAAACACAGAGGTCCGTGTTGGAGCTTAGCAGCCAAAGAACCTGTCAGCTAAAGGGAAGGAGGAAAGACAGACAGGGGAGCTGCCTGTGGCCCTAGGTTGAATGCCTGAAGGTGTATTGCGTGTGGAGGATAGTTAGTGCAGTAGGACGCACCGCAGTCCGCAGGTGAATCCTCTCATTTTGACTTAGTGCATTTGAATCATCACCTCTAGGGGGGAGTGTTATGACTTTCTGTTATAGAAGGAACCTTAATATAATATGCAGCAAATGTTGTGTCTTTCTTTTATTTTTCATTTCTAAATACAGCAGGAGGGCTAGGTAGTAGGAATATATATTCTAAGAATGTCTTTCCAGTCCTAAACATAATTGCCTATTTCTTGTATTTTAGAGTGCGTTTCCAGCATTGAGCTTTACCCTCTGCAGTGAGTGCACAAGGCTTGAGGATGTTTACCTGGCATGGTGCCTGTTGTAGCTGCCCTCCTGTTGAGGAAAAGCAGGTCAGGCTATAGTTTTGTGTTTGTTTGATTGTGCGTGCGTGCGCGCGCATGTGTGTGTGTGTGTGTGTGTGTGTGTGCGTGTGTGTGTGGAGGAAGGGGAGATCATTAGGATGGGAAGGGTCAGAGAGCCAGGGAAAAAAGCAGTTGAATCTTCAATGTAACCAAAGCATTTATTTTTCAGGAGTGGATAGGATGGGGGGGGGGGTATGGGGGTGGTGGGTAACTGGACTCTCAATCCAACTGAATCATCCATCTGCTCAGCCATCAATCTCCCCTCGTTCTATCCCTCTGTTCATTTACTCATCCAGCCATTTACCATCCTTGCCCGTGGCCAAAGGGCCATGTCTCTTTGTGGCCCTGATAATCTGGACCAATTTCCTCTGCAATTTATTTCCCAGCCAACCACCCACCTGGTCAAGCAGCATCAGGCTTCTCAAGGTAGAGCCACTCATCCCAGCAAGCTCCTTCCCACCAATCACATCCTGTTTTTTTTTCCTCCTCAAGCCTCAGATCTTTTGTGTTTTAAAGTTTCAATTCAGTACTGGAGTAATGCAACCTTTCCTCCTTTTTTACTGTAAACTGACACCCTCAGCAGCCATTGTTTACCTCTAATGTCCTTACCCTTCTCCGTCTTTGTTTTCTATTATCATCTTCCATTTCTATCGGTAGCGCTCTCTTTGCTGCCTGTCCTCTTTCTCTTTATTTCTCTCTCCCTCCCTCCATCCTGTCATGGCTCCTCAGTATTCTGCTGCTGTCTTGTGTGGAGTGATTTTGCCCAGACACGTCTGGCTCTGGGTAAAGTGCGGTCCCCAGAGAGCGCGCTCCGCAGCCCCCAGGTCGCCGGCACCATGAATACATTATGATTCCCATTTCCATCCTGTTGCCACGGCAGCACTTTTGGAGCCGCAGGGCGATTAAGACGTGTGCTGTCGATACCCTGATAGGAGCAAAAGTTGGATCTGGAAGCTGGCCTTTGATCAGATTCCATCCTCCTGCCTGCTATGTATTGGTGGCTTCAATACAGGAAGACCGAGAGGAGGTCTTTTGGGCTTCTTATTGGTTTGACAGGCTCACCTGCTGTACATAAGCAATCCATGCATCCTCAAGCTCTTTTCCCCACCTCTGTGCTTTATCTCCTTTCGTGCCTGAAACCATTTCCCTCCCTTATTCTCACTTCCGTTGCTCCTCCCCATCGCTGCAGTTCAGCTAAGGCAGCATTATACGCAGTCTCTCTCTGCTCTCTGATATTCTGCTTTTCTCACAAAGGAAGCAACTCCCTTACCTTTTATTGTTTCCCTTTTTTCTTTGAGGGATGATGTATAAAACATGGTGCCTCAGGTAGAGGATGTTGGGTAGGAAGCCATGTCCCCCTAAATGGCCAGCCGTGTGCATGCGCCTAACACTTCACTGAGCAATCTGTCAACATGTCAGCAACACATGTTTTGTAAAAAGCCTCTGGTGGGAGCCAGGGGAAAAAAGGCACTCCTGCCAGACCAGAGAGGAAATGCTTTTTTCTCCTCTATGCAGTGGATTTTCTATTGCTGGTGCTCAGTCCCACGGGCCCCCCACCACCAAACTCCCCTCCCCCACACGTACACCCGTTGTCTGCACTTCAGAAATTTGAACTGGGGACCCTCGAGGGGGTTTACTGGGAGGGTGGGGGTGGGCTGGGAGGGAGGGGCTCCCTCTTTTTCAGAGCGTATAAAATTGTGAAGGTATATTGTGGCAGGTCCCCAAGCGGTCTTTTCTAATACCTGAGTTTCTGGCGAAGCTGGAAATTACCAGCGGCTCCCCAGAGGGCCGGCTTTATCCACACCAGGAAGGGGAGCAGAACTCAGTGGGGAGGTTACTTAATGCATGGCTGAAATAAAAGAATTTCTGAGACAGAGGCTGAAAAGCAAGCTTTTTTCTTTTTCAACCCCCCCCCTCGCTCCCGTTCCCTCTCGCTCTCTCTTTTCCTCCCCAGTAGTATAGTTTACTACTCTCTGCCTTCTCTTGAAGGGTTCTAGTTTAATAAACTTTCAGAGGATCCTGCTGGTGCAGACAGCTAGACAAATACCCTTGTGTGTTCTCTTTTGTCGGAGATACAGCTTTTTGTTATGTTCTTGCAAATTTGATTTCTCCCTCTGTCTTTCGTTTTTCTCTGCCGCCCTCTGTCTCTCTCCCTCTTTCTGCATTTGTCTTCATCTCCCTCGTCCTCCTCTCCCTTTCTGTCTCCCTCCTCGATACACACACGCATACGCAGACACGCACGCACGCATGCACGCACGCA
This sequence comes from Gymnocephalus cernua, assembly GCA_023631565.1. NCBI lineage: Eukaryota > Metazoa > Chordata > Actinopteri > Perciformes > Percidae > Gymnocephalus > Gymnocephalus cernua. The sequence goes on along the minus strand of CM042436.1, from coordinate 20,154,325 downwards.
CGCACACACACACACACACACACACACACACACACACACACACACACACACACACACACACACACACACACACAAAGTCAAACTCTGTCTCTTGTGGTTGAGTTTATTGTTTGGTCTGTCTCTTCATTCTCCCCTTCTGTGCTCCCTTTTGTTTTCTGTATGTTTTGTTGTATTGTTGCAGAGAGGCTGAGATGCAGATAGAATGCAGACAGTTTGCCCTGGGTGAAGAGTGCGCACAAGCACCCTTGGTATCTATTTAACAAAACACATTCATCTATTTACACATGACCAAATGTGTAAAACTCTACCTACTTTTTAGGCACAGGGTGTACGTTTTTTTTTTCCATCAAAGACATTTAATGCATAATGTTTTGGGGGTAATTTACTCATCCCTATTTTGGCCCTATTTTCTACTTATTGTATGCCAGGATGCCCGTTTCCTTAGTAATCATCATCTGTATCTAATGTCCATGGGTCATTAATCTTGCCTTTTTCATAACCTAAAAAAAACAACATAAAAATCTCCTCCCATGTATGAAGTACGTTTCTTTTTCTTTCTCCCTCTATCTTCCTCCCCCTCTATACTGTTGGTAAATAATTCAACCTTTTCCCTGTAACAAGTGCTGGCCTTAATAGGGAGCAGTACCTGTAGTTGGGATAAACAAGGCAGCACCAGTGAAACAGAGGGATTTGAGCTTCATGAGGGCAGAGAAATAAGTCGTTTCCTTCTGAAAGGCAGAGTAGACTGGCTGACATTAATTAAACCCTATAGGATAAAGGTTATCTGAGGCCTAGCAAAGCAGAGGCCGTGCATGTGGGATGTTATGTCTGCCGAATCCTAATCAAGACTTCTTATTAAAGCGACATGTGTGGGCTCAGGCATGTATAACATGCACAGTGTGTTCGGGCTATTATGTTCTGTATGATGATCTATTGATGTAACAACATTTCACCTTCAGTTACAGATGCAAGCTGATCATCCAGCGAAATGGTGAGGAACAATCTAGCTACCACCTCTGCTACATTTTCAGTGTTCTACACATTCCTAAAAATAAAGGCCGATGCAACTTCCTAGAGAGTTCCATGTTTAGAAAACATTGTGTTGCCCACCATGCCCTGTTGTGGGAGGTGTGCCGCCGAGATCCTCCCATGGTGCACCTGTGACTGAGTCACCTGACCTGAGCATCAGCATGGCGCTCGGGTGCCATGGCTCATGTTTTACAAATTACCCTGGGGGTCGTGCACCACCTCTGTGCCCATATTTCCTCCCTGCTGTATGCATAGTGTGTGGGATTATATTCCCCAACTCCAACTCCTCCCTCAGACAATGAACAGCCGCAGAGATGACAGTCATCTCACTAACACAAGACCGCTAAGGAAAATACAAATTAAGGAAGGGAGAAAGCACTGCTCTGACCTAATGGCTTCCTCTGTTTTGTGCTGGATGTATGCTGGTTAAAGAAAAAAGAAGCAGCATGGATACAGTTACCAGGCGAGTAAGGCTTTATGTGTTATATGTGTGTGTCTTCAGGACTCCAATGGTAATCTTAGCACATCTATTTCCCTCACTATCTTCCTGACTCATCAACTTATTTGCATGCCAAATGTAATTACAGATCACCTTATTGGTAATATTGTCTTGATATTTAAAGTAGCCATGTAAGACGGCCACTGGAGGTGTGACGCGGGTTTTATAACCACCTCATTGTATGCTGTTTCTATATTAGTGGTACAGTTACACCAGCTCTTTCACAGTAATAGCGTAATAGTAATGTCTTCTCCTTTCATATACAGATAAAGGCTGATTTCCTCTCGTCTACAAGCCCAATGAAAAGTAATTAGCTGATATGGATGTTGCTGTCAGTGATAACGGATATTGGGGGACTATTACATTCACTCTCTGGAATGATGATCCTTGAAATGGGTTCATCACAGTAAGCTGCACATTCAGATAGACGTAAGATTACCGCATAGAAGAACGAAAGCTCCAAGTTACTGCAGCAGAGTTGCATATATACCATTTAGGAAATGGTTACAGTATCCCACAAAAAAACAAAAAAAGATTTAATATACTGCAGTCTTCTCTTCTTTATTAACACATTACTCACCTCCAATATTTGATTTATTCATGTAATATTGTATACAATTCAAAATGTAAAGTCACACTGAGCATCTGAGGTCTTTTCTCAATTTTACTTGTATTGAATGGATGATCATTCATATGGGGGTGTTGGTTGGCAGTCATACCGAGATCCTCTCCAGAGAGAGACATAAATAGCCTCCCAGGTGGTGGTGTGTAACTAAGTAAATGGTTACTAAGCCAAGGAGTGCTGGGCCTATGTAAATAGGGAGATAAGAAGTATCCATTGAGGTATTGGGGTGAGAGGAGGGTATTTAGGGTAAGATGGTCTGGATCAATCGAAGTAAATTGCCAGGATAAGCCTGACAAGCCGGACATCCAGCAAAGCGCGTCTCCCATCCCCTGTTACCATATGTGTGTCAAAATCCTTTCGCTACGGGAAACAACAAGAACAACTTCCGAGCTAGCAAGCTTACGTTACACGCTGAAAATGGCAAATTTTGAAAATTTGATTAGTGCAATAAGGCAGGCCTGCTTGGTTCTTTCGGGAAATCATTGTAAAGACATACAAATGTGTGGCCGGGTTGGCTCAGTGGGTAGAGCAGGTGCACATGTACTGAGAGGTTTATGCCTCGACGCAGAGGTCCAGGGTTGACGATTTCCTGCATGTCTTCCCCCTCTCTCTCCCCTTTCTCATCTAGCTAGCCTGTCAAAAATGAAAGGCGGAAAAGCCCCAAAAATAATCTTTAAGACTTACAAATAATATGTTTACGGCATTTACTCTCTAACTGGGACATTTTGGGACCGATTGGTGGGGATTGCTATGGGCAAATTACATACTGCACTGGTAAGAGCAAATTCCGTTTAACCATGTATCCAGCTTATTTATATAGGTTACGTTACCTTCATTTAATATTGTATGTGGCATTTTCTTTTGCGGGGGGCAAATGTTCCACCAAAACAACTTCCTTCCCGAGACAATTTTGCAGAGCCACCGTCGCTGCATCTGGAATTTAGCGCCGCCCAAGACGATTGTGATTGGTTTAAAGAAATGCAAACAACCCAGAGCATTTTCTCCTCCTATCCTAGAATGTATCTGTTGCGTAGCCAGACCTTACTTTACAGCGCTGTGGAGATCTGTCGGATCGGTCTGGCAATGCAAGACTCAGGGTAAGGATGAACCTCAATGATCTGTTTTAGGAATTGTTCTACAGTGACTCTGAAAGTTTTCCACTAAGTACTGTACGTCAGCATGCAAACTTCAAACAAAAACAATTCAGGGGGAAGTTTTTCTCAACTGATAAATAGATAAACAGGAATAAATCAATGTGAAGTGATGAATGAATAAGTAAAATGCCCTGTAGTCATTTGTCTGGTTGTATTCAGGCCTCATATTCCAGCCCTGCAAATGAAGATGAGGGTGAGGGCAGCGAAGGAACTGCTTCATTCCGTGAAGTGTGTGCATGTTTGTGTGCGTGTGTCTGTGTTTTCATAACACTTAGTAGTATTAAGATATGATGATGAGCTGCCTGGATACCGGCAGAAAACAATAGAAGGGGAAACAAAGCAAACCTCTAAATCTGTCTGCCATTTGCGCTCACATACTGTACACACATGTCATGAGTATTCTGGCACAGTTACTGGGCCAGGGAAGTGCTGGTCTGGGGCCTGGCCCATTCTCCAGAGACAACCCCCCCTCCCGCCTCCTCCCTCTCCGCCCCCTTCCCCCTTCCTGTGCAGTCTGTGGACATAGTCTGAGGCGACAAGGTTGCACAACAGCTCGCAAAACCTCCACTTTACAAATACGATCATAAAAAACACAGCCTGCCATTAGAAATCTGTTAAAGACGAAAAAATAATTAGGAGGACTGTGATAATTGTGTCGAGGGGGAAATAGATCAGACGAATTAGGGGAAGAACCAGAAAATCTTGCCGTGGCTTTGTTACTTTGCTGTTGGTTCATTTCGACATTGATCCACCCTTCCATCTGTCATCCTTTTCCTGTGCTTCTTCAACTCTTCATTTCTTTCTCTCTTTCTTCCCCCCTTTCTTGGATTTGAGAGTGGAGGAGCCTTCTGGCTTTAACAGAGAGGGGATGAAGATGTTTATTCATCTGGAGGGTATTAGAGCCATAATTAAGGAGAGGAGGGAGTAGCGAGGCTGATGCGACGTCTGCATCGCTCGTTCATGGGCCGCCTGCGGGAATCTGGCCAACACACCAGGAAAACAAGAAATGAAGAAGAATGAAAAAAACTTGTAGTGAAATTCGATTCACTCGGGAAAGAAGAGAAGTTTAAATTTGAGCCGTCTCGCTCGCTCTTTCATTCTCAGTCTCACTCCCTGTTCTCGCAGCTAAGCTAATTATTAATGAATGCGGTTTCTGTTGAACCTTGGAGAGGTGTCAGCGCTGCAGTCACTGAGGGTTAAGAAATCTTGACATTTAAGACAGGGATGCATGAAAATACATCGTCTTGCTTGAGTTGATGCTTGTTTTTCTTCCCCTCCCGCTCTCCTCTCCAAGATGCATGTTTTCTTCTCCCCCCTGAGCTGTCTCCAGTTGTTTTACCACTGACAAGCTGGGATGGCATTAAGGAGATATCAAATAGAGCCACAGTGTATTAATCAGGGGGACGAAAGGTCAAGGGTGGAGAGGCATGGTCAGGCTTTTCCGATAAATGCTAATGCTAAAGCTAACACATGAATCTCGGGTTGTTTATTCATATGCAAGTGATTTTCATCGTCCTCTGTAGAAAAGAAAAAAGAGGTGTTGATATAAGGCTTTTTATGGGCATTTGGCAGACTAACTGCCCTTTTTCAAAATATCCCCAGTGTACTGAAACGTAGATCCAAGTGTCTGAAGTTATCCTTAAAAAGTGAAATAATTGTAAGTTGAAGTCTAGCCCAAGTTTTATGGGTCACTATGAGGTAGTTTGATTAAAAAGAATTAGACCCTATTTTCTGAATTCAGTGTGTTTGCTGCGCGTGGTTTTAAGTAATGGATAGCACCTCTTGAAACTTGCAGAGCAAACCCTATTTTAATGAAGCAACCATACAGTAACTCAGCATATTTCTGTGCGCACAACATTTTTTTCTTCTCCAAGCTGATCACATAAATCAAATTTCCGTGAGTAACTAAGAGTCGGGGAAAATAAAAGAGCATCCAAGTAAACTCTTTCGCAGTGAAGAAATATTAATAGAGTCATTGCATAGTAATGCACAGTGCTGCAGCATCTCTCACAGTGGCCGGCTGGCTGACTGACTGACTGACTGGCTAGCTGACTGTCCACTGGGTCCTGCGCCTGGTCTGCCGCAGTGTTGAGGGAGCAGCGCGCGCGCACACACACACACACACACACACACACACACACACACACACACACACACACACACACACACACACACACACACACAGGCTCCCCTGCTGATTGAAGCCCAGCCCAGCCCAGTCCCGCCTGGCCCAGCACTCCCTTAGAGCCAGTGCAGTGAGGCAGGCGGTGAAGGGGCATGCTGGGGGACAGATTGTCATCCTCCTTTCTCCCCCTGGGAGGCTCACTGTGGTTGCTGGTCCAGCCAAGACCTGGGGAACAGCCTCCTTCCTGTTTGTGTTGTAGCCTACCTGAAGTGGTCAACTGTCCTTCCTCTCCACACCACCTGCAACTCAGTTCTACAGGAGATGACACCATAACCCCCTCGTCACAAACTGCTCCACCTACATCCTAAACACAACCTCTTGCCATCTTTCATCGCAGCACAGTTAGGTTGCCATCATCGCCAAACCTTAATACGCCTGCCTGTTATAAACCTATGAGTGAATACTGTATAACGTACTGACCATTTCAATTATTCCACGTTACGAATTTAGTTTTGCCACAGTGCTATGCAATTAAAATACATGTATTCCTAACGTAAAAACACGATATGCAGCGTCACAGAGGTAATGACATGCATGCTGTGAAGTGTATTTTGGGCCCAGTGTGATTCACTTTTAATATTTCAAACACTTCAAATCCAGACATCTGCATTAGCCCTCCCCGAGCCCACCCACTGCACCCCAAATTCACCTTTCCTGAATAATGGTGTAATTAAATGTCTCCCTTTACTTGTCTTCTTTCTTTTTCTCTTTTGAAAAAGAAAGGTTTCATTTTTGAAAGCAAGCATCCAAACGAAGCCCTCTTGACAATTCTTGTTAACCCTGTCTCTGTGACTTTGCCCTGCCATGATTAAACACTTGTTTCTCTTACAAAGAAAAGCACAACAAACAGCAAGCAGGGCCAAGTTTAATGACAAAAGAAAACCTTGTGTTTTTATGTTAAGCATTTGTCCAAATGAAATGTTGATAATGTTCTAAAACAACTGAGTAAAATATATTATTAACAGCAACTTTAAATCCCTATTCTTTTGTTATCTGGCATTCATTTGTTGTGTTTGCTAGTGTGTTGCTGGCCTCAGTGACCTCAATGTAATAGTATGCAGTTGTTATGCAGGATAAGAAATGTGTTACGCGGCAGTAAGGCATCTCTGGCGTGCTTTCAGAGTTCAAACACTGCGGTTATAGATCGTTACATGATGCAGATTTTGACAGAAAAAAATGAGGCAGATCCTGCCCAAAGCACAAACATCCTCCGTCATTTTAGAGGCCTGGCATTATCTCAAGAAACATTATTATTGATTGTCATCATTAGTATTGATTTCAGTTTGTCCATGTTGATGGAAAGACGTCAGTGTAGCAGGGACACATCTCTGCGATAAGTAATGGAATTCCACTTTTCATTGTGTCTCACTATCATGGAAAGAAAAAGCCTAGTAAAGGATGACTGGCCGCCCTACTTTCCTCCTCTGGCCTTTCATTTGTCTAACTTTCTTGGGACGCCACTGGGGCACTGTGATTTCTGGGACAGTGACCAAGTGCTCCTGCCTGAGCTGGGGGACGTGGGTAATGTGGACAAAGTAGTTGACAGTTTGCCTCTTCCCTATGGTTGAGAGACAGAGCCATGAGGGCCAGAATAATGGACACCCAGACCACAGAGTCAGGACAGCACTTGATGTTCCAGCTCTTTGTGTCAGGCCCTGTGTGAAAAAAATCCCCATTGACTGCCGTTTTGGGGGTGTGTGCATTTCTCCTCCAAGTGTGTGTGGAAATGTGTTGTGTACATGATGTTAGGCCAGAGCAATTCGCTGCTAAAGCACTGATGAAACCCCGGGAAGTGAATCCTTATTTCATCTACTATTTTTCTACCTTGTTTGGTAAAAGATAGCAGCCTTGTTCGCTGCTCCTCTCAGTCGTCTCACACAACCCCTCCTTCTCATCCTGTAGCATAGTGGATTTGATTGATCTGTAGCAAGGGGGGGAGGGACTTGACATTTCTCAGTGATGTGTAAAAAACATATTGTGTTTGCTAAGAAAAAAAAGGGGATAAGAGGGAGACAGGCTGAGTATACACACAACGCACACACACACGCACACACACACACACACACACACACACACACACACACACACACACACACACACACACACACACACACACACACACACACACACGCATAGACAATACTTATATCTGAGGTTGGGTGTCTCATGGTAAATAGCAGCTCCTCTACCTGTGCGTATTTGTGTGTGTTAATCAGCTGCATGGTGCAAAAAGTCATGTCTAGCCACCTGGCACTTTAGCTGACAGCTACTGGGAATTATCAGTGTTTCATTTTGACTGGATTTGATGTCTTAAAACAGGGATGTAGCAGGACTACTGTGAGTAAAGCCCAGCCCTGGGCCTCCTCCAACAGCTCTGTGTCCTCTAAGCTCTCGGTCCTGAATCAACTGAGTGATTCGTTCATCTGACTGGAATTAGTCCCAAAAAATCGACCACCGCTCTCTGCCTCAGTCAGGGAGATTGGAGGCTTAGCTAATGTAAAAAAAATATCTCACCACCTCCTCTATTAGATCTTAAGTGGTTGTGTCACAAACAGGGCCGTACATGATAGTGTGTTGTTCAGACACACATTGCTATTTGGGCATCAGAACAGGAAAAGTGTTGAGATGACACATGCATTGTCTCACGGGAGAGGCTCACTACTTTTCCCAGTAACTGTAAAAAGATCCCCTCTCTGAATATGAAGTAGGGTCATAGTGTTACATCAGACAAGTTGTCAGCTTTCTGTTTATTCATTGAATCCCCAATCCCCAATGTGCCACAAATACACTCACACAAACACATCTCTTATGACAACCACTACGTACAGATCTCTAGTACAACACACAAGAAGATGAGGTTTGGCTGCTGTAAACATGGCCATGCTTTGCTTCCCTAGAATGGCTTTTGAACAAAGTCTAGCTTGCTATAGAAGTGGCAGATGACTGATAGCAAAAACACTTTTCTGATAAGATAAGGTCCTGGACCTGGATAAGAGTTTGGCTTCCTAAATAGAAGAGGTGTACTCCGTTGCTGTCAGGCAGTGATAAGCCATCGTGAACTGCTTCCAGGACCTCGGACACGAAAGTCCGGGCACCAGCATGAGTTATTTCAAAAACCATGGTCCCCGAAAGGTTTCAGGAGGGGTTAAAAACAATAGAATCACAAATGCCTGTTTAGTAAGCACAATGTTTAGGAGTGAGCTTTGGGCAAAACCTGCTAACAAATGTCAAATTATCTGATTAAAAAATGGAAGTAGCTAAGTAGTTATGTAAATATAACTATGTAATTATGTAATTATTGCACTTTATGGGCTACGACATGCTTCACAGCACAAAAAAAGCTAGGGAAAACGTTGCTATTTTCATCCAACTGAAATAGAAACTTCACAGAATATCTTTAGAATCTATAATTTTACACTAAATCAACTACAATGAAAGATATTTTTTGTAATTATTTTTTAGTGGTATTTTACAGTGAAAAGTCTTTTATTTTAGTTTGAAGACAGTGTGTAGCGCTGGTGGTTGTAAAACGATTTCACAACATTTAAAAACAGGTGGGTCTGAGTATGAGGTTAACAATACGTTTGCTTTCGATGTTTATGGTATTTTGGCAAACATCCATTAATGTTTTAAGGACTTTCTTACTTCCATCAAATGTAACAGCCCCAATACATTTAACATGATAATTAAGTATACCTCTTTTACTCTGGAATGTATACATAGTAGTCATTTTTGCAACAAAAGTGTGAAGAATAAGCACTGAAAATGATTTGTAGCTTTCTTTCTGATCGTGCGCACAGCTCACACTATGACAGAGTGGTATCTGTCTAAAAGACTTGAATTGTAATAATTCTTTTCAAATTATGCGTATTATTTAGCATTTAAAATTTAGAGACAACATTTTCCACCATATGTATAATAGTCCAAAGGGAAATAGTGTCATCAGGAAAATTAATTACTTACTCTCTTAAAAATATATTCATATATCTTGCTAAACCTCAAATAGGCTCCATTAATTGCATAAATCAAAACATTCTACAGGGGTTTTAAAAGCTGTGCCGCTGTGTACAGACATGGCAAACTTACCTGTTCCCAGCATTAAGGAGCTTGTTTGAACAGAAGTATTTACTCTGGGAAAGGGTGCTATAAATGAACATAGAGGAAGTGGTGCACAAAGAGCAGTTCAGACTGGCTTAGAGGAAATTGAGACCTGCGTGTGAAGGGGGAATTTTTAGTGGTTACTTGCAGAAAAAGAAAAAAAAACAACACTAATTTGTATAAAGCTGTTTCAAATGTCTTTATTAACTGTACATATATGGATTTATTGAACTTGACTAAGCAACACTTCTTTTCTTTATTTCTTAAAAAAAGTTTCCATGCAATGCAGCTTAAGGCTGAATTGATATCTTACTAGTAAATATGGCTATGGCACATTTTATGCCATCCCATATAGGAGCTCTCCAAATGAGGTTGTTTTGTTCCATATAGGAGACATTTAAAAGAGAAGGGACAGAACTCCCAGAGAGGGACAGGCCTTAAGATGGAGGTCTTCCTCCCAGGACGTGACAGGCTGTTGGCTGGAGGATGCTCAGGAAGGCCTTGGCAGACCAACAAAGACAGCCCTTCAGCTGCAGGGTGTAGTTTTTCAGGCCCCAGCATCCCCTTTGGCAGCAGCACAGAGAGTGCTGGCGTGCACAGGCCCCCGGCCCGAGAGACAGGGAAGTAAGGCCCACTCTTTTATTTACTCAGGCTGCTGCTGAGGCCTGGGCATTTCTTGTCTGGGTGAAGAAGGAAAAAAACAAGTCTCTCTTTCTGTTTCCTCTTGAGGTCTCCTGAGGAAGATTGCTCTTTCATCTACAGTTGTTCACACACTTGTTTCGGCCATTGCGCTTGTATCTGTGTATGCTACTGTATGTGTACATGTATGTCTGCACATCTATAGGTTGTTACTGTGAGTGAATGTTGCAGGGCACTCATGCTCCCTTGTGTGTATATTACCGAGTGTGTGCGTGTGAGAGAAAAAACTGTAGCTAGTCTGACTATGAGGGTCAATTGTAAAATATAGTTTTAGCTCTGAATGCTCTAAAACAGATTTAATTTTTTTTTCTTTTTTTAATCAGGCATTTTGATGGCCAAAAAGCAGAAAGTCTTTTTGGACCAGCACACATACAACATATTTTATTCAAATTGATGATACCTTGAATAGTACAATAGGTGCAATTCAGAGGCAAATGAATTACATTATTACTCTGTAATTGTAAAATGGTATCATTTTAGTATACAGCAGCTTCTGTAATATTTCACAAACTTAATATTAACATAGCTATTCGCCCGATGTTTGCGACGCCCACATGTCCCCCACAGATACGGCTTTATGTATGTGTGTTATTGGAGCTGAGGCACTAAATAAATAATATACATCGAGTAAACAAACCAAAAAAAATTGAATGATGTTGTCCTGACAGCTTAGTAATGTCTTAAGGCAAAGACATCCTCATTTAAGACAGTAGAATTTAATTTAGCCTTGTATACATGCCCATTTATTTGTTTGTTTTATATTATTGTCTCCAAGCCAATATGTTTGACTGTAAGGCATTGGCTGGGGTCATTCTTCTTGCACTGTCTTCTTCTCCTATACCCTGGGAGGCAGTGTGAGTGAGGGCAGATCCGCCCCCTCTGTGGAGGAGGGCATTGCACTGAGTCACCCATCCTCCCTCAAACCAGAGAGAGAGAGAAAACATTGAGACATGTATGAGAGATAAAGCAAGTAAATCAGACAAGGTTTGCTTCTTGAGTTAGATGTGTGTGCAGAGTGGGCGCCTTGCCAGGGGTGGGAGGTTTCCGGGAGGGCCACGGTGTGGAGGTGGGCTTTCAATGTGCCGCTTTCAGCAGTTTGGAGGGGCAAGGGAATGGCCTCCGACCCCATCTGTTTCCTGAAGATAGGCCCTGATGGGGGTAAGTGCTCAGAGAGGGCATGATATCCTGACAAAGGGCAGATCTCCCAGCAAAAACAACAGAATGGGGGAGAGAGAGAGAGATAGAGAGACTTAGATTTGTCAGCTGAAGGAGAGTACAGAGGTTGGATCCTGGAAAGAGCTTGTGCTTTTCCTTCGTCCCTCTCATAAATCTTTGCAGTTTCCTCTTGTTTTTCCCATTCCAAGTTTTGGCCTTTTGACACAATTTTTTTTTTTCTGAAGGGGTTAGGATTACTTTGTTTTATTTAGGTAAGGAAGTTCACAGCACTTAGAAATCGGCAGCGGGAAGAAGTGGTCTGTAACCTTTTGAACTTGTGGAAAGTGGTGTTCTGTGTTTTCCATTCATATCACTGTGCAGTGAACCAGGGGAATGGAATGTCGGCAAAGAAGCGATTTGAAAAGGGACACATTAAAGTTATTGTAAAACAAATGGGTGTTGCATTGTCAGTGGACTGGTGTTCACCGGTCATTCTCTGCACCTGCTTGTCCTTGAGTGAGATGGTTAGCCACTCGGTTGTCTTCCCCTATCCGTTTCCCTGTCCCCCCCCCCCCCCCCCCCCCTCATCCACCCTGTATCAGTTCCCTCACAGCTTAGCGCAGACCACATAGACAAATATGATAATAATGCATATTCTATAATCTGATATCTACTGTATTGACTGATGTTCTGAAAAGCCCATGTTTCATGAAAATCATCTGTTTTGCAGTGGATGCTTCCTAATGGCTATGCATAGCTGTGGTCTAAATTGCACATTTAATCTTCTCTTTCACCCTTGAAAACTGCTTTTCCCAGTTTTTTTTTCTTCTCTTGTCTTAAGGTCATTTCAAGGGCTCTTATTTTTCAAATATGTTCTAGTAATTGTTCAGGAATAATAGAAATGTTCTAATTTACCTCATGCCGGGCTTACATCCTAAAGTACACTCATTGTCTTGTGTTAGCTTTAAATGTCAAAGAGATTGTGTTTTGAGTCACAGTGGGCTAAGCCATTACATGGCCTCATACAAGGTTAATTGTGGTAAAAAGTATTTCCACTTATTCTCTTCTCTAATTATACTTTAAATTGCATATTTAAGTGTAACTTTCTAGATAACACCTAAGGAGAGGTATTATTTCCACTGCAGAAAAAATTGTCTAAGTTGCAAAGAATTCTAAATGTATTCACCACAACCTTATCATTACTATGACAAATAACACCACGGTGGCCCACCTTTTCTATTCGAAAGACTGAAACAAATGAGTTGCTAAGTATTACAATACACCTCTCTTGCTCACTCTGGAATTCTCTCCCCATCTTATTCCTATTGACTTACCTCTGATTCCCTCTTTTCTTTCTTTTGTCCCTCTTTCTGTTTTTTTCTTCAGACGGTGGTGATCTTGAGGATGACCCATCATGTTCTTGGCCAGCATCATCTCCCTCCAGTAAGGATCAGACTTCTCCAGGACACTGCGAGGACTATGATTTTGGGGAGGATGAAGGGGGCCCTGGCCTGCCATACCCATGCCAGTTCTGTGACAAGTCCTTTAGCCGCTTAAGCTTCCTCAAGCGTCACGAACAGAGCCACGGTGATAAACTACCTTTCAGCTGTACCTTTTGCAGTCGCTTGTTTAAGCACAAGCGCAGTCGAGATCGACACGTGAAGCTACACACCGGTGATAAGAAGTACCACTGCGGAGAGTGTGACTCTGCTTTTTCCCGCAGTGATCACCTCAAAATCCACATGAAAACCCACGCCTCTAACAAACCCCACAAGTGCCCTGTGTGCCGCCGAGGCTTCCTTTCCTCCAGCTCTCTCCACGGCCACATGCAAGTACACGAAAGGGGCAAAGACGGCAGCAGCTCAAGCCTTTCTAGATCTGATGAATGGAAGCTGAAAGAAACTCGCAAATGCAGTCGTTGTGAAGAGGGCTTTGATGTCCCAGAGGAGCTCCAGAGGCACATCGCCGAGTGCCACCCTGAGTGTTCTCCATCAGAGGATGGAGGCCTGGGTGCCACCCTGCAGTGCATTTACTGCCATGAGCCCTTCAGTGACGAGGGTACCCTGCTGACCCACATCGACCAGGCCCACAGCCGAGACAGGAAGGGCCACACTTGTGCTATCTGCTCTGAGCACTTTCTGTCTGTTGAGGACCTCTATGCTCACATGGACATCCACCAGCTCCCTGAATCTAGTAACCATAGCAACAGCCCTTCTTTGCTGACTGTGGGCTACACCTCTGTCTCTAGCACCACTCCTGACTCCAACATCTCTGTCGACAGCTCCACAATGGTGGAGACAGCACCACCTGTGCCCAAGACAAGGGGGAGGAGAAAGAGGGCTGCTCAGAACACATCAGACATGGGAGGACGTGCCTCCAAACAGCCTAAGGTCTCCTACAGTTGCATCTACTGCAACAAGCAAGTATTCTCCAGTTTGGCTGTGCTTCAAATTCACCTACGAACCATGCATCTGGACAAGCCAGAGCAGGCTCATACTTGCCAGTTTTGTTTGGAGGTTCTGCCATCTTTATTAAATCTAAATGAACATCTTAAGCAGGTCCACAATGCAGAAGACCATGCTGCCTTGTTGGTCAGCTTACCTGATGCCCTCCTTCAGTGTAACTTCTGCCCTGAGGTATTGAGTGACCTCAACGCACTCCAGGAACACATTCGCTGCTCCCACGGCTTTCCCAGTCCTGTGGCAAAGGAGAGCAATGCCTTCTTCTGCCCCCAATGCTTCATGGGGTTCTTGACAGAGGCTACCTTGGAGGAGCATGTTCGTCAGACTCACTGTGATGGGGGAAGCCTGCGCTTTGACTCTCCTCTGGCTGTAACACCCAAGGAGTCTATAGTAGAGGTGTACTCCTGTTCGTACTGCACCAATTCCCCCATATTCAACAGTGTTCTGAAGCTCAACAAGCACATCAAGGAGAATCACAAGAACATTCCACTGGCACTGAACTACATCAACAATGGAAAGAAATCCCTGCGCACTCTCAGCCCCTCTTCTCCAATATCTGTGGAACACACCATGCTGAAACAAGGTGGCTCAGCCTCACGCACTACCAGTGAGTTCATATGTAACCAGTGTGGAGCCAAGTATACCAGTCTAGACCTTTTCCAGACTCACCTAAAAACTCATCTGGATGGCCTGCAGCCTCAACTCACCTGCCCACAGTGCAACAAAGAGTTCCCCAACCAAGAGTCCCTGCTGAAGCATGTGACAATTCACTTTACTATTACCTCCACTTATTACATCTGTGAGAGCTGTGACAAGCAGTTCACTTCAGTGGATGACCTGCAGAAGCACCTACTTGACATGCATACCTTTGTTTTCTTTCGTTGCACTCTGTGTCAGGAGGTGTTTGACTCAAAGGTGTCTACCCAGCTCCACCTGGCTGTAAAGCACAGCAATGAAAAAAAGGTGTATCGCTGCACCTCCTGCAACTGGGACTTCAGGCATGAGACTGACCTACAGCTACATGTCAAACACAGCCATCTGGAAAACCAGGGCCGTGCCCACCGCTGCATTTTTTGTGGGGAGTCCTTTGGCACAGAGGTGGAGCTGCAGTGCCACATCACTACCCATAGCAAGAAGTATAACTGTCGCTTCTGCAGTAAGGCCTTCCATGCCATCGTCCTTTTGGAGAAGCATTTGAGGGAGAAACATTGTGTGTTTGAGGGAAAGGCACAGAACTGTGGTGCCAATGGCTCTACTGTAGGTGGTGGGGAAGGCCAACCTAAAGAAGATGCTGAGCTACATGGTCTCCTAACTAACAGTCATGGTACAGTGGCAGCAGTTGGACCTGTGGTGGAGTCTCAGAACAGCCACGATGGAAGTGAGGAAGAGGTGGACACTGCAGACCCCATGTATGGCTGTGACATCTGTGGGGCATCTTACACCATGGACTCACTCCTCACTAACCACCAGTTGAGGGACCACAATATACGCCCTGGTGAGAGTGCCATGATGAAAAGGAAAGCTGAAATGATCAAGGGCAACCACAAGTGCAATGTTTGCTCCCGCACCTTCTTCTCTGATGCTGGGCTGAGGGAACATATGCAGACCCACCTTGGACCTGTCAAACACTATATGTGCCCCATCTGTGGGGAGCGCTTCCCTTCCTTGCTCACCCTGACTGAGCACAAGGTCACCCATAGCAAAAGTCTGGACACAGGCAGCTGTCGCATTTGTAAGATGCCACTGCATAGTGAGGAGGACTTTCTGGAGCATTGCCAGATGCACCCTGACCTGAGGAACTCCCTGACAGGTTTCCGCTGTGTTGTGTGCATGCAGACAGTCACCTCTACATTGGAGCTCAAGATCCATGGTACCTTCCACATGCAAAAGACAGGGACTATGTCCGGCAACCACCAACCCATGGGCCGCAGCAATATAATTTCTCATAATCAGCAGCAACAGCATATCCAAAAACCTTTCAAGTGCGCCTCATGCCTGAAAGATTTTCGGTCTAAAAATGATCTGGTTAAGCTGGACATCAACGGACTGCCTTACGGACTCTGTGCATCCTGCGTGACAGTAGCTGGCTCCAAGAGCTCCAGTCCAACAGTAAACGGAGGAAGGCAACAGCAGCATCATGGTGGAGCCACCACTCCAGCAACAACTACAGCCGCATGGATCCAGGGGGAGAGTCTTAGCCCTGGAGACGGGAAAGGCAAAGCTGTCTCTTCTTCATCTTCATCCTCTTCCACATCCTCATCAACCGCTGCCAAGACACGATGCTCCAGCTGTAATGTGAAGTTTGAGTCTGAAGCAGAGTTGCAAAACCATGTCCAGACAGTGCATCGGGAACAGGCTGGGGACAGCAACAGCGGGCAGCTCAAGACCCCCCAGATGTCCCCCATGCCCAGAGCCAGTCCCTCACAAACTGAAGAGGTATTGTTAATTAGTGTTGTATTGAATGGGGTTGAATAGTTCATGAAAATATGCTGAGGTTCACCATTTATTTTGTATTGCTATGTTAAATTGGTAAAACAAAGTGTTTTCTAGTGTGTAATATAATTTTTTATCTTAAGTTTATTATAATAATCCCTTTCCTCTTGGTCTTATTTTCCAGAAGAAGACATACCAGTGCATCAAATGTCAGATGGTATTCTACAGTGAATGGGACATCCAAGTCCATGTGGCCAACCACATGCTGGGTAGGAGATAACTCTTTTTCATTTCATTCATTATGGTCTCTGTTGCACTCCTGGAACAAAGTCATAAAAACAGTGCTTGTTGTGTAATATCTATGTAAATATGTTTTTTTTTTCTTCTACATTGTAGCATACATTTAATCAATGTGGCTTTTAGGTGTGCGATTTATATGGTAAAAGGAATGATGTTATGTGATCATCATCAAAACAATTTACAAATCATTAAGGGAACTTCACAAAAATTTCACCAACTAGTATTTGATAATTTTAAATAAATTTCAGGCATAGTCTTTTTCTACGTTTTAAAAAGGTGAATCACATACAAAGGACTGATGTGATATATGTAATAAAATATTTGACCCTGTCTCATTCAGGCTCACAAGTATCTGGATCACATCACCAAATAGGTGGAATTATTTTAATATTTTGACCATCAACTGCATCCCCAGTGTTGTGCATTTTTAAACCCATCATATTCATTTCCCCATGCATGTGAATGGTATAATATAGTATGTGTGCATGCTTGTGGAGCAGAATCTCTCCACTTCAAACCACTCTGTATGGAGGTAGTTTGAAGTAGTGGAAATATACTGATTATTGAAATATTAAAATACCAAAACAGATTTTATTCAAACAAAAATTTCAAATATTATTCCATAGTTTTAAAAATAATCTCCACATTGCTACTGTACATTATTTTGTTTGTTTGTTTATTTATTGTGCCTCCTCACTTTAGTAGTCTGTTCTGATGACTGAGATCTGAATATAATACGTTCATGCTCGCTGCATTAATGACGTCAAATAAACTGAAAAAATGGATATTTGATTACCTTATCTATCACAAATTTATTCCAAATTTCTCATTTTCTTTCACAAGATTCCTAAAGAAAGAGTGCAGGTGTAAGACTAACCTCCACATTTTCAAAATGTCTTTACTTTTGGTTGTCATTTGTATGCAGGCAGAATAATTTGTAGAGAACAGACAATTGGAAAACAGGTTGTCTTGCCTGCAGTAAGTAGGCGTCTGAATTCCGGTCTCACGTTCCTTTATTCATTCATTTATTCAGCTCGTTTGGCGGCTCTTTCATTACACTGCATTATCTGTTGTCTTCAGTGGGAGAGAGACTCATTGATCTGGAACCAAACCGCCTCTCTGTTTGGGACACGCTTCTAGGCGCAGGTGAATTTAAACACGGTGGGCAATTCTATCAGGACCGGTAGGCAATTCTATCAGGGACCCACTGTTTGTGCATAAACAATCAGAAGCATGTGATTTGTGATTTTGATGCTTCGGTGTATTTGCAAAGGAGAGAGACGAGCTGAGAGTGTGTAGGTGTGTATTTTGTATTCATCTTTGCGATCTGCTCACCCACTATTCTACTGGGGGTGCCTAATACAGTACCATGCCAGCATTAGTCCTTTCTCTCGCAAAGGCAGGCACGGAGCACACTGGGAGGGTAGAAAACAAACCCCCCTACTGGTTATTTTATGTCTGTCAGCCGCACAAGCACACAGTTTCTCCATAATAGTGGAATTCAGACAGCTTAAGATAACAGGAGGATAGGTGATTGGGTTATTGTCTGATGTCTTACTTCTCTGATATGCCATTGCTTTGTATTCAACATGATCACAGGTTTCATCAGACTTCTCAAAAGGGTTTCTGTTAGATGTATTCGTTTGATGATTTCTAAAATATGGAGAAAACAAAACTCATTGTAATGAAATTTTGGTAGGAATATGAAGTTGTCGAAAAGTGACTGCATCTGTAAAACAAACAAAAATATGAAACCGGATCGAATAAAGAAAACAATTTTGACTGAAGAGGTATATGTATATATATATCAGTCAAAATTGTGTTGTTTTTTTATATATATACATGTAAATAGCTTCAGAAGAATTGGTCTCTTTTAATGTAGAATGGGGTTAAATCCAGTCCAGCCTGTAATCACTGCAAAGCCAATTTGGGCCAAAAACAGAAAAAAATACTCATTTGGAAAAGCTCTAAATACCTTCTCTACTGAAAAGGGGACACTTTCTCCTTTTAATGGCCATCTGCACAGGAGAGGGGAAACAGGGGGCTGGGGTCATCTCCGCTCAGCTGTCAGCGTTATTAGCGTAGGTAATGGAGCAGACGCTGGATTCATAGGGGTGTTGTTTTCATCCATGCCCCGCTCCATGGTGTCAGTTCACACTGATAACTCTATATATAGTGATGTGCCGTGACATAACCATAGTGCTAAGTGTATGGAACAACAAAACCTGAGCCTGTCTCACCCAGACAAGTCCATATTAGCTGCCTTTGTAATGCAATAGTCTCCCTAAACCAAGTGCACTCAGCCTCCACCCTCACCTCCTTCTGATCGGTCCGAGGTGCTCGTGGCTGCCTCTTCTGTACGTCTGCCAGCACATTTTGATGCACGGATATTACACTCAGAAGATGTGGGTCCTGTTTCAGACATAAAGCGCAGCTCCGTTGCCCAGCTACTGAACATTTACTATGATAATAGAGGTAAATGAAAGGGAAGGAGGTGGCCATAGCTGCAGAGGGGTGTGTTGCAGACCAGCCCAAGCCAAGCCTGTGAACGGCCCCACGTGTTTTAAGATGGAGGCCGCAGCCTGCTAGGGCCCAGATGGATCAGTACACATTTGCTGTACAGCTGGTCGCTCTGTTTGGGGACCTGGTGTGATACTCCTATGGAGAAAAAAATGATATCGCCACCATCCAAGGAGCAATTTAATAGCAGGCCAGAAGACAGCTGGCCACTCTTTAGTTTAGAGTTTTTTTGGCATGGCTCACTTACAGAATTGAGGGTGTCCGATTTTTCTCTAGAGACACACAGATTTATACAGCTTTCAGCTGCTGCAGTCACTATCAAGCCTTTTATTTATATTTTTCTTTGAGATTAGAAAACAAATCTGTCATGCAGTTCAATTTGACATCTTGATCTGTAGTAATCGCATTGGAAATAAAATATTTTAAATCACAGTGCTTTCACAAAGTGATTTTTAAGAGGACCTTTGAAGGTCTTTCATTGACACAAAAGCCTGTTTGGTTTTATCAGCATGCCATCATGCCACCCCATTGCTTCACTTTGACCCCACTGTAAACTATGACATTTGGAGCCTCATGGGGGGCACGTTTGGCCCATTTATCGCGCTGTTTCAAATGTCCCTGTGTGGATTTTCAGAGCCCTGACATGTTTTGAAGTATGGGCTCTGTCTTAAAGGGTTTTAAAAGGTGAAAAAGGTTTTCGCTTTCCTGTTATATCTGCTTTCAATCCAATTCTCATCTCACTCCTGTCTATTCCATGCAGCTATTGCCAAGGTGGCAGTGCTCAGAAGGACAATTGTAAACAAACAAACCAAACCACATCCCAGAAAAGTGTTTTTGGGGTCACCTCTACGGGTTTTTTGGGTTGGTGACAGCAGTGAGCTTGAAGCCAAGTCAGGGAGGAGCCTTCGCTCACAGAGAGGAGCCGGTGGCCTGGTCGGCCCAGGCAGAGGGGGGCACTGGAGGGGTGGAAAGGTTCGGGGGCGGAAAGGGAAAGGCACATTTGCTGTACAGCTGGCCGCTCTGTGTGAAGCAGGCACTGTGGGCCGTTACAGAGCTGGAGAGGAGAGCGAGTGAGAGGCATTTAGCTCTCCTCTAGTTTCTCCTCCTCCTCTCTGTTCTCTCTTTCTCCTTTCCCCCCTCTCTCAGTCCACTATCGCTCCATTTTCCTCTGCCTCAGTAGCTCTCACATTTTCATATTAATCGTGCTCCAACCTGGCAAAACATAATGTGTTGGCTGTCAGTGAGTGAACAGACAGGAGGCACAGTGTAACAGTATTTGAAGCTGGAAGGCTTGTTTTGTTTCTTGCTAAAGGCCGCAAATTAGCCTTGACACATATCCTCTTGTCTTGGGCCCCTAGAGCAACTTGGCCAGTGTATGTTGATTACATGGTCTCCATCACTGTCTCTGCCCTGGTGGCAACACATTTACTACTCTATTAAGTGATTTGTTTCTCCTGGTTTATAAACAGAATTCGGTATTGTCCTTCTTTGTTTCTTTTCCTATTAACATTTTTGATTGGGTATGTCTGTTTGATGTTCCCTTAGTTTCTGGGACTCATTCATAGAGCACACACACATGTAATCTGCTAACAAACATGGCCAAACACTCCTTGTTTGACTCCTAGGGGGCTGGATAAGAGTCAGAACTCAATAGACAACACGGCACAGGAACAGGATCAATCTTATGAAATAAATAAGAGAACAGGCTTGGACCAGCCAGTGGAAACAAAGGAATCCATGCGTGCCATACACTGAGTGTGATATCTGCCTGCTTTTATTAATTGGTGATTAATAATGCCTCTCTGTTCGTTAGCGCAGTCACCTCCCGTGCAGCCAAGTGTGTTGCTGCTAATATGCAATTATGCGCACCTTACTGCTCGTTACATTATACCTCTCCCTGACTAATGCGGCCTCCATGAGGAGAATAGAAAACAGAGTGAGCTGCAAAAAAAAAGAGCTATCAATACGATTCTCACATTCACTGTGTTACCTACACCTCTCTGGATGGAAAACAAAAAAAGAAGTTTTGTTCAAAGTTCTCAATGTAACCAGGAGACTGCATTAAAAGTTTTACAGCATTGCAGAGACTGTTTTGCTCTTCCTGGTGTTTTTGTTGTAAAGCAGGGGTAATTGACATCACCATGGGGATGCTCTGTTGCTAGGCCAGACAAGCTCAGGCTGATGTGGTCCTTATCTATTGATTTTCCTGACATTTCCCCACACTCCACAGACTAGGCCAACATGTGAGAAAATATCTGATGCTCTCAGTTCATACAGCCTGTTTGTACAAACTCTGAGGGAACACTTGCTGCCCCTTATTGCATTGCAATTGGTAGGTTGATGTCACCATGGTGATGTCGGGACAAATTCCTCTCAGTGATTGGTTGAGCTGTGCTCATTTGTTGAGCAAATCATTCTATGCTTCAGAATGATTACCACAAAAAAACATGTCACAAGCTAGAGACAATGTTACAGATTTGTATAAATCCTACATTCTGTCTTTGAATTTAATGATATCATCTAATGAAGGGATCACTGCTGTACTTTTTGAAACCTCTTATGCAAGTCTAGTCAGGGACTTGGGCGACCTGAATAAAGGTAGGCTCTTCCTGTGCTTCTGGCTATGTTTTATTGATATACAGGAGGGATGTCTCCTTTAGAGTGTTAATGCCAACCCTTGTTCTAAAGTGAAGCCCATAAATACTGGATGATCAGAATTAACCTCTGCATTACTCCACTTCCCCATGGTCTCTGAGAAGTCACCAAGGCCGTAGGTGCATGCGCACCCCTGGTCTGATGGGGTTGCTTAGCAGTCTGACTGGGGGGAGGGGGGAGGGGGGGGGGGCTTATGGGAGAAGTGCAAACAGACAGTCCTGCCTTAGTAAAGGTCAGAGCTGCAACCTACACCTCTCAATTCCCAGCTTGGCCCTGATGGGACCAGGGTTCCAAGCGTGCCTAGAGATGCTTGTGGTAGGGAGAATTACAGGGAGATTGAAGTGGTGTGCTACTGCTGAACTGCATTGCTTTTAGAAGTTGTCAGCACCAATAGCAGTGTGACAGAATTGATCTAACTTAGTGTAGTGGCTCTTACTTAGTTTGTTTTTGGAATGACATGCATGCTGGGACGCCAATAGCTATCATATGCTACTGAATAGGAAAGAGTCTCAATGTTGTTCTCAAAATTGTTAAGTACGGTATGCTTCATAGGTGTAGAGAGGTTTGTTTTAGAATACAAACAGACTCCAAAAGAGTACACCAAAAAGTTTTAGCTTTCTTTATGGTGCCCATTGGTGGTTTTACAAAGTACCATGTAACGAATTACTATCCTCATCGAACTTGGCTGTGTGAATGGCAGACAGGGGAGGAGAGGGGAGGGGGATAAGGTTCTGAAAGGCCCCCCAGCGTCAAAGCCTTAATAATCATGTGAGCAGCGCTGGACTTCATTACCCTCCTGTTCGACAGGCCGAGTGCCAGCCTGGATTGCTGGCTGGCTGTGGCAAGGTCAACGGCGGAGGAAAAACCAGTTACTGTGTTACTCTGGAGCGGAATGGAGAGGGGCGGCCATCTGTCAGCTCAGGCCTGCCATACCCGCAGAGCAAATGGACACGGGCGGCCAGAGGAGAGGCCACAGACACCCATAGAGCTAAACCCAGTGAGCATAACACTGAGGCATGGACACAGATCCAGCCAAAGAGATGGGCCTTGGTACTACTAAAACACATATATACACACACACATAGCGGAGAAGATAAGGCTATCTCCAAGAAATTTGGCAGCAGGTTGTGTGTGTTTATGCATGTTTGTTTTTAGTGTCAGCGCACTATTGGGCCCCTACTGTTTTAAGTCCAGATGGCAAACCATTTGATAAAAAGTTGATAAAAGTTTTGCTTGGCTTGCCGACGGTAAATGTTTTAATCATAGTGTTCCCTTATGGAGACAAACACCTTGTAAATCTAAGTGCAGAAAATATTATCATTACCTTTAGACCACATTTCTCATTTCAGCTGGGACCACAGGCAAGTTAGTGATCTGGTGGAAGCAACAAAATAAAGACGCCGCCATTACTCTCTCTCTCTCTCTCTCTCTCTATATATATATATATATATATATATATACTCAGATGTCTTCCATACCAGACTCTAGTTTTAGTGTTTCACCTTGCTGGTTGTTTTGTCGGCGTCTGAGTCGCACTCTGTGAGGAGGACCTTTACGATGCCCTCTGGCCAAAGTGGAAGAACCCTGTGGAATGTTCCAAAGCTCTCTAATAGGTTTCAGGTGCTGCGGGCCACCGGCCAGCCCCCCACCATCACCCCACTCTGTGTGTCTTGTGTGATAGGACTCCCTGCTCAACAGTCAAAGCGCCGGCATTTCTCCTCTAAAAGAGAGGGCAGAGCTACGAAATGGATACCCATCGTTGTTTACTGTAAAATCGTTGCTCGTCTTTGCTATAGTCCATTGTTATTTAATCTTTCATTGGTTCACTTAGAGCCATGTGTATCTCCTCTGACTGATTTTTTTTGCATTTAAACAGTTTCTCTTACACATATGGTTGAAGTTCAGGCAGAAATGCAATTTGCATCTCTTCCGTCCCACAACTCAGCACAGCTGAAGTTCCTCCTTGTTTTCCCTCCTGCACCAAGAATACCGACCCCCCGGCTTGAACGTCAACATGCTCCGGAAAACAGGGAGATGGTCCTGGGCGATTCCCCCCCACGTTAATGGAAATCACACAGGAACTCCCTGGATGAAAGCATTATTAGTTATTAAGGTTTAATGTTGATATCAGTGCTTATATGTTTACTGGAGTGCATGGTGCTGCTAATGTGGAATTGTCTGAGAGGTGCAG
Source organism: Gymnocephalus cernua (assembly GCA_023631565.1). Taxonomy (NCBI): domain Eukaryota; kingdom Metazoa; phylum Chordata; class Actinopteri; order Perciformes; family Percidae; genus Gymnocephalus; species Gymnocephalus cernua. The sequence goes on along the minus strand of CM042436.1, from coordinate 20,130,320 downwards.
ATTTAGTAAGGAATTAGTGTACACCCAGGATTTAATTAAGGGATCTATTTCCATCTTGTTAGAAAGAGATAATGTGAGTACTGCATGCATCATAGGTTAGCATATTAAATGCTGCTTCCTGTAACAGCATTATATCAACTATAGTATTGCTTGTAGATTATAGAAAGGAATCAACATTCTACATTTGGCTGGAAGAATTGTATCTTTAAGACTTAAAGCACATAGGCTCTCACTGTAAACAGGAAACATTTTTAAATTTGAAATAATATTTTGTTGTATTTTTGTGTGTCTCTTAGTGTGCACACACAGTGCTAAAACACACCTGACATTAATTAGAGATAACATCGTCACACTTCCATTTTTTCATGTCTCGTTCCATTTCCAGCATGACAGTGGAGTGTGAACACTGAAGCGACATGGCCTCTTTGTCTCTCCATTTGTCCCACCGCTGCCTAGAGACGCAAACCTTAAGCCACTCACTCTCTGATTAATCTTTAAAATTTATAATTACTAATTAAGTTAGTAAGAGACTTTTAATGTAGTCTTCTTTCAATGGGGAGCAGTGAGGACAACAGATCATTAGCTTCAATAATGAACACGGATGAGACACATAATGGCCTATGATAGGTGAATACTGACAGTTATAATAAATGAGGCGAGTATATGGAAAATGCTGTAGCACTTCAAGGATTCAAAGGCACAGGGACACAAGGTGGTGACGTACTCCAGTAACTCCAGAAAGGCCTTAAAATATGAGAGATAGTTTGTACTAATTAAAACATATATCTGTAATACAGTCTAGGCTATATTAGCATGCAGTATGTATAATGAATATCTGCAGTGGTAATTGTGTCAACCCCAGTTTCAAGTACAAATTTTATTTATTCATTCACTCTGGTTTCATTGAGTTTTTGGCTTCCCTAATGTCTTCGGTGTATCTCATTATCACATTATTACATTAGTGTCTGCATTATACTGGTGGCTGTAAGTTGCTGCCCATTAAAAGAGTCATTTCATCTCCGTTTTTTTACCTTAACGACGATGCTACTCTGGCACATTCCGTGAGCCTTCCCACTTTGGGGAAGGTGCTTATGCCATAATGATTATTATCATTAAGAAGATATTAATGTGCTTAGTGTTTGCGACCCAGCTGCTCATCATGGCCTGAGCTCCCTGCCGGGGAGTGGAAGAGAGCTGCTGCCAAAACGGACAGTGCACGTAGGCCACCGCCCACCTGTCCAGAGGTTTCAGGGTCAGTGGAGGGCACACCCACCTACCTCCCTGCCCTCTGCTGAACTGGAGGAGGGATGGCTCCGAACATAAAATTGGAGTAGATGAATTGTCTTATTTGGGATTACGATAAAATGCGCTACTGAGTGAATTCAAGTGATTTCACCCCAGATTGTATCTTCCTCATATATAATGTCAGCATACATATTAATTATAGTTATGTTACTCTGCTGTGAGGGGAAATGTGGGTTTTCCCTGCAGAGATAAATGCCACATAATTATTCATTGCATTTTCATTCTTGCTATTATGTCAGGCTATTCTGGCAGCAGAAATACTTTTTTTTTTTTTTGCACATAAAATCAGAGTTTTTTTAAATTAGTTGTTTAGTTGTCTTAATTGATTGAATCAAAAAGACTACAACATTCTTCACCTTTATTGTATTCTAAAAGAGGTACAGTGACAGGATGTTGTGTGATGAAGCCTCACACACACACACACACACACACACACACACTCATACACACAGATAGATGTCGTGGGGCTCAAGGCAGCCTGGCTCTGCCTCCTCCACTCTCTCAGTTTCAAATTGCTGCTTCATTAGGACTTGGAAAAGAAACCCATGGTTACATTTAATCAAACGAATCGGTATGGCAGACCCACATAATCAATCACAATCCTTATCCAATATGCTACATTCTGTAACTACCAAGTTGGCTTGGAGAAAAGTCAATTATGGCCCCTCTCTCTGCTCCTCTGACGAGGTTGCTGTGATATTATACTGTTTCTGCAGTTGTTTTCATTATGCAAACATAGACTGTGTGCATCTTACACACACAGCCTGTTCCTATTCATACAGTCATTTCATAGTTTTCCTTTTTATACTGCTAGTTTTTGTATGATACACGGACTGGGGGTATGATGTGCCATATCTGGAATAATCAAATTAACTATTAATGTTTTTTGCTCTCCAACCAACACTTATGTTACACAGTGGGCTGCAGTCAGTGATGTTGTTCATATTTCATATGTTTTGTGTCCATATGGATCTGTTCTCACTGTCTCTCGTTTGCAGTTCTACTTTCTCACCTCATATTCCTGAATACATTTATATGAATGCAAACATGCACACACACACACACACACACACACACACACACACACACACACACACACACACACACACACACACACACATACAAAAACTATAAACATGCTCACATACTGTATACACACTCATCACTGAGCCCATCAATCTGTTTTTTTCTCCTATGTTCGTCTTGTGTGTTCTCCCTACCTTTTCATTTCGACGCTCAGTCTTGCGCACAATCAACGCGCTCCACGTAATACACACAGGCAAGTAAAACACACACAAGCACACACACACACACACACAAGGTAGCTAGGTTGGTGGGGGCCATGGCTGCAGCTCTTCTGCGCTGTCCCAGAGTGGCTCCCGGGGCTCGGCTGCCAGTTGTTTGCCAGCGTCTCCGGGTGGAATTCATTCAAATTAAAGCGGTGGAATGAGGCCCGAGTCCCAGAATGCCTCGTCCCTCTCCTTCATCAGCATTCCGCCGATGAGAGTAATTAAAGCAGAAATTAATTCTGCTGTAAGCAGAGGAGCCACAGAATAACTGATATTAGAGGCTGGATGATGAATGCTTGGCATCAAGGGGGGTCTCAGGGGAGGAAGGGGAAATTCACAGATCTCTTTTTCTTTCTTTCTTTCTCTCTTTCTTTCTTTCTTACTTTATTTCTTTTTCAATCGTTCCACTTTCCTCTCTTTCACTCTCTTTGCCTTTGGTTTATGTTGTCTACATTTTCACGTCCATGCGTTTCTCTCTGCTTACGTACAATTTGCCCCTTCTCATCTTTACATTTCTTTCATCCTATGTAGCAACATTTGTCCCTCTGCTGCACCTAAAGATTGCCACTGAGAGCCAAAGCCATTGGTTTTAAGCATGACTGAAGACGTCGCCACTAAGCCTCCTCTGCTCAGTAATAGTATTTCACATTCTGTCAGCACTGGTGCTCTCATTTTCAGTCAACAGGCATGTTAGAGTGTACTGATGCTGCAAATGCAAGCGCTTTGTTGTTTGTCAACAGAGGCCAAAATGGAGATTGCTTTTCAGGTGAATTTTAGGGCACACTATTGTGAAGAAAATATAAATCAATGTAACTGTTAATCAGAATGTGAGCAACCATAGAAATATACAATTATTGAATTAGACCATGTTTATAGGGTGGCTTGGAGCTAAAGTCAGTGTATTATTTTCAACACAAACTGTCTTTTTACTCAGGCAGAGTTTGAGATTGAACCTTGAAGCTCTCCAGATGATGTGATATTCTACCCAGGATGATTCAATGATCCCCCATGTCCCCTGGCGCTTTATTTTTGGAATAGCACATCTTTAGCAACAGCAGTCACAAGACTGAAAGACAAACAACTAAACTCATGAAACACTGAGGGTGGATGAGGCTGTCAGTGAGACTGTTTCCTCTCTTAGAATCAAATGGAATTGAACAAAGGTTAGCTCTTTGGGGCTTTATGGTAATGTGATATACGATGCTGCCATGGAATTTGCCAACGCATGTCTTAGCACTGTCTGACTCCAAGGAGGGAGTGAATGGTAATTACGCTGACCTCTGCCCCTCCCTCTCTTATTCTGCCCTCTGGGTAAAAAGCCCGAGGAGGTAATAAACAATAGATAGATTTGTCTTGTTTGTATTGCAGCTGCCCCACTCTTAATGACACGCGAGATTGGTCTCTATTTTGAAAATAATTCATGCCAAGATCTGCAGGTAGTTGTATTGTATTTTTAATTGGTGTGTGCTAGAATATCTCAATCAGATGTAAATGAATGGAAGCTCAACCTGAGAGGTACTGACTGCTATTAAGAATTTAGCAGGCTGGCGTGGAGTTGAAAGACAGAATGAATGATTAGAAACCATAAAGGGCCCAAATATAGAGGAGATGCGAACTGTAGACAGGGGCTAAACCAACCCCAAACCTGTTGGTGAAGCCAGGTAGGGAGGCTGAAAAGCCAAGAAAGGCCTCATCTCTTGCTCTCGTCTTATCTATGGGGACAGACGGGCTAGCTAATGCTAATTATTTAAATAATATATATAATGGTTTCGTTTTAAAATACGAGATATACTTTTTTTTCGAATTTGCTATATGAACTTCAACATTATATACTTGGAAAAACATACTGTTCAACATACACATATGTTCCTTAAAATAAGTTATTTTATAAGCAGCCATGTTACAGTGATACAAACAAACTAAATAGTATTGCATGATGTGCTGAACCGTAATAGCAGTATTCAATATGGGAGAAAAATAGGTGGAATTAATTTAGAATAGTGGATGTCTGATATTGCAGTGAAACTCAAAAGTATAATATTATTCCAACCCCAATCTTCCATGTCGTTTGGCTGTTTCTCTTTCCACTCTCATTTTTTTCTTTATTCCTTATTTTGGAAAGATGATTTGAAGCATGAAGCAGAAATAGTATTCATACAGTAAAGGCATTTCCTATAAATTATTTAGTAATGGTGCCTTTTTATAGACATAAGGTTTACCTATGGACCTTACTAAAAGCTTGGTACACAGCAGCAGTTTTCAGAGGGTATCTCTGCAGTGGATCGTATTGCTCTAGTGCATGATATCTCTCTCTATCATTTAGAATGGCGATGCCGTTATGAAAAGGGAGGGCATATCTTGATGTCTGCCATCGTGGAAATGGCAGCAGCATTGTTTGTTTGTCTACTTTGTTCCGCACACCAATAAAAATACACTCAAAATGAAACCTTGGTGTAACGATGACCTTAAACGCAATGACACTCTTTCCCATAACACTGTCCTGTCCAATAGTCCAGAACGCCCCAAGAGGCCTTACAGCAAGTCTAGGAGGAACCAAATGAGAGAGAAATCGATTACTTTCCTCTCTCCACTGTCTCTGCCCTGGCTGAATTACTGAAACAAGATGCTGCACTTAGAGGAGTCTTTGGAGAGACAGAGAGAAAGAGATGTGGGGGAGAGAGAAACACTTTTAGGGACATGGGTGCCATTTAGACTAGGACCATCTTCTCACAGAAAGCCACTAAAAGCAGTGAATGATCCTCTTCCTGTCCCTGGCTGGGAGGCGGTTAGCCTCCTGTGGTTAAGTGAATACAGAACATACACTCAGGTTTGAGGTCAAAGCAAGATCATTTAAAAGAATCTTAATTTCTGAAGTCCAAGCATACCAATCATACACATATGACTGTATCAGTTGATCCTTAACATGAGCTAGGCATATTGCATTTAGATCAGGCTACATGAACCCAATCTGATGTTGTTTTTCAGATTTCCTAAAGTCAATTGGGTGTTGTTTAACATCCACACCAGGTTTTATTGTCTGAACTATGAAGATGAAAATGAATCCCGCTCGTTTGGTAGACAGAACGTGGTGCTTAAGGGACCCAATCCCTGTAAGTGCCATTAACTGGAAATTGCCGTTCACATATTCCAGTGGTTTGATTAATTACACTCTCTCATGTGCTTTCATAAAGGCCCAATGAAATATGGGGAGCAAATTGCATTGTGTTCCTGTATCCTGTTATGTAAAAGCAGTTTAATTATTGACACATGTTTTGCCACCTGGCAGGGGAAAGGATGGTTGGACATGAATAGAAATCATACAATAGATGTTATGGACGGGTGGAGCTAGCACTTGAGATGCCATGTGTTTCCTTATCTGTGACTCATTTCATGTCCACGTTTTCACCTCGCCTCAGGTTCTCCTGCTGAATCAGAGCAGAAGTGATCAGCTGGATATGTCATAGTTGTAAGGGAAGCATTTTGTGAAAGTGACTGCCCTTAAAACCCTGTTTAACTGTGCGGGAGGACTGCTTTTTGAAAGGTCTCATCTAATAAATATGTAGTTAAGGAGATATTTTGTGAAGGCTGCACAGTCTCTCTGGGGGATTAAAAGATCACTTTGTGTGATATCTTAAGATAGCTCTTTTTGATCTGTAGTACATACTTAGACACTGCTTAGTTACTGACACACTGCTACTTTAAACTCAAGGAAGCAGTGTAGGAAGACAACAATCACATTTGCAGTTTTTTTATTCATTTATTCCCCTTTTCTCCCTTTTTTCTTTGTTCCTGGGCAGTGTTTTCCAATAGCAGTGCCCTCTACTGCCACGGAGACTAAATAACATCAGAGTCAGGGCAGTGCTTTCCTTCTGTTGTATCCAGTAATACTTAGCTCCACTCTACTCTGTATTCTACAGTGTATGTGGAGGTATTAGCTCATAAAACCCTCCTACTGTCATATGAACCCACTGCCGTCCCTGAGCTCTATATGAACAGCAGGGCTCTGATACTTAGTCCCAAGCTGTTCCTGTTTGCCCAAAACTATCAGGCCTGGCCTTGTGCTCTCTACCTGCTCTAGTTGACTGGGCTGTGTAAGTTAGGTAGGCAGTCCCTGTCTCCATCCCCCTCCTCCCTCCCAATATGCACTTGGACCCGGGCTCAGGCTGCACCTTTTGTGTTCCACAGGGATAGGGGGGCCAGATGGAGGAATTTGATTAACCAGCAGTGGAGGACCAAATGTTCAATTGGATACAGAACCAGTTGGAAGGCGGGAGGGAGCAAGGGATGAGGCAGGGTAGAGGGAGAAATCTAAAATGGCTGGTCATGTGCGCCGGCCAACACTTTCCAAAGGGGAGCCCAAACAGACACTGAGGTGTAGTAATGCAGAAGCCCTTTTCCAAGTACCAGCTGGGCCTTTTAGGAGCCTCTATCCCCACAGCAGACACTCGGCAGCCTCCGAGCAGCTTGACTTTACCATATGTGGAACTTTTTTATGCTCCACCTGGTTTCCCCAGGGGACCTGTGCCGCTGGGATGCCAGAGGCAGGTGAATTGCTCTTAATGCAAGGCACTGAATCACTGGGCCAACAACATGAGGGAAGTGCCTATAGGGAGTGGAAATGGATCTGCAGAAAGGCTGGCGCGGACTGGCGCGACCTTGGAGCTAGTGCCCGCTGCGCAGCCGAAAACGAGGCCGTGTTTCGTGTCATTGTGCCTCCACTCACCACGTTGATAATATTCACAATAGTATTTTTTACAAAGTGCTTTTTTTAAAAATGAAAGTAAATCCATTTGTAAACCCTCCCTGCTTCCGTGTAGAGCTTTTGTACCCCTACCTGCTGTATGTTTCTTCCTGTCTCTCCCATTTCCCTTTTAGCTGTTCCAGATAGCAATCTATTGATATAGATTTTACAGTATTGGTTTAGTAACTGCAGTGTGACTGTATTCTGCTATGTCACAATCTAATGTTTGCATGCTTCCCATGCAAATACTAATTTACTCAGCAATATCAGCTGTTGTTCTTCTGGTTAGTGATGGATTTTATTTTCCTACATAGTTTAGACCATTAGGATAGGTAGGTCAGATGAGGGAGATTTTTGCCTGGACAGTGGGGGTGTGGTCACTCTCCTGCCTGCACCTGTCTCACTGAGTCTGTGGCACAAAGCCAGAGGTCAGGGGTCACCACAGGGGGCTGTCAAGGTCAAAGGTTTATCACTCTCCGAGAGGTCCTGGAGCCATCACTCAGACCCTACAGTACACACAATCTGCCCAGTTGAGTTTTTTCTTCCCGCATTTTTTCTAATCCGTCCAAATGGCTCGGGCAAAACTCCTGACAGCAGCAAGAGAAACAAACTGTGGGGTGTGGAGCTCTAAGCCATCAGCTGGAGATTTCACTTTGAAAAGATTCCCTTTTACTCACTGCCCTTTCCACCAATCAGAGGGCCCGACAGAGTCCAGTCACCCAGAGCAGCTGCCCTCTGACCCTGCCAGCGGTTGTTGGTTTATTTTGTTTGGGCATTTTAGAGAGGATGGGGCTGCTTTTGACAGGTCAGGCAGCAGGACTTGGATGAGGTCTTTAGCAAAGACAGCCAGAGAGGGAGAATTTCACAGCTCGAGAAAAGACTCAAGCTACCCCTAGTTGATGTTGCAGTTCCAGTATTACGCTCATATTGCTGTAGCTGTTGTCATATTCATTGAGACATGTGGGAAATGGCCCATTTTGGGGGGAAAAGAGGGGCCATTCATGCAAAGTCAATTCCATCAAGCAGACAGAAATTCCTTGATACCCCTGTTTATGCAGCTGTGCCTTCTGATCAAATTACACCAACCCTCTTGCAACACCCACACCTCCTTCTGCCCCTTTTGACGCCCCCCCCCCCCCCCCAACCTCCTCTGAATGTGCCAGGAGCCTCAGATGGGTCTCCCATTCACTGGGGAGAATGGGAGAGGTGAAGAGACATGAGGGGGGAACGTAACCCAGAGTTACACCTACCCGCAGCAGTAATTGGGGCAAAGCCACGGTGCTTCCACGGGTCAGAGCTGGGGCCTGTCATGTGAGGGGCACGTAGGGGCAGGCAAAGGAGTCACATCCCTGGAGAAGTACTAACCGTCATGCTGTAGCACCAACTCTGACAGACCGCAGGGAATGGACCCGCTGCATCGAGCCTGTCAGCTGTTCCAGTAGCGCAAAGCGATCGTGGAGCCCTCCACAGGGACTGCATTACTGAAGGCTTTTCTTCTCTGACTCTGTTTTATTTTTTGGGTGGAGAGGGCAGGTTTGCAAGTCTGTGTGCGAGATGGGGTGTTGAGGGGTATAATTGAGAGCACAGAGGGAGCTTCGTCTCTCCATCTTATGATTTGGAGGTGAAGACAAGCGCCCTCGGGGGCCCCCTGTCAGAGCTTTTGGGCGCGCTCAGTGCAGACTTCAATAAAAACACACAAAAAGAATTCCCCCACAAGGGCGCCTGGCTGAATTGCTGACGCCAATGTAAAAGATTCCGTTTTCTGTGAATCATTTAGTACGCGACCCTGAGCTCTACACAACGTGACAATAACAGGAAACCCCCCTCTGTCCTCCTTATCATCAAAAAATGAAAACTGCAACAAACCCAAAGAATGCCGAATGATTTTCTTCACACGTACAATTTCACACATCGATCTCCCTCTGCCACTCCTCCATTTTCCTCTTCCCCTCCCACCTCTTACTCCTTTTTTCTTTTTTACCTCTCACTGTATTCCTGTCATGACAAATGTCAAACACACTCCGTTAGGAGGGTGTTTTTTTCTTTTTGGTAACCAAGAGCTTGCCAAGTCGAATGTGCGCTGGGACAAGACTGCTGCGGAAGCATCACATTGGAGCATCAGCATCAGATATTTCTGTGAAAGTAACAGAAATGTTTGAAGGTGTTGTCACAAGCTCACAGGTTCCTGCTGTTTGTGTGCACCTGAGGGAAATGGCGCCTTCTCACCCCTTTTGTCTCCACCCTCCCTATTGTTTTTTTTTTTTTTTACTTATTTCTCTGTTTAGTTGTTATCACTTTAATTGTAGTTAAGAATCTCAGCATGGCTGTTTTCTGTGGGTTTTGACAGAGGGGGTCGGTGTTGTAGTCAGAGTTAAAATTAGAGGAGTTGCTTTGCTGTGTGACTTGGAGACATGTCATCTTCTAGAAGCGGTGGGGAGTGTGTCAGTCACAGCCATGGTGTGTTTTAATCATCTCTGTCCCACTTGGAGGAGCGCTGACGGTTAGAGTGAGGGTTCCCTCCCCTGGACAATACCAGTATGCTAGAATCTCATACACTCTGATGTCAGACGTAGCAACCAGTTAAGAAAGATGAGATGTTTCTTCCTCAAGTTAATGCTACAAATTCAATGGGGGAATCAAGCGATGTCTGGTGACGTTGAAGACATATCACAAGTGTGTTTGAAGGTTTTTGTGATCTTTCAAACGATGTGACAGCTGGAAGGAGATTGGCAACAAAATAGCAGGAGTTTGTCACTATAATAAGAGAATGAGGCTGATAGAATAATCAAAACCCACGACATCTTAGAAGCTTAATGAGCGAGGGCTCCCCCCAAGCGAGCAATAATAATAGCGTTTTGTAATTCTATAGCCCTTTTGATAATACTCCAAGGAATTTTAAATAGACATTTCTTTGTAAAGCAAAGTAGGTTAGGCTGCAAATTATATTTCCCATAATGTAGCAATGATGACAGGAAGTGTGTCTTTACAGTACGTCGCTGAGCGACAATGTACACCCAAGGTGGGAAGCCATGAAACTGTGCGCAGATTCCCTTTTAACCCTGCCCGCTGCGCTACACCCATCCAGCTCACTCTTCTTTAACCCCAGCCCCCGTCTGAGCATGCTCCCTGCAGACCTCTCCAGAGATACGGCCTATCATTTCTGAGAGCATCCTCTGACAGTCTTAATGGACAAGTAGTCTCTTTGCAAGGCCAGAAGAGCTCTCGCTGAAAAGACCACTCTGGGCATGTCTGGGATAAGTACTGTTTTCTCCGCTCTCGTCGAAGGCCCATGTGTTTATGGGAAGAAATTAAACAGAGCCGTCAGACGGCAGTAAACACGGAGGAGAGGAGAGGAGATTCTTCCGATGCTGCACTCACCTTAAGATAAATAACAAAAGCTAAAGAATTTATAAAATTGGAAGAAATGTGTGTCAGTGTCTGTAATCATAGAAAAACACATTTAGATAAATTACAAATATATGCAAACATTGTGAAACATAGCTTTTGATTATAATATCCTTTCTAATTGCAGCTGGAGTGAGATTTACATTTAATGTTCACCAGAGTGGCATACGCCACTAAATTGAGCTTTAAACAGAAGTACTTAGAAAAATATTCATACAAGCCCCCAAGCAATTAGTCCAGCTGCCTGCCTTTGTCCACCTACCCATTGTGTTCTTTGTAAAAAAACAATCTCTTATACCTCCACTTACTCCATCCTTTGAGACGCCATTGGAAATCCAGGGCTTTAAGTTGAACCCACAGTTGGTTTAAGTGTAATGAAATGTGTGTCATGTCTCTGGCTCTCTCCCTCTGGCTCCCCCTCACCCCTTGCCCCCTGAAAGCACTGCCTTTGACAGGAAGGCCTCTGTGGCTTCTTCTGCAGTGATCTTTAGCCCCTACAGGTCCCATTGACTATTTCAGGACGTCCCTGCGATTTGAGGGTGGACTCAACCGTTCACACATGCTTCAGAGCATCGACTGAGTAGAAAAATAGACAGATAGATGGAGTGGAAGCCTCAGACAGCTAAACCAGCCCTCTGGGAAATCCTACCCTGGTTCCTGGCCACATTAAAAAAAAAATAGATAGCCTCTACCCTGATTGTATTTATTAGTTTTATAATATACTTATTAAAAAAAAAAAAACACCAAGCTGGCAGTGCTTATAATACATGCTGTGGACCTAGCTATGTGCTTTTTTACTCTGCGGTTTACACTGTTTTTCTGTTATGTGAGTTCTGTCTTATATTGTACACATAATAGAAACTATGGCAACCGACATCAGGTGCTGTTTCTGCAAAAAGGACCCAAGCTGAGCCATTCCAGACAGAGCACATTTAAATTTGAACATGTATTGACTTAGTTCCTAGTATCTGTTTATTTATCATATTTTCAATGTTTATGCAGATGAGGGCGAACAGATCATGTATGGAACACTTACCTTGCATCCGTATGTTTTTGAGGCTGTGTATGCAATTTACCTAAAGCTTTTTTTGTGAATGTGTGACTGTGTGTATGTCTGTTTGTTCCCGTGTGTATATCTGTGCGTGGACGTGTGTCTGTGCATGGATATTGCAGCTTGGAGAGAGTGTGCATGTCCACTATATTAGACAGAGCGTGCGAGGGGTGCCTCAGCATGTGTGTACTGCTGTCTGTTCAGAGCTCTCTGCGCCAGCAGGGAGCGCCATTCCAATTTACCCATCAGCCACAGAGGTAGGGGGTAAAAGCGCGGGGCATCGCTGTCGGAGATTTCACATTCGAGGGACGAGATTACCAGTCAGGGGACCCCTGTGTGGAGGTGATGAGGGAGGGAGACTGCAGGGGCACAGTGTGGGGTAGTTGGGGCTGTGAGATGGGGGGAGGGCAGCACGACTCACACCACCCTGGAATCCATGGGCTCTCTGTTTTCTGGGGAGCGTAGCTGCCAAGCTGCACATCTGTTTGACACCAGGCGCTGTGATATGGCAGTCAGGGGCTGCCTGTCCTGATTCACATCTCTTCGCTTAGTTTGTTCTAAGGATCTGGACAACTGCTGAAGCTTCGTCTCTTTAGACAGTCTTGCAAAACTTTGTGATTTAGAAAAAGATGCAAGGATTCTATCTTTCATAACAGCAAATTACTCATTCTCTAGTTCGTTTTTTTCGTTTTACCTACAGTACAACCACATGTACAGTAAACTATTTGTGTATCTTAAAACACAAGAACAGAATCATGGCATATAATCATCCTGAATAGTTACCTCAGACCCGTCTGCTGTCGACCGTGCTCACTAAGTCTGTGTTTGAGTGCCGGCCAAGTCAGCCATGGCTGCTCCAGAGGCCTTGAAGCCTGTTGGGAGACGGGACATTCCAAACAGCATAACTCATTCTTTACACCCTCTCTGCTGCCATTAGTTAATTATATGCAGGTGTTTTCCTTTCTCAGGTTTTAGATCTAATAAAAATGTAACCATAAGTACATAGAGCCAGATAGACGGTGAAAAGGAAGGTGGGGGAAACCGTGTGGAGGAAGTAGCTGAATGTGCTGTGTGAAGCAAATTATTGCCCCCATGTAGATTCATCAGTTCTCCCTGCTGGATTAAGGAAGGGCCTTTCTAATGAAGTTCGCCCCGTCAAAATGAAGGGACTAATTCTGATTTAGCTGAGGTAATGAACTTCCCCTCTCCTAGTGAGAGCAGCACCATGGGGCGAGGAGAGAGGGGTGGTTGTGTAGGGGGCAGGGGCAAAGGAGAGTTGTGGCAAGAGAGAGAGAGGGAGTGAGGCAAGACGAAGACGAGACAGGAGAGAGACATGGAGCGAGGACAGAAAGATAGGAGGAAGAGAGAAAGCTAGGTGGAGAATGAGAAAAAAATTATGCAAAACGCCTGTCTCGTATTTGCTGAGATGTATTAAATTTCCAGCGCGGGTGCCTGTGTTATATAAAATTATGCTAATGTCTCGTGGCCCGCTGCGAATGGCGGCTTGCTGGTCCTGAGCATGCGTGGCTGGCCGCTACACGGAGCGCACTCAGTGGGACTCAGCTTTTCTATTAAGGAAAACCTCTAGACACCTGATGATGAATTCTCTCTCACCAAATGTTCCCCCTTTTTTGTGTCGAAAATATGAGCGCTTTTTTAAATGACTTTGGAGAGCCTGGCGTGGCACTCGGCGGCCTGCGTTGAACAGGGGGGAAGGGGGTATGGGGGGGGGGTCCCTCTGCAGCAGGCTAAGGGAGTCAATTAAGGCAAGCACTGATAATTATAAGCCGGCAGAACGCAGGGGCTGGCTAATTGTACAGTGTTCCATGCCGTGAGCCCAGCCAAGGGGCCTCTCCGCAACGCTCTCTTTCCCTGCTCCTTTGTGTGGACCACAGACCCCATAGAGCCACATACCTCAGCCTGACAATACCACAGTGAGGCTAGCGAAAAAAGCCAGGCATGTGCCCGTAATTAACTTTTTACATTCAGGCCACTCAATCTTTTGAGAGCTGAAAGAGATTCTGGTTAGATTCACACCTCATTTTTTCTCTCCTCTTTGTTTGCCAGAAAGTTTTTCTTTTTCCTTTTTACTGTTTCTTTGCTTGTTTGTAATTTTGTTTGTAACTTTCATTGAGCACAAGAGTTTTGGAAAGTCAGGGCGTAGCCACTTGACCTTTATTTCCTTCTAACAAGAAAAAGCCTAGCAGTTTAGAATAGGCATGTATAGAGTAAATTAGAGCATTTCAGTGCAGAATGGTGTTTGTATGGCTGCAGGGGGTCCAGCACTCCCATGCAATCCATCTCAGCAGCCTGCACTGTTTGTCCCCAACGGACCTCCATACCTGCCTGCAGCTGCAGCGCCTACACATCATTCGTTAACAAGTATTCAGCTCTTGCCTTTGTTGTGTTGGATTTCTCCCTTCTCTTTTTTTTTTCTTTTCTTCTCCCTCTGTGACCTACACACTGTTCATTTGACCGAGTTTTAGCCATAGTGGGTTTCAGCTGTATGAATAGCTGGTAATGTAGTCCAGGCGAAACACAAAATGGCATCGTTCAAAGCATACAGTAGTAGTCCTGCTGAAACACCAGCTTCATCATGGTTGGTTTTACCAACTAGTTTCCCTTTGGCAGGCTGCAGGCTGATAAATTACATTCAGTGCAGTTTCAAATCTTAATGTATATATATATATATATATGCACAAAATTTGCAATAACGATTAATAAATTGGCCAAGGCCCTCCAAAATGTCACACAGCACATATGCCATGACATGTCTTGTATAGGACTAACTTGTGTGTTTTTCTTAATCTTTTACTACGGGATTTGAGTGACATTGCACGTTTACATATTCTAGAATTTAAAAAAAGAATAGAATGAGAAATGTCAACATATAATCTTCTCTTGAATGAGATGTAACTTGAAACACAAAATCTAATTTCCTCTGATATAATGCCATGCTGCCACAACACAGCTGAGTAATAAAAGCTTCTAAACGCCTAATGTAAGCCATGCATAAAGGAACACAAAGCACAGCATGTTCTTCATAAATAGCAGGCTCGGTGTAGGAAGCGGCACATGCATTCATGTTGTCTGAACTTATCCTTTATACATCTGGGTTTTCTGGTATAAAATGATTGAACATAATTAGAATAATAAGAATAATACGAATAATAATAATGGCTTTTCCATAAGAACCCATTCCTGCCTACTAATTGAGTATAAAGTTGTGCCTTTTTTGTTGTTTCCAATATTAATGCTTCACCAATGACTTTTGGCTGTATTTTATTTATTTGCCGCTTCAGAGTAAAAAATGAGTATTTCTAAACAGATGCACAGGGGCTCTTGGCAAATAACTCAAGTGGAAATGTCTGCTCAGTGTGTTTATGTTAGGGAGAAGGAGAAGTGTCCTTATGTTTTTGTCCCCCATGTTTTGTGAACTCCAAAAGGTGTTCTAGTCTGCTAAACCTTTTGTAACATCCATTCAAGCATTACGCATGTTTATCTCGACACAAAAACCTGTCAGTTTGGTGTTTCTACCTCTGGCCCAGTAGCCAGGGGAGCTGTGAGGCGGTTAATGTAGGCGCAGAGTGGCTGATCCTAGCAGGAGCCTAGCCCTGCTCTGATTAGCACCTCCAACGAGCTGCCATGCATCAGAGCTGACATTCTCCCAGATCCATGTTCCCCCACAATCCTTTGCTCTTGCTGTGCGAGGGTGTCACCACCACTGACATGTCACAGCCTACACCTCACTCCTCCTTCTCTCTCTGGAGGTTGGAAAACAGCATCAGGCATGCACCGAACTTGGGACCCTGACATGAGGGCTTTGGTACCTCGCTTAGCTCATCTTTTACTTTTCACTTGCAGACACAGAATGTGTACTTTGCATTCTCACTTCCCCACAGGCAGAAAAAGCTTTCCCTTTCATGCTGCGGTAGTTTTCCAATCTCTTTGATTGTATTAGCTAGCACTCGACCACATTTCCATCACTGTTCATGTAATGCATTAACACTTTGATAGAATGGGGTGAATTTTCAAGGTGCCATGATTAAATCTTGTACTTTAATTTTGACATTTTGCACTTGATTCAGTCTGTCCTTCTCAAACTGTGGAGGCAGGAAATAGATATTAGTAATGTTCCCCCCAGGCGCCAGTTCTCCAATCAGCTTTGGTCCAGGGGGAGTCCGTCCCTTTGCGCTCCCACCTACCACCTTCCCACCCCCATCTGCAGCATTCTCCAGGCCTTAATGGGCCTTGTAGTACTTCTAAAATGAGTTTGTTCCTTATGAGCAGTGCTTCTACCTCAAGAGAGCACACCACACGGAGGTGGAGTCAATTTGTATTCACCCATAATTCCCTGGGCCTTAATCACTCTGATTTTCCCCCCATTATCTGTTAATGGATAGTTCCCGCGGAGAGAAGAGAGAAGTAAACCCACCTACTGTTTACAGGCCTGGAGCTGTCTACTCTGCTACCATCCCCAATCCCGTAGTGGGTTGTATATACAGCAGTGAGTCCGTTGAAAACGATATTAACATACAACTCCAACATCAGGCTGAATATTGTGAAACAGATGGTAGAACGGAAAGCAAACTCTTGCTAAAGGTGAAGTTCCTCATAAACAAGATAGCTCCGAGCTGGCGAGCTGGTATGCCTGCTTTTATGGCAACTTTTGGCAGTTTAGAAACTTTGTATTGTCAGTTTGACTGGACCAACTTTGATTACTATGGTAGTTCTGTCTCCGGCTTTTCCAAATCAACCCATTCCTGCCTACTACATTTTCTCAATTTGTTCTCCCACTTGTTTACTCATTACTTTCAGCAAATAAGTGCCTCGACTGATGTCCTTAATATCATTTGTTAGAGTGCGCTGCTTTGGCGACACAAGCAGCATGGGTCCCTCTAAGAGTGAGCTTCAAAGAACCATTCAATATCCCCCAGAGAGGAGTGTAAATCTAAGTATCAGATTTTTCTCTTCCGAAGCCAAATGCTCAAAGTGATTCTGAATTCCACTCTAATTCAAACTGCTCCTCAACAGAGTTGTTTAAATAAAGTAAGGGCCAGTGGTGGTGGGGGGGGGGGAGTGGTGGCGTTGGAAAGGAATAAGCTGAGGGAGAGTTTTTAATTAAACAATGTCCTGCGTTATACTTAACTACACACTATTATCAGAAAGTCTTTAGTTACTTTAATTTCATTCTTTTACTACACTGTCAGCTGATGGCTGTGCATTTGACACTAAGCAAACGAAGACGTCTCTATCAAATGTACACACACCTTTACCACTGCCTTAAACGTACAGAATTCAATATGCTGCAGCTGTGCCGTCGTTACATAAAGAGTTCACTAAACTATGCAAGCCAGACCTGCATGCCCCAATGTCCCAAACAACCTTCAACAGCACATGAACTTCAGCCTGGATAAAAAGTAAACAGCGCAGAGAAATAAAGACTTTTTTTTTTTTAAGAGTAGTTTTTCCACTCTGCCTTTCCCTCTCCTGTCCTCCACATGGGAGAGATATTAGGCGTTTGTGTTTTAAGGAGCTGTGAAATACATAAACCATGAGCCACAGGAACGCGAGGCCCTGTGGATATGCAGATGGGCTTACTTTGCTGGTGTCAGGGATGCTTAGAGGGAGCAGGCACAGGAGCCGTTCTCATCTAAAGGATTTTCTTAGGAGTGCAGAGGGACAGGGTGGTGGCAGCGGAGAACACTCGGGAGACTAGGAAACAGAGAGGCAGAGAAGGGAGAGAGACAGAGATGAGAATATAGAGAGAGAGCTGACAGTCCCCCGTGGCCCTGTAACTATATCCAGAGTCTGCTCAGTGCATAGAGAGGGGTGGGAGCCCACGCAGGGCCATACTGATTGGGCAGCCCTGGAGAAAGGCTGGGGGAGCGACAGGAAGTGACCTCAGCCCAATGAGGCAGCTAGAGGGGCGATCGAGCTGACTTCCTCCCTTGGCTCTCACTAAGAAACAGGCTGCCAGCTTAATTCAACCGCTGTTACACTGCTGAATACAAACCCAGCCCTACACAGGCTGCAGTACAGGGGCTAACAGAGCACAATTTACTCATAACAGACTCACAGTCAAACCTCTATTGATCCCTCAACGTCTTTTCTTTTTCCATCTGTTTATCTATATATTACATAGCACTCTTTCAGTTTAGGGTTCTTTATAAACATATGAACATGTGTATATATATATAAACATATCACTGTAAATATAGTAATGTTGTATTCAATATACTGTATTCCAAATCAACAACTTTTTTTAATTGTCAAGAATTCCCATTAAAACACCAAAACCAACACTGAATTAATCCTCCTAACAAGTGCTGTGCGTGTAGCCAGAGATATACTGTGGCTCATTGCTCTGTGCCATAGACCTCTATTGTTTCCAAAAACTATTAGAACACATGAGTGAGCCCCACCTGTGCACCGGGTAACATGTTGCTACATTACGATGAACATGGGCAATGTCGTTTGTTTTGAGTCAAACCCAAATACACCATCCTGCTTGCAAACCAAATGTTAGTCCACGAAAAATAGTTCCCAGCAAATGCACAATTTACTCTTGTTTTAGTAATGTTTGGTAAAATCTACAACGCCCAACTGTTTTAGGGAATTACTGCTCCTTAAAAAGAAAAAAAGAAAAATGAAACTACATATTTGCGACTTGTTTTTAAAGGTGTACTTATTCAATGGGAATGAATGGGTTTGATGCCAAGAGCCACATTCAGGGTAGGGGAAGTCGAGACAGAATAACACATTGTTGGATTTAATCCATTAATGGTATTTGTTGGCATAAGAAAAATATAGAAGAACACCAGCCTTATTCTTCAAATGTTGAAGCATATTGTATAAATATCTCTATGCCACTTTCCCTTGATGCACCTGCTCACAGACATAAACACACACATGCATGCACACAGGATCAGTCAGGCAGGTGCAGCGTTATCTGCATAATGAAGCAGGCCAGGTCTCCAAAGGGACAACGTTATGCACTAGGGTCAAATAAGGGGCTGCGCATATGGTAGAAGAACAGATCTGTGAACCCTGCAGCAAGCTTGACCTTAGTGTACACCCTCACACAGATAAGCAAACTCAATGGTGATCAAAGTGATGGCAGTGATCCTATTGCACGGCTGCATAGATGCACTCGTGCCACCCTCCTCCCCCTCTCTTGCTGATGCCTGCTGCTACACTCGGACACACATGTAGGCTACAGAATAGCTCATCTGTAAAATGTATGATTGCAGAACATTTCATTAACTCAGTCCCTTCCAAACTACTATGAGCTGCTTTGATCGGCCTTTACCTTTTACTAGACAGTCATGAGGGAACGTGGTCTGTTAGCTTACTGCATGTTTTGTTGTTATGCTGTAGACACTACCTAATGCAATATGCAATGCCATATGTTTATGTTATTGAGAAACGATTGTGAAAGGACACGTGGTATTATGTTACAGGCGAAGGTTTAATATGTATACACTGTTTCTTTTGGCACTGCAGGAGATGTTACAATTCCCCTCTCTTCCTACAAATACCAGGGGTCGTTGGGTTGCAGTTGTCACTATTAGTCAGAATCAATAGGTGCAGAGATACTACAGTACCTTTTTATATACCCATGTATCAGGTGAGCTTAGTATAGTTGTATAGCAGCAGTTTTTCAGCAGACATCTTTTGCCAAATTTGCCTAAAGCACCTTCGATTAACCCTCTACTTGGATCCTCCAGGGCTCGAGCCAGGCACAGCTGGTTAGGTGGACTGTTTATTCATGCTTCTGGTACCCAGGTCATATGCGGTGGGCACTGGGCTGTAGAGACCTGGGGATAAACCCTAGATGAGTCCCGGGTGTATCCACCCCACCCCCTTGCAGTAGCTGGCCTAATGTCAGGGTTGGCAGGAGTTTGATCGAGCAGTAGTCCGGCCCCATGGCAGAGTGTATAGGCCTTTTTTATTGACGCGCTGGAGATGGTTATTTCTCTAGAAGTCTGAGTCAGCACATTGCTGTGTGTAGGTTCACAGTCTGAACGACATTCATTTAAGCTATCAGTGGCCTCGGCTGAGGTAGTGTAATGTTTAGATAGACATGCAGGGAATTCTAATGCCAAGCAGATAAACTGGGAATCTGTCGTGCTCTTGAAATAACTCGTCGTATCACTGTATTAAAAATGTCGACATGTGAACATGTTGTAAAGGAGAGCTGTTTTGGCAGCCTTGACAGTCAGTGTACACTGAAGGAGTGATGAGATGATTTGGTGACATAAAATGAAGGTTTCAGAAACTATTTTTTAATATTATTGTGTCCTTGTAGTAATAGGAATAACACTGCACATCTGAAATGAAACTAGTGAACTATTCTTTCTCCATTCTTTATTTTTGATCCACCTTTCACAGCACAAATGATTGCTTCCTTTGTTTAGATGTCCTTCAAAATCTGTTGTAATTTACAGACGCTAAAAATAAATGATTTTGCATGTAAGTTATTCCAAATGAGGACGCTCACCATGTTTTAAGTGCAAGGCTTCCTCTGAGTGATTAGAACCCTGGCTGGTCATCTAATTTATGCTTGATGGGTACACATCACACTTTATATTATTTCCTGTCTCATGAAAATCACAAGCAGGGGTCTTCGCAAAAAAATGTGCTGATTTAAATTGTGAAAGAGGAAAAGAAAAAACAAGGCAGAATGAGACCTCTGCCATTCAGGCTCTGCTTATTTTCTTTCTTATGATTTTCTGTGTGTTTTTGTTGTTTCTTCTCTGCAGAGGAAGGATTGAACCATGAATGCAAGCTCTGTAGTCAGTCATTCGACTCACCAGCGAAGCTTCAATGCCACCTGATTGAGCACAGCTTTGAGGGCATGGGAGGAACCTTCAAGTGTCCAGTCTGCTTTACAGGTATGTATTTTGCGTGTGCTTGTGTCCATAAGAGTGTGTATAATGGATTTGCAACCCAGTGGACTGATAGAAAGATTCGAATGGTAGAGTAGTTTTTATGTACATGTTTAGAGACATTCTCAAGATGCAAAGATTAGCATTTCCATGTTGTCTTTTTTTATGTGTGAAATGGCAAATGGGTTCTAAATGAGTTGGGGAAAGGTCAAGCAAGCAGGTCGGCTAAAGCTGAGAACAGTTTGCTGCATGTGGCTTTTTATTTAGTCAAATTGCCTCCAAATCAAGGCCAAAGAAGTGTCATGAGGTGAGAGTTGGGGGAAGAAAGGGAGCAGGGGGGAGGACAGTGTGAGCTGAGGGGAGATGGGGGATGGAGGAGTGGGGAAAGAAAAGGAGATGTGCTAATTGTGGATGGCAGTGGTGCTGATAGCTGTAATGATCTCATCTGTCTCTGTGCCGTGGAGGTGGAAGGACCGGACTCCTCCTGAGAGGATAGCGCCCTCCTTCAGTGTCAACAGGGTTAACTATCTCTATAATGAAATCTGCAAAGTCGTTAACTTCAGCTCTTCACTCTTTCTCCTTTCTCAGCTCTTTACTCTTCTTCACACTTTTTGGGGCCTCAGCTCATTCCTGCAAACCCCCCCCCACCCAGTTGCTCAAAAATAACTAATTTGTCTCCCCTTCACTAGTTATACCAATTACCATTTATTGGCTCACATTTTGCATTATGCTCAAATATCTTTGTTCCACATTTCTTACCTCTTCATCCACCTCAGTACTCAGCTCCTTATTCATTTTCATCATCTCTCTTTCTCTCTACTCCCCTCCCACTACTTCGCTGTACTTCTCTTATTGCTTTTTTGCGCTTATCTCTCTTTTAGCAGAAGCCTATTGATATATCCCCACCCCAAACCCCCCTTCCACCCCTCACAGGGGTCTGGGCATTTAATATACAGAGCATGCCTCCTTCATCTGAGCCTTCATTTTCCACCGCCGGCTTTGACAGACAGGTCCCCCCTCTCCCTCCGCGTCCATATCGATCACGGCGCATGAGAGAGGGATGCTGGGAGGGAGAGGGGAGGAGGGAGAGACAGAGTACACCCTCAGGACAGTGGTCGCAGAGCAGACAGATGGGTAAAGGCCCATGGTGGTGTGGAAGGCAGGCTGTGGAGAGCATGTATGGACTGAAAGGCCTCCCTCTGTTGGGGATGCAGGGGACAGGCAGACTGAAGTCAGAGCACTCGGAGGAAAAGGAGGAACTGAGAGTTTGGCTGACAGCTGTCCTTGAATATATTTCTTCAAGTTGAGCCTGGTATAAAGTAGAGAAAAGACACTACTTTTACATCCTGACATACACTAACTTGCAGTTTACTGTTAGATAAATGTATGTAGGCTTATTTGTCCATTATGTGTTCAATTTCACAGATTGTTGTTACTTTTAAGACATATACAGTCATGCAGCAGCAGTATTCAGATCAGAACTAAAAGTAGCAATAAAACAAAGGGAAAAAAGTTCACTGACGCAGTATTTAATTTGTTTTCATACAATGTCTGCAATTAAAGCATGATTAACTTCTAATGGTGTTTAGGAGCTCAGAGGACTTTAGTTAAGGTTAGGGAACGATTCTGGTCTTGCTTAAATGTTGTAAAAGTCAACATTGCACAACACAAGATGTGTTTATTTTATTTATCCAAAACCACAATCTTTAATTAACCTTAACCTTAGTGGTTTTGTTGCACACACATAACCAAACAGGACTCAGGATGTGAACGCCTGGTTTCCCATAAAAAGTAACTGGCAAAACAAATTGGTAGAGTACAAATATAATCTCTAGGAGAGGGTTGTAAAGTAAAAGTAGAAGTAGGATTAAAAGTATATACAGTAAGTATTGTCAACACAATGAATATAAGTATTAAAATATACAAATAAAACTACACTTGACGCAGAGTTACTCCCCATACATGTATATACAGTACATACTATTATGTACTGCGATTATTATGCATTAACACATACGCAGCGCTTTTATGTTGTAGCTTGTTCAAAGTTGAGCTAATTTTAAGTGTTTTATAATCTGTTAGGTAGTTTAATCTATAACAATGCATCATATTTTTTTTAAATCTTAATATTCAAAGAGTAAAAAGAAGAGTAAGAAAAAAGTGCAATACAGTATTTATCTCTGAAATGAAGCGGTGTTAAGTTATAAGGTTATGTAAAGTACTTCAGAATTGTTACTCCTACTGTAATAGTTACGTTAGGGCTTTGCAAGAGCCGACTTCTTATAATTCACTATTTTAAGGTGCAATATGTAATACTGACAGCTAGTGTTTAAAATAGTTACTGCAGTACAAATTCTAAATACTGGAGAGTCGTCTCCCCAGCCCCCTCCTCCCCAGACTCAACGTTCACGGAGGTTGCCAGGCTGAGACCGCAGCATCCATAGTCTCGCTTTAACAGACCCTCCTCCAAAGCGCACTGAAGAAGCATCCACAACAATGTTGCTAGACGCTTGTCTCACATAGCCAGACATGTTCACAGCACAGTGGAGTAACTAATGTTAGATGCTGGCTATATTGACAGTCATAGAAGCCCGTGCTCACGCAAAGCTCTGTACCCAACTGACAGACACACTTTTTCGGCTTAGAATTACGATAGGAACTGCTAAAAACACAACAACCTCACTGTCCTCTCCACCCGACGGACAGACACACTTCCTAGGCTTAGAATTACGATAGGAACCGCTAAAAATAACGCTACCTTGCTGTCCTCTTCACCTGACTGAACACACTTTATTGGCTTAGAATTACGGCAACAATTGCTAAACACACTGCAAACTCACTGTCCTCTCTTCCCGATTTACAGCCTCCCTCTCTTGGCTCAAAATAACTCACCGTTGTCGGCTACGGTTGCTGAACAGGCTACACGTTGTAAACAGCCGTGGCCCACTTGCCTGGTCCTCCAGTAACGTTAGCAGGGTTAGCATGGCAGCGTTAGCCAGGACCAGTTGGATCACTTTACTGGCTGTGTCTCAATTTGTTTTTGCGAGTAACCAACTCGAGTAACGTTACTCTAGCTATATAATTCAATGTGAGTACACGAATGTTGAAATGACATAAAGTACCCGTCCCTTGTAGCCGTGATTAATTAGCCTGAAGCTAATGCTTACCTGTTCAGGAGGAAATTAGCCAAGTCAGCGTCCTTTTGGGCTCTAAGCTGCCTCCATCTTTCAAATACATCTCCATTATATACCCGGGGTTTGTTAAGTCTCTGGTCATGCAACTGTTAGAAAAAATTCCAGTTTTTTTTTAGGTTGGGTAGAATTTATCTCCGTTGATCCGTTCGTTTGTTTGCTGCTTTCATGGCTGTACTAACGTTACAGCTGTAGTGCGCTGGGTTTACGTGTTTACAGGTATATCTGGCAACCCGGCCTGGCTGTCAAACTGGGCAGTTGATAACAACACACAGGCCAAAACACAAACAGAAATTCCGTCACGGAACGGAAATTTCAAAAGGAGAAAATACTGGCATTAGCATTGTTGTCGGAAAAGATAATATTTCAACTTAGCATGTTTCCTCAATATCTGATGAGGCATTGGGGTCATTTTGGGATTTATTACAGCAAATATTACATCTTGGACCTTTAAGTCTCAAAACGTTTTGTTAGTCAGTTTGGGTGAGATGCTGTTGATGTTGTGTGCACTATTCCAAAAACTTTATTTACAGATTAAAATGATCCCTATTACAGACATAACGAGTCTGAACATAAAAGCAAAACTTTGATCAAACTAGGTGGTGGCTGGGTCATTGAGCTCACTCGATTTACAAAGTTACTCTTTGTTCAAAAGATCATCCCCACTCTGTGCCCATGTGTTAGTTTGATATACCGCCTGTGACCCAAAAACTCGTTGGGAGGCAGGGAGTGATTGTCATTCTTTGACATACCTGATTATCCTCAATCTGCACCTAAGGGAAGGGAGAGAGGGCAAACCATGCCACAAAACAGACCGGAGGAAAGAATGGGGAAAAGTAAGTCGTAGATAGTAGATGAGGGGAGACAAAATAGAGGAGAAAAGGAGACAAAACTTGGAGGAAGCTGAGAAGGTTGCAACTGGCAAGTTTGGATGTGAGATGAAAGGGGGGAAGAGAATGAGGAAAAGAGAACTGTGTAGGGGAGGGAGGGTAAATGGAGAGAGGTCCATAAGCCCCTGGATGATGAGAGGGAGGCTGACTCTCTCAGGACAGATTTGACAGGTTTCAGAAGTGGGGGAGCCTGCAGCTAGAAGTGTCTGCCTGCACCCTTAGGAGCAGTAGTGAGGGCTGGTGTGGAAATTGTGATTGGGAATATGTGCTTAAGACAAACAAAA
This sequence comes from Gymnocephalus cernua, assembly GCA_023631565.1. Lineage (NCBI taxonomy): Eukaryota > Metazoa > Chordata > Actinopteri > Perciformes > Percidae > Gymnocephalus > Gymnocephalus cernua. Next base: position 20,105,273 of record CM042436.1, on the reverse strand, counting down.
CAGAAGAAAGTGTGCCTGATGAAAGTGTGTGTGTGTGTGTGTGTGTGTGTGTGTGTGTGTGTGTGTGTGTGTGTGTGTGTGTGTGTGTGTGTGTGTGTGTGTGTGTGTGTGTGTGTGTGTGTGTGTGTGTGCGTCTGTGTGTGTGTCTGTGTGTGTGTGTGTGTGCTTTTCTTTTACTTATGTCACAGCGTGAAGTACAACTTGAAAAACTACAGGATGCAATTCCGCAAGACTCTCACAAATACAGTAGTTGAATTGGCTTTTTGTTTAGTCGCTGCCCACATTCTGCTGGTGTGTGATGTTACAATTATGACATCTTGCATCCAAAAAAAACGACATGGGCTTAGCTTTAACTCCAAATAATCATAGTTATCAGCTTATAGCTCCCAATCAACTTACACAGCCGACTTGTTTGTGTTGCTTCAGAACACTTGGATCAGCCTCTGCAGTGTGAACTCTTGGATCAAGCAGAAATGAACACATGTAGGCTAGACGAATAAATAAATGAAAAGGAGAAAGGGGAAAAAAGGATCAACTTTTTTCCCTCCCTGCACAAACATCTTAGTATTGGTGCAGTGCAGCCTGCAGAGAGCACCACCCTGCCAAAATAAAGATGAGCTGGGGCCTGTAGTAAAGGAGACGTCTGCCATGGGCAGCCCCTGAGATCTAATCAGAGGGCTTAATATCCCCCACAGCGAGGAGACCTTGGCCCCTCAGCCCCCTCAGCCCTGACACCCCTGACGCCCAACCCGGCTCAGCACTCTGTTCGGCTCCGCTCTGGCTCCACGGCCAACAAACTCCACAAAGTTCTCTCTCTCTCTCTCTCTCTCTCTCTCTCTCTCTCTCTATCCCTCCTTTATTCTCTCTCATTCCCAGCAGGGAGAGACACAATGGCCAGCCACTGATCCTGTTTGGATGTGATTTTGGATTATTTCTTTCCCGTTTCTCTATGTCCTCATTTTAACCCTCTAGGAGGACATGCCTCGTTTCCTCCTTTAAATGGTCATGGCAATGGCATATTTCATATGTGACTGTTGCTGCCAAATACCAATACAATTTCCCCTCATTGGCCCTTTCAGCTTATCCCTTTAGGACATGTTGCATGCTAATTTGGTGATGAAGACAAAGAAAGAGTCTTTATCTTAACTCTTACAACTAATTAAATGGCTACCACAGTTTATATTAGCAAACACTGCATTTTCCAATCATCTTTAGTAATCATAAATATAACCCAAGCCTGTAAAAACATCAAAACTGAACTATATGAATTAGCTAAAAAGTTGTTGAGCTTCCATTTACATATTTGCCTTAAATAAGTCATAAGTCCATTTAGTATTTATTGTTCTTATATACGGTAGACTTGTTAGTGCCATTAGTGCATTTTAGGCTCTGGCACTTAAATCAGCTGTCATTATCCACTTGCATATGAATGAATGCAGAGCTATAAATTGATAAATGCATAGCTGATTAAATGTGTCTCATACTGGAACTGGACCAGATATGCATGTGAACAGATCGCATCAGCTAGCTTGACATCTCAGTTGTGTTTGGCCCTATTGTACAGTATTTGAAGGCCCCCCAAGTCTCAAATCCATTTTTATTTTTGCTGTATTGACGTTTTCCTCCGCTAGCCAAATACATAATGAAGGCGTCCTGCAGCGGCTGTGACCTGCTTCTGTACAGTATATGCAGACAAAACACAACTGAAGAAAAAAACTATTGTTTATCCGCACATTTTGTCTTTCAGAGCATGTATTCCCCACAAAGAAAATTGTTATCGTTTTTGGAGCATAACAGAGGCTCAAATGTGCATGATAGCCGAGGCCTTAACCTTGAGCGGCAATGTTTTGTAGCAGACAGTAAAACCAGCCATCTATCTGCAATTATGTTTGTCTTCATATTGTTGTGGTCATTAGTTTCCGAAATGGACCATGGAGTTGTTTGTTCATTAGAGGAGGTTTGTTCATTTCTGGTTAACATGCTGCCATGTTCCAGAGACAGCTGTCACCCAGGGCATTAGCAGTCTGAAAGCATCACCACAGTGTGTCTGCTTTGAATCTAAACTTTTATTTCCCAGGTCAGGAGTGTGACATTCAATGAAGCCGAGTGTGTCTCAAGTGTACGCAGCTCAATAATTAATAACCGCTCTCCCATGTGAGCTCAAATTGGGACACGTTAATGTTGCAGGGCCCCGCCACAGGGCTGCAGCGACCCCAAAGCCATCTCCGACAGACACCTCACCTTTTGTGGCTGTGCGTTTTTTCTCCCTCTCCTTGTGGCCCCACGGTGCATGCATTAGAAGAAAAGTTATTTTGAGCTGTAAGAAATTCAAATGAAGCCCCCACATGCTAACTTTTCCAGAGCATCCAGACCTTTGAGATTAGACAGCCATCCTTAAAGCACAAGGGTCTGGGATAACAAACGGCATGTTTGAAGTGCTCCTTGGAGAATGCAGATACACACACACACACACACACGCACGCACACACACACACATAAATGCAAGACACAAGACCCACAGAGTTGCCTCCCCCTTAGCTTTCTAGGGTGGACTATGGTTTAATTAAAGCACAAATGTATGGTATATGTTTTAAGTGCCAGTGAGTTGTGTGTTTATATGATGGTGAATGTAGTCTGAGTCTGCATGAATAAGTAGTGCAACATCATGAATATTTATATTGTCAATATAATTAGTGATGTAGACTAATGGAGGCCATGTTTTGCACTTGAAGCCATGCCAATTTTTGTGGTTGTTTATTTTCTGGCTTGTTGTCCCCACAGTAGTGCTAAATAAAGAGCATCATTATTCCCAAAACATTATGCATCCGCTAGCTCTAGTGCCATGAGTAGGGCCACTCTAGCTTCACTGTTCTGTCTTTTGTTTTCAATTACATAGCAACATACATATAATGTTTTTTTCTATTGTTGATAGTGCATTCATTTGTTTGTAATTAAGTAATTGTCCTTGCCATTTGACATAGTGTGTCTCCAATTTTTATTCAGGCAGATGCAAATATGATGTTGCCTTTGATCCCTTAACGCAGGCAAGGCTCTACTCTAGTTTACCAAAGTCAACAATAGGAGGCAATACAGCACTTGTAAAGTCATGCACTAACGTTCATAAATGTCTTCTTCTCTGTCCTTGTGTCTCCGTCCCTTCTACGTGAGCAGTATTTGTCCAGGCCAATAAGCTCCAGCAGCACATCTTCTCTGCACACGGCCAGGAGGATAAGATCTACGACTGCTCGCAGTGCCCGCAGAAGTTCTTCTTCCAGACAGAGTTACAGGTGAGGCTCGGGCTGGCATAGCAAAAGAGCCACCAGCAGAAGCTACGACCGCTAATCACACATGACAGCTTAACAAACACTAAACACCGCTCACTGCACTCCGGCTATGCCCTCCATCGCGGCTGGGATGAGAGACTCAGAAGGAATTATTTCAGTCCGTTTCCAAAACTCATTTGTGATGTACAGATATGATTTGATTTGCTTATTAGACCAGCAGAGCACTAAAATATCTGGAATTAGAGGATTAGAGGAATGTTCGTTTTTGAAGAGGTAATTACATACAGTGCAGAGGCAAAAACACAGTTGAGTCAATACGCCTGCATCTCCCCTCCTAATCACAGAGGAGGCCTCATGGCTAAATATGAGCTTTGTCCTCTGGGAGACCGTATCTGCCCTTCAACAAAGTTAGTAGTTGGACTTATGAACTCGCAACGTTAGAGAGATAATCCATTTTCTAGCAATCTTTTTCTCTGGTCCTTGGAGAACCTGAAAAAATGAAACAGACCTTATATTATTTCACTGCGGTGGTGTTTTCAAACAGCACTGTTTTGTTTGGGGGATTCTCTACTATACACATGGCACACTTCTCATATCCAGATCTTTTTGTATTACCTTTTGAAACTGAATGATTAAAATATAAGTAGTCTATAACCATCGGGTTCAGTCCAATCACTGAAATTATTCTTAATTCGCCTTAAAGCGCAGAAAGAAACCACAAGCTTCTGACTTCATCCTCCAAGTGCATCTATCTGAAACTTGGATTAGCCGCACAATGTATTAGTGGGTTGCCAGAGGAAGTATCCAGGGCTTGGCCGCCCATTGATCGGCAACAGTTTTCATATTGAGATTCAGGTTGTTAACACAGAGGCGTGTGTCTGCCAGGAGGAAGGTGAATGTGATCATTATCTGCTGGTCATTTGAGCATCGCAACCATGAATAAAACAAGTCCTGATCCACCTAGATGCAAATCCACCACCAAGAAGGTTATTCAACAAGCCTAGTGCTCCACCACTTACATGGAGTCTTTTCATTCATGCCGAGGCCTCCTGTTTATCGTATTTTCATCTCTCATTGGTACAAGTGTTCTCTATACAGCAAGGGTTGCTGCCGGTACCTGTAAACAATCTCAAATAACCTGGGGATATTTTCCTACTTTTTTTTGTTTGACATTTTTTGGAATGAAGTGATCTCCACCTCCCGGAGGTGTTGTTTCATGCATGATTATATTGCTTTACACACTGTGTGAAAAGACAAGAGTAAAACATGAAAGACCTATGGCACTTTGTTGTGAAACAGGGGGTTCTGAAAAGAGAGCAGGAATGAGCTCGGGGGATAAGACGATCATTACGCTCAACCTGTGCCATGCTCTAAAGGCAGTCCCATGTGACTGCATGCACACATTCTCTCAAATACCTATGTGGCTCATATGGATGTTTCTGTTTCTTATCACATTCTTCACATCACACTCTTATTACAGAAAAATACACAACATCAATTTATACTGTGACCAACTCAAAGCTTTTTTCATAGATCCTTCTTTATCTTAAGATGCAACTTCTGGACTTTGTAATGGTGGATGTTAAATTTGCCTTTTTCACTGTCTATAGTTAAAGACTTTAACAAACAGGATTTGCAGGTTTCAGGTTGGAGTCTTGTTTTTAATTGTTGTTTGTTTGGGGTTGCCATTTCCCATGCATCACACTTCAAAATGTCTCACGGACACGGGGCCGTCGTTTGTCAGTCTGTCTGAAGTGGAGCTGTCTTCCAGCAGCGAGAGAAGTGGAAGCTCTCTCTCTCTCTGTCTTTGCCAGGTCTTGAGTTTGGAGTTTCTCCCTGACACTCTGGCCCACTCACAGGCTGCCTGGGCTCCTCATCTCTCACAGTAGTCGGAGGGGTCAAAGGGCCAGTGCAAGCTGGGAGAAGGAGCGGCGAGAGGGAGAGCTGCCACGGCAGGTAAAGAGAAGCAGGAACGATATTTTATTAATTTGCTGCTGAGATCCTGAAACAGACCAAAGGCTGTGACAGGTATCCAGTGCACCGCTCCACGTCCTCCCCCACCGCCTCCCTCCATGAACTCTACCCTGCGAGGGGCTAGCCAATTTTCGCCAGCCTGTCGAGATGGATGATGGGAGAGCATCCGTCTAATCAGCCCTCCTAGGACCCCCCGCCCAGCCGCCCCCCTCAGACTGGCCAGATTGACTGACTCCTGGGCCTGTGTGCCCCAGAATCCAGATTCCAAAGGAGAATAATATCTCTTGCTCTCCCTCTCCCTCTTTCCTCTTTCTTTCACAGACAAAAAAATAAGCACTGAGATGCACAGACCACCATTCCCCTCAAAACTCTCCAGAGGACTCCCCTCCACCATCACACACACTCACACAGCCTCCACCCTGCGCATCCCTCTGCCCATTAAAATATGGAGCAAAGTCTAGATATTTCATGAGGTGCTGATGGGGAGGGCAAGCAGGCTGGCAGTGCAGCGCTCTCTCTGACCCTCAACTACTGGCCACCCCTTGAGCAACTATAGGAGACATGGCTTCACTACATCCTCTCTCCCAAATAAGACCCACTGCCCTGTCATTTTAAACGCAGCTGCAGCCGTATTAGAAAAACAATGTCCCAGGGTTCTAGCAAAGGCCACACTGCAATGTGCAACTTGATAATAAACTTCCTTTTCCCTTTGCGTTGGCTTCAGACACAGTAGCTTTTCGCAATGCGAATGGAACTGAGCCACTGACAATGCTGCTAGGCTGGATTAATTAGCCAGATTCATTAACTGATGTATGATGATGTGCTGTATATTAGCCACAGCTTAAATCTGACATTTCTCTAAGTGCAGTTCATTTGTGAAGAAACACACAAGTTCAGCTCCTCCAGCGATGCGGTGTACTGCAGGGCTGCAATCGGATTCTTCTTTCTCCCAATGGTCCCAGTTCCTCCAAAGACAAGACAATGAGATTGAAGTTACACAACAGTGAAGATGACATTTTCTGCGTGAGATTCCCTTGGTCCTTTTAAGCTGGGTTGTCTTTTTTTTCCCCTCCATCCTCCAATTTCATTATCATTCTTCTCGGAAGTGACACGAGATTGTAAGTCATGTGTTAAGTCGCGCCGCGATCGACGGAGGAGTGGAAAGAGGACTGGGGTACTGTATGACTTCTCCCTCTCCTCAGACGCCCGCAGGACATGTACCTTAATTGGAGTGTCTTTTAAAAGGATTCCTTCAAAGACAATCCAAAGCTCCCTGGCCTTAATGAGTGCTGAAAGTGACAAGAGCACATCTGCATCATGTTCTACTTCCCCACACAAATGAGATTCTCCGCTCCCCGTGTGATAGCCATTATTGCCAAGCTGTGACCAATTCCACTGTTTTAATTAAGCATATTTATAGGCTTCACGCGTGTCATAATGTCCGTCTAAAACCGAAAATAGGGAGAAAAATGAGAGATGGACAGTCGCAGAGAAAGGAGGGAGTGGGGGGTGAGTGCATGAAACCGGTTAAATGTATCCAAAGTGTGTATCCAGTGTGCTGCATTTTTATATTATAATGCATGGAATAACTAAAGTTGATTCTATGAATGATAGCTCTTCAAAACAATATTTTAGGCCTTTCTTTTCCCCCCTTACTTTTCATTTCAAATTTCTAATTTTAAAGAATGGCACTTTTCAGCATTAAGCACAGAGACCTAATTCCCCAGAACGTTTTCTTTCCTTTTTCTTTTTTATGAATTTTAAAATATGCCCCCAAAAACGCCCCAACTGCCCCGAGTCCCAAAAGTGTCGCACAAAAGCAAAGCTTCATGTGTTTGTCCCTAAGCGGCTCTCAAACACCCCATCTTCTCTGAATATCTTGATCTGCCAAATATGACAGCTCTTCATGCTTTTGAAAGTTGTATATGTATTTTCTTTCTTTTATATGACAACTTGTTTTCTTCTTCATCACCCCAGGTGCTCCGAATTCTGTCACCATTTCAAAAAGTTGCACTACAAAATAAAAGAACAATGAATTAGAAAAAAAACACAGCAGCTTGTGAGGTGCCATCATTAATATTTAAGCTTATTTATAATTATGTACAACACTGTACACACACTGTAAATGGGGACATAAACACCCTTAGATGACTAGTGATGTATCACAAGTAGTGGTGTTCTAGTTTTGTAGGTGGATCAGAATAAGACAGCATGACAGACCTAATGATCCTGGGAGGATATTCTCTTTCTCAGTGTGTGTGTGTGTGTGTGTGTGTGTGTGTGTGTGTGTGTGTGTGTGTGTGTGTGTGTGTGTGTGTGTGTGTGTGTGTGTGTGTGTGTGTGTGTGTGTGCATCTATGTATTTGTCTTTGTGTCTGTCTCTCCCAGGGTCTGATATGTGCATGCAAACACATTGTCTGGAGGGAGACATGACAAAAACTCCCAGAAGCCTTTGAGCTATTCTTTTTTTCTTTTTCCTGTGTTGCGCCACTGGGGAAAGTTAAATCCAAACAAAGAGGAGACGCTTGGTGTACTGTGCTAGAATCCGTCACCGGATCTCTTCCTCAAACATGTCTCCTTTACTTTTCTTAGTTGACTTTTTCAACAACTTTGATAAATGCCATTGTAAGCGCGTCTCAGGTAAATCACTACAGGTTTAATCTACTGCCTGTAGTGATTTGATTTTTTGAAGTGTCTATTACGCTGTTGATGTTAACAAAATGCAGCAGAGGCCAAAATAAACAGCATTAGAACAATTATTCCCTCTCGAATTTACTATTCACACAATGCACCACCAAAGTAATTTACCTCTTCAGTTTTAGGAAAGGATGCTGAGTGACACTGGTCAATTAAAAGCTCATTTTCTGTTTCGCTCCTCCATTTCGTTGGGAAAACATGAGAGTGCAGATCGACTCTCGCCTTCCCATAGAAGTGCGGAAATGCACTAGCAAATTTAGTCCTCAACATTTTCCGCATTTGTGAAGTGGCATATCTAGCAGCACAGGAGAGGGAGGGGGGCCAGACACTCTGTAGCATCCCTAGTCAAAGTCTGTCCCTGACTGAAGTGGTTAAATGTGAGAGTAATTGTGTTTTGTTTCTGGGACTGACATGTGGAACCCCATGGACCCCATCTCCCTCCCAGTGACAGGCAGAGATCCTCCCCCCTCGCTCTGTCTAATTAGAGGATGTAGCCCAGGGCTCATGTCCCAGGAAGACCCATCCCCCTCCCAAGATGGCTCCCCTAAGAAAGCCCTTAATTGGGTTCTTTAGTCATAGTCTTCATTTTGGCTGGAAAGGCATCTGTGTGTTGCTATCACCTCAGAATACAGTTTGTATCGCTCTCTTGTGTTATTTTTTTCTACCTCTCTTTTTTTTCTCCCTCTCACCGGCCCTCTCTCTATTGCTTTCCCTCTCTCCCTCTCCCCGTCTCCCACTCTCTCCTCACTTAATGAGGCCCCATAATAACACAGCAGTTGTGCAGTTGTTTTGCTACCTCAGTCAAACAGCGGGATCACTGCATAGTGTGTTTCTAGTACCATTCACTTGTCTACTTAGACAGGGTAATGAGTATCATTTGGAGCTACAAAGCACCAGCCCACAAAAAGGGTGGTCCGTCATCTCCGGTTACACCTCAAAAGCATTTGGTTGGGGTAGTTAGACATCTAATCAAAGCATTTCAAGCATTATGGATTTATTAGATGTTTTTACAAGCGTTCAGCGTGAATATCTCTGTAGGTAAAATGACACACACGGAAGACATTAAAATCCATTGCTGTTGTCAACCCCACCCTAGCCTAGTGCTGTTACTGTATGACCATGACTCCCCGGGCACCTCACTTCAAACAAGACAGTCTGTTACCAAGGAGACCAGGCCGGTTGTGGCACAACAGTGTTTGGGGTCAACCCTTCCTACGGCCTGATAAGTGATGACTGTGGAGAATGCCAACTGCTGTATTATTTATTTATTTGATTGTGTTCTTCATTGGCTAAACTAGCCAGCAGTAAGCACGGCCTGAGGTCAAAGCAAGAAAGGATTACTCCCTCAGTGGACCGGTCAACAGTAGGGAATGCACAAAGGGAGGACTGAGTCAATACTGGACCGAGTTCAACACACCATTAAAGATCAAGGCAGAATGCAGCACTCTGGTCTTTCTCCACAGCAGTTTTGAACGATAAGAAAACACTTCACACACGGTGGCAGAACTTTCACAAAATTACCCAAGCCACAATGGGGTTGTTAGTGACCATTCTTTAGCTTTAAATCATTACACGAACATGGATTTTGCTTAAACATCCAGGTGAATCCATTGCTTAAAGTCACCCTGCAGTCTGGAGCCTCAAAGAAAGACCACAGGTTCTTTGTTTTAGTATCATTTGATGGCGTCCTCGTATGCGTTAATTAAATTCCTAAGTGATGACTACGGGTATGCACAAGTCTCAGTGGCTTAGTGCACACTCCCTGTGCTCCAGATGCAGCTATGCAGATGTATGCATGTAAGCCATGCAGGGCAGGAGAGAAACTCGGCACAGACTGATAAGACTTTTAATCAGAGCTTAGAGGGGGATGTTTACAGTTTTGACAGTTCCTTCAAATTTCTGATTATAGATAAACCAAATAAGACACTTTAGCCGCAGGGGTTATGAATGTGTTTCACTCTTCTAATTAAATAGTTTATTTAACGAGTAATCTTTACTGTAACTAAGACTTACTTGACTCACAATAGCAAATCTATGCTTTACAGTTGGACTAGCATGTCAACTGTCAGAAATAAATGTCTTGATTCTTTTAATAATACTAACTTCTGTAAAATGTGAATTATTTTTTACATTTTGTTACAAGTTTTCTTTTTGTCAGACATGTACAACTACAATATCCGCAGATAATACCCCCTCCCCCCCCACAATGTTGTGATCTGTTCTATAGTTGCACTTCTTCCTGTTTCCTTAAAAAGTCGTTACTGCTCACTCAGCTGTCTAATCGCTCGATACACGCTGGATAACGCCAGGTAGAAGAGCAGACACAATGTATTTAACATGTGCACTGCAGGTATTAACATTATGCTAATCAAACATTGTTGCGATTAAGCTTTACATCTTCTCTCTGTGATGTTGGACGATGTGAAGATTGCCTTTAATACAGCGAGATCAGATGAAAGAGAGAATGTGTCTGCTAGTTCACTGGACTTCCTTTGCAGAGCTGATGTAAGAGATGCACCTCTGTTGCCTCACTGGAGACCGGGTTCTATCGATGGAGGCCAGAGCAATGGGGAACGACACAAAGAATGATTAGTTAATAAATCAACTCCCCAGCCTACTTGCTCTTTCTCGCTCTCTGCTCTTCCCCAATCGTTCCCCATTTTTTCTCACCCTCTCCCTCTCTGCGGCAGTGTTAAATTCCTAAGACATGTTGCACCTGTTTGCATGGGTACACAAGACCCCTGCCGGATGCACCCCCTCCTCTCCCACTACCCCTGAGGGCGTTGCAGTAGGGTGATGTAATCGGATGAAAGTGGTGTTTTTAACGGTGGTACAGAGCCGTTGAGGAGGAAGAGGCTCGCTCCGAGCCAATGCAGCCAGTCTTCATAAGGGAGAAGAGGATGCGCATTATTGATCAGAGCAAAATTTAATTTAGTGGAGAATTGACTGCTATGGTTTACCTGAACACTGCTGGTAACTGGGCCCTGCAGCAGGCCTGTGTGGCCAGCAGGTGGTTGAAAGGATCGAGGAGGAGATTAAGGGTTGCATAGAAGGGAAGGAAATGGATGATAAGAGGAATGGCAGAGTTTCAGGGGGAATAGGATGGCATCGAAGGAGGGCGTTAGGATGAGAGCTAAAAGGCTTAATGGAGGGCATCTAATCCTAAATTGCAGTGATTCTGGTGTGACACCATTAATGACATCCTCCTTGCCGGGGCAGTGGATATTTTGGTCATTTTCTTGCACACATCTAGTTTGACATTTATGGTTGGGTACTATAAGCATTTAACTTATACAGTGCTGGTGCAGAGGTACTTGTCGAACTTGACAAGGATGAAAATTGGGAAGTGATTTTCCCCCCTCCCTCCCTTCCACCTTCCATACTCATACACAGAACAGTTTATAGCTACTCTGCAGAGTTCAGTATCCACAGAGATAAAGGTATCAGTTTCATTTTCTTTTAACATTTTTTCCCCCTCTTTTCCTCTATTTCCCTTTAGTCTGCATGGCTGCCACAGCCACTGAAGTCGTTTAACACCGTCCTTGAGAAAGCCCTCAGTGAGAAAACTCCTGGCATGTTTAAGGAAAAGGTAGAATGCAGTGTGTGTCAGACAGAGCTGGGACATGCAGAGGGGGGAGCCATTCCCCAGAGAGGTTATTTTCCCCTCTAATAGCTGTTACGAGCCCTACATTATATCCAAGGAGCTACGTTCCTTTGGGGTCCACAGACACACACACACACACACACACACACACACACACACCTAGATGCACTGGCACACTCACACAAAGGCATGCACACTCAGTTGTGCACAATTTTTCTCTCTCTGTTTCTCTCTCTTCCACACACATACACACACATACACACACACACACGGGTACACACACTCAGTCCTAGCCGCTTTGCTCTCCTCGTGTCAATATCCTGCCATTTGAAGTCACGTACTGCAGGGGCTTCTGGGAGTCGCCAAGGAGCTAGGCTGACGGGTAATGGGCCGCATTCATTAATAAGGTTGCTGTGCTCCTGTCCCTCCTCAGCAACGCCAAGGATGTCTTCACCGGGGGGTAGGGGGTTGGTGGAGTGTGAGGTGGGGGAGGAGGTGAGGTGAGGCGAGAGAGAGAGAGAGAGAGAGAGAGAGAGAGAGAGAGCGTCCCGTGGGGAGTCTCCTCCCAGACTCACTTAAAGGAGCTTTATTTCAGCAAGAGAGAAGAGAGGGAAAAAGAGGAGCTGTCCGGGGCCGCCTCTTTAAAAAAGGGAGAGCAGGGCCCTAGCGAGCCACGCTAACCCTTACAGGGGTCACACTCCTGCTCCCCGTCAAACAGCTTATTACCCCACCTGTCGGGAAGTAATCGCCCTAGCTGAAAGGAAAGCTGTCGAGGTGTTTAAATGCTTTATATGGAGGCAGCTGAAAGGGTAAAGAGGGAAGGAATGAATGTGAGGGGGGCTAATAGTCGTCTCCGAGCGCTGCCCGAGGGACTCTGCACCAACAGGACTGAAGGTGACTGCTGTGGTAAACCTTCTCACTGAGGTTGCACTAATCATTTTAGATTGTCTCCTCCTTACCGTTTTATTTTAAAACTAGAACATGTCATTTCACAACCTTGTTCACTCATACAGTATCTGTGCAGAACTAAATGTATGTGTTCACTCACTGAGGTGTGTGTGTATTTGTGCATGCATGCGTGCTGATGACTCTGTGACAGGTGTGTCTAGTCCATGCCAGTTTAGAGAGTCCAAGGCCGTGTTTTAAACAGAGCGCAGCAAGTGGGGCATGTAGTTTGCATTAAAGGGATTAGCAGTCACTTCAAAAGATGACCTGGATTCAGCCCACCAGGGACACCAGTTACACACCCCCTGGTCCACACTCCCTTTAAAGAACCTGGCACAGCTGCCCCACTACAACCACTCTCAACGGTCTGTGTGTGTGCCTGCATAAATTTGGGAGATACAGCAAAATAGAATGATCTCATCAGCTTGTTATTCTGTCATAGTGAATTGTGCACCGTTGCATATTTATTAAGTGTGGAGGATCAAATAGTCAACGGCCTCACCTGCACATAAAGTATTTCTCAACTTCTTTTTTTCTGCACTGTAGCCTCCATTTGAAGCAAATTCAATACATGTAGGCACTGGATAGGAGGATATTGTGTCAGGTGTGTCAGTGCCTTGTTATGGATTTGTTTCCATGGACACAGTCTTTGATCAGGAGGCAAGATTTCTGAGGAATGGCATGTTATCTGTCAGTGGTCTTGTGCCTTTGTGTTAGACCACGACTTAACTATGCTTAATCCCAAAGCCCACACAGGTTTGACTCCTGTGCAAGTTAATTGGAGCTGGATAATGAAAGCCTAATAATGACAATGTTCAAATGTCAAGATAATCAAAAGAGTTGTCAATTATAACATTACGTGTTATGATTGCATTATGATTACAACAATACATTTCAAGGTTTAGAACATTAGTGTCCTTGGAATGGAAGATGAATAATGTACACTGTCCTCTTCATGAAAAGGAAGGAAAATGAAAGACACATTTGTTGTATGTGATCATAATGTTTCCCCTGTTTCTGTTTGTGTCCTTGCAGAACCATGCGTTGACTCAGCACAGCAGCTAACATGGCAAAGATCAGCGCCGTGGCCAAGAACAAGGATCACATGACGCAGAGAATAATGTCTGACCGCCAATTACCGTCAGTGCAGTTTCCCACTGACTGTCTTGCACTGAACTTTTGATTCAGTTTCACCACAAGGAACCATGCCACAGCAAGAAAAAAGAAAAGCAAAGAAAATAAAAGAAAGAGGGGGAAAGAACATAAAAAACCCTCTCCGTTCTTTACTAACCATTATTTCAAAAATAAAGAAAAAGCCAACTTGTTTGTACATAGGACTCTTCATGTGTTGCTTAACTACAGCTATATTGCAATCTTATGCAGTATTTGCCAATGTACAGTTCAAAATGTTTGTCCAAAAAAAGAGAAGAGGAAAAAATATATTAATGACATTGTCAATCAGACCACATGGGACTCAACCCAGTTGTGTAAAGGAGAAACAGGGTGCCACTGAGAGTGTAGGAAGCTGTAGGAACCAGCAAGTGTTGTCAGGAGGACTCTTTTCATCAGCGCCACTCCTACTGCGCAGTATGTCACTCTGTATCCTCACATGGTCAATCATTATGGGGTAGAAAAGCTTGATTCACCAGCATAGGCTGAGATCTTGTCTGTGTGTCCGTTGTAACATGGCTGCCAGAGGACCAGCTGGGAACGGCGGTGCGACTAATCTGCGCTGCCTGTGCTGGAGTTCAGATGAGAGGCAAAAAAAAGGGGGGAAAGAAACAAAAACAACACAGAGAAGAGAAAAAACAGGACAGGATGCTGATATATGCAAACGCAGTGACACAGATTTGGAAAAGGCTAGTTCCTCTGGTTGGCTCGTGAACAGAGGCGTGAAGCTCCTATGTGGCTCTCAGAGCATGGGGAAATCTCCAGCCCACTGACTTAACCTGTACATTTCTGTTGTCAATGTTTACTGCTCGTTGAAGCCTGGAGATTACTGGAATTTTTTTGAATCTTTATGTTTCGTTATCCATACTTCTGTTTTCGCAACGGGGGAGTAAATCCGTTTGGATTTGGGGTCATGAAGACTGAACATAATTTCAGTCTGTTTTGGGGATGTACCGTAGTTCCAAAACTCCATCCCTGGCTCTCCTGGAGAGTGCCCAAATACTCCTCTTGTTTCTTTTGCAGTGTACCATTGTTCTCTGCTCAAGCTGGAAGCTACTGTGGCATCATACAAAACTTTAAACCATTCTGTTATGTAAATGTTTTGCATTCATTGAACCTGAGATGCACTTTTGTATAAAACTTTAATGTTTTGACATTTTGATTGAGAATTGTTCGTACACAGTTTACAGGAAATCACCATCTCCTGCAGCAAAAGGACAGTTATCTCTGATGTTATTAAAATGTATTGTACAAATATGGAGTTCTGTATTTGGCAGACCTCGTTTTTTTTGTGTTGCACATGTGATGGAAATATTAAAAACTGTATGAGGAAATGGCTTCTTTGTCCCTTCATTATCTATGTAAAATACGTCCGGAGCAGTGTGTTAATGTATGCATGTGTGTGTGTGTGAACACAATAAACCCATCAGACAAGACCTATGACAGCATAACCACGATCATCATCAAAATCTTCCACTGCTTTTTTTTTCGTCATTGTATCAAATTGCATCCTATTTTTCCTCACTCCCTCGTGGCTCTCGCTAACAAACATCTGAGCATCTTAAGGGAGGTCTGTGTTATTAATGACTCCATTACCCATCACCCTGTGCGGTCCCATTCTACACACCCTTGCGCTAGGTCTATTTAGGGAGCATCCAGCACTCCGGGAGACCGAGGAAAAGATTCTTCTGCTTTTGCCGGGTGGGACAAAACCCATGGAACAACATCTGTCTGTCCTAGCAAATGATTCATCAATGGTGACACGCGAGCAGCATAACATTTGTTGAAGCTTCCAGTTTGGTTTTGAAAAGGTTCAGCGCTGCAGCTCATTGTAACTAGGTTACACTGTGAGTAACAAATGACTGTGAACTCATGCTTTATTTTAAAGTGGCTATATGTAACTTTCAGTGTGTAATTATAGCGAAGGAAATAAGAAAAATAAATGAAATGGGGGACGTAATTAAATGTAGGCTACTGGCGTACACCCCATAGACTGTTTATACAGTCATTGGTACAACACATTGCGCACTGTAAATGTTTTTTTTTATGAATGAAATAGACATATTACATACCTGAGGGCCAATTCGGGGTCGGTTTTGAATCATTTACAATCCCGTAATTGTCTCCATCTGTTAAAAGCCCGACCGAGTGTGACTTGGTTTTCACCCCGTCGTCGTCTGTCACTTTCCCTTTTAGCGTTTTGTTGTTCTTTGTATAATTTCCTTTTTTTTTTTGTGATGGCACTGCCCCAGAATCAGCCATAACTACAACAGATAACTTCTAAAATCAAATTAAAATACAAGTAGGCCTATACTGTATAAAGAAATCTCATGCTACCTTTTACCTGGCTGGATAGGCTTTTCCGGTGTTACAAAGAAATCTGTGACCCGTCAGAATGTGTGACTGTAGAGCTGGTCTACCTGCCGTAAATCATTTTGTGACTTTGCGAGAAAAATCTGTGCAAAGGCATTAATAAAAAGTGTATAAAAATTGTGTTCTTTTCACTGTTAGTCTCGTTTGCTGTTACAGTTCATTTGTGATCATTAGATGAAAAATTACACAGTTTCAGAAACATT
Organism: Gymnocephalus cernua; assembly: GCA_023631565.1. Classification (NCBI taxonomy): domain Eukaryota; kingdom Metazoa; phylum Chordata; class Actinopteri; order Perciformes; family Percidae; genus Gymnocephalus; species Gymnocephalus cernua. The sequence goes on along the minus strand of CM042436.1, from coordinate 20,089,024 downwards.
ATAAAGTTATATATTGTAACTTTTACACCACAGATACTGTATTTTGTTATAGACTGTATACATAAAACACTGCATAATACCATATATTGCATGCATATTCAAACAGAAATAAGAATACAAATCATAATAATACTCCTCTATTGTCTATTATGTGCAGAACATATATAAAGCCATATAAATATTGCCCATCTGGATAATATTAAAGATAATTTGTCACAGAAAATGATCACATACTGTACATTTTTTACAATACATTGAGGTTTCTAAAGCTTGTCATATTACATTGTTTTTATTTCAAGCATAACATCAAATGTGCATGTTGTCTGTCATCTATTAGCTTTTATTACATTGCTATAATGAGGATCAGATGAAGAATGGACTTCAGTGGCACACTTCCACAATGGAGACACAACCCCTCGTCCAAAGCAGAGATGGTACGGCCCAACATTAACTGTCATACTGAATGCAAGCTGGGCATCCATTAAACAACTTTGCTAGCATCTCCCCGTGCCAGGCACTTTTAATAAGCTTCAAGGGCATTTGAACGGGTCCAGAACTTTGCTTTGCCAGAGATGGACTGGCCCACATCATCCATTACATTAAATTGGGTGGCGGCCTCCAGCTCATATTTATGATTTAATTAAATTCACTTGTGAGGCGTATCAGAACCACTACGGCCTCCCTTTTTAACGCCAGTCTAAGCAGCAAAACACACACACGCGCGCACACACACACACACGAGTGCATACACAAGCGATATGCTTCTGACACCCGCCCAAGTGTGAGACTTTGTGGGCGCTTTGGCAGGGGCATTCTCAGGGGTTCATTTAAAGCAATATAATTACACGGCCCCCAAGTATTCTTCCATCAGAAAGCAGCAGAATGGATGGCTTATTCAGAGATAACTTAGCCTGGCTGATCCTCTGTGGTGTCGTCGCCTGAACATAACCTCAATGCAAGTGGCAGTCAGTGCTGCTAAGAGCCTGGCCAGTCCTTGGTGAAACTGGGCAGTCGGACCAGATGTTTGGGAGTAGCTGTAATGCCATTGTTCTACTCCAGGATGTGTGTGAATTGGCATTTTGGTTGTTGTTTTCATTTGACAGCATAATACCCATAGTCCCCTAGAGAAAAAGTGGCAGTCTGTGTTAAGACTTTATTAAAGAATTATGAGATCCTACTGAACCTGTGCAGTATGTTGCTATTCAGGACTGAGAATGTGCCACTTTATCCCGTATAAGCAACCTGCACAAATGTAGGTACAGTATGCATCCAGTGTTTGTCCCTTGTGTTCCAGTGTCCTTGCTATTACTTTTCTTTGGTGCAAAATTTTGTTTGGTGAAAACTCCACATTGTTAGGCTGCGCATTCCTCCCACTGAAGGAGACCTCAGAGACCTCTTATGGCATTCAATATGTGCGCCCAAGCGTGAGATCCAGATCCATTTGGCCGGGAGATCCACTGGGAGTGTCTGGGGTAACCCAATCTCTCAAACCGGCACTCCACATCCAGAGAGCCATCTTTTCACTTCAGCACTGTGTCAGCAAAATGGACGCCTTAACCTCAGTATGTAACCCTGCCACAGTGTTTATGAATCAAACACAAGGGCCTTTGCTATTGTCTTTCGTTTATATCTTGTGTAATTGTGTATACACCCTGTTTCTGTGTCTTTCAAATGCAATTGTAGTAATGACAATGACAGTAAATAAAACATAAAAACTGCTGTGAAAGCTATATCTCAAATAGTCCTCCCAGAGTAAAGTTACTTTGCAGACTTTTCTTATGTATAGATGGCAAAGACAGTTCTGAGGTAATAATTAAAAGAAAAGTGCCTGGAGCTGTGAATATCACCTTCAGAGGATATCCACCTTCATCCGACACTTCAAGCTGCAAAACTAGAAAATGTAAATAAATGTATGTAAAAATAAAACATTTATTCTGAGTTGATTTATGTAGGGACGATTTTTTTATCCCTCTATACATTTTCTAAACTGCTTATCCTGTTCAGGGTCACAGGGGACTTGAGCTTATCCCAGCACACATAGGACAAGAAGCAGGGCACACTTTGGATGAGTCGTCAGTCTAGCACCAAACTTACACACATATAGACAAACAAACACATTCACACTCTTCCCTCCTCTGTAGCCCCTCATAATGATCCCCCCTGTCTCCTAAACTAGGAGAGCTGAAGGTGAGTATCACCCTCCAGTCATCTCCCTCTGCCTCACCAGGACAACACTTGAAATAGACAAGGCACTAGATTCTTTTTTTTGTGTGGATGGGATGGGGGAGGATTTCAAAAATGTATTAAACACCGAGCAATAAAATATAGACCAGGTGGGGTCAAATTCACTGCAACTCTCCAGGCTGCACAGCCAATGTGGCCGGTATGATGCTATGAGGACAAGAAAAGTCTAACAAGAGCAGAGGGAAGGGGGAAAAAAAGTATCAATAATGCAGCGTACACTGTATACAGCTGACAGTAAAAATGGAAAACACACTGCCTGAGAGAGAGGAGGGTACACCGAATTCTGGGCTAAGTCCCTTGTATCTACGTGGCAGAACATGAATTCATTGGTTAAATGAGTTGGGTTCCTTGTGGCTGCTGAAACCAGTTCAAATGTTTTCAGTTCTCAATTTTTGTGAGTGAAAGAAAAAAAGTCAACAGATTTTTCTACGATTTAGTGCTTTCAGTGTCTTTAGAAATCTCTGTACATGAAGCCTACTATTAACACTGATGTGCAATCATCTTTGCTCACTGCCACGAGTTTACTTAATGAACACGGCAGATAAACACTGGTGTGTGTTGCACAAAATGTGGAGAATGATGCCAAAATCGAAAATAAAAAAGGATTTATTTTTCATTTGATTTTTGTTCATGTTTATTGTATTTATTTTTGGTGTATGTGGAATGTCAGTTTAACACATAACATCAGTTTCACATTTATTTTGCTTGTTATTGGTGATGAAGTGAGGAAAAAAGCTCCATAATGGAGCCCCTCTGTAAAACAATTGCCTCATTCTCCCAGTGCACCGTTATGCCGAATTAGTTGACTAGAAATTAGCGTGGAAACCCGTTGCCTTTACACAAGGTGAAACTTAACAGGTCAAGTTGTATTAACACAGAGCAGTAAGTTGATGCAGTAGACAAATCAAGTATACATTAGTGGTCATTACTAAAAATCATTAGTCAACATTTTTTTATGTTTTCTAAAATAAGCATGTTAAGTTAAAGCTTTAGTGCGTTACATTCAAGTCATTACCAAATGAGTTGATACAAAGCTAATTAAGACTATCAGCTCCACTCTCTGTATTTCTCAGCATGGCTATGAAACTGGTGTCGTCCGACGACTTAGACGCGCAGAAAAATCGAGTGAAGATAATTTCCTCTTCTGAAGAGTCCATCGTGTTTTTTCAATCCTCCGTGTCCTCCATGTACTAGTAACTGCGCAATTACTTAGAACTCCTCATGAGGAGACAGAAACTACGCACTATAGCTTTTAACATGCAAAGACAAACTACTAGCTACTTGCTACTTTACATTTCTAACTAATTATTTGTTGTTATTAATACATTTTATTTCCTTTGTAACAGCATAATTTAAAGAACAACGTACTTACTACACCTGTTCTATTACAAAGGCTATAGCACACACACAATCCTTACTTCACATGTAAAGTCCTGCATGGATGACTCCCTAAGGACATAGGGATCCTAGTTTCTAGTGTGTCCTGCATTTGGGATAATTGTTCACTGCCAAGATGCCATCAGTCCCCCCCCGGGTCTCGGTCATGGTGCAACAATAAATGTAGATAAACATGAACACTAAATCTACCATACAAAACTAAAACCCAGATAACATAAATGCACAACCAAACTTTAACAAAACATTATTAAAACACGCTTCAACTAGGACAGAAACCGTTCAGACCATATATTTTTTCCCATGAGCCTTTGCACCACTTTAGCGCAGAACAGTTCGAATGACCCCGTCCTATGGCCACGCCAAGACCCGCCCTTCAATAATATTTATTGGCCAGGTGTCCATGCTTACGCAAGGTAACGTAACCCCATTTGTACAGGTCCTATCCCCTGACCAATCGGCTATCCTCACCTTAACCACTCGAGGTCAAACGCCTAACCCCAACCAATCGAGCTGCTTCGTAGGGCGGGTCTTGGCGCGGCCATAGTGGGATTCGTAATTTTGCATCCCTCCCATACAGAAACTTAACGTCCAGTTATCTCTGCTCAATATGATCTGTGCATTGCATACTTAAACTTATTATTACAAACTAATCACTAATGTGATTTAGTAATGAATATGCTTTTTAACAAAACATGAAGGTTTATATTGTGTTCCCTGCTCTCTCTCTCGTCTCTTTCCCTTCTCCTTACTTTTTTCCGTCCTTCTCTTTTTTAAAATTTGGGGCTTCTCATTCATTATTGTCCTCTCTTCCTCATCCTTCACTGCCATCCTCTCTCACCCATGTCAGTCTTCCTCATTCTTGTTCCACCACCCCTCCTCCTCCCTTTGCATCTCTTGTATTGTAAACAGCTCACAAAAGCATGACAAGGCCTCTGCTCATGTTCCCCCTGCCTCCCTCTCTGTTCTCCCAGCTATTTGTTATTGTCTAGCCCGCTATCGTGTGTGTTTGTCTCTATCACGCGTTCTTTATTCTGTTTTTCCTCTGCGTCAGAAAAGCAAAAGTTAATTAAATATGGAACGAGATGGAGCAGCATCTCTTTAAACCATCATGTCATTAAAATGGCATCCCTGGGAGATCAGCTTAAAAGGAGTCGGAGAACAATGTCTTCTCCGTCAGATATTTATGGGCCTGGTTATGTAAACATGCTCCTTTTATTCGCTATGTATATTTCATGTAATTATCACTTTTTGTAGCGCTTCCCCTGTGAGATTCGTAGAGGCAAGAAGTTACTAGGGGAATGTCATTAGAGGAGACTATTGTTACAGCGCTGCTGTGATACTGCACCGGGAAAAAGTCTACATTCCAGTCCTGGTGAAACCTTTTATCTATATTTGACTTCATCATATAAAAATCATCAATGTTTTGTACAGTGTATCTGCAGACTAAAACTCATGGCTCATTCTCTGCAGTAGCCCATCTTTATTAAAACCAAGACAGAGGAGACATTTTCTCCTCCTGATCTACCAGGAAATTCACAGATGATTTACAGGTTTTTCAAAAACGTGATGCCTCTTTCTCAACCCGCCAATGTATCCATCTGTTAGAAAAGATCTGGAGTGAACTGGATTCCTCAGCAACAGAGGCCAGTGACTGGTGCTTGAAGGCCTGGGTGCCAGCTGACGGAAGCCGCTAATTAAGAGGGCTGGGGAGCCAGTGGGGTGCCTTATGAAACAGGGGCACCTGGGTTTCACAAGAGGGGGCCGGGCATCCATCACAACTCATCTGTGTAGCACAGGGAAGACTGTAGCTCGCTCCCGCACTATGCCACGTAGCACTCTTTTACTCGAGCATAATGTCAAATACGGCTCACACGAAAGCTTTCCTCCCCCCGCGTGCCCTCTCTCAGCTTGTTTGGCATCACAGAGGGAGATGTTATTGCATGGCATGATGAAATTGTATATGTCAAGGTGCATTTCATTCACTGCAAATGCACCTAAATGTAGACGCAGAAAGAAACAGCTGTGTGTGGACACAGTCAAATGCACAAATGTAACACACACACGCTCACACATCTGGACTCCCACATGCATAACTTAATGTCCCTCTGCTTTCTATTGTTCGTTGAGTCTTCTTTGCTGTAGGGTCAAAATGTCTCCAAGTAATCTAACTAGCTCTGACTTCAGGGACAATATAAGGTCTCCCATGAGTTCTATCATTACTGTTTTACCTACTACAGGCAGATACAGCTCTCGACCATCACTGAACCTGCCATATTGCTATCCAACCTGACCCCACAGATGCAGTAAACCTAAGTGAACCACTGTTTCGAAAGTCGACAGCAATAACCACTGCAGAATTGCTTTAATCAACGTCTGAAATGAGGGTGACTTGAAGCGTCGCCCCATGCTGATTAAATGTAATTGTTTAATTGCCAAGTGCTGGGAACCCATCCTAAGAGGATTCCAATGGAATTATTTAATCTCTAGTCAGGAAGTACACTGCAGGAAAAAGCAGAGGGAAAAACGGAAGAACGAAAAAAAGGGGAAAATGAAGCAGAAATAGTCGTTTTTCTTTTTGAGTGTGTCCTTCATGAAATATTGAACTGTGGTTTACATTTAGTTAGCTGAGAAAGTGAACAGCCTACACAGGGGGAAGATGTACATTAAGTGATGCTACAACTTCAAAAGAGGTCACAGTTTTGACCTGTATCTGCAGACTTAAGTGGTTCGGTCTTGTCTGACGGTTCACTTCTATATTTCAGCTTAACTCTAAAATCCTAGTGTAGCATATTGGTCATCCCCATGTTAGAAAAAGGATGTTGGAAATGTGGAATGTGGTATGTGTTTTTCCTTATACCAAACATTACAGTGGCTTCATTCCACATATGTCACCTTTTATTGTCTATTGTGTAGACCAGAGGTGTTATCCAGTTTAAAAACAAGATCATTCAGCATTAAGTCATCCTAACAAAGTGCAAACTAAGAGTTTAACTATTCAGACATGCTAATGGGCAAGTTATATACCCCCCCTGCTAATGGGACTCTATAAACTTAGGGGGCACAGGTGCGCTCCATTTGGGGTCACAGCTTTTAGATTCATTGCTTGGGGTCACAGACATCCAAATTCCCCATAAACACATTCTTGTATACATACTGTATAAGATTAAAAAGACACACACACCTCTGCATGTGCACATAATTAAAATCTCTCATCTGTATTTTTCATGGTGCTACCCCTCCTAGACCAATTTAGGTTGGCATGATCCCCAACACAGCCTCAGTCAGTAGCCCCATTGGTTTGGCACACATGCCATGACATTTCAATCTATCAACAAAATCAATAGTTGTAGTCCTCCTAATATAACTGCACACAGTGCAAGCGTTCCTCACAGTGATATGGCTCTTGCTGTCGCATTTAGATACACAGGTAGTAAAGCCAGCCTTGCCATTCTGCTGATAAATGCAGTTCTGTCGTCTCCAGGGAAATGTGCCTGCATCCCTCTGGTCAGAAGTGTGCTTCTGTCCCCCCACCATGCCACAGGCGGAGAGGGAGTGAGGGGGGAGCACAGGCCTGTTCCCTGCAGCTGTGCCCTTATTCCCAGCACCTGACCAGGGGCCCAGATGTGCACACGGGCAACAGCAACAATTTGAGCAATGTAAGTCCCCTGTGGGACCCAGGCACCTGCAAATGTAACCCCACTATCTAACATGACGGCGTAATTACAGGTCTAATAAGTCTACATCTGGAAAGGATTCATTTAATCTATCAAAACAAAGCTACTTAGACTGGGGAACAATACAAAAATGGTATTGCAGTCTCAGCATTTCATCTGCACATCAAACAAAAGCCACTCTTTACTTGGCACTGACCCAATTAGCCATCAGGTAGACAGCAACTACGTTTACAATGCATCACAGAGCATAATTCATTAATTTTATATTGTGCATATCGATCCTCAGCCAGTAACAGAGATGTGTGATTTTTGAAAATCCTAAATTTAATTAACTTAAAATAAGCACAAAAGATTGTACTTTGTACATTATACTATAACTTTCTTCTGAGCCAAGAGACATTTAGGGCACTACACCAATATTTTAGTAACACAAACAGTTACCAAAAATATATAGCATAACAGCACTTAAGGACTATATAAACATTTGCAAAAGCATAGGATATACTGTAACTAATCATGATTTTCCATAACAAGCGACACTATGTGACAGTGAAAGCACTCACTATGAACAACTGGAAAGAGAGCAACAGCTAATTGTATGGATCTATGATTATTAGGTTACATTTCTCTATTATAATTTCAATTAGTCAGTGTTGGGGTGCAAAAATATAGCACATATTTACCTGACAAATCAAATACAAACAATAAAGTAAAACAGTTAATGGAAACGTTGGCCAATCTCAACGAGTGACTTCACTCTGTTATGAATTTGAAGTCTAATGTTCAAGCACTGCAAACATGGGAAGCCTCAAAGGTTATTGCTGACATCTAGTGGCACATAAGTATACATGCATCTGCCGATCACAATAAAATGCTATTTTGGCATTGTTTGTAAAAACTTCTCTCTCGTACAGTATGTAAAGTTAACAAAACTGAATATTTACTTTTTTGTGTTGTTTTTTTACAGTACAGCAAAGAAGCCATTACTTGTTTTGAACATGGGGTGATGAATATGTATACTCAGTGTGTGGAGAAATGTAATCCATTAGTAATCTATTGTATAACAACCTGCCCCTAACATAGATCATTTGACATATATTTATACTTAATAGCACTTTTTATTTTTGTCACTGTGCTTCTGTAATACCAATAGTAGTAAACTTTCTAACAGCAGAGGGTGATAGTGATCTGTTTTACTTCAGCTGAAGCAGGGATGTCACAGTTAGGGCAACAATTATCTTTTTATGAACAGTAACCTAGACAACATAATTGATGAATTGCTTCTAGACTATATGGCACTCGTTCAAGCAAAATATGAAATCGAGAACTTTTTCTTATAGAATGTGAAAACTACTATATTAATTATCATTATACTTGTGTTGGTATATTGAGATTTGTGGACAGGAGAATTACTTTCATACCTATGATGGATGTTTAACACATACTTTAGATGTGAACACAGGGAACTGTAAATTACATCATACTGTACAGTCCCAACCTTATACATCCAAACACTGAAAAGCACAGTTGAAAACTATTATTTATGGTATATGTGACAAACTATGATGCGGTTTAGCTTCACCTGCTGAAACTGTGAAATGCATGGGTTAGATTTTGAATATTTCCATTCATAGTTTTGGCACATTGTTCATCCCCATTCTTGCATGGATATCCGCTTGTCACTGGCCAGAACGAAGGACAGCTGATGGCGGAGTAGTATGCCGCCTTGGGCAGAGAATCTTGCAAAAGGCCCTGCGGAAGCTACTGTGGCAAAGCGGATACAGGAATGGGTTAATAGCAGAGTTGAGCCACAGGAGCCAGAAGGTGACCTCGTACCAGTGATGCTGGATGCACCGCCCTCTGCAGGCAGCACGGATGATCATCAGTAGGGTGTACGGTGCCCAGCAGATGGCAAACACACACACTATGATGGCCAGGGACTTAGCAATTTTCTTATCCCTGGACAGACGGCTAGGCTGGGCAGCCCTGCTGGTTGAGGGATCTAGTTTACCCAAAGTGGGAGAGGAGGTCTGGGATTGGATAGAGCCTCTTACAGCCAGTTTCATCCCAAACCACCAGTTTTGGGACAGGGGGATACCTTTCTCCCGGGCAGAGGCAGATTCGCTCAGTTGAAGTTGGAGCTGGGCCTCCCTGCTGTGGAGCCTCCTCCTGCGTATGCTGAGGTAAATGCTGAGGTTGAAGAAAGCCACAGAGATGAAAGGAGAGAAGAACTCCAGCATAGAGGCACTCAGAAGGAAGTACCAAGAGTAATAGAACTCCGCAAAACACTCATCCTTTGGCACGCGGCTTTTGCCCACCACCAGTTCCCAGAATATGATAGCTGGGCCATACAGGACAAAGGCTAGCACCCAGACAGCAATCATCTTGACTATGGCTTGATGAGTCATGCCCTGTCTGGCGCGGTAACTTACCTGCAGTAAATATAAGCACAAATCACAAAATATACTGAGAGATAATGCCACTGTGGGGTCACTCATTTTGATTTACAATTGCTGCATCCTATTATTATTGGAGAAATAGCACAAAATAACCATTTATTCTCTGAAAGTACACTATCTTTAGCCATAGAAAGGTAGAAAATGTTCATTTAACAGCAGTGGCGGAAAAGGTATTTTGATGTATAAGAGCAAAAACACAGTGTTCTGTACAAATTGTACATTACAACTAGAAGCCCAGCAAAATATTACGTACATGTTTTAAATGTATGGAAAGTATTAAAAGTACAAATGTCATGCAGGCAGAATGGCCCCTGTCATCATTTGTTCTAAAATTGGATTGTCATTAGTGATGCATTAATGTGTAAGCAGCAATGTAATGTTGCAGTTTGTTATGTAGTTTAATCTCTAACAAGTAACAATGTTAAATATTTTATGAGATGATTACATGTTTTGTATGTAAAATATGTATCTGCAAAGTAACTAGTGGTGTAACTTTAGCTGTCAGATAAATGCAGGGGAGTAAAAAGCACATTTGCTTTACGTAGTAGAAAGTACAAGTAATCAAGAAGAGAAGTACCTTAAAAATTGTAAGTATTTAAGTAAATGTATAACACAACACTGATCACCTTGAAGTGATCACAGCACAGTGGTACAATGATTGTGGAGGCTGGCCTTCAACCAGAAGCCATAGCTTTACACCACCATGTCTACAAAAAGCATCCAGTGAAACCCTTAAAAGAATCTCACAATATAATCATCAAGCTAATAACATTGTAACATATAATTAGCATCTTTCAACATCTACATAATTATAGCTTTGTGAAATCACAGAACATTTTGGTGGACAAACTGAACATGTGACCTTTTCAAGGTCACAGATCATGCACTGCAGAAATGTGTGTGAATGAGTGTTAAGTCAATGAAGCACCTCTCATGACCACTTGTCTCAATTAGTGTCACATCCTACAGTATGTCCCTGTCAACATTCTTGTTCAGCAGGCAGCATACTCTGCACCCTCTCCAGCTGCTCTGAATATATGCCCCTGTTCTGAATGACAGAAAATGCACTGCATGTTCTTCTTCAAAGAAGATGGAAATAGTTCCCCTTGTGTTTGTATAAATGAATTGGTTTAAAGTAATTCTTGCCTCTGCTTCATGTAGTGATGGCAGACTTAACGGAGAAGAGCAAGGTGTCCTCATGAATCCAATCTGAAATGTTGCATATCTTTTTAAATTGTTACATTCCTCATGAGAGCTACTAGGGATCCATCTTAGCTCACTCACATAATCATAAGTAACACATAAAATAGAATATTTTCTAATACTGTGCAGTTAGCATTTTGTTAATGTGCTGACATGTCATCTAATTGCCAAATATATGCATCTGCTCTGACTCTGTCTTTTCTTTAAAAAGACAAACTTTGTCCTGTGGCTGTTGACAATCCTTTGTCTTTCAATCTTCAGAGAGAAATGCTTTTAGAAAAATGCTGCTTGGAAGCCGGTGCCCTGTTTCTGCTGTGATTGATCTCTCCAGGTTGGAAGGACCATGGCACGGAGGAGGATCTCTATGATCAAAGCTAGCTAATTAAAGAAGAGGCTCTCTCTCTCTCTCTCTCTCTCTGGTGTTATTTGTATTCATTGCTCTGATGTTAAGTGTTTGCTTGTGAAAGGAAAGAGAACACTCTCTTTGTCTACTATGCCAAGCCTCATCCCACCTTTGAGTTAACACACACGTGTATAGGATACAGTCAGTCTGCTAATGCCCAGGCAAGCCCCAACAAGGTTCAATGTGTCTTATAGCTGCAGCTGAAATGTATGCTAATAACTAGATACAGTATTATTATATTACATGTCTTACAATTGCTACTGTATATATGTCAGAGGTCACACACCTTAAGTGTCTTGCTCAGGGACACAAATATGTGCCAAGACGGGCAGAAAATAGAAAATGGACATGCCTACCGATGCCGTACAATTTTATTTCAGAACAATAAAGCAGTGGAAGATAGTTGCATGGACATACATTCAATAATTTTAATCTGCTGGAAATAGGTTAGTAAGTGTTTAAGTTTAGTCATCAAATGTTAGACTATATTTTCCGAAGCCCAGTCTGTCCCAAAGTCAAAATGTGACTTTTTTTTTTTTTTATCTTCGTCATGGGGAAGAGCTATAATTAGGGGTGGCACTGGGCCTGAATGGGTCAGGAATGATTAACCTCTGCAGATGGGCACATTTGGGAGAATGAGGTGGCACTGCCCCTACCAATGACCTGGGAGACCCACCAGTCAGAAATGAAGCCACAGACCACAAGCCGTGAACATATGTATGGTGAGAAAGGAAAGGGCTTTTCAACTTTTAACTTTAAAATGTAGACGCTTCACTTCAATTGGGGGAAAAGAAAAAGAAAAAGAAAAGAAAAAGCTAGTTTTGCCTAAGTGGAAACTGAGAAAGGGAAATGATCCCGGGCAAGTTTAGAATAAACTACAAAACATCTTCTGGTTTACCTTTATCTGACTGTGAAAACATTTTAGATTATTTTACAAATATGGCAGGCTAGTGTGCTGTGAGTCACAATCCTAAAAACACTTTTATGGCTGTGTGCATTACAGATGTGAGGCACAGGATGTTCCACTCACTGCTCTGGTGACTGACAGGAAGCGGTCGTAGCTGATGAGGACAATGTTGAAGACAGACGCGGAACAAAGCAGGTAGTCCATAACCAGCCACAGCTTGCACAGTCCTTGACCCATTGTCCACTTGCCTGTGAGGATGTAAGGCATGTAGACTGGGATGCAGAATGCCCCTACAGAAACAGTTATTGGGAAAGGGATCAGAAATCAAGGAATACACAGTACATTTTCAGTAATGCACATTCATAAAAGCTTAATAAGGGGGGGGGGGGGGGGGGGGGGGGGGTAAAGTAAAGTGTTACCATAAAATACATTTTTATTTCACAGAATTTTGAAGTAAGAAAGGTGGCAAATAGTGATGAATGAGTGTGGAACAGCAGGTCATAGAAAGATTACATGTGTACAAATATGAGCAGCGCCATTGCCAAAAGAAAAGAAAGAAAGAAACATTATCAAGCAATGTAGACCAACTCAGTTACTCCAATTATTAGTGCAGTAGGCTACAGGGAGCTTGACAGGCATACACAGAAGCATCAAATATATTTTAAGGATTTCCAAACTTCACCTGTATATATGCATATCACCTCATATAGAAAGCCTCTATGACAGATATAGCACATTCATCGTTTGCATTAAGCTTTATTCTATTTTCTGCTATCCCATGCTCTATCAAATAAAAAAAGACTAAAGTTGGACTTACCTACAAGAAAATCTGATATTGCCAAATTTAGGAAGTAGTAATTACATTGTCTCCTCAAACTCTTGTCCACTTTAAAGGCCACAATGACCAGTGCGTTACCCAAAACTATCACAACGACCAAAGTCACCATCATCACCATCAAAATGACAAACATGGGTCCTGAAAACACGAAGCTGCTCTGGACTCTAGTAGAGGTGTTGTCAAAATAGTACCGACTTGAGTTCGAATCAGTTTGTTCCTCCGACATTGTCCTGGCGATGCTGCTGTTAAATCCTCAGTAGACCAGCGCTGGAAATAAAAAAGACAGCAACAGGTGCCAGGCGAATGCACACTGCATCCAACATCCTCATTTGTGCGTTCAAAGATTCGCTTTCCTGTTGAGCACAGTGTCCAAGAAAATCCACAGGAGAGCGCACAACGCCCTTCACAAAGCGCTGCCTGCACACTTGGTGGTTTACGCATTTGCCAGCCATGCCAACAAGGTAAATCCTTGTTATAACGAGATTACTTTTCCAAGCAAAGAATAGCTTTTGTTATCACACATTGTATGTAATGCCAGGTTATGATTTAAAAGTAAGCTAATTCAAACCACTGCCACGATCACTAATAGTGGATAGCTACGATGAAGTGGTATTAAACGCCATAGACAAGTTTAGTTCTTTTCACTATTGCGAAATTAACAAGTTATTGCCATTGAAGAACTATTGTGATGGGCTTTTTTTTCTAGCAGCATCCCACACTTTTTCAATGGAAAGGGGTTTTGGAAGCTGATGTTTAAAACCTGATATTTTATTTATAATGAAGTCTACTATAAACTGAGATTGCCATTTTTAAATAATTCTGTTGACGTCAGACAGAGACTCAATTTCTTTCTTTCTTTTTCTTTTTTTAGATGTTCTGTGAATCAGCAGAGTGAGCTGATCCGTGTGTTTATTAGTCCCCAGTCTATTTTCCCTGCTGAAATCCATTCATACAAACCTCATATTTGATTCACAGACATGCAGTTCTCCAGCAGAAAAACACAATTGAATAGGCTTGTATGTGCGCACCATCACTCAAGCAGCTACCCATTGTGGTTGCTGCTTCAAACGAGCATGCTTTGGATGCGTGGATATGATACAGGACATGAACATGGACAGGGTGTGCTGAAAGCATGGCACAAAAACTGTCAAGTCAAACTTGATTTGTATAGCACATTTAAACAACCGCAGTTGAACAAAGCGCTGGACAGGCACAGCATATCATTAAAACAAATGATTACAAAAGTAAGAAGAAGAAAGAAGAAAACTATAGCAAAAATTTGACAGAAGATGAACTCAAGTCAATCGATTGTCAACAAGAAGAGGTGAATCTTCAGCAGCAACTTCAAGGTTTCTCTAGTGATTACCTCATCCCATACTGTACAAAGTATTAAGAACATTACCTTCCAGCTATTAACAAACAATGAAACAACTAGAAGTGCAGATTACTCTGTGTTTTGGCTTCATTGGCACATCTGTGCATCTTCCATTTACTGTGGAAATTGATTTTGTTTCATCAAAGTTGACACTTTGGACATTCAAAGTTGTCACCCAACAACAGTGTTATGATTTATATATCGAGACACCAAAAATAAATCTCATATTTCTCATATTTATTTATCTCATATCTCATAGATATTACCTTCAATCTGACTGACGTGAAAAGCTGTGCAAACCAGCAACGGCATGATGGACGAAACAGGTGGGAGGTCCCTCAAGCTCTCATCAATATGCCTTGTGAGATTAACATAGGTTTTACCTATATATTTAGCATTCTTGTCTATGGCATCTCAAATTCCAGTGTGTTTGAATTTGAATGTTTTATGCATCTGTTAAGATACCTGTGGGTGTATAACCTCCCATACAGTGGAAGCAGCCTTATTTGCATTTTGAAACTATCCTGTCAGTCCCCCAGCTGTGGTCCAAGAGAAATGAGAAACACTCCAGAAAAGTAGAAGTGACTGAAGGAGCCCACCTTAAATTACTGTTATTTTCCCAGAAATGGAGCCGCACCATCTCTCAGAGTTATTCACATCACAGTTGCAACACAGGAACCAGTGTAGGCAAAGGCCCACGGCAAGTGTAGGAGTTTTAATGCAATTCCATTCAGACTCCTTTCCAGTGTTGTTCACAATGCACTTAATTAAAGTAAACTCAGCTCTTTAGCAATTTGACCATAACTACTTTTGCAGATTCTCTTACTTAGATGAATGACAATCTGCATTGCCAGTTTTGACAAAAGAGAAACTACTGAGTGTTTATCATGTGAGAAATGTGTTAGAATGATCAAATACATGAATTTGTGCTTGTGATTCACACCTCATGATGGCTGATGGAAAATCAACATACAGAAAATGTGTTTTTCTGTGTGTTTAATACTTTATTTGGTAATGGATGTTGAAGGGCAGTTTAGGGAATACAGTTAGTTTCAAATACTGTACTAAACGTATATACAGTGATTTTTTTTAAGATTATTTTTTGGGGCATTCTAGGCCTTTAATTCCACAGGACAGATGAAGACATGGAAGGGGAGAGAGAAGGGGAATGACATGCAGAAAGGGGCCGCAGTTTGGAGTCGAACCCACAGCTGCTGTGTCGAGGAGTAATCCTCTATATATGTGCGCCTGCTCTACCAACTGAGCTAACCCAGCCACATATACAGTGTGATCAACAGCTCTCCTTCAGAAAAGGAAAAACACTTTTCATATTTGAATGGTCTCAAACCCTGTTGAATCGTAACTCAAGACGTTTTTCCCTTGAGAGTCAAATGTACATTCACTATTCTTGTAGTTACTGGCTGGCTATAACAAGCTAGTGATAGTTAAATACCTATTACTGACAAATGTAAATGATTAAAATAGGCAACAAAAGGCACAGAGATGTCATGGAAACTAGCGCAGTGCCGTCATGGAAACTAATACACATAAAGATTTACACCGGTGCTTTACTATTGCTGCGCTCCAGAGATGGTTTTCACAGGAAATGTTGTTTTCTTTTCTGCCGTCATGATAACAACAAAACATTTTCATATGTTCATACCAGTTAAAAAAGAAAGCCATTAATATTGCTCTTGATTTTTTTTTTCCCCCAAGAATAAATAACAAATGCCATAAAGTTCATGCAGGTGTCTTATTAGATCAATACTCCAAATGTCATGCTTGAGGTGTTCTTGATACCATACTGAGTTGTACAGTTAAATATTGGGAACTGTATCTACTTTGCCCAAGGTGTATTTATTTGAATGTAAATATGCTTTGCCTGTATAAAATATGTTAAACTACTTCATACATACTAAACAGAATGCAAAGAAAGTGTGTCAGGGAAGCAATGAATTTGGCAGGTGCATTGTCGCTGGATTTGGAAATACAAGTGCTGCGACTCATCTGAAATTGGAGGGCACTCAGAAACAAAGCAGTGACACAGAGGCTACACAGAGGCTCTAGTCTTGCTGATTATACTGTGCCCTGCTGTGGCTCTCCATTACTCTAGTACTCAAGTGGTTGTGTTTGGATGCTGGGCTGGAGTACTGATGCTATCATACTGTAACAGTGTGGCTATCTACAGTAATCAAAACTTAAGTTAAATGTTAACAGTGCACATCCCTATTCTCCCTTTTAAATCACAGTGGAGGCCTTGCTGAAGATCATATATCATATCATCATCAATAGTACACTGTGTTGCAGTTTACAAATCAGTAGTACAAATGGTCTGCAAAGCGGAGGTACTGTAAACACCCAGTCTTGACATACATTTAAAATTGTCAAGTATTAAAACACACTAAAACTAAAAGCCTTTTTCAATGTTGGTCCTTGTCTGAGAGAGAAGGTAAAATACTCTTCAAGTCATGCAAGACGGGTTAAAAACAAATCTACAAAAAAAAAGACTTAAGATTGATTATTTAACCGTTGCATTCTTATGGCAATCTCTAGTTAAAACTGAAATTGTTGACTGAGTACAAAAATGTAAAGAAATGCAGTTCCTGGCTTATAAGTGAGACCTAACTTGGTTGATGGCTGATGGGAAAACAACATATAGAAAATGTGCACAAATAAGACAAAAACTAAAAGTAGAAGTCTTTGGCAATGTTGAACAGCAGGTTAGGGTTTACCGTTTTGATTCACATACTGTACATGAGCTTAACTAGCTGATTGAACTTGATTTGGATTTGAATAATTCTTCTTTCCACTGTAAAATGTGTCAGTCAAGGCTGCCCTTTAGATTTTAATTTTGATTATTTTGTTCATACAGTTTTAGTAATAGTTCAGGAACAATGCACTTTTTATGATGTTAGAGGAATATTATAACTTTTTGAGAAATGCATCCTCCAACTGTTGATCAGGCAGGGCTTCATCAATATGCTGGGTGTGGGCTAATTGCCATTTGCATATAACAGAATCATCCCCTGGTAGTCTCCGTCTCCACATCACATCAGAGCTGTCACAGTTTACATAATAAATACTAATCATTAATGAGAGAGCTGCACTCATATTTGGACGGCTCCACAGTCTCACAGTCTGTTTGGCAGAGAAGCTTGCGAGATGAAGGGTGCTGGCATTTACCGTATGCTCCAGATCCACAGAAGCTCATTGAAATGCTGTGGGTGTGCCTCATCGTGACAGTATTGTGACTTGTTAAATTTTTTATTTCATTTTCAAAAGCTCCAAGCTGGGTAATCCGTGTATCGCTGTACCCCGCCCAAATATCTAGAGTGTACAGTAATTATTACTATAACAATTATGTAATTATTATCAGAAACCTTAAATGTTGAATAACCAGAATGCACAATGTTTAGGCTAACAGAAAAAAAGTAATTGTAGTCATCATGTTTGAGCTGTTTCAATACTAATAAAAATAAAGTAATTGTATTATGTAATCAGTCCGGGTTGCAAAGCAACAGCATGGCAAATATAATATAGATTTTTATATTTATTCTACAATGATTACAGCACTTGTTTCCACTGATATGCTTAGGAAGACTTGCTGCTTCAACTTGCTTTTGAATACATATCAGGTATTGTGTTGTAAATGTTAAAAAATAAATTGCTTACTTCAATTTCCTTGCTATCCTACAGTGTTAAGGCAGTGATGAATATGATGAATATAACAGCTTCAGTGTCAACATCAGTAGCAGTGCTATTGACAATATCCTTGTGCTGGCTATATCTGATGATTCAAAGAGGAGACAATGCATTTGAGAGCATTTTAGAGAAACAATCCATGTATCTGCTGATGAGTCACATTTTAAGTGAAGGTTACTTTTGTAAATTTTCATTTCCATATAAAAAGTTATAACATAAAAAAAGAGAACAGAGAAAATAACTAACTAGATGCACCATTTATTTTTCTAAAACTTCTTCACCATCAAAGGTGTAAATGACAGTGCCATACAGTAGATCTTAAAGGCGCTACACTATGGTCCATCCACACAGGTTTTTTTTACTTACTTTGCCTGGTTGGAGTTCGAAGGAGGTCTGTGCGGGCGTGGGTTAGGGGGTTAGGTGGTTAGGGGGTTAGGGGGTTAGGGGTTATCCTACAAAGTGCTGTACACCTTATCTGCAATTATCTTTAAGAAGAATTCAGCTTACAGTGACTCATACGACACTACAAAAAACACATTAGCAACTGCAGTGTTAACCCAAATTAGTTGACTTTACTATACATGTGCGTGGAAACCCGTTGCCTTAAACCGTAAATTGATGCAGTAGACAAATCAAGTTTACATTAGTAGTCATTACTAAAAATCATTAGTAAACTTACTTTACCTTAAATATAATTATGAAATATCATTTGTATTTATCAAAACTACAGAAATATATATATATATGTTTTTTTCTTTGTTACAAAATAGTTTTAAGAACAATGTATTCTATACATTAGTTCCATTTAAACAGAAAGGAGAACAATTCAAAGATTGTATTTTCCATTGTAGTCTGCATGAATGTGATTAGCTGTAATCAACCTCACTGCCCAGACCCCATCAGTCCCCCCCCGGGTCTCTGTCATGGTGCAACAACAAATGTAGATAAACATGAACACTAAATCAACCATACAGAACAAAAACCCACGTAACATAAATGTACACCCAAAACTTTAACAGAACATTATTAAAAAAAAACGTGTAGAACATTTTTTTTTCTTTGCATCACATCAGCCAGAACAGTTCCAATGACCCCGCCCCTCCCATACAGAGACTTAACGTCCTTAGTTATCTCTGCTTAATATGATCTGTGTATTGCATACTTAAGCTGATTATTACAAACAACTAATGTGATTTAGTAATGAATATGTTTTTTAACAAAACATGAAAGAATAAGTAGTGACCACTAAAAAGTTTAATTACAACTAAATCTGGGTTTACAGTGTGGTGAATCCTTAGAGTAGCTTTTAATAGTGTGTTTTGCACCACAGGAATGCACGGCACATGTTGGACACAAGGAGAGAGAAGGACTATTGATCTGTGGTTATTAGCCAAACCATCTGCTGTGCTCATGCTGTACAACATGAAATATAGCAGAATAAAAAGTGATTAATGGTGGCTATTATCTTCTAAATATGTTTTGCAACTACAGTATATAAAAACTGTCAAAAGAAGAACAACCAGACCTATCACTTTAATAGGCAAATAAGCTTCTCCTATTCAGACAGCTCCATGTGAAGGGAATACATGCTGTACTTCTTTCCCCTACCTTTCCTTTGCTCGCACTCTCTCTCCCTGCCTGTCCCTAAAATGTCCCTGCTGGGGATTTTATCTCCTGGTTCCTTTTGAAGCAGTGGCCTCTCTTTGCCTCCATTATCTTGTAATTTGTGAGGGATTACGCTCTGGAGCACACACAGTCCACCCTGTTGCTTAAGAACTGTGACAGCTTACAATAATTGCCATGCTAATTAGCAAGAACTAGCCCAGTGCGCTCCTTTCTCTCACCAGACCTGATTTGATGAATATGCTTTGATTAATGTCTGCAGCAGTTTCCATAACTTCCCAACCATTATAGTTAAATATATATAACCAATGACTATTATGTTAAATAAAATTGAGAGGCTACTGTTTCTGAAGAACAAAGGGAACCTGTATTCAGTCCTGCCACTGAGAAGGTTTTATTTATGTGTTGGACCAGTTTAGGGGGCAGTAATTGCAATAAGATCAATACAAACATCCCTGGAGTGTGAAGCAAATTATGATCAGCTCAACCATAATGAATTGAAAAGAACACCTTTAACCCATGATGCATTTCTCCATTGATGGAAGTGGTTACTCCTTTCTATCAACAGCATTAGAGCATATTACTAATTATAACCAACAACCAGATTTAACACTTAAAACTAAAAGTAAGCAACAATTTCTTTCCCCACGTGGTGCGGTCCACATGACCCTGTCTTTGTAAACAGGTGAGAGAGCTAAGATTGAGCACATTTTCTCCCTAATAGTCTGCAACATAATTTTAGCTCAGGAGTCCTACTATTGTATAAAGATAATAGTGCGTGGAACCGACAAGCCAGAACATTTCTGTTTTTTCAAATCTACAATTGTTAGCAGTGAATGTGTGGCCTGGTTGACAGCACATTCATATTTGACATTAAAGTAACTAAATTATATTTGCAAAAAAAAAAAAATTGCTGATACAAAGGTAGGTTGCATGCAAATGTAAAACCATGTACAAAAAATATTTGTCTGGCAGATCTTATTTGTTTAGTTTTTTCTTCTTCAGAGCATTTTGTCTTTGGCATAACCATTATGATTTCCTAGACTTGTTACACTTAATTCCCTGTATGTTCTGACGGATGCATAAGCAATTTAGGCACCACTGAGTTGCCTCTTTGGAGCTCTGTTGGTACTTTAAAAGCTCACATAGCATAGGGCTGATTAACAGACTTCTTTTACAGATTACGAATGCTGCTGTTACTAACCAAACTCAGTCCTCTGTGTCATTGTTTGTGCAAGTGATTTAGTTGCTTCAGCATTTAAGTCATATCCCATTGGATTTTTCTAATTATGTCTATCCCTTGCCTTAGCCTAGGGGTTCCTGGTCAACACAGCCCCTTAAAAAGACATCTCTCTTTTCACAGGTGTTCTTTGAAGTCCTCTCTGACACGTACTGTACCGTCTTTACAGCATGACCTCCCATCATCCTCTCTGCAAGATATGCACCTGCCTCAGGGGACCTAATTGCTTGAAGTAAGCAGGGCCTTCAAAGCCACACACTCAGCATTGATCTTCAATACCTCAAACATGTCTGAAGCTACTGTTTTCTTCATAGAATAGAGCCAACAATGTCTAGAATGAATGACATTTAAAAAAAAAGTAAGGTGCAATTAAGTTCAGAGCGTTAAAATGTAGCTGTGATGTGTGGGTTTCTGTGTGGTTTTTGTACAAACTTACTGTCTCACTGACAAAAGCTTAAGAAATAAACACAGCTCTAACCTGTGTGGACATCGCCTGGTGCAGAAAATACTTCCATCTAGTGTCCAAAGAAGAATTAGGCTTTAAGGGGTTCATTAACACAGTGGACCTACTAAGACCTACACAATTCATAGAACCACAGAATTTGGAAATATTGTATGCTAATGACTGGGATTTCATATATTTGTCTCCGAAACAGTCCCGTGGGCTGTAGCTACGTCCCTGGAGACACACACACACACACACACACACACACACACACACACACACACACAAACACAAACACACACAGCTGCTGCCTGGTCACATGATTGCTACCAACGGCTGTCAGCTGTTTGACATGATCACATTTCGGCTGTGAAGTGTTTGGTACCTCAACTCTGGCTTAACCAGACCAAAGTCTGCGAGAGTTGGGTGAATTAAGAGTTGAAAATCCTTACCTGTAAGTCTGACGTTATTTAATTCTAGTTAATAAACTGAGTTAATTAGTGTTCAAGTGCATTCCTGCCATCTGCCATCCTTTGAGAATGTTGTGTTGTTGGTTTTAGTTCCCCTCCACATTCAAGCTAAAAGAAACAACGTTAAATATGCTAGCTAGCTAGCTAAGTTAAATAAACTAGCTAGCTAACTTAGCTAGCTAACTTAGCTAGCTAGTTACTAAATTCAGCAACAACAAAAAAATTGTACATACTTAACGTTAATTTGCCGCGAAGCTTTGTAACAAGTGAAGGTGAACAAAGCTATATTTGCTTCAGTCTAATAATAAGCTTTTCGCCCCCAATATCTTGGACCAGATTATTGGGCCAAAGTCAGTGGTGATGGAGGAAGATACACTTGAGGAAAAGCTTCTCCTCTACGCTAAAGAGGGCAGTTGTTGTCATATTCAAAGGCTCCTCCAGTCGAGAATAAACCAAAGCAGCTCTCTCAACATCAACTTCAGATGTAAGTTTTTTTTTTTTAAAGAGACATTACCCACCGACTAATATGATTTCAGGTAACGTTATGTTAGGAGTGTTGTTTCTTTCTGTCACTGTAGCTAGGTCTAAAGCCAGCTTAGGATGGACACCCCTCCATCTCGCCTGTTACTTTGGACACATGGATGCTGTGGAGAAGTTACTCAAGGTGAGAGTTGGTTTATACTATATTATGTCCAGTAGTTATTTCCAGCCAGTGAAATGTATTATATGGAACATATTTGCAGGCAGGCGCTGATGCAAATTTGCAGAATAACATGGGTGACACACCACTACACAAAGCAGCCTGTACTGGAAGAAAGGTGAACCCCCCCCCCACACACACACACTCACACACACACACACACAAACAAAACGTCCTTACCTGTACATTTACTATAATAAGAGATGCTGTATTGTAACTTTTGATAACCCTTTTTTCCACCAAACTATCATTCACCAACATCACCAGATATTTTCCCACTGAAGCTTTTGAGTGATGAAAAATGATGGTACGATTTTTGTCTTAAGGAGATTGTTCTGTTGCTGCTGCGGTATGATGCCTGTTCCAACATAATCAATGGAACGGCTCAAATCCCCAAAGATGTCACAGAGGATGATGAAATCATTACAATGCTAGAGGGTATGGAATTATGGGAGTATTTTTTTTTTTTATTTTTTTTTTTTGATGATGTCTTTTCAGATCAGCTGGCCTTGTTCTCAAGTAGTGTTTAATTTGTGCAGCTGCAGAGAGAAGAGCAACAAGGCGGTGGGAGGAGAAGCTTCTGGAAGCAGCCAGAGAGGGAGACATTTCCACTCTGTCTAAACTGGTTAGCATCTGACCATTCTATCAAATAATTTTGCAGAATATATTACACTTTGACAGCATCTTTTTTACTTAAAGGATAATTCACATATTACACCAGTGCTTTTCACAGGTTTTGCAGTCTCTGATTGTTAAAAATAAAATGCACAAATGACAGAATTACATTCATTACATTACATTCTACAAGAAGCTACAAGTTGCAATCCGAGACAGCCACAAATAAGACATGTATTTATTTTCCTAATGACCTTCCCTGTTTGAACAGACCAAAGCAGACTCTTCAGAAAACCACATTTAGGGTAATCATTTCCCTTAAAGTGGATACTTATTTGATTATAGATGAGTTCCCATTGCAGTTAGATGTGTAAAAGAGGTAAATGTCAGTGGCTTTCACTTAATTTGTTTTCTGTTGTTCAACTGTCTTCTGTCTTCCAGCTCAGTGGAAAAGAAGCTCCAGATATTCACTGCAGGGACTCGGTGGGGAATACACCCTTGCACTGTGCAGCCTACAGGGGGCAGAAGCAGTGCATTATAAAGCTGCTCAGGTCTGGAGCCAGCCCCAGTACTAAAAACAACAATGGTATAACGTTTAACATCACCCGTTAACACTCTGGCATTTATTATATACATATATTCTTTACAATGGTGATTTTAGAGTGCCAATTTGTTTTTAAAGAATACACATTTATGTAAATACTACAATATGTTCTGCTAGTTTTTGTTCCCGGCTTTTGCATGATCACTAATTGTGTTGCAGGCCAGACAGCATTAGACCTGGTTCGCAGTGATGAACTGAGACCAATTCTAGCAGCCTATCAAGACAAGGTAAGTGCAGATAAGTAGTTTTTAATCACCCTTTTAATTATATGAGGTAGGTACAGGAACATGAATTAAGGTACAGTAGCACATGTTCCCATCTCTTTGCATTTAATGTAAAAAAGATGAGTGCGTGTACTGTGAGTCATTGTCATTCAGTCAGTCTGTTGCACTGTCCAACTTGAGCTATCAACTCTACACCACATTGCTATTAAATTTGGTGTAAGTCATGGTCGACAAAGGATGATTCCTAATTGTTTTGATGATCCTCTGGCCTCTTCATCATCACCACCATTGGGCCAAAATCTAGCTAGGAACAATGTAAATCTAACCAAAATATAGGTGCACTGCACACAACTATCTTTCTGCACGTTCTGTTTTTTACAACTCCTATAAATGTGTTCACTTGAGGTCTGGTGACTGAAGAAAAAGCCTTGCAAGTCAGCAGTCCTTGCTCCTGCTTGGATGTCTGATAAGCCTGGCACAGCTGCAATGCAGAGCATTGCATAGTCATGGTGAAAATAAGGCTAAGTACCAATCTATTAAGTAAATGAAAAGATATATTATTTACCTCTGAACTGAAAGTTTAACTGAAATACACTGAGTTGAGTGTGTCTGGTCTCACCAGAAACTCTTCATCGTTGTCAATCAGGCTCTGTCTGTACACAAGTCTGAGAATTATTCTTCTCCCCCCCCCACAAAGGATGTGAGCAGTGGGGTCCAGAAGATTGAAGGCCCTCTTTGGAAGGTACCCAGATGTTAAAGTGTATTCTTTTCTACTCGTAATATGTCAGCCAATGTTTTTGTTCAGACTCCTCCACATCCTCCAGACTTTACTTATTTCCTGTTGCTCAACACAATATCATCATTATTATATAGAAAAAGTCCATTCAGAGCCTTTTCTTATTGTTTTTTGTTTTGTATTTCAACAATTTTGAATATTATGAAGACACAAAATCAGTAGTACAAAGGTTTAAAATAAAAAATAAAAACGTTTTAACCCTCTACATACAGTACGATATATTTATACAAGATTCTTAGCTACATAGTTTATCTGTTGACTTCATGTGTCTCCAACAGAGTTCACGTTTTCTTGGATGGCGATCCCACTGGGTGATAGTTGAGGATGGAACTCTCTCCTGGTATCCCAGACAGTGAGATAACTTTATATGTATGCAGTTTTCTTAAGCTGAAAAATATAGTATGTACTTGTGTAGTATATATTTTCTGTATCCATGCTGTTTGCCATGGTAGAAGTTTCTCTTTTCCTACTCCATCCTTGATAGGCGTGTGTAAAAAGCCAGATTTAATTACATGATGCCTTGTCAGCTGTAGTGGCCGAAATAAAAGCAAATCTCTTTTTCTCAAAATAACTCTTGTTGGAGATGGAGGCGTTAGGAGTAGTTCACCAAACATTCAGTGAAAACTGGAACCTTAAAGTGCCCATATTATGAAAAAAAACACTTTTCTGGGATTTGGGGTGTTATATTGTGTCTCTTCCACACGCATACAAACTTGGGGAAAAAAAGCATCCATGCTGTTTTGAGTGAGATACAGGTTTCTGAATGTATCCTGCCTTCAGTCTTCGGGTGATCTGTTCAAAATTGGCAGGGCTTTTTACGTCACTAGCCGAAACGAGGTGCTAGCGCTAGCATGCTAGTGGTTAGCCCCCTCGTTCTCAATGGCAAAACACTGCTACAACACACCATAATCACCATAATCTACAAAATAACTACTTACATGTCCCTGTTCTGCAGGTATTCCACACAAAGTTGGAAGTGCGCCCTGTTTAGAAGAAGTCTCCCGGCTAATCATGCTTTGAAGTTAGAGAAAAAAAGCTAGCTAGCTGATGTGATTCTTACCTAGCTACTGCGCATCTGCGAATCCCTGCAAAGATGGTATAGAGGTGAGATGTCTCACTCTGTAGCTAAAACAGAGACCTGAACAGAGCTGAAAAGAGGAGCTGCAGCAATGTGCAGTACAACAACAATATGGTGTTTTTTGAGAATTAAACCATGTAAACCTATTTTGGTACAACCTCAAAATACAATTTGAACCTGAAAATGAGCATAATATGGCCACTTTAAACAGTGACTACATGTGCACTGTAGGGTAAATTGTTTTATTTTATACAGTGTGTGTCCATGTCAAAATGCCTTTGTCTATGTGCTCGCTCATCTATTTTCTTTTCTAGGGCTGATGCGCTGGCTGGTGTCAGAAAACAGGGCTGCAAGTCTCTGACACAAAGCTACTGCACGGTAGGTAGTAGAGGTTAGATGCTTATTGTAACCGATTAACCTTTATTACTACGCAAGGATGCTCAGTCCTTGGATGTTTCAGTTACATTGTACGTATGACATTGTGATGTTTGACATCTAGTGTGGCAAGCGTGACTGTACTGTAAGTCATTGTGTCATTGTAGGTCAAACCATGGGATCATTGCTTCTTCATGCTCAGGTGCTTTGATGACACTGTACATTATTTTAAGGTCCCCTCAAAGACAGATTCAGTGGCAACAAGAAAAGTAAGATGAGATTCACCTTCTATGCTGTTGCTATACCCCCCCCTCCCCCCCCCCCCTCCCATTCCTCATTCTGGCTGAGTTGTGTTAAGTGTATTTGCAAGGGTGGACAACATTGTAAATGTTTCTGATATTTGTCCACTTAGAGATGGTTGGATGCTTTCGAGGCACATTCATCCTATAGCACTCGCCACTGCACCCAGGAACAGATTATCAATGATGCAGATGGCGATGGTGGCGTGACAGTCAGGAATCTGTCACAAGCCCTTCAGGTAAGATTAAGTTCAGACCTTTTTAATAAGGTGTTTTTGTTTTTTTAAATATATATATTTTTATTGTTATATTGATTCCAATGTATCGTTCTTGTACTGTGCTCCTGCAGGCTGCCAATGCTTCCCAGCAGCAATTGGAGAGTGAAGTGTCAATATTTCTATCGATGGTGAAGAATGAGGAGAATTGTGGTAGGAGTCCTGGAATTGTTGTCGTATCGATGTAGCGAACCCAGTGTCCAATTTTTTTTAACCTTTGGTAATTAGCCAAAGGTAATTTGCATGTAAAACATTACAACATTCTCTGTTTAAGACATCTCAAATGTGTTTATTTCAATGTACATTACAAATCTTTGGGGTGTGGATTGTTGCTCAGACAAAACCATCAATTTAAAGACCTGGCCGTGGGTTTTGGGAAAATAGGCATTCCTTCACTATTTTCACACATTTTGGAGACTAAATTATGAGTTGAGGAATCATAATAAAAAATTGTCTGCAAATGAATATAAAAAATAACCGTTCGTTGCATACATCTAAACTGAACATGTTTTCTTTCTATATTTTTGGAAAGCATTGGCTGCCCCTCTTTTACTGAAAGCCAAACAGACCAGTGAGCTCTCCAGTGAAACATGTGCTGCTCTCCATCTGTGCCTTGAACTGCTGTCAAAACAAGAGGAGGTAGGGAAACATCTTCATCCTAATAAGCCTGTATCAGCATGGAAACGGTTGAACAAACAACATACAATGCCTTTAGGGTTTTGGCTATATTGTCCACCATCAAACCATTCCTTACACATAACTCAATGCAGCCAGAACCATAAAAAAAAACTTTGCAAAGGTTTATCTAATATGGTATTGTTATGTTTGCTATGCAGGTGAAACAGCATTGGTCTTGTGATGCAGGACATTTGACATTTATATGAAATCTCATTGAGTAATCGGCTATCTTGCAATTGGTTTAATAGTTGTTGTTTTTTAGCTGCAGCCCACTAAGCATGTATGAATATTTGTCTTATTGATTCCCATAGCCCTAACCCACGTGCTGCGCTCCTATTGGCTGGATAAATTATATGAGTGATTATATAATCCTCAAGCCCCTCCCCTTTACGTTAGCTCCTTCATACCAATCAGGTTTGAAGTTTGTGTGTAGCCCGTGTCCACCTGTCCAAGTGCTGTGCCCTTGGGTTGGGGGGTGGGGGTATCAATGGAACAGTGCGGTAATCACTGGCATGTCTGTAGGAAGGACACAAGGCAAGATCCGCTTTTATGCTTAGGTCTGCATTCAGCTTGCAGATCAGAGTAGACACACACAGACACAGAGAGAGAGAGAGAGAGAGAGAGAGAGAGAGAGACGCCCTTGGACTTGGATCTACACACTCCCGCTTAAGGGAAAGGCTCTGCATTGAGCGAGAGAAGTGAAGCGCGAGCATATTCACAGGCTCAGATGGAGAGGCATGCATTCTCCCTCACACAGTACAAATTTACGCTCGCAGGCACACTTCCACATGCCAGAGCATCCGAGCAAAGGAGAAAGAGGAGACAGTGACGACACTCTCATCCAGTATCTGCACAGGTACAAACCAAACAGTTGTTCTTCTTGTATCTGTCTGTCTGTGTTTGCAATGGGCTGGTCCCTGATGACTTACTGTAGCGTAAAGTGTTTGAAGTTTGGCATAGCTTGGATTTAACGTGATTTTTTTAGTGTGTTGTTGATTTAATGATTGATCTGAAGCATTGGCATAAGCGAAAGCTATTCATCACTATGCGGAAAGTCATTCTTCTTCGATTTAATGATCTGAATTCAGAGTGTTAAATTGAGCATGTTTGAGGTGGTACTGAGTGGTTCACTGCTTATTGCATCTTTTTACTGCAATCATCTCATAATTAGGAATTTGGTCTAAGTAAGAGTATAAAGAGGGATAGATTAAATTACATTGAGGACTTATTTGATATGCTGTATGATATACTGATTAGTGGTTATACAGTAGTATGGTATGTACTACTACTCTTGTCTTGTAAACCCATTGGCAAAGAGGAATTAGAAGTGCGTGTTGAAGATAACTGAATTAATTTTTCTCCGTCATAGTAAAACTTGTTTTT
Organism: Gymnocephalus cernua; assembly: GCA_023631565.1. NCBI lineage: Eukaryota > Metazoa > Chordata > Actinopteri > Perciformes > Percidae > Gymnocephalus > Gymnocephalus cernua. Next base: position 20,060,016 of record CM042436.1, on the reverse strand, counting down.
GGAAGTCAGCTGGATATAATACTGCTCAACAATGCCCAAATGCAGCACGTTTACACCGTGATGTGTGCATTGCCAAACCACGTCATCTTAGTATGAATTGGCAACAGCTGCTGTCCTGTCACAAGGAATAACCCGGCACTGTTATCACAGGGACGCAGAGAACATTTATTGCAGCCTCCTCACCTAAGAAGCATTGCACGTGTCATAACAATTGACACTTAATGAATTTGTGACAACCACATGAGAAGAAAATATCTCAACAAGCATCTTAACATCCAGTGGTCTTATGATAAACTGGTTCTACTACATGTACTAACTGGATTATATTTCCTACACTGCTGAGATTGTCTGTATTAGATAGTATTAAGTCTAATCCTACATTCTCATTGTCCTGGCACAGATGCCTCTGTAGTAGTACATAGCATACAGTAGTCACATGCTGTTGTAGTAGTGCTTTGATGTCCAGGCAGATGTAAAATAAAGAAGCATGATTCACAGCAATTGAAGTTTTACCCTTCAATAGAGTATATGTGGTCTGACCCATTTCAGCAGCAGCTGCAGAAATGAAGTATGCCACATTTATACAGGGCATGCCAGGCACCGTATGGTTGGTGACTGCACGGCATTTAAAGTGGAGAGGTCTGTGCTGCTAACTCTCATACACACACAACCCAGATGTGTAAGCCCAACCTTTTCTTTGTGTTTCTCATGCAGCAGGCTTCCACACCTGTCAAGAAAACGAATGGAGGCTTACAGCATGAAACCACTTCGTGGTGACACGCATATAAGCATATCTGTCAGTTTGTATTTCTGTGGAGGCATGAGAAGGGCAGCATTGTTTTCTCTGCAGTCATTCATAACTTTTTTTTTTTTGGCAACAGTCTGTAAGAAATCAGATTGCCCTTCAAACCCTTGGGGATTGGAGAGAGTACAAAGTACCGTTTGACCTTTTAAATCAACCATCGCCACATGGGTAACGTGTCTGACCTGACTGTCATCTCTCAGCCAGGAGAGTCTTCCTGCTTAATGTTTGTGTTGGTCCCTGCACTGCCCTCCTTCTTTTTCGGGTAATACGAGATCTGGATAAGAGGAGGCATTACGTATTCAACCTTTTCTTTTTGGATTCTGACCAATTAAGCCAAGGGTCTGTATGTTCTAAGATATACTTGGCACTTGGTACTACTGCATTGGTACTGCTGCATCTCTCTGCGGCAGCAGTACTCGCGTCACGCTAAAATCAAATATTTGTTCAGTAGTTTAGCTCCCAGCCATCATATAGTCATGCACAGTTTGTTATACAAATACAAGTTACAGATATTACAGGGTGATGTATAGAGCTATAATACATTTCCCTCTGAGATGTATCCCCCCCCCCCCCCCCCCCCCCCCCCCCCTCAGCAGAGAAAGTAAACTTCTAGAACAAAGTGAAAGCTCTACCCTTTAGGGTGTTGGCCAAGGAGAAGCTTCCCTCCCAGGCTCCAGCAACAGCTACTGCACACACAGCCTCAGCAGGGCTTAAAATAGCGCTGTTTGTGCTCAGGAGAGAGGATGCTGTGAGAGGGAAAAAAACTGGCTGGGATAGTTATACAACAAAGTGTTCTGTTTCTGGATGGGCTCTTAAGCTAAGTGCCTGGGACAGGGAGTGTTAACACAGGCTCCTAAAGATCATTTACTTTACATCATACATTTAAATAGAGGCTTGAATTAATTGGGGGCTTGCGATGACATCCTTTTTGGCACACGTGATATGTGAAATGGGTCTCTTGAGCCAACTGTTAGTTTGATTTTGCTGTTGTTCATTGGAAGCATGTTAGAGGTCATATTTTGGGAAAGTGTTAGATTTGCACAAACAATTTAGAACAGTAGGATAATGCTGCATTCCACTGTAGGTGCCAGGCAGCTGTTGGTGTGAAAGAAGCTGCTTATGAGCTTCTGTCACAGTTACAGCAAATATCTTAGCACGACGTGAAGTCCTTGTGTATGTTCTCACAGTTACAGCAAATATCTTAGTGCGACATGAAGTCCTTGTGTATGTTCAAGTACACAAGGTTTTTGGTTGCATCAGATGTGTGTGTATTTGAAGAAATGGAGTGATATAGCAAGGTCATGAAAGCTTCAGTTCGGATAAACCCAATGTAGCTTGAAATGTTCTGACCAGAGGTGCTTTATTGCTCTCTATTGCAGAGTGAGGTTCTGCATATTGTTGCACATTAATCATTCTCACCTTTCTGTACAGTATGTATAATAACGTTTTGCTGAGTCAAGTCTAGTGCACAAAAGAAATCCAGTTTACATTATGTATTTTCAGTAATTTATTTGCATAATAAACCCTTTTAGTTGATATCGGGGTGCTCAGATCAACTATGCGTGGATTGGACTTGATGAAAATTTATTACCAAAAGTCGGATCGACAGGCAAGAAGAAAAAAAAACAATCAGCAAATTGGTGAATATATCACTTAGTGTTTTCACTGCCTCATCCATCATGTGTGGCTGATCTCCACCACACAAGAGTCTGAAGCAGTTGATGTTCCGACTTCCCGGAATAATGTTGGAGCTGCTGACAGTCACTCAGGGCTATAATCTATATATTTATTTATTTATAAATATATTATGATTTTAAAAAGTTGTGTCAAAATGAGCACTATTTAAAAAAAGACAAATAAGGAAAATCGTAGACACCGTGTTTTTCACATTTGGTACTTTTAATGGATATCTCGGAGTAGAAATTCACAGAAATGATCTTTTTGACCTTGTTGGATCACGTAGAATCTCCATTGTGATCACTGAAACATTGTCCCCATGGTGGTTACTGTATAGCCACACATCTGAAAGGAAAGCCACAGATACTTTGTTGCAGGCATGAATTATAACCCACCGTGAGCACATCAGCAGATGCGTTGACAGGTGCTTCTTTGTGCATGGCTGTGTACACACTACTACTACTAATAATACTGGCAGTATAAAAGATGAGAATTAACTTTTCTTCTTCAGTGGAAGACTTTGCAGTCTCAGATTTACAGTGTGATTTGCTCCCGTTTCTCTCCGCTGCCTTCCTCAAGGTGACTGTGGGAGTGTTTTTAAACTGTGGAGGCTTTGCTCGATTGATGAGATTTATTATTATTATTATTATTACCGGTATTTTCAGTGCACTTTCTTTGCTTTGTGAATGCTTTTTTGTCTGCTTCTAATACTTGAAAAAAATGAAAACTTTAAAAAGGACATTTATGAACTCAATGCACTTCTAAAGAAAACAATGTTGTTATAGCCATTATCTTCTATATAACTTTTGGTAGCATTTTTGTTAATCGTCCTGTCTTCTGTTTAGCTAGTAAAGAACGGACAACAGCAGTGTTAGACAATAGGAAATACTGATCTGGTCTGTCCCCCAGTGGCCTGGCTCAGGTTGCCCTTAATAGACACTCAATCCTGGGCTACAGAGCTCTCAGAGACTGGGGTGTTTGGTTCCGACTGGAGGAAACCAGATATGCGGGCAGGGTTAGAACAATGACCTGCCATCAGAACTACAAAGACGCACACACTGTGGCCGCTACAGAAGCAGATCAATACCTTCAAATCAATCAAACCAGTCAATCACACACTTGCCAGATTTTCCATACTGTCTATACTGTACACATTTTGGATCAAAATATGTATGTGCATATTCCCCTCATTTACTTTACCTTGTCGTGTGTGTGTATGTGTGTGTGTGTGTGTTTGCAGGTGTGGAGCCTGAAGTTAGAGCAGGAGGTGGAGAAGAACAAAGCTCTGACAGAGGCGCTGCACACATTGGCAACTGAGCACCACGAACTCAAGCAGTCCCTGTGTAAGAGCAGGAGGCCGTCTACTCTCAGTACCCTCACTGAAGATGACTTCTATGATGCTGTATCAGGTCAGCAGCCTCTAGGTGGACAGTTAGTGAAGTAATCAAGAAGTTAATGTCTTACGGGGGTTACTCGAGATCAGTATATCAGCACAGTATATCTTGTTCTTCATACGTCACGCGTCTTGGCCAGGTCATAGATTACACAAATTAAGTCTCATGCATTATCTGAATTTTCTTTCCCGTTAATTTTCTACTTTTACTAATGATGCACTTTAAGCTTTAAACTCATTTCTTCCATTGCAAAACTTCTGTAAGAAAGGTATCGTATGGAGTTTTGGACCTCTAGTAGTGCTGTCCGCAGTTTGGCAGTAAAGCGCAAAGAACCTGGGCAGGGAAGAAGAAGAGTGGAAGCTTGCAAACATAGATGTAAACAATGCACAATTTTAAACATAAAAAAATGGGCAGGTGGTTGGTTATACCCAATAGCCTTGTTTCCACCAAGCAGTTCAGAACATTACACATTAGAACGGTTATTTTTGCGTGTCCATTGTCAAAAGTTGAGAATGGTACCTACAGAACCACTCCTTTCAGTCCTGTTTTTTTGTCACCCCTATGTTGGGGTACTTAGCACACTGATCCGATACTAAAAGGTGGAGCTAGAATAAAAAGGATTTTTCAGCTTGTTTCTCAGTGCATGGCTGTCCACGGCTCTTACCATCCAGTAACAACCCGCCTTCATTTAGTAGTAGCGGTGGAAATGCAAAACGGATCTAGTGTTTACGTACATGTGGGTTAGGGTTACCTATGGTTCAAAAAGTACTATACTGAAAGTGTTTGATGGACACACGGCTAATGATATTCCTTTGGCACTTGATCTGTCTCTGAGATTGCCCCGATAACGCTGCCAATATCCTCTTCTTATACTCAAGTGTAATGAGAGAGTGATTCGGCTGACACCCACTGTATGTTTACCATGTACAGTATTTGCATCAGCAACATGTCTGTGGAAAAAATGGACAAAGTTTGCTTTTTTGTATACCCAAGCCATGATGATTATTTACACTAGCCTTCCTTTCACAATGTATTGTACACTACGGACCAATCTTTCTCAGGAATCATTGCATTATTCATAGAGAGCCCTGGGTTATCTACTAGCCAGAGACAAACTGCCTGTAGACTCTAAACTGTGCTCAGCATATACATTACATGAAGATGTTCACATGCTGAGGTGAGTGTGTAAAACCTTAAACACTGTGCACACAGACATGCAGCTGTTGTGTCTGAATTTTTTTGTCAATACATTGTTCAGTATGCAGGCACATGTTCTTACAATAAGCACTAATAACTCAGACTAGCATATACATCATAGTGTACACACACTGTTCTCCCCTCCCATTGTGTATGTGACAGTACCTGTAATGTCACTGACAGGGGAGGAGTAGCATCCAGCAAACACAGAGCAAACAATGTTTGAGGAAATGAAGCCTCTGTGTGGCCTCTCATTGGAACACAATCCTCAGGTGGGGATTAGGTGGCAGCAGGGAGGGGGAAGTTAGAGAGGAACTCGAGCACAAGTGCTTATTCGCAGACAGTGTGCTGTTCAGGCTGCAGGTTTTTGAGCCGGCCACTTAAACCTGTATGTACGTTGGTGTGCAAGTGTTTGGCATGACCTGGCATCTGCCCCCTGTCATCATCCCACAGAGTCGGAGCTCTCGGTGAGCGGCTTCCTGTCTGTGGCCAGTCAATCTTGTGAAGAGGACGAGGGCCGAGACAACCCCCTTCTCAGCAGCCTCCGCCATCCCAGCGCACTCAGGAGACCTAGCGGAATGTCAGGGGAGGGTAACCATGGCAACCAACCCGCCCAGTACAATGGAGTCGCGAAGCACAGGTGGGACATGCTCCAGTTATGATGTCATGCTTGTTTACTGGCTTAAATGATGCAAAGGTACAAGTGGAAATATCATGGTATGGTAATACCAGCCATAGTGAGTGCTCTTCAGACAACCTATTAACTGTTTATTATGTGCAAGGCTTTGTTAAAGTGGTTTATCACAGCTGGTAGCATGATCAAGTAGTATATAACTTTATATTGCTGAGCAACTAAATATCGTACATGTGACTTTTTGATATGCGTACCTGATGACAGGTTGCAGACTTCAGCCAGCAAGAGGAGAGGCCAGTAAAAGGCAGAGTTGGTGTAATGCCATACCACCTTTCCACTCTGGTCTGTTTTTATAGACGGCGTTTTTGTTTCAGCACCCAATCCACAGATACTAGCCTGTTTTTAGTTTTTTCCTAACGGATCCAACTCTCCAGGTGAATAACCAACCTAGTGCTTGGTTAAGTATTTTTTTTTCTTTCTTGTAGATTTCACAATCTTTTTTTCATTTCTGTGGATGCTGAGTCTGGCTTGGCCTCTCTTCCTTAATCCAACAAGTGATCCATGAATAATTCAGCATGTGCTGGCTCAGAGTAGGAGTTGGAGGAAAGGGGACTGACTGGCTAGCTAGCTCTGTGTGTAGGCTTGTGTGTGTGTGCATGTATTAGGCTGTGTGTATTGTGCATTAAAGATGTATGAGGTGTCTATTTGGAAATACTCTTGTCATTCAAAGATACGTCTGTCCCTTGTTGCCTGTAGATGGGCCTAAGTCTAGTTGTTTAACATGTGTCTTACTCTACATTAGGACCACCCTAATATATAAAGTCAAAATGTAATAATAATTTGAAGTCTGAAAAGCTCAACCATAGACGGTGTTGACTGCAAGACGTGCATGCTTAAAGTATTGATTAGGGATGTTGACGTGTGGAACCATATTCTAAGCTAAATGGCTGACCAAGTTGGAGCATCTAATCTAAAAAAGTCAAACCTACAGGTCCCGTGAATCTTCAGACATGTAAAAGGCCTGTTGTAGATACCATTTACTTTAGGAAAACCCCATTATCATGTTTCAGTTTTTTTTTTTTAAGTCCAATGAAAGAAGTCCTATGTAAAAAAAAAAAATTGTAGGGCCAAGTCTGGTGAAACACAAACTAGGCCAGAGGTGTAGTCTGCCAGGCATCACTGTGCTGCTCATCCTACAGATGGAGCAACCCCCCCACCCCCCCCACCCTTCTACCTCTGTTTATTTAGCTGAAGTAATGGCTTTTATTTGTGTAGTTGCTTCAGCACTCAATTTTAAACAAGGACACCATCTGCCTCCAGCAAGCATACATGTAAAGCAGTCCTCACTGCAGATGTTAGCAGGGCTGGAAGATAAACTCAGTCAACACAGACCAGATTTAGTCAAGCAGCAACGGCTAAGAGAGGGAGTAGGAAAGCAGCTGCATGTGTATAATATAAGACTGAGAAAGCTCCATCATAATGAATCTAAAGGGTGTGTGCAAATGTATTTATATTAAAGTGAAAGGTGTTTTTGAGCCAAGCTTCATATACAAAAAGACCAATTTAAGAAATGCGTCTTGTAACCATACAGTCTTGTAAAACACACGCATGCAGTTGTACATCCATTCATGGGTATTGCATGAGGCTTGCCCAGACCAGCTGAAAGCTCATTAGCTTACAGGTGTCAGATTACTTTGTACCTAAATGGTGGTTCAAGCTGTGTTGTCCGCTCTGCAGCTAGTATAAGCAAAATACTAATGTTTTTAATGTGTGGTTTTGTACTTAGTGCCACATTGGAGAAGTAAATCATTTTGAGTGTGGAGGAGACCAGGTGATGTGCCCTCAGGCGTCAGTGTTTTCCTGCTGTGAATGGACACACAATGACACAAAATAAACAATCTGATTTCCGATTTATTAAAATGTAATCGTCTTTATTAATGTAATTGTCTTGTATGGTTGACAGTGCTTCTCCCACTCTTTATACCACTGTGTTACAGAACATCTCTACCGACTCCCATGTTCTCCAGGAATGACGTCAGCATCTGGAGTATCCTAAAAAAATGCATTGGCATGGTGAGAACCGACTATTCTCCTCAGACGGATTTACCCTTTATTTGTTGTGCTTCAATTTACAGTTTGGAGGAAATGAATGCTGGCTTGAGATTGTATTGTTTTTAAGTAGGCTTGGTGAATAAAGAAAGTAAAAATGGACTAAATAAATTAGTTAGTTAATTAAGATAAATAAGTTTTTGTACTTCCTCCTTAAATATGACTTTAGAAATATAGTCATTAGTATCAGTGTCTTGGAGTCCTAAGGGAGCTCAGTCCTTACCCAGCCTCTGCCTTGATTTAATTACATTTAATAATGTCTATTAATGTTTTATTCCCCAATTAAATGTGGCTAGTGATTCATGCATACGCAATTCAGAGGGCAGACAGATACACAGACACGCATGGGGTGCAGATAGTACAGTCATGTGGTTGTTGAAATAAATATGTCAATTATGCACACAATCCTCTGCCCATGCAATACTGTGTTTTCTCACAGTTTCTTTCATCTTCTCCCACTTTCATTTTCAGGAGTTGTCAAAGATTGCCATGCCAGTAATATTTAATGAGCCTCTGAGTTTCCTCCAGCGGTTAACCGAATACATGGAGCACACCTACCTCATCCACCAGGCCAACGCCACAACCGACTCTGTCGAGAGGATGAAGGTACCACCATGCAGTTTACTTTCTTAAATAAAAACAAAGATAAGTCTACTAGTGATTTGTCATTTGTTGCTTCTCATACAAGGTCACATTATCTCATTTAAAATTCAAATAGTAGTGACTTTCATAAAGTACTCAAGACTCAACAATTGTATTATATTTTCCTACCTGTAATTTGGTTATAATACTTCAACGCTGTGTAGTGTGTTGCAGCATTTGCTGTGTCAGCTGTAGCATCACAGTGGGAAAGGACTGGGAAACCCTTCAACCCACTACTGGGGGAGACCTATGAGCTCATCAGGTAAGACAATGGAGTCATCAGCACCTTGTATGCACTAATATTACGTTACATATTTCATATAGTGAAGATGTATACCATAATGCAATGTCCAATGTCCCTGTTCTCCATCAGAGACGATTTGGGCTTTAGGTGGGTGTCAGAGCAAGTAAGCCATCACCCTCCAGTCAGTGCCTTTCATGCCGAGGGCCTCAACGAGGATTTCGTCTTCCATGGCTCCATCTACCCCAAACTCAAGTTTTGGGGAAAGAGCATAGAAGCAGAGCCCAAGGGACTCATCACACTGGAGCTGCCCAAGTGAGTGCACTTTGATTCTTTTATGTCTTCTCATATTACTTTTGTCTTAACCTTTTTGCTTCCATGTCTCTGCAGATATAACGAAGCATACACCTGGACAAACCCCACCTGTTGTGTCCACAACATCATTGTTGGTCAGCTTTGGATTGAGCAGTACGGCAGCGTGGAAGTGATCAATCATAAGTAATAGAAATTCCCTTCTCTTTGCGCTGCTCTGTGTGTCTTGTTTGTCTGCAAATGCATTCTCGCCCAGTTCATTTGCATGCACGGAGACTCTTTGTTTCTGCGCTCTGCAGTGGGGTGTTGATCTACTTTCAGATTCAGCGTATTGATCATGGGAGCAGAACTGGGACAGTTGCCATTAGAATTGAAGAGCAGGATAATTAATGTTTGAAAGCCTCAGCTCACAGAAGGAGAATAGTGAAAGGGAATTGATAAACAGCCTGTCATTCTGTGGCAGGACCGGAGAGAGATGCAGCATGATGTTCAAGCCCTGTGGCCTCTTTGGAAAAGAGCTCCATATAGTGGAGGGATACATCCTTGATAAAAGGTATCATCTTCATGTAATTACCAATTATTTCATTATTCATCTGATGTTAAATATTGCCTGAAAGTAATTTGTCTGTAATATGTATTGAAAAAACATTTGAACACATTTGAACATCAATATTGTTAGAACGGTAACGCTCAGGGTAGTTGTATCAAATATCAAAGGCATCTAAAGCTGTGTTGTATTTGTTTATTGTATGTTTGCAGCAAAAAGAAGCTCTGTGCGATTTATGGCAAATGGACTGAATGCCTCTACACAGTAGACCCCGCTACCTTTGAGGCCCACAAAAAGACTGACAGAAAGAATTTGGATGAAAAGAAGGGCAATAAACAGGTATTACATGTTACTGCTTTTAAAGTCACCTGTGTTCTGCCTCCATTTGGTTCAAGTTAAACTTATGTGCTTGCGTGTCTGTGGCCCCAGAACAGTGTGGATGAGGAGCCAGAAGAGATGCCTCCACCTGACGCTGAGACAGCCCAGGTCATCCCCGGCAGTGAGCTCATCTGGAAGATAACGCCACGACCAGACAACTCAGCCAAGGTACGAGAAGACGGAAGTGGTGGAAGGAGAACAATTTGTACATTTGAAATAGAACAATCAGGCACAATAGCTTAAGATGAGGTATTGTTATTGTGTTGCTTTTTGTCCTCTATGGCAGTGTGTGGTAATTTAATTCTCTCTCTGGCAGTTCTATGCATTCTCTACATTCGCCATGCACCTAAATGAGCAGGAGAAGAGCATGGAGGGAGTTATTCCCCCAACAGACAGTCGCCTCAGACCTGACATCCGCGCCATGGAGAATGGAGATATAGGTACAGTGTGTGCCCTTGATTTGAGTCCCTTTATGCCACACCATCTTAAATTACCATCTCTGGCTGTATTCAAGTTTCTATATCCATGCCTTTTTATAGATTTGGCAAGTGCAGAGAAGAAGAGACTGGAGGAAAAACAAAGAATGGCCCGGAAAAATCGCACCAAATCAACAGATGAATGGAAAACGAGGTCAGTTAGTGAGCAATATGATGTACTGTCATTGCCCCGTTGCTGATTTGTTTTTACTAATTGCCTCCCTATTGTCTTGTGTTATCAACTTTCCCCTTTATTATAACTGAGAAGGAACGGCGCACTTGGCCCAAGGTTAGGTTCAAAGCTTTTCCTTCTTGCTGTTTTTTTTTTTTCTAGTGTGAAGTGCTGCACTACACCACACCACCCTCCTCAGGACAAAATGCACAATTACAACTGTGTGTTAGTGAACTCATTTGTAGGGATACTGGCACTCATGAAGACACAGGTGTTTGACACTGGATCTTTAGTTTGAACAAGGAAGACTAGCAACACTTTTGCCATGATGTAGTGTTGTGCTTTTTGTGTGCGTTTTTAGTTTGTCTGTGATTCTTTTCTTACCTGTAAAACAGTCCTCACTGCAGATGTTAGCAGGGCTGGAAGATAAACTCAGTCAACACAGACCAGATTTAGTCAAGCAGCAAAGGCTAAGAGAGGGAGTAGGAAAGCAGCTGCATGTGTATAATATAAGACCGAGAAAGCTCCATCATGATGAATCTAAAGGGTGTGCAAATATACCTTAAAGCCAAGCTTCATATACAAAAAGACCAATTTAAGAAATGCGTCTTGTAACCATACAGTCTTGTAAAACACACGCATGCAGTTGTACATCCATTCATGGGTATTGCATGAGGCTTGCCCAGACCAGCTGAAAGCTCATTAGCTTACAGGTGTCAGATTACTTGGTACCTAAATGGTGGTTCAAGCTGCGTTGTCTGCTCTGCAGCTTTTATATAGTAGAAGCAAAATACTAATGTTTTTAATGTGTGGTTTTGTGCTTAGTGCCACATTGGAGAAGTAAATCATTTTCAGCACCACACCACCCTCCTCAGGACAAAATGCACAATTACAACTATGTGTTAGTGAACTCATTTGTAGGGATACTGGCACTCATGAAGACACAGGTGTTTGACACTGGATCTTTAGTTTGAAGAAGGAAGACTAGCAACATTTTTGCCATGATGTAGTGTTGTGCTTTTTGTGTGCATTTCAGTTTGTCTGTGACTGTTCTGATCTCTCTGTTATCCCCAAGTGCTGTACCCCATAATATTCCATAGAGCTTCTCATTGTTAAAACTCTGCAGGTGGTTTCAGCAAGGACCCAACCCTCACAACAAAGCTCAGGACTGGCTCTACTCGAAAGGCTACTGGGACAGAAACTACACTCACCTGCCTGAAATCTACTAAGAAGTAGAAATACACACAAATACCATACACATGGATATCTACTTTAACCACCTTTTGGATGTTATCTGCTGTACTGGGGTTTGTGCAAGGGCTCCCTAGCACATGCAAAAAGGTCATGGAGTTGGTACAGAACAGCAGGTAGGGTTGAGAAAATATGCCTAAAAAATGTCTTTAAAGCAGTCAAAAGGCATTAAAACACTGAATAAACACCAAAGGCTTAACTTCTTTTATAGATGTGTGTGAACAATGAAGCACAAACGCTCCTTTGCTTATTTATTGTGGTTGTTGACCACTTGAGTATGTTATAGGCATGTTTTGAAAATACTAGAATGTCTTTTAGAAATATATATATATATACACACACACACACACACACACACACACACACACACACACACACACACACACACACACACACACACACACACACACACACACACACACACACACACACACACACACACACACACACACACACACACACAGCATATGTTAGATGGAGAGTTTAAACAGCAACCTTGGTTTTGTTGTTGGTAGTTTGTCCATAATTTCTGCTGGACGTGGAAACATTTTACTTGTACGATGCATCCTGAGCACATCGATAAGACGTTTATTTAACTCTGACACTGATTGTCCTTGTGCATGCATACTATAATGCAGTGAAAAGTATTTAAATGTACCAATTGGGAACATTTCCCTTTGTTTTCACTTAGCAGTACAATTGATGGTGCATAAAATTAGTGTTTAACTGTTCAAAATCTGCTTGTTTGCAGAGTCTGCATCAATGGATTGTAAATCTGTGTCTGGCTGTTTCCCTGCATCCCTGTTTCTCTGCAAAGATGATGGCAAGTAAAATGTTACAGATAAAGTTACTAGGACAGCACTCCAATTTAATACAAAGTAAAATGTTACCACATCCGACAAGAATTATGGCCAGTACCACTAAACAAAGTAAATGTTAAAAATATATCATTAGCCCTAAACTATGTACTGTATAGTTGGTGTATAGAGACTAACAGAGTTGCACATAAGTCTACCTGACTCTGGACACAGTAGCACTTTTTTCTAACTATACTGAAGCAGGGACACTGGCTCTGCACTTAGATATATGAAAGTATAGATATATTAAAGTATAATTGGCTATATTCCTGATCTATTTAAAATTCCAACTATTACAATAAATGCATGTGCATCACTTTAACTATGCAATCCCTTACCTCCTTCACAATCGAGCACTGAATATTCCTTTTCTCATGTTAATAGCTACTGTATGTTTTAGGTTTTTCTGTTTCTCATTTGGGTATCAAACTGAATTTCTATTGTTGTTAAATAAAATCTTAATGTTGATTGAACTTTGTTGGTTTTGTGCGATTTGCTGTAATTTTAAGAAAACATGTCTTCATTAGGTGGCTGTCTGTTGGATTAATTAAGGTGTTACAAGATGAGGCCGTCAACCCCAGAACCCTGGTGTACCCTGGGCCATGTCCTACTTGGCAACCATCATAAAATTGGTCTTGGCTTACCTATTTTAGTGGTTTACCAGCAAATTATGCAGACTGTCCCTAGGCGATCAGAAAAATCCAGGTTGCAAATTCCAGGCAGTAAATCGTACCCATATTAAGAAAAGTTGTTTTACTTCATCTCATTTATATCATTGAGGGTAGACTAATAACATTACAATTATTAATGCAATATATATCCCCTTGCTGCTCATGTGTGATACCGACTGTGTAGTTTTAAATTGTTGGAATAATTAAGAGTTTCAGCAGTGTTATTTGTTAGCCGTTAAAGATAATTTGTTGTTGCAGTATGTGAATTAATCATGTACACCTAATCAAGTGCAAAGGATACAACAATATTCCGTTTTACAATATTCATTTTATTATCTTAAAACAAACAATATAAATTAGAACCAGTTCACAGCCAAGAGTAGCACTGTGCATTAAGGCTCACAATGTGATGTTGGCACATCTATTAAAACCTGTGTGCAAGACATATTTACACTGATAAAAACAATTCTGCTTAAACAAAGGGGCTACGTTAAAAAAGAATCTGTTTAGTACTCGTTCCTTTGGATTAGCAAAGCCTTTAAATCACAAATATCAAAGTCAACAACCAACACAGAGTTGGCTGAGTCATTCACTTTAACCACTTTGTCAGTTAATACTGCATGTGCCATTACTATAGTTGAGCGACTTCCCTCCAAACCAGAGGAAAAATCGTCCCTGATGCTTTTAAAAATTAATTTATTTTTATCTGATTTGACTGCCATCCAGTTTTAAAATGAACCTTTAAACTATACAATTCCAAGGTATTGTAAAGTACAGTAACATTAAGTAACTAAAGTAAAACACCTGTTGTAACTGTTCTCCCCTAAAACACCTACTGTACTGTATATATATTGCACGCATTTTAAAATGATGCATTGGCTCAGAATATGAAAATAAAATTAAAACAGTGTAACATTGGTGACTCAGTTCTTTGAGGTGCAGATAAAATGTCAAGGCTGGGCTGCAGCAGCCATCGTGGAGGCGAGAGCTGAATGGATACGAACGTGGAGCCTGTTCTCAAAGTCATAGCCAGCATAGTCCTCCTGCATTGTCCATGGAAAAAAAGACAAAATTGTGAATAAAATAAATGTATTTTGTCCGTGCTCTGCCCTCTAACAAGCTTTGCGGTCCGCACGCTCGGGGCATACCACTTAGTCAGCTCAGTGTGGATGGGATGTGGCCTGCTTTGCTGTGTCATGATTTAATGCTGTCAGTGAGTTCTCCCTCTCCCGCTCCCGGAGGGCGCAAAATATCCCTGGTTTCCTCCACATGGGGCAGCATAACAGGCGAAGTCCAATTAACAGACTTACTATAATCCTACTATGGCCACGCCCTACGAAGCAGCTTGATTGGTTGGGGTTAGGCATTGACCTTGAGTGGTTAAGGTTAGGATTTCCGATTGGTCAGGGGATAGGACCTCCTTAATTATATATGCTATTATCTGATCAGGCAGCGAGTGTATTGATCTGTTAAAGTGCCCACATCCTAAAAACCTTTACAGGGCCTTGATCCAAAACTTTGACTGAGGGTGGAAATTAGGCCTGGGCAAAAAATCGATTAAATGAATTAATTCGAATTTTTTTGTTGCGGGCGATTTAAAAAAATAAGTAAATTGAGTTTTTGTGTAATGGCGCATTTTTGGCTCTCCGGAGCTTTAGTTTCAAATAGCAGTATGGCAAGCGACAACAACAACATCATAGCACACACGAACAGCAAGTGACAACATGGCTACCAGTGAGAGTGAGAAGTTTGTTCCCAAGAAAGGAATAAAATCATCTGTTGCTGCAACATTTGCCTAAAGCCCATCGCAGTCAAAGGAAGCAGCACCACAAACAGAGACATCCAGCCGAATATGAAAAATGACAGTCTCTCCGAGACGAACAAAACCGCAGTGACCAACAAACCTTAGCTAAAAAACAGCTAACTGTAGCCTAATCCTTTGCACAAGGCACCGCGTATGGCAGGAAAGGGGCACGGTGGAGAACAATCACCGAAGCGGTCGCTTTGCACATAGCCAAAGACATGGTACCCATATATACCGTGGAGAAGACAGTAAGTTGTCTGCCGTTTGTACTTATTGCTTTCCTTAATAAGTAGGGGGAAAAAAATCGGAAATCGAATTAAGAAAAATTAAATCGGAGATTTTATTTTTAGGCCATATCACCCAGCCCTAGCGGAAATAAGACAAAACCCAAACACTACTAATTGCGCTACAAGAATGAAAAAGGCTATGTTTTGATCTCAGAGATCTTAGCTATGCTTCGTCAGGGGTAAACTAATTAAGCCTGGAGAATTAGTCAGAACTTGCTACCACCTACTTCAAGTTTATGAACAAATCAAGCAAATAAAACCAGTACAAACCTTTAAAAAGAAAGCAAAAAAGGCATACAATAAAGAAACAAACTGTACCTTAGCTTGAAGCATCAGCATTCTGCCCCTCCCTGCAGACTGGAAAAAAGACCAAATCTGTAATGTTTCCACCATCTTAGATAACGTAAACAGTCTCTCTTTCTATCTCTTTCTCACACACACACACCCCTACCTCTGGGGTGTTTAGCAGCACACAGGCCAGTTCATAGCAGGAATAGGGCTGCACGTAAGAATTGCTCAGACGACCAACCTCATCCCTTGCAGCCAGATGGAAAAACTGGGGGGGGGAATCAGTTATGCACGTTATGCACACTAGATAAGTTATAGCTATTATCACCACATCCTATACATTGCATAATCAGACATAAGAGTACCTGAATGGCATCTTTGTTATTATGAAGACATTGGTTTATGGCACCAAGAAGCAGGTTTTTCAGACCTGCACACGAGGCGTCGTCAATCCCCTGCAGGACTAGAACAAGACAAATACAAAAGCTACGGCCAATGACGCAACAACAAACGAGGCTGCAAAACAACACACAAAAACTAGTTTGATGATTTAAATATTTTATAACCGATTACCTTGTGTCATTGTCTGAAGCTTGGCGGTGGAGCAGTTGGGCAGAGCTTTCCACAGATAAAGAATCTCAATCACAGACAGGATGCAGAGCTCTTTGGATAGACTGGTGGTCTTAAGCTTCTCAGCCTGATCAAATGTGTGCATACATACTTAACTTTAACTGTATTTTTGCACCGAGGATTTGCAATAGAAAAATCAGCCGGATGCATACTCACCCTCTTCATGGCGAACAACTCTATCTGATTATTCTTGCGTTTGAAAAGTCTTTCAACATCATTGAAAACCGTGACAGCTCCGTCCAGATCACCTGTGGCTCCTTGGCACGCTACACAACAAAATGTAATATGGATTAGGAGCCAATACCAAACTCACAAGAAATGCCCTGAAAGCCTTATTTGTTTGTACGGTTACCACCTCCAGTTAAATAGGCGTAGTAGCACTGGGACCAGCGAGACTCGGTCTTCAGTCGCTCAAAAGCCCCGTGGGCTTCTTTGTAGTTCAGTTCGATCATGCTGCACCAACCTAAAATGTTCAATAAATGAGAAATTAAGATGCAGACTAGCGCCGGGCAAGGTGGCTTGAATTCTGAGAGGGAAAATAGTACCTATTTCATATAAGCACACGTGCTGAATCTCCCTCTGGTCAGAGGCCAGATCTAAGGCATCGCGGAAGGACGTCAAGGCTGTACTGATCTGGCACTAGAAAGGGGAACTTTGTGGTGTGAGTTACAGGCTCAGGCAATATTGAGCTTTCCCCAAGTCAGGAGAATAGGCCACATAGCAGTCGATAGTAAGGTTTATTCTGAACATGTATTCACCTCGAGGCGTTGGACTCTGCCTTTGAAAAAAGTGAAGAGGGAGGAGTTTGGATAGATAGCCTCCCTCTGTTGAAGGATGGATTTGGCTTCCATCAGGCCCGCCTGTGTGTCTGTGCCGTCCAGAGCAAAGAAGGGCTGCACTACTGTGTGGTACCAGAGGAGGGCCAGGCTGGGAGGGAAGCACAGAGGCTGTAATGAGTGGGAGTGTAAAGATGACAACATCTGGTCTGAGATTAGAACAGTTTGTTTGGTTCTTACATTTTAAACTTACTGGTTTATAAAATGAGATTAACCATATTTAACAAATGCAGACAAAAAAAAGAAGCTAAAATAGCATAGTGTAGTGTTACCATTATTGACCATGATAACCAACATTTAGTTAACTTGGTAGACGTGACCAAATTTCCACTCTTGATTTTTAAAAAAGGGGTTAAGTACAAACATAGTTGCCAACATATTCTAGGAATAAGAAATAATTAAGAATGATTTATTATGAAGGAATGTTTGGGCAACTTATGCTGCAGGACCTGGCATCAGTCTGTTATTAAAGCTTACAGCGTAACTCTCGCCAAAATGCAACCTAGGGTCACGCCACTTTAAAGATTTACCGTATTATCGTTTTTCAGTTAATACTCTGTGTACACAAACAATGTTGTCAATGCTTGCGTTCATGCGTAGATCCCCTGGGGATACTTCCAGCAAAGTTTCATGTTGTGTCGAGCCTTCTTAGGGTTTTAAAAATAGTGATTTTGATTCTATCATAGTAGTGCCCCTAGCTCTCCCATTCAAAAGGCCATTTAACTGAAAAACTATAATACGGTAAATCTTAAAAGTGGCGCTTCCATCCTGATTATGCTTTTAAACTAAAGTTTGACTCGGGTACATTCACAAAAAGACCCTAGGTTGCATTTTGGCGAGAGTTACGCTTTAAATGAAAGGTTTTTTCATGTTTCTGTGTTTTGTTGATTTTGTATTTGTTAAATGTTCGGTCAATGCAGTCATTTTTACTAATGGCATGATTCGTGGTAGACACCGTCATAAGACAGTACTTCACAAAAAACATCTTTTTTTCTTTATTCTAGAAATGATGCTGAATGACTTAGATCACTTTTTTAAGTTACAGCCAGAATACAGACAACCAAACGTACTCACTCACATACTCACGTAGCTAAGGGGGCCTTCATGTCCTTACTTTCACTGGCGTATGTGAGCGCTGACAGGCCTTGAAGGCGGTCGCCAGGGAAGCCCAGCAGGTTGACGATCTTCAGGAGGTGCGGCGGCACCATGGAGATACAGAGGTGGAAGAGGCCGTAACCAAAGCTGACCGAACCCTTTAGCCGATCCAGAGCCTCTGGGCTGATGCTGCCCAGTCCCAGGGATGGGCTCGGCCCGGGCGAAGACGTGAGGCTGTGGTCGGACGTGTCAGAGGACAGAGATGGAGGCGGCTTTGCTCGCTGTTCTGCGGCTCTTCTTCTGCTGCTCTCCTGCAGGTGTGTGATGTCGCTGTAACATTTGTTGTACATCTTCCAGGCTTTACGGAGGATCCAGCCTCCTTTGATGTATGCTGTCAGTAGATTGAAACTGAGGTCAGTGAAACATGCTATGCTTTGCAGAGGACTAGTATTTTAAAAAAAAAATATATATATATATATGCATCTGGTAATATTACAAAACTGCAAAGTTCTTTATTTTCATTTCACATAAATGTGTAGCGTTCATAGCTAACAAACAAGGACTAAAGGTTCCCTTACACGACAGCTCTTGTTTGATGAAAGACAACACTGCAAGGTAAACCTGGCAGTCTGCGATGATGATCTGCCTCTGGAGTCGGTTCACTACAGCAACCCCCGACCTCTGAGAGTCCATCTGCCCACACAGACACCTCACACTAGACTGATGTACCAGGCAATAGGGGTGTGCAAAACAATCGATTCGTATTCGAATCGCGATTCAAGCTCTACCGATTCAAAATCGAGTCATTTTTTTTTTATTATTTTTTTTTTTTTATGGAATGTCTACTGCAATCACATGATAGATAGATAGATAGATACTTTATTGATCCCCAAGGGGAAATTCAAGGTCCCAGTAGCTTACACCATCAAATACTTGGAAAAAATCCCAGTAAAACAGCCTTCAATTTAACCCGGAGAAGAGGAGGGAGAAACGGCAGACCTCTATCCGCTCATGGAGCTCCTTCCTCGGGTTAAATGGAAGGGTGTTGTGGTGGGATTTTTCCCGAGTATTTGACCGGAGAAGAGGAGGGAGAAACGGCAGATTTCTATCCGCTTATGGAGCTCCATTCCCCGGGTTAAATGGAAGGGTGTCTTAGGCAAAAAAAAACATCTCGAAAAAACAAAAACAAAATCTTGAGAAAACAAACTTTGTTATATCAAGATAACAAATTAAGTCGTTATCACGAGATAACAGTGCATGAAAAAAAAAGAAAAAAATTATATATATATATATATATATATATATATATACACACACACACACACACACACACGTACATGGGAAAAGTAACTACATTTACATACTGTGAATCGTTTTCAATCAAGAATCGTTTTTGAATCGAAAATCGATTTTGAATTGAATTGTGAGCCTAAAAATCGATATCGAATCGTGACATTTTCTGAATCGTACACCCCTAACAGGCAAGCTAACAGACCGAAAATCTGGACATTATGGTCCAACATAAAAATGCTCATTTTCAAGAATTACATTTGTTCTACACATATCATACTGTATACCTTCAATTCAGTTAAGTGTTGCAGAGGTTACTCACATTCCTCTTGATCTTGTTTTTAATGGTCTCAATAACACCGGTGTTTTCACTCTCACACAGTCTCTCTGTAGCTTTGAGGTCCTCATAGGCCAACTGCATTTTCTCCTCCTCAAACGTCATCATGGCATTCTACAAAAGGTTTGCCGGATAAATAATCCTCTTATTAAACATGCAACTATTCCCAAATTAATGCTGGGGATCGACAGGTTTTACTAGTGAAGCAAAACGTCTAATCCCACATTGAACTCTGCAGTCCAGATAGCAGAAAAACTAAGCTTGATTTAATCTTTAGGTGGCACACTGCTCGTACATCTCCAAATTAAAAGGGAGACGTCTCTAAATTTAAGTGATCACAAACTGGAAACTGTACATTTTAAAGCAGGAGACAAACACATTGTTAAATGGAATATGATAGGCAGACGCAAAAAAATTCATTTTGCAATTACATTTTAAAATTCAATTATTGGATCATCACTTCAATATAGAATAAGGAAGTAGAATTGTTAAATTTAAATGAACTTCTTTTCAAACGTTTTACAATAGTTTTATAGTTCTAATTTAATGAATTAAGTTATATCTCTAAATTGATCAGTTTATTAAGTGGTTATAATTATTCTGGCAGCACAGGCTTTTTTTCTGCTTTTCTGCTTTTCTGCTAGCTTGCATCATGATCTCTGAACATGCTTTTTAGTTGTTTATATGGGAGGGTTGCACTCCCAATTCATTTTTGATAGCGTCTTCCTTTTGTTTCAATCCACTTATCAGATTAGTCAGTCACACCTATAGTTTTGTGCCAGGAACAAAAGTCTGGCTTTGTGGCTGGCACAAAGACAAGGGAAGTTCCTTGAAACCTCGTCATGAAACAGAAGTGGTTTTAAAGTGGAATTAAAGTATGAAGTAGTGCTGCAAAAAGTTGTTGCTTCATAACTCACCAGAAAACTCACAAAACTGGCACCAAAACTCATCAAAGGACTGTGGTTCCTGAGACAGAGGATAAAGACCAGATAGCGGACAGGTCAGTGAGAGACATGCTGCTGTGTGAACAGGGAACAGATCTAGATTAAAGTTCATGGGTGGAGTGACAACAATGTGTTCAGCCGGCTTCATGCATCAAGCACTAGTTTGGTTCACTATTAAGACATGGACAAGTTGACGCACAAGATGACAGGCAAAAGCAACTTGATTCAATAAGGATGTGGAACGCATCACTGAACACCCCCTACCCAATCTTCTACACCCATAATGCAACACCCGATGAACATTATCGGGAAACTGGTTAATACAGGCAGTCACAAGCTCATCCTCATTTGCTATGTTATGCGTCTTTCACTTCCCTCCTTTTTTTTCTAATGCAATCAAAACAGGATGACACATAGTGCTAAATGCAATTAGTGGAAGAGGTGACATTTAAGCCTTCACCAGGGGTCAGGACACATATAGGGTTTGCCCTTCTGTGGCATCAACATTCAAGTTGAAAGCAAATATTTCCTAGAGATAATCAGCCCTTATAATAACAGCACGGTATGATTGCATGTGGACTATGGTCCGTGTGCGGTGACTCCTTTAAGAAGCAAAGTAATGTCTATGTCCTTAGAAAATGACTATTTATTTATTTATTTGAAAGGTAGAAATCATCCAATAAATCCACAAAAAGGAAAACAAATTACGTTTCATGTGGAAACATATTATTTAGCATAGCATAGATGAATACATTTCAGCTTTCCTATACTGTAAAATGTCCCATATATAGGCTACCCTCAGGATGAACAGGATGGGAACCACTGGGTCATTTGCATGTTTAATCTTTGAATGTGGATACTAAATTCCTTGCTCAACTTGGTTTTGCATCTATCCAAACACTTGACGTTTGGTTTTGATAATGAACTTGCTGGGCCAAGATGAGATATTTACCACAACCCTAATTAAAGTAACTGGAAGCAAGCTACTGGCCTGACAAGATTGCTAACCTGTTAAGCACGTCTTATTAAAAAAAAAAAAATAATAAACATTTGCATATAAACACTTGTAGCAGCCTGTCAGTGTCACCATAAAAAAAGAGCTTTTAGACTGTTAGAGCTTCACAAGACACATTCTGGGTGTGGATATTTGCCCAGGGTATTTAAACAAGATTTATCCTGCTTGTGACCTGATCATACAGTAGACAAGCGTGACAATGTTGGGGTTTTGTTTTGCAAGCTAAATGATGGCTTCTACTTAATGCTGGTTGGCAACAGTAGCTAGTACTTTGGACACAATAGCTAAAGTTGTAATGACATTTAACATTTAACATTTAACATACCCCTAGAATAGAGCATATTTAATTATCCATCACTAAAACGTCAAAATAGACCGAAAGACTGCTTATCGTCTCTGAAATAGACAGTACCAGACCTGTATAATCTGAAGAGCTCGTCGCTCTCCTTGAATCCATTGTTGAGGAGCATATTGATCCCTTTCAGTGCCAGCTCTGCGTCGTTGATACCGTCCGTCTTGTCATCCTCCACGCTTCCCGAGGCTGGTTCTCTCGGCTGCGCCATTGAGATAGCTACCCACTACCGGAGGAAAGGAGCTGAACGCGGCCGGGGCCGGGGGGAGAAGAAGTAGGGAGGGTACGTGCGGTACAGTATGTCTCGTTAGTTTACTGACACAGTAGTCTCAGCCAGTGTGCGCAGTTTTGAGCAAACGCAATCACCTTCATATTTTTGCATGTGGAAACTGATAAGCGAACATGTTCAAATAACTAACCGCTAACTGCATGCGCCTGTACTAGCCGTTTACCCGGCGGTTGTTTAGCTGTTCCGTATTCTGCCCGCCCGGTGTTGGTTCCTGTGTTCCTGTGGAGGCAGGAAATGTGATGCCTTTGGGTGCTATCGGAATTATAGTTTTCCAATCAGACAAGACGCAACTAAGCAATAATTAACTGAGGTGGGGCTTTCAAAAGGAAAAGCTTTAAGTAAGTCAATGTTAGAGCTGTAAATATATCATAAGCACCTGTTTGATATTCTCCATGCAGTTAATATTTAGTCATGTCTTTGTGCGCTTTCTCGTGTCATATTTTTCCAGTAAGTTCAAACGTTGTGAAGTAGCCTACATGTTTAAACCAAATTCTGCGACCCATCACATTTTGTTACCTGATTAGAAATGTCACATATCCCCTGCACGCTTGCTGTCATACTTTATCACATCTGGCCTAACGTTACTTTATTAGTTACTGTTACCAAACGTGTTCCATGTGTCACCAATTTTGATAGCGTCGACCAGATCAGGATAGTTTTGACGTATATAGTTTCTGCTATTAGCCTACAGTTATCAAAATGTTTGACACTGTCTGTATATGTGGGGTCAATAATTCTTCCTCTAAATACTATGGCGGTGTCCTTTTTTTTAACAGTTATTAATGACAAATGTATAAAAAAAAAAACATTTGCTGTGGCAATAACTAAAATCAGGGGTTGAAAGTAACTAAGTAGGCTACATTTTGTAAGTAGCCTACTGTACTTGAGTACACATTTGAAGTACTTATTTTTTCTACTTCACTACATTTCAGAGGCAACTATTCTACTTTTTACTGCACATCTGGCAGCTTTTAGTTAGGCCTACTTTGTAGATTGAGATTAACAATGCCAATTATAATCAATAAATAGGCCTATATTTTATTATCATAACAATGAGACTCTTTGTTAGACTGTTAGTCCCCAGGGGGGAATTCACAAGCTACCCAGCAGTATGTAAAGTAATATATAAAACGTATATAAATTAATTAAAATGAGCTCCACCCAGCTGCAAACATGAACACATTAATCAATAATAATACTATAAGCCTATACAGTATTCTAAAATGGGCCATTGTAAGCATACTGAATTTCATACTGAGGCTATATTTTATGGTATGAATATTTTAATTAAGTAGCATTTTCAATGCAGAACATTTACTTGTAACATAGCATTTCTACAGTGTGGTATTACTTTTTTTAGGGGCGAGTACTTCTTCCGCCACTGGTTAAAATAGCCTACCTAATTGGGTCACAGAAGCTGATGGGTCAAAGAATTTGGCGCAGCACCTGTTTGCACGACTTTGCAATTTTCACTCCTAAAGTCCTTGAAGGCAGCATCAGAGTGGGCGTGGTGGTTTGTGATTGCGAGCTACGAAGAGCGGCTGTAGTCATGGAGATAGCCGGCCAAGGAGGGTTCAAAGGATCCTCTTGGACATTTTTGACTAAATTCATATTCATCATCAATTACATATTTTCTCCCTACACAATGGTCTAAATGCTGTGTCAAAACCTCCTCCACACAGACATTTGAGTTGTCACCATGATCACAATAAAAAGATATTTTCAAGACCTACTTATGGCACTGAGAAGTATTTATCAACAACAATAATTACAAAATGGCTTACAAATCAGTGGTCATAAGACAGGAATGCATGTAAAAATCATCATGTCCAATCATCATGCATATTTCTTCTCATATCACAAATGTTTCCACAAATGTAAAAAGCAGGTAAACATCTGCTGTGGGAGTTTAAATACATAAAATACATGGTATTGTTTTTTGTTATATTATTTTCAACATTATAGTTATATGGGCTAAATGGTCCCAAACTTGTGAGATATATTAGAAGTTAAAGGCATCTATATTGGTTTTCAACTCATATACAATGTTCCACAAACATGCTGTGTTCTTGTGTAACTGATTAACATCCACACAGAACATCCTCATGCATGAAAGAGGAATGCAAAATGGAAAATGAATTCAAAACAACAGTAATTCAGTATTGGGGGAAACCATGTGATTTCATGACCTGTGTAAAGACTCCATGTCTATTAAACCAGGTAAAATGCATAATTCTACATGCTGGCATGTGCCTGAAATGTCACTAAATTGAGCACCGTGGGTGTAAACGTAATTATTCTAGTATAAACTTTCCAACAAACAAAAACAAAACAAAAAATCAACTAATAATGTTGATCTCCATTAAAGCACCATCACAAAAGGCATCATTTGTTTTCTTAAAGTGCTGGGTTGCTCCTACTGCAGCCCTGACCAATCATAAGCATATTCAGTAGCATTTGTCGACAGAAAGTACATGGACCAACACATTAGACTGTAAAACAACTGTTAGAATATGTGAATCGGAGCCCTGATACATGATTTTATCACAAAATAAATACAATAATAAATTGTTAAACAGAGCTTATAATATGAACCGGTAAGCTGCTGCTCATATTACACACACAGACACAGACAGACAGACAGACAGACAGACAGACAGACACATACATACACACACACACACATACACACACACACACACACACACACACACACACACACACACACACACACACACACACACACACACACACACACACACACACACACACACACACACACACACACACACACACACCTCAAAAAGTATACACCCTTATACACAAACACATTCTCTGTCTTGGTAACAGATTGCACATGGTTGGCGGTGGACGTGGTCCCAAGGTTTATTTCGTGATGAAGCAGTGAGACGTTCAGCCTGGACACTCTTTGAGGTTGACCGGACCGAACGCACCAGACAGCCTGTCGAAAGAGACCGAGTCGCTGTTGATCCTCATGTCCTGGATGCATCCCACAAAGGACGATGTAACAGGGAGCATCTGTTGCATTGACATCTCTGCAGCAGAAAGGTACATATGGTGAATTTGTGGTATGTGTGAATAAACTCAAATTAAACTAAGAAGATTAACTCTCTGATGAACACTCACCAGGAATGCCACCCACATACAAGGAGTCTTTGGTCAAAGTCGTAGTGGAAGATGGTGGTCCAATCTTGTAATTGTCGATTGTGTCCACATGCAGTTGCACGACATTTTTCCTCTTGATTACTAGAAGACACATGGACAGTGGCTTAATGCAAAAGATGATTCATATCAGTGTCCCAATAGGTTCTAAAATCAGTTTTAATTTGTCTTGAATTGTCATGTCTTTTCATGACCGTGTGCATTTTACCTGAAATTTTATGAAACATTCCATCACATAAAGAAGCTTTGGGCTTCACCGACACCATGAATTCCCCTTTGCCATTGTTTGCTTGTGCCACTACCTGTAAATGGGTGCATGTCCAAACACAGTGGTTGTAATCACATGTACAGTAACACACACTTAAAGTAAAGACACCTTTTCAGTCGAGGTTAAATGTAGAATTTGTAGAAATGTAGAAGTCCCCAAAACAAGGCCAGAAAAGTAAAAAAAACAAAAAAAACAAAGAGCTGATATGGCATCATCAAACTGACAGTCAGGCTTCACCTCTCCTTTGAGCATGTAGACAGTGAGATAGTGGCCCACTGCAGGTCCGTACTGGTTCCTGTTGGAATCGCCAACATGTAGCAGGAGTCCAGTCGGACTCCGCGGACGAATATTAAACAGCAGCTCAAAGCTGGTGCCCACGACAAAGGAGTCATCTGAAATACAGTAAACACATATCATCATTGGTTGTCATCATTGGCGTTCTTATAAATATCATAATTTAGACTGTAAGTATAAAAAAAAAAATGAGGAGACAGCCATGAAATTAACATATCATGGAGACTCTTTTATACGGGTCTCATAGTTTCTTTGAAGGAACTGACATGTAACTAATTTCCTAGGAAGTGTCTTTGAATTCTAATTAGGTACTAATTATAGAGAAAATGGAGACAGTGTTCCTTAATTAATCAATTTCAATTAATATCTAGTGTGTAACAGAGAGTCTTTTACTCAGAGCACAGCTGGAAAGTTCAACATTCAAAAATGTAATTGTTGTACACTACTAGCATACGAGAAATGTAACAAATACATACAACACACATTTCAAATATACATTACTTGGGTTAAATAGATCTCTGTTAGTTGTTCCAGTACATTTCTGTGGACATATTACCAACTGCCTATAACATGCACTTTTTTTTTTTTTAAATGTAACTCTAATTTCCATTTTTTCCACACTCAAACACTAAATAAAATTAGTATCAAATTGAATTACACAGGAAGACGTAGTCCTTGTCAGGATACTAACTAGGCAATCGTTAAGAAATCACTAGACCTGTAAAATAATAATATATGTTTACATATGTTCTGCAATCTGTATAATATTTCTGTGAGAAATGAATGTCTGTATTGCTCAATTGGAAGAACCTTTCAAATTCAAATACGATCACTCAAATTCCTCTTCTTGGACATACTTGCCTTGTTTTGAGGAAAAAAAGAAAGAAGGGAAACCCCACTCATGTCCATTGACATGTCAACACGTCAATATGAGTTTTTATTTATTAGCATTTTGTGTCATTCACTTGTTTAGGAGGCAAATTGTGTGCATTGTGTCTGCATTGTATGCAGTTGCAATTCCTACTGATCACCGACAGAAGCTGATAGAGATCATTATGGTTAGAAATGCTTCTGCTGTATTATCAGATTGTTATCAGAGAGGTGTACTCACTGATGATGACATGAGCTCCATTCCCTGAGAAATAAGCTCCTCTTTGTGTCTGTCCCTCGAAGCAGGGGCCCGCAGCGTGGTTTGTGGTTGGAGTTGAAATTGGTGCTCCATTCATTTTAAAATCGCGAATACAGCCAGACACACTTTGCTTTGGAAGGCCCTTCAACTAAAAGTTCAAAAAAAAAAAAAAAAAAAAAAACATTACAAAGACATCACAATTTGTGAATGAATTGTGTGAGTGTGTGCTTGTGTGAATTGGTGAGTGAGTACTTTATTATTATTTTTTTTTACCTTCAGCTCTTTGTGAAGGGACTCCGGGGCACTGCCCAGGTACACAGGTGACACAAATTTCTGCATGGATGTCAACTCAGCATTTGTCAGCTGACCATCCTGGGCTCTGATCCCATCTACAACCAATCGGAATTTCTTCTTCTCCAAACTGAAAATGACCTGCAGGCAACATATTCACCATATGCATAAAGAATGACAAAGCAGATTTGCTCTATCATGTGGATTGAGTGATGCCATGGTAGCATCAAAATACATTAGATTAGTATGAGATGAGTTGACTTCACTGACCGAGTGCCACTTTCCATCATTGTACTTCTCCCTGTTGAAGATCTCCTTCTGTTTGCCTACAGACAGTCTGATCCTGCCTTTGGATATGTATAAAGCGAGATGAGAGCGCCCTTCTCTGGTAGCAGCAAAGAACAGCAGGCCCTCAGGAGCTCGAGTCCTGACATCCAGAGAAAAGTGGGGCCTGGAGAGGATAAAGACACACCACCTTAGTGTTTGTGTGTGATGGCTCTGACATAACTGTAGCATTCTTCTTAAGAGGACACACTCAGCCAAGCACACTTTTCATTTAGAAATCTTCCATGCGTGCATGCCGTGTGCATGTGAAATGTGATGTAAGACAGGTTACTCACCTGGGCTGCAGGACCTGTAGTGGAAGGCTGTAGCTCAGGCTGCTGACAGGGCCGCCCATGCGATAAGCATTTTGAACCAGGGCTGGTAATGCACACGCTGATAGACTCTCATTTTTCGCCTGCATCATTACATCCTAAAAGAGCACAAACAAAAGACCCACTCAGCACAAGCTACAAAATTGTCTCTCTAATCAGAGTTTGCTCACGTATATCTGGTTGAAGTCTCCAACGGGGTTCAACTCTGTCAGTAAATAAAGATGAGAGGGAATGACAATGTATAGTGGTCAGAATGACTACAATACTACAAAAAAAGTCTATATACTGTACTAAATTGGGGGCCCCGGAACAGACAGTGAAACTAAACATCTTCTACATAGGTGAGAACACAGGCATGCTGTACACTGAATAAATGAATGCAGGGCATCAACTAACGGTTCTGTCTGGGTTTTCTTTTTAGATTAATCGACTAAAATGTTATGTCAGAAAAACAGTCCAAAACCTAAATATATTCAGTTTACTATCATAGAAGACTGAGGCAATCATTCCTAATTGCGAAGCTAGAGTCAATTCATTTTAAAATGTTTGCTTTTAAAATTACTGTTGATCTACTACTCCATTAATCGACTAATGCTTTTATGCAGACCAGATGTCAGCCGAAGAGAGTTAACAATCAGAGTGTAATAGTTTATATACAGTAAATAGCCATGTATAGCCTGGTAGTAATGACTTCATCCCTCATGTAGTAAGTATTGATGATAACTGGTGGGTCAGTGTGGATCTTATAATTACAGCTTCAGGATAACACATCAGATGCTTTGTTTTGGTTATGTTGAGGTTTTTACTATCATATTTCGAGTAGTAGCACAACCCCCGCAAACATTCTGTTTACTCAGAGGTGTGTTTAGTTTCAACATAGTTAGGAATTTTAAATTGTGCTCGTTCAGTACAGCATACAGGAAAGTTGTTGATTATATGATTTAAGAGATTTCAGTTTGGCATACACTCCAGTATAAGAGGGGTGAACTTATAATAGAGTTGCGGAGATTATTAAACAATAAACAGACTCAAAAACCTTTTTTGAGATGGCTCATGAAGTCCTGATATTATAGAAAACACCAATCATGGATAAAGGTGAAAAAAAATATGTGTAATATCATGATATGGATTATGACTGAATTTCACGTCACTGTCTCTTCTGTATTTTGGCTTTCTGTTACTCATTTGATTAAATCATTTCCTTTAAGTCTAGACTGTTAGTGTTAACTGATTTTGCAGTTATATGGACTAATGCAGCAGCTTAGAATTCATTGTTCAGGCCATGTATTGTGGGTCAGAGGTTGTTGGAGAATAGATTGTGGTGGTGGTGATACAGCCTACGTTAGTCGGATGTTCCAAATCAAATGCATAGAGCTTAGTAAATTATGATGGGCATGCAAGATCCACAGTGATCTGAAGAAATGCACTCATGCTTTAATAATACGTCTGAACACAGTAAGCTCTGCTAGGCCTCGCATATTTCACCGTGAGGCCGAGCTTAGCTGGGAAAACCAACCAACATTTCGTCTCAGGAAATGCTTACAAACTTCCAGTTGGCTACGTAATTTATTATAATGCATAATCAGTGTTTCTCAACCTTTATGCTGGGGTGCCATTCTGTGTTTGAAGAGATAGAAGACTGATACATTTAAGTTTGGTTGTTAAGTCAAGACAAGTTTATTTATGTAACCATTTCTCACATGGCTTTACTGGCCCACAACAGGGAGGGTTTCCATTTAATATGCATTTTAACTTTAAATATTTAAAATGTGTGTCCCTCTACGTCGATACAAGTAGAATATACAAGTATGTCATAATCAAATTCACATGAATGATTTAATTAGTGATTTTATTTGATAGGGATTTATATCATTTTATAATCAGGCATGTTTGTGTCTGAGTGTTTCCATTAGGTCTGACAACATTAAGTTAGAGAGCATGTGCTTGTGAATGACTGTTAGAAAGTGGTTAATTACTGAGTTACAAGAAAAAATGAAAGAACGAAAGAAAGAAAGAAATGTTTGTAATGAATGGATCTTTAAATAAAATAGACAGAGATACAATGCATTTAGTAATAGTTATGATTATTGGGAATGTTCATGCAACTTTTTTATTTAAGTACACTGCAGATGAATGAGCTTGTGCATAAGCAACAGAACATTGTGCTTCAAGCTGCCAGTTTTTCATGTCAATATTAAGATTCTTGTCAGCATCAGCAGGTCTTAGGGCTCCTTCTTCTTCATCTCTGAAAACAAGGCAGCAAAATAGAATGTAAACAATGTCAACAAAGGAAAGACTATGCAATTAACAATTTGCCCTCAACAATAGTATTATACAGTAGTTTCACAGCACACATGTAAAATAAGTTACAAAAGGGAAAGAAAAAGATGGGTATGACTTACTGCCAGTGAGTGGAATCAATCATCAAGTCACCATGTTCATAATGTATATGCTAGTTTTGATAGTTATACCTTTAATTAAGATGGATTGCTCTAGTCATAATCCAATAATGCCACTTAATTCAAAGGAAAGAGAACCGAGTGGATTTGCTTTGGAAAGAAGATTCAATTATGCCACCGATAGGTTTGGTTGTTCTTACTAAAACAATAAACAAAGACTCACCTTCTTAGAGGCGCGGTCCAGCATCAGTTGAGCAAGACTGTCAGCAGTACACACATCAAGCAAGACATCTCCAGACGCCTGGAAGGTGCTGAGGTCCTCAGCCTTGTACAGATTGCTTGGCCTGCAAACAGAACAAATGACAGAGAAATAATATAAACACCATACATCAAGGAACATCACTTTGTAACTTCAATAATAAAAGCTTACATAAATCTGGAGGTATATCAAAATGATGCAAATGTGCAATTGATTTCCTGAATCGATTCTGATTCGCAAGGTCCCGATTCCAATTGATTTCTGATTCGATTTGATTAGATTAAATATCAGTTCAAGAAGTGATATTTCAGTTACAATACTCATTTGGCTTGGATATGAAAGAGATTCTGACTAATGCTATAAATTGTACAAGGAACCCTCTAACCTGGTGCATTATTATAAATATTAATGTCATCATTAAGAATTGACCGCAAAGCAGTTACATAGAGACAGAAAAAAATGTGCTTTCTTGCAAGTGCAGAGGGTGTGATGCAGAGACGGTATATACCTAAAGCCATACATCTGTGATAATGGCCATGGCCCTCAACAAAATGTAGCCTAACTTTGGAGCATTATTTAGCATGACATAGATTTCTTCAATTGTCTAGTTTCATAGGATACCAATATTTTCAGTCTAGCTTTAAAACGGAGCTTCTTAAAAGACTTATCTCGGAATTTTATGAATCCATATCGCACCATTCAAATGAAGATTGATTTGAATCGGAAAATCGATTTTTTTAAACCCAGCATTGCATTGCAAAGTGAAGAAATATTACCGTCTTGTGTAGAGATTGGAAATGCAGCCTTTGAACTTCTCTTTTCCCAGGAACACGAAGTCACCTGTGTCAGTTATGGTGCTGCCACTCTGACTCTGCTGCTGACCCTCGTCTTCATCATCAATAAGCAGCTGAATCCTGTTAGGAAAAATCATCATGGTGTTGTTTTGTATACTAGCTTCAGATTCAAGCAGATATTGAGTAGTTCTGTTTTTACTGCATTTTATTTGACAATGTCTATTTTTTATGTATGTAGAACTGAGCCCATGTACCTCCTTGTCATTGGAATAACATTAAAATCACACCAAATCACGGACTAATGTGTATATATGTTCACATTATTTATAATGTGTTTGAATGTAAAACATTAATACCTTCCACCTCCTCTGGTTACAGTCAAATAATGCCACTGGCCATCCTGATATTGTTTGTTGGATTTCCAGATCTTGTTGTTGAAATTGAGAATCACATAGCCATTTTCCAACACAAGAGCCATCCCATTAGCCTGGAGAACAGTAGAAAAAAAAGATATTAAGGTATTAAAGTTCTCCGTGCTGTCTCTCACACATCCTATCGCATTAAGTCACAATTAAAATATCAGATTTAAAAATAGATGTAAGGACTGACCAGCTGTTTGTCCTGCAGAATGAGACCCTCATTCTCTGTGCTCTTGAATCCAAGGGAGACAGTGACGTCGTTGTCCAGACTAAAGCCTGCGAGTTTAGCTGACAGAGAGCTCCCCAAGCTGAACTCTGCTTTACGAGAAATCTAGACAACAACATTACACATCCGTTAATTAGTTGACTCATAAGTGTGGTTTGGGCAGTGATATGAATGCTGGTAACAGGTTTGGGATGCAGAGGTTAATGTCCTACCAAGGAATCCGTGGGACAACCTTTGCTGATGCCCACTTGTTCATCAACAGGTTTAAAGTTGTTATGCAGCTTTAGATTCTTCAAGCATCCTTTGAATGGCTGCATGGTGATGTTATATCTGTGAAGAGGAACAGTAGAATCAAGTTACTCCTGATAAAGTGGTAAAAGTTTTAACTTAACTCACAACAATCAATAATTAAAAAGAAGACTGATACGTACCTTTCCCTCAAGTCCTGCGGGGCACCACCAACATAGAATTCTTGAAATGCGCTTTGGTCGTACATAACATCGGCTGAGGCCACAACAGCATTGGCCAAGCGGACTGTCATTTTTCGATTTGAACTAATGATTAGGATGTCTGCCCAGTCACTTGGCTAAAGGATAAGGGAGCGAGATGCAGTTGAATGAGTGATTCTTGATTTACAAATATTATCCGGTTGAGTAATGGTAATTGTCAAGAAATAACCTGAGTGACTGCAGAAAACAAAACAAAAACTTCTTACCGGGAATGTTTTCATGGTATCTGAAACTGGTGCTTGGAGCAAATTGCTACGCAGGAAAATGACGCCCTTCTCTATCGTCACGGTGAAGTAATTGTCCTATGTTGCGGGTTGGAAATATAGTCAAATTCTTGCAAACAGTACATATAGTTCTATTCAAAATGTATCAAAACAGAAGATTTATAAAGCAACCATATGAACAATAATTTACCTCACTTCCGATGTATAAGAGCAGACCATTTTCGGAACGAGTCTGGATGGTCATACCGATGAGGAGGATAGATCTTTTACTCTCTATGACCACTTTGCCATATCCGGTGCCTTCATAGTAGTCAGAATCCACTGGGATTACATATCTGGATAGAAAAATAACGTTTTATAAAACTTATTGCTGCTGCATTTTGAAATAATGTTACAGGTTAACGTGACTGCAGAAAAAGCATTTTCCTAGTTCAAAAACGTCATTAGTTTAGTTATTCCCAACACTGATTATACTAGGACCTACCTCTTGCAAGGAGTCTCTGAATTGATCCCCTCTGCCTGTTGGAAGTTGTAGAGACTGGTGGCTTTGTCGTTAAAAGAGGAGAACTCAATGCAGCCTTGGTACTTGGGGTATTTGAGAGAATCTGGCGGCTGAGGAGAAGCAAAAAAAGAGATGTTGATTAAATAGAGGTATTACAAGTCCCATGCTAGTTAAAAATAATTAAATAAATGGTATTGCTGTTCTCATTTCCTCGTTGCTTACAGTGAAGCTGTCAGGGTAGCCTCCAACGTAGAAAACAACATCACTGGGACTGAGGTCCAGGAGGTTCTTGTTCGCTTCTCCTTGCTTGTATTTCACAGTTGACGGGTCAATTGCTCTATCGATTTTGTTTGAGGTGATATCTCTGGTGAGGTTCAACTTTGCATCTTGGTAAATCCTAAATCGGAAGAGAGAAAAGAATATCCACATCACATTTACAACAGTCACAAATGCCCTTGGTCTTTTTCTTCACTTTAAATAATGAACTATGTTGGAAGACAATCAAATGTAAATGTAAAAAATGTATAATGTAAATAAGACTGAAAAATGAAAGATGCCATGAATGTGCACTTTCATTTCACAACACTCAAAAAACAGGTGGATGCCTCAGATCCGCGTCATATTACCTTTGTAGCTCCACTCTATCAAACTTGGCTGGCTCAGATGAAGACGTGGTGATGATGAAATCTGTTTTCATCTCGTACTCGACTCCGTTAAGCTTGTAGACACCGTACAGCATGTTGCTCCTCAGAACCATACCGATGTAGTTCTTAGAAGACTACAAGACACAGTTCGTTAATGCCTTTGGTACAATCACAAATGAAATCTCTATATTAAACCATTCATATGCATTTGGAGTCCCTTACATTTCTATTGCCAAGGTACAACACAAACATGTCTCCATTGTCTGAGGCCTGTCTGCGTCTGCGTCTTCCATCACCCCTGCCTTGAGGTCTCTGCAGCGACAGAGACAGGGCCGTGTAGGCCTTCAGATCCTCCAGATTGTTTGGCGTACGCATCTCCACGTAGCCATTGCCTGTGAACTTCATTGGGATCACAATCTGGAGAAAAGACACACACAAAAGGGAAATTAGACCTATCAAGGAAAAAGAGGGGACAAGTTGGTTTGATTTGGGCTTGGTTATGGATGTATGTACAGAGTGAGACCTCACCCTGTTCGCTGCGTCCCGAGCTTGTTCAATGAGCTCTTTGATCTTCCTGATGTCCTCAGATATGTTGCTAAATGGTGAGACCTGCGAGGTCAGGTTCTCCACCTCCGAGATCTTATCATTCAGAGATGGGATGGTTTTCAGCAAGTCCTTCACTGAGAGCAGAATTGATTGATTGATTGATTGATTGATGATAAAAGTACACAAAAAAGTGTTGCCTAATGTGCCTAAAGACATCTTTTCAAAATCTCACCTGATTGGTCCACATCATCCAACACGTTGCTCAGGTTGGAGTGCACAGGAGTGACACTGATATTGCCAATTTGCTTTCTGATGCCATTCAGTTTGTCCATAGTGTCGTTGGCTGTGTCATTGGCTACGGATGCCTTCCTCTTGGCTTCATCAATCATACCGCCGATGTCATCTGATTTGACAAAATGAGTGATTAGGGGAAATATGAACCTTGTGCATAGACTCAGACACAAACAGTTAAATAGTCCTGCTAATGCTATAATGCCCTGACTTGTTCTACCTCTCTTGATGTCGTTCAGTTGGTTCTGTGCATTAAGCAGGTCTTTCTGAAGAGCTTTCTTTTTCTCGTCAGCGTTCTTCAGGCGTTTCTTCAGGTCAGTAATGTCGTCCGCAGTGCCTAGAAAAACAAGAATTAGTGACTGAGCTTTTGGGTTATTTTTAAAAACAACTGTTTATTGGTAGGGCTGAATACCTTGAAGGTCTGTCTCTGCCGCTTTTGCATTTTTCAGTAGGTCATCACCAGTTTTCTTGAGGTCTTTTGCTCTTTCTGTGAGCTTCTGATTTTTTACATTCTACAGGAAGAAAAAAAATAGTTTGGTTAAAGTGAAACTATATTCTAAAATAGTTTCATATATACAGCACATATTCATTCATAGAAGCCTGTACAGTTTCATTATGTTAAAAGGTATCACGTCTATGACTTACATTCAGGGCGTTGTCGGCAGCACCTTTGGCCTCATTGGCTGCAGCCTCAGCAGCATTAATTGCATCTGTGATGTTCTTGTAGGCGTCAATAGCGTCTTTGGCGTTTCGCACCTCAGTGCGTCCACTTGCGTCCTTCACAGCACTGTAACACAGGATAAGAAAGTAAGAAAATAAATCACACATCGACACATGGAGAATGGATGCAAACCCCAACGACACACATCTTAAAAACTAAGCAGACAATGCTTAAACAGCACTGAACCAGCAAGGAGGTCTTCCATAGCATGAACCACAGACAATGTGTTGCTTAAATGGATTCATTAGACCTCGGGTTATAATGAGATTGTGTGTCTTCACTGTGTGCACAAAAGACCTACTCCTCAAGTTCCTTTGCCAGCTTGTTAAGTTCTTTGGCATGATCCTCTGCAGCGATCACAATGCCCTCCTTGGCTGCGGCTTTGGCAATCTCATTCACCTTCTTGGTCAAGTCAGTCTTGGCACCATCCAGCTGTGCTGCCAGCTGTTCGTATTCCTACAGAGGAGAAGGACAGGTGAGTGGGTGCAAGTTATTAATAACAGCAGGAAATTCCTTTAAGCTTGCTGCAGAGCACAGCGAGCGGAATCATGGATCATTATCTGAGTGGACGGCATGTTGGGACCTGACAGCTCGATCGTGAGATGAGGCCTTAGCTACAGTGCGTCAAAATGTTCTGGCTCATGCTGAGAAGCAACAACATATGAGGTATGCAATCGTATAA
Source organism: Gymnocephalus cernua (assembly GCA_023631565.1). NCBI lineage: Eukaryota > Metazoa > Chordata > Actinopteri > Perciformes > Percidae > Gymnocephalus > Gymnocephalus cernua. The sequence goes on along the minus strand of CM042436.1, from coordinate 20,023,449 downwards.
TTCTGAGTACAGAGAATATTTAAGGCAAACATGCAGGTAACAGTTTGCCAAACTTACCTTTTTGCTGTCAGATAGCATTTTCACCAAATTGTCTGTTTTCTGCAGCTCATTTTTGGCCATCGCAATTTGGTCCTCAACAGTCTTCCGCTCCTTTTTCAAGTCATCGATTTTTTTCTGTAATGAGCACATGAGTCAGATCAGAGTACAACTGTGGAAGGCCCATAAATAACCTTCAGGGCATTCTTTACTTTATTTACATAATAACTTTATATAACCTTAATTGACTTTAATGTTATAAACCACTACATCTCCAATCATCATGTATGCACTGCTTGTTTATGAAACAAATGCATGAACTTATGTATACATATGACCCTCATTACATAATTTCCTCTCCTCACTAACCATTAACCAACAAGCCCATGTTTCTCATAACTGATTAACTAGTTGACTTGTGAGTTATACCTGCAACATTCCCAGTGTCTGAGCATTAAGTCCGTTCTGGGCGTTGGCTTTTTTCAGCAAGTCCCCTGCCTCCTTTAAAGCCTCGTCCAAGTCATTCAACTTGGCGTCGTAACCCTTCAGAAGGCCCCGAAGCTTCTCTGCTGTGGCCTCGTTCTGGTCACACTGCTTACTTACATTAGCTTTGACGTAGTCTAGCACTAGAAAAGGGAATAGAATAGGTTAATGGACATTTTTTTTGCAATGATGTTTAACTTTGATAAACCAATTCTCGAGGGGTTTGGGAGAATATTCTGTCAGCTTCTACTGACTAAGTATTGACTGAGTATCGTACGTTTCTTGGCCTCGTCTCTTTCTTTCTCAGCAGCTGCCTTCTGAGGGGTGAAGTTCCTATCCTCCATCTCCTTCACCATGCGCTGAGCATCTGCTAGCATTTTAGACAGGTTTTCACTGGGCACATCACCACGGCCTGTGTCCTTCAGTTGGTCCAGCAGAGCTTAAAACACACACACACACACACTCTCAGTCAAGCACTTATAGTCAGTGCTAATACATTGTATTGGATACTATTATACTACCTATAAAGATAAACTATTGATGTAGAATCTACATCAATATCTACATTGTAGATAAACCAAATATAAATGCAGAAAACAAAAGAAAAGTACAGTATGATGTCAAAAGAAAGTTAAAAAAACAATACATTAATACACTAAAAGACAGGACAGAGTTGTGCTGCTGAAGTAAATGTTTACCTTGGATTTTCTTGAGCATGTTTTGAATCTCTGAGTCCAGATCTTTAGCCCTCTTGTGGGTTCTTTCGATATCTGCGACCGCGTTGTCAGCATCAACAGCCCTCTTATCTGCCTAAATAAAAATACATACCGACAATACACATTTATAAACGTATTATTACATGTTGATATTTTAAGAAAATGCTACATTAGACCTTGTCTCCATCGCTCTACCTTGTTTTTGAGGGTGCTGATGTCATCTGATAGAGTGGTCACGTCGTCTTCCAGCTGGTTGACTCTGGACTTTTGGGTGTTGATGACAGAGTTAAATCTGTTGACAAGAATCTGCAGAAAGCAAAGTAGCAGAAATGTAAATGAAGCTGCATAAAAGGAAAATGCAGATGTTGTAGGTGGTGTGCTAAAGCTTGGCCGTGATTGGGGCTGTGTTTAAATCACGCTGTCCTCGTGTGTCATGAATGCACAAAGGATGCACGCTCAAATTAAGTGGATGTAACGCGGAGATTATGTGGGAATTTGGAACGACAAGTCGGTGCAACAAGCATTGGCATCCGGTGGTGTGGTCTCTAACTCGTGTTGACACACAGGCTTTGGGACGACATTCACTGGGACCGCTTATCAGCAGGAATCTCGAATGTTTTAAAAAGCACACCCATCCTGTGCCATACTGTTTGTATGTGTATTTGTCTGCATGTGTGCGTAAGACATTGTGCAAAGTGGAAATTATAAAAAAAAACATTGTGCTTGTGATCACGAATTTTGCATCAGGATTTGACATCATTTCATGGCTTTTGTGTCTACACCGAAACTATGACTCTTTTAAATATCTCTAAGTGCTCTTCACCTTGTCTTCACCCCTATTTGTAGCCTTCAGAGTTACGGTGCTAAGTTGCAGTACACTGACGTGTTACCTTGGTGTCTGACACGGCCTTTTCCAGCTTCTTCAGCCTGTCCTGAGAGGAGGCACTGGCAGTGGCATTGTCCAGTTGAGTCTTGATCCTTCCCAGCTCATCATCCAGCTTCTCCAGATCTTGTAGTAAAGTCTGGGCACAATTATCACACTCTGGAATGCAAAAGAGTTTGTCTGATTAGCAAGGGGATCATACTGAATATATTGTAAGCTGCACGCCACAGCATCAGACCTCAGTTCTTTTTCTTAATTCACCTTGGCAGTGCTCATCTGTGTTTGTGTCTCCTGGCTCCAGGGTGTTCTTGCAAACTGGAGAAACACGAGAAGAAGCGAACAATTAAATGTATGATGATAAATTAGAATTTAAAAACAGCATGACTGAATAGAACTCACGTAGCAGAATTAAAGATTCCTTTTTGGGCATTTTTTAGGCCTTTATTTGTAGAGGACAGCTTAGACTTGAAAGGGGAGGGGGAGAGAGAGAGAGAGAGAGAGAGAGAAAGAGAGAGAGAGAGAGAGAGGGAATGACATGCAGCAAAGGGCCGCAGGTCAGAGTCAAACCCGCGGCCACTGCATCAAGGAGTAAAACTCTATATATGGGCGCCTGCTCTACCCAGGTGAGCTACCCAGGTGCCCTAACGTAGCAGAATTAAATAGTGGATTAATGCATTGTTTTTAAATGGCAGTCCACAATCTAACCTCCGGTCCTGGGATCACAGTTGTTGCCATTGCCATTGCAATTACAGGGCCGACAACTTCCTCCTGGCGTCAGTGGATTGCCATAGTAACCAGGAGCACAACTATGGGAAGGAGAAATAAGTAAGCCTTATTATTATTGTTATTATTATTATTACAAAATATTAACCTCATATGTCTATACAGACACTCACCTCTCACACCTGTCTCCAGTGTAGCCTGCTCTGCATATACACTCAAAGTCTTCAAATACCTCTTTGCAACCTATTGCAAAACTGCAGATTGAAAGAGATATGATTTAGTTTTTGAAATACACATTTCCATTTCATTATAGTACATCTGTCTGTTTGTTTTTCACGAACCTGTTTGCAGGCACGCTGAATGGGCACGGGCAAACTCTGCATGTCCTCTGAGCCGCGTTTCCATAGTAACCTTCTTTGCAGCGTTCACATCGGTCCCCAGCCGTGTTGTACTGACAGTTCTGAAAATATTATGTACTCATTAAACCACTTACAAACTATACGTGAAGAATAGACAATGTATAAAATACTAAATTCAAGTAATGTGCGTGCACTGCAGCGAGCCTTTAACACACATGGTGTACCACCTCAACCAGACATCAAGTCTGCTATTACATTGAGGAATGCAATCGTCTGGGGGCAAAGAGTGTGTTTGATGCACAGGGCAGAGAGAGTGTGTGTTCAGCCTCCTATGTCCATTTGTCTTTGGGCTGTAAGGGTGTGGATCCATGTCTGCATTCACACACAGGCCTGGTCTTGTGTCTTGCATAACAATAACACAATGGAGACAGCTGAGATTTTGAAATGCGTAAAGCCTCATCCTCCCATCAAGGGGAATAATAAGCAATAGAGGCCCCATAACAAGAAATCAGTAAGCCATATCAAATAGTGTTTCTGATGTGGCCCACAGATGTATCATGGAAGGTGAAAGGTCTAGACTCTGATTAAACCGTGGTTTCACACTGAAGTCAGCTGGGTGAAGTAATCACTCTTGGTTTTAGGTACGTATATGTGTGGGTGTTTACTATATATCTGTGGTCGTGACGTCCCTAATAAGGGTTGAAGGTTAAGTGTATTTCTTACCAGGCATCTCCCTGTCCTCCCTTCACACTCATCAGCCAGACCGTCGCACTCACAGGGCACACAGCGGCCCAGGAAAGGCCCACTGCTATCTCTATAGTAACCAGGAGCACATTTCTGTAAAAAAAACAAAAAACAATAAATATATATATATATATATATATATATATAAATATATAAATATATATATATATATATATATATATATATATATACACAGACACTCATAATCATATTTTAATCATATTTTAATATATATATATATATACACATGATTACCCAACCTGAAGTTACTGCTTATTTACAGTACAAGTATAACTCATATACCACTGTACTATACTAGCATATCTGAATTCAAAAGCAAATTAGAACAATTATGATACTCGGGGTGGACAAAATATTTTTAGTTAAAATCCACTACCATGTTAAATGTTATATAATATATCATGATAGAATATCTTTTCTGTAATTAGTTTTTTAGTTTTTTGTTCATAGATTAAATAAAACCAATTAACAATTAAATGTTTTTGGCTTATCCAGTGAATTAAATACATAAAAAATGAAAGTTGTCCATTACAATGATGTAAAAAATCCTGTAAATTCAATATGGGTAAAAAGCATTCCTGCTCACTGATTTGTAACATTACATACATAACTACAATTATTAACAGCATAAATGTAAATAAACACATTTCTATCTTTTTAGGTTATATACTATCATATTGTCCAACCTTGAATGATACCATGTACAAATGTATAACACAATTATCACTGATGTTTAGCAGAGAGAACTTAGAAACTGTAGAAGCAGCACAGCAACAAACTTGGCCTCATTAACAAGTAACACCGAAGAGCCAAAGCATGCCCTTTCCTTTCAGAGATAACGCTCTTCAAGTCACCAACAATCTACACCTGTCACGGTGAGAAGTGTAACCTACAGATAAGATGAAACAACTTCCCTTCAACAACAAGATACATCACATCTTCACAGATTTTTTACCTGAATCTGAAAACTGGAAGCACTGTCATTAACAGAAGGATAGCGAACTGTCTGTCCTCTGTCATTTACCAAGGGGTAGCGTACCCCCTGGGTACGTTCATCATTCAATGATGGATACTCTATCTGCTGAGTTCCCTGATCATGAAGTGAAGGGTCCTGTATCCTTTGAGCCCATCTGTCATGGTGCCTGGCGTAGCGGGATTGCTCCCCTCTCTCTCGGGGCCTGTGGCCGGCGCAGCAAAGTCCAATCAAAGTCCAACACAGCAGGGTCTGTAACAAAACCCCTGTACGCCGCCGTCTAGCCATATGCGTATCTGACATTCCTAACGTTTAGTCTGTGTAAAATAATGCTCCACTCTCCCCTGCTTCAGCCTCTTAAACACACACACGCACACTCACACATACGTACAAAAAAGAGGACACGCCCCATCCTCTACCTGAGTCAGTCTTGCAGATCAGCATGAGCAAGCACACACATGCAAGTGCTCTCTCTCCTTTTCTCTCTCTCATGCGCACACACACACACACACACACACACACACACACACACACACACACACACACACACACACACACACACACACACACACACACACACACACACACACACACACACAAAATAGCTTGAGACATATTGAGACACTCAAGTGTTGGTGCATGCACACACAGGAAATCCACTATTAGCATTTCTGAATAGAGAAAATGACAATATTATAAATGCTGCAAGGGTGTGGTGACAAAGCATCCACTTGGAAAAGTAAGTTAAATATGTATTAATATTCTGTAAAATGTTATTAGTGTGTGTGTGTGTGTGTGTGTGTGTGTGTGTGTGTGTGTGTGTGTGTGTGTGTGTGTGTGTGTGTGTGTGTGTGTGTGTGTGTGTGTGTGTAGTTTGTAACGGTGTTTGTGCAAGCATATGTGACAGAGGAAAGTCAGACAGATTCAGACAACCCAAACAACAAACTCACACCTGAATCACGCTCCTTAAACACACGACAGACACAACTAGGTGTGTCGGGTGTACTGACACACACGGTACACTCTGTCGGTACACTCAGGCGAACGCGGTCAGGTTTATGAGTAACAACGGTTTGCCAACTGCCACACCCCGTGTGTCAAGGCGAGGCGCCTTGTCATACCACCTCTGGGCACATATAATCAACATCCTTTAAACACTCCCAATCAGACTTTTGCTCATGTATACACACAGCTTGGTAACCACATCTATGGCAACAGTACTCGAACAAACAAGGACAAAAAAATCTTGATATTACTGTTTTTCTCCACCAATAAATGCTCTCTGTTACATGAAAACCCCTTTTAATTAGTGGTTGCTACATTCTCATTGTTTAATTAATTAGCCTATGTGGGCAAACCTGGTGCAATCATGTGTATACAAATCAGATCTGATAAACACAAACACAAATCAGCATCATTCCCATTATAAAAAGAATTCGAGTAAAATTTGTATTCCTTGGTAACTACATCATGGTTGTTTGCACTATGTTTCTGTGAGCTGTAGCCACGCCAGTGAGCTGTATAATCACTAATTTAATGTCTGCGTGGTTGTGCATCATATCCCAGCCCGGGGCTTCACAATTTGGCTGTGAAGCTCTCCGGACTTTTCCATGACATTCCATTCAAAGTGCCTCTGCTGATGAATTTTTCTTTAGGGAAAGGGTGTGGTACTCGTTTCAGGCGTGTCAGAACACCCTAAAAATATGAGGAGGAGGTCCAGCTCTTTAAAGATGACAACATTCCATTTCAATCAACACCTTGCTTCACGCTGCTTGTTTTCTCCACTGTTTCTCAGACCTGACAAAATTATCCTAATTTCCCCAACCACAACCAACCAATCTACACACCTACATATTATATATTATAGTATTTCAGGTGTAGAAAATACATTTTTGAGTGAAGAAGTTTTTTTCAGTATGGAAGAATCAATGCAGTCAGACCTTCCATGTTTTTGTCTCTACACCCAAGACAGGATTCACTAACACGCAAAGTTTTTAACGATGCTACACTTGTCCATGCTTTAAATATGAGCTTGTTTTTTTTCTATATCTGTTGTGTTTGTAACCTATGGAGTTTAGTAAAGACTATTATTTGATTTGCAAAAAAAGACACAGGTTGTACAGTAAAAGGATAATAATAAAATATATATAACATGTATCTATACACCTTTTTATTCAAGGAAAAATAAAGACAAAGCAGTATTGCGGGATATTTAATGGCCTTTAAACTCCTCACCTCACAGGAGTCTCCGGTGTACTGAGGGGGGCAGGAACAATCTTCTACAGTGTTTCCAGGACTACCAGTCCCTGTGATAGTCGCCCCCTCCAGGCCCACCTCCCCTATGCTGAGTCGCTGGCTCTGAGTAAAGTACAAGGCTCGGATCCTCAGGCCAACCAGACCGGCGAGGACCATCATCAGTTCCTCTCTGGAGACAGGCCTGTTGCTGACAGCATGGCGCCAGTTTCCCTGCAGACAACAGATCAGGTATTTTGTGAATAATTCTAAGAAATCTGTATGGGGGAGACCTAAATCAAAAATCATTAGATTTCATATGATATAAAACAAGAAATACTATATATAGTATATTATGATGTGCAGTATATCTGTTTAACACTTAGATGCAGGGCAATGTATTTCAACTACGACTGGCCAGATCGTCTTTAAACTTGGAATAAATACTTATGGTCCTCTGAGGATGAATCTTCATGGCTTTGGTGACTCCTTGACCTTTTCTCTAGCACCATTATCAGGATATCATTTTACTTATCCCCAAAAATAACTAAATCTAATGGCAGATTGCTGTGAACTTTAAAAAGCACATGTACACTCCCCAGAAGACAAAGCCTTTTCCATTTTAGACATTGAAAGAATTTTCCACTAGCCCCACATTCTGGTCAAAATCAACATCACACAAACATATCTTATAATCAAATAAGCAGATTTCCAAGGAATCAACTTATGGGTTTGAATGACCTCATAACTTGCACTAAAAATATAAAAAAACAGCAGTGTGTAGTTCATCCCCTACCAACACTTTCATATCTTGTGGATTATTTAAAATCATAGCCTAGTGGTGATTTAGATTGTAAGGAAAAAGAAGGAACTGGTTTGTACTTTACCTCCAACAGCTGGACTCTGCCCTGGTACAGCCTGTCTGGAAGTGGGACTTGTAAAGCCACGTGAATCAGGGTCATATTCTGACCCTATAGGGGAAAATAATAAGATGGATAAATAAGCAGTGTTTCCGCCTCTGATAAAAAAAGAGGTCTAAATGTGAAGAGATATTTAGCACTACGCACAGTCAGCACGACATCAGGTCTCCTGTCTAGGAGAGTCATGCCCTCGCTGGGAATCCCAAAGGATTTGGACTGGTAGGTGAGGAAACCACCATAAGACGACACCTAAGAGAGAGGGATAAAGCCCAAATATCTGTCAGCTTAACTGAAAGGACTGCAGACATCACTGGAATACAGAAATGAGCTTAAATGAAACTCTGCAACTCTGCAACCTGGGTCTTATTTCACAACTAATAGTCGAGGCCATCATTTCTATCAGTTTATGATAGTATTGTATCTTTTAATCTAATTATTAAAATTGTATAGCCTGACAAGCCAGACCCACATCAAGATGTTGGCTGCAAACTGAATTTGCTGCCGCTAGGGTGCGTCTAGATTGCAACATTTCTAAAATGGAGTGCATAAAAGCAAAAGGAGATAATGCCAAAGAAAAACAAGTTAAACTGAACTATTTGAACCAAACTATTTGGAAGTGAAAACCCACCTGTGTACAAACAGTGTGACAGGAAGGTGACAGTTAACTGAAATGTCCATTACAATGCTCAACTACCGCATTGTAAAACTGGGTCCACATGCAACAATGGTAAGTGAGGTAGTACAGAAATGTAACTTAAACATTCATTTTGACTTCCAGATGAGTCATTTAAATAAACAGTTTAAAGTGGGAACGCGGCCAGATTGCATATGTTAGCCAGTTACATTTTCTTTTAATATTACATTGATTTTGGCTTAATTTTTCAATAAAAGCCCGATGAAGCTATTACTCTGGAAATACTGTATCTGTTTCCATACTTAAACATTAGAAAACATTTATTGACACATATCATTGTCATGGTGTTCTCTCCCTTCAATGACTCACCCTGTCTCCCAGGTAGGACGATGGTGCCACCCAGTGTAGAGTTTGAACTGTGGGAGGAAGCTCCTGGATGTCTGCCACCACTGTGTTACTGGCTGTGTTCAGCACGGAGGTAACCTCCTCCTGGTCAGGGCTTTCCAAACGCCAGACCCGCATCTCAACAAACTTACAACGGGGAGTATTTCAAGTGAAAAATCCATCCTAAAAGTGTACTGTATTCACAATTCACAAGTGATAACAGACTGGCTTGTAACTTATAAATATACACATAATATTACGACCAACCAAACAAACAGAGATGAATAACAGAATAACAGAATGTACCCGTATTCCAATGAAATCACCAATATGCAATTGTAGGCCGTTTTTTTTCAAAACCTCTGTATGTGCAGCTAAACAAATGATGTTGTTCACCACATAGCTGCCAGAAAGCTCTGCAGGCATGGACATTCCATAGGTATGTATAGACATGCAGCGGCACGAAAAGCAAACACACCTTCCCCCTGCGTTTGCTGGAGCTCTGACACTGGTCAGTCGCTCCGAAGCAAAAGCACCTGGTACAGCCGAGAGGGTTGGAGGGGTCAAAATAGAAGGAACCTTCCCGACAGGTATCACACTTGATGCCAGCAACATTTCTCTACAAACATAGCAGTAATAATAGAGAGAAAGTCAGAGCAAGGAAAACAAAAATGAGCAAGTTTTTAAATCAGTAATTTGATGCAATGAACTCACCTTGCAGAGACACCTCCCTGTGTCTGGGTGGCAGATGTCAGGTGTGACGCCACCTTGGTTACAGTTACAAGGTACACAGTCGGGGAAGCGATAATAACCTGCAGCACAGCGATCACACTGTCGGCCACCAATCCTAGGCTTGCAACTACAGAAGAATACACAGGGACAGTATCTTTAGTCAAAATCTGGATGTGATTTTATAGTCATCACCACTGAGTCAGTATGCAGCGCCCAGGTGAGATCCTAGGTGATGTAGACACACCATGTTGCTTGAACATGTCCACTCTCTCCCCGGAGGACCCGTCTATATTAGGGGGGGGGGGCGTAGTTCCTTCCCTGCATCATCCCAAAGTCCACTATCATTGCTGTAGTCTTGCTGACATTCATGAGTAGGTTGTTTGCCTGTGGGTCAGGTCCTCTACTTCTTTCAGATAGGCCTTATCATTGGTGTCTGTGATCAGACTAAATATTGTTTATATTAATAGTATATATTATTTTATACGCAGGAAAACAAAAGAAATGTGTAGAACACAGATTGTCAACGTTTTTTTTAAGCCAAGGACCCCTTAACTGAAAGACAGACGGAGCAGGGACCCCCTACTACATGTATTGTTAAGTTGCATATTAAACTTGGTCTACAATAACATGTAGGTAGGCCTAAAGCCTTTATACATACCTTTTTATAGAATACTAAGCTATTAAATTAATTGTTGCCATGATTTTATAAATCTTGTTTTAATGTTAAACATATGGCACAGTGAATTCTAAGAATGAACTGTATCTGTGGATGGCTACCTTACCTATAGGCCAGTAAGCCTTTCACAAATAGGCTGATTTATATTTGCTAATAATATGTTAGATTCATGTGATTCATGTTATTTTTTTTTTTTTAACTTAACAGTAATTTGGTGGCCCCCCTGCAGTAACTCTGAGGACCCCCTAGGGGTCCCGAACCCCCTGTTGAAGATCTCTGGTGTAGAATACTGTTTCATTTACCCCTTCTCACTAATACACGTTAACCTCCAGTCTTAATAAGTGCACATCCTTGTAGGTAGTAGGTTTCCACTTGCCTGCACTGTCCGGTGGTTCGGTCACAGTCAGGCCTTGTGTTGTCTTTGATGCCATTTGGGGAGCATTCACAGCCCTCACAGCCCAACAACGGGTGATAGCTGAACGTCTGACCCTGGCACACATCGCAGGCTGGTCTGACTGTCTGAGGAGGGCAGATACAGCGTCCTGTCACCTCATCACACAGTCGGCGGCCACACTCGCATGCTGCAGAAAGGGGAGAGGGGATAACAAATACATTTTAAACTAACTAGAGGTTAGACAGCGGGACACTCTCACATTTGAACCAGCACAACGTCTCACTCACGTCTGCAATAGGGGAAGCCGTAGTATCCCGTGGCACACTTTGTGCACTGACGACCGATGACATGCTGCCTGCAGGGACACTGTCCTCCAACCGGATCACAAGTGGTCCCTGTAGAGCCAGACTTGTCACAGTTGCAAGGCAGAGCTCCGTCATTATAGGCTGCTACAAGAGATCGGGCAGAGTCTCTGCAGAACTGGGGAGAAGTTCTCAGGCTGAGAGGACAGAAGAATTCAAATAAATTCTTTCAAATAGAGATGTGGTTTTATGCTCTATTATCACAGCTAGAGGGCACCATTTCCAAAACTTCCACTGTACTGTGTATTATTGTAAAACTGCTGCACTAGTGGATACATTATTTTAGATTATTGGCCTGATAAACTCACACAAATCAATATCTATCAATATATCACAGCTTCAAAAGAGAGAAGAGCTTATAACCAAATAAAGAAAGAAAAAGAAAAAAGCTTGTTTCACAGACATGGTGGATACTTACTCAATAAAAAACCCTTCTCCTCTACATTGCTGTATGAAATCTGCAGATTTATCCAGTAGCTTCTCTTTCAGGAGATCTGGGGTGTAACTGCTATCGGGAACCAACAAGATATAATCCTATACAAAGGATACAACATGACAAATGATAAAAACAAACAATCTCACCAGAAACTTACAGTTTGTTTTGTTTGGTGCTTAATATATTCATACCAGTATGATGCAGCGTGATAAACAAATACAGGGAGGATTTTAAGTGTTTTAGCCACATTTTTCTGCTTAATTTTATCCGAAGAAGGGAAAGTAAAGCAAGGGAACAACAGGCAAGCAAAACAGGCTGGGAAGCTCAGTCTTTAGAAAGCTGTGTGGGGCTGCCAGGTAGAATACAGTCCCTTCATTGTTGTTATTGGGGATATGGCATAACACTGAGGCATGCCAGGTACTCAACCTTACTAACTCCAGTACAAAACCAAACTTTAAACCTGCAGACCTTACACAGAAGCATGTCTTACTAATTGCTTTCCAAATTTAATACTCATTTAATTTAGTGGGTAAACACAATTTGGACAGTGTTTGACTTGACCACCGACCAGAATAAGTGTCTTCTTAGGTGGCACGATCACAGAGATGGTGGGCAGCTGCCAAGAATTCTGGTCAAAGTCAAGGGCAATGCGCCCATCAGCGATCACAACCTCCCTGCAGCCTGAGACCGCAGGACAGAAGGATGCATTTATTGAACCTGTAAGAGAAGAGCAGAGTTGAAGTTGAGTAGAGAAAGAGGACGAAATGCTAGCACGCTGCACAATAATCCATCCAGCCACTAAAGCCATATAGGGAAGTGTGTCCATGGCCTTTGATCATCTTGTCATGACCCCAGGGACTTAATCTGCTCTCAAGCAGGAATCACCCCCTCACTGAGAAGGCTTTCCCGGTCAGTAGCCACACTTATATCAAATGGGAGCCAATAAACTCTTGAATATGATTTCATTTGACAGGAGTCAGTCTACCACTTCTTCCAACACACTCACCCTTCCACTCACGCCCTGCGTCCACTCGGACCTCTACGGGGAAGGACGTATGTTCAGCCTGGTGATAATGGACCACAACCACATACGAGCCCGGGATGGGCACTTTGGGAGTGAAGTGGATCTCCGTCTGGGGGAAAAAAAAAAGGAGGAAGCTTTAGTGTCAAACAGTCGTGGTGAAATTGAAAATGAATGTAAGGGCAGAGGTTGTTCATTGAATGTCTCCAACTCGCAGCAGCAGGGTCAAGTCCAGAAAAGCTCAAATGATTCGACAAGGTTTTTACCTGAGGGAATTTAAGCAGTATCCCATCACTCTGAGGTTCACTGACATGGAACACCCCCGTCTGTCGTCTCCGTCTCCAATCCTCATTCTCTCCTCGTTGGGGAGAAACAGCTGGTGCCGAAGATAGCTGTCCATCACGAGCAGCATACAAAATCCAGGCTGAGGTTGGCTTGTCGAACCGCCTCAGAACGCAGTGCCGGCTGGAAACAGTAAACAGCAACAAGATGTTGTTACTTAAAGCCTGTTGATAGTGTTTGCCAAGTGCTATTGTAGCAGAACAATGTGGGGGCAGTGGCCAGTCAGAGGTTGTGACCAACTTTAATCACCAATAATCCTTTTTTAAATCTTGCAATCCTCTGGTTATCACACACTGTCTCATCAATGTGCAGAAATCCTGACATCACACACTAAATATACACACGTTTAAGGAAAGCTTAAGGCAAACACTGCCTTCAGGTTGCATGCCCCCCTTCTTCCTAATTCTACCTCCAATTTGTGGTCAAACTTACTTGAAATGTCTCTCTTGGTCAAATGTGTGCTTTTCTTTCCAGATTCAGAAACTAAATGTAAAAGAAAATCCTGTTCAAACTGTTTCCTACTTTTAAGAAGATCTAATATTCTGTAAAATACTATTAACTAACTATTTCTTTTTGTGACATATGTTTCTCTTTTGGGAAGGCTTTTTCTACACTGTTCAGAATTGAATTACACAGTAAATGACAGGACTGCACACTGACAGCTATAAACACACGTGTAACTGTAATATCTAACCTGGTCATTAGGTTCAGAGTAAATTAGGTGTGACAGAGAGTGAAAGGGGAGTTTGACCCTTCAGCCTCAGGTAAATGAGATTACACAGCTGGAGAGATGTGTGCAGTCACACCTGGAAAACAGATATGTGTGTCTCCACACTCCAAAGAAACAACACAGTGCAGAGGTCTAGTCTTGTAGCATCATCTACTAAATTGCAGCTTACATTTCTGGGTGTTGATGTTCCTGCATGATTAATGTTATTAAAAGCATGCAATGTGGTTTAGTCAAGGTGGCTAACCTGTCCTCAGTGAAGCGGCCATGAGTGGATACACACAGCACCTTTGGGTCTACATACTCAGTGGAGAACTCTTCTGCAGGGACTGCATACACTTTATACTACAGAAAGAAAAAAATTAATTTTAAATTCCAATGCTGCCATCTACATATTGAGCAATTATACATCTTCTGTGGAAACATTTCCCTCACCAGCAGGAATGATGTGGTGGAAGCTTGCAGTAGAAGCTCCGTCTTGTGAGTAAGCTGCAACACCGTCACCTGACTACTGCTGTCCACTGCCACACTCCGGCACAAAAAGCTGCGAGTGACACACAACAGCGGAAAACATACATTTTCTACAACTTTCTAGCTCTAAAACACTATTATTTTGTCCAAATTGTAAAGACATAAATCAACAAAATACTAGTACAAGAAATGTTTTGAAAGCTGAAGCATCAAAAACAGGCCACACCTGTAGGCACAACTGTAAATGTTGGCCCTGGCTGGGATCTGGCCACCTGACTGGCCACTGATGAGTATGTTGACATTCTGGACAGTGTCCACCTCGCTGGCATACTCCAGGACTAGGGCATATTGGCCAGGACGAGGCACGCGTAGACTGAGTTGGAGCTGCGACTGCAAGGCACAGATCATACAAAGTCATTTTAGTTTATTTTAATGAACTCCAGTAAAAGGACAAACTATTTAAAGGGATGCTTTGCCGATATTCAACCAACTTTGTATGATAATAACGTTGGTAGTATGTGTGCATTAACTATGTTAAACTTCCCTGTTTCTAATCAGTGCACAGATCTCCCTACTGACAGGCCAGGCCAAATTGTCCTTTTCGCATATTTTAGAAACATATTTCAGCTTACAGTTTAACTGTAAAACGAGATTGTTTGTTCCCAGTCGGCCGCCGTATTGATTCTGTGATGTGCTCACAATACGTCACCCACTAGAAGAAGCATTTATTAGTCTGGTGCTGCATTCTGGTAGTTATCTACCTTTTGAGCAAAAGAGAATACCACAGCCCCTTTTCTCTGTTTTTTTCTGGCCATGTAGCACTAATTCGAAAAAAAAAAAAAAAATAAAACATTTGCACCATTCTACTGCATAGACAGCCTACTTTTATAAAACGACCCTCTCTCCAGCAGTAAAACACTTCTTTAAGGGAGGTAAATAAAAGCAATCAGTAAAATATTATAAAAGCATGTTCAAGTATTGACGTAAAAGTTTTAGCCTTAGCTAGCCTTAGCTAATTGGAAAGTAGTTGCCAAAAGTCCAATCACCTGCTTTCATTCTGGACTTTGAAATAGCAGATTAGAACCTGCCAAAGGGCCTCAGTTTATTATAGCTTTATCTTCAACCTACTGCTTTAAAACCAAACTCAGAATCCAAGAGTAATTGGTTAAAACTCTGTATGCAGGCCTTCTACCTGTCTGCCACTGAGAGCGGCCATTTCAGGGTGATCTGGGGTGGGACGGCGCACATGAGACTGCCTCCTCTTGCGCCCGCTGCGGCTGGAGAGTTTTCCTTGAGAGCCCAGTGCAGAGCTGAAGCCATCCATGGCAACATGCTTATACAAGAGACAGCTGAGAAAGATGCACACATGAATAGGCAGACTCAGCAAGAACAATGAGAGATAATTACACAATCGTCCTGTTTTAGTTGATGTGGAAGCCAAGTCTAACATTGCTTAGCATTCTAGTTAATGCAAGGAATACATCAGAATTGTTGGTTGCCATCCAATTTGTACACTCTCTGCTAAGGTAGTGCACAGTACTTCAAAAATAGGCAATTCCTCTCCTTTCCCTTTGGCATGTAGAAAATCATCTGTATATTATTAATTAAATACTATACTATTATTAAATACCTGTACATTTTAAACCCTTGTATTCATCATGATAGATTTCTGTAGGATGTTAGGTTACCAAGCCAATCATTGTACAGAAACAACTTT
Organism: Gymnocephalus cernua; assembly: GCA_023631565.1. Lineage (NCBI taxonomy): Eukaryota > Metazoa > Chordata > Actinopteri > Perciformes > Percidae > Gymnocephalus > Gymnocephalus cernua. The sequence goes on along the minus strand of CM042436.1, from coordinate 20,007,463 downwards.
TGACGTTTGAGTGTGGTATGAAGAAAATGATGGACGGCTATGAAAACAAAAGCTACCTATGCATGAGTCTTAAGTATGAAACAGGGACACACCTCAAACATTCTGAACAGAAAGGTTAAAGACTTACTTTGTATCTCTGTTTACAGTGGGTAAGTATGTGCAGGGCTGGGTAATTTTCTCCTGCAGCAAAGGTGCCTCATAGTAATCCCGGGGCAGCAGCACTAAATAGTCCTGGAGTGTGAGAGTGACACTGTGTACTTTAGTATTCAGTCTATTGTATGTTTGATATTTTCTCCAATGAACAAAAGAACAGAAGACTCCAATTCATTTCTACATCTTTGTCTTCTCAATGTCAGCTACAAGAATAGGATAAGCGGTTACAGTTAATGGAATGGATTGACGTCTGCCTTATAAACTCACCAGCAGAAGCCCCTCTGCCCTTATGTGAATGATCCATTTCCCAGGGGTCAATGCAAAGGGCTCAGCAAAGCCCTCTCCTGGGACAGTGAGGAAGGATGGGGAGGGACTCTTAGGGAATATTACTTCCTTACTCTGATCTGACCCTGAAGAACAGCAAGCAGAAATATCTGTTGTGTTACACATTACCAGTTGACAGGTGGGACATCAGCAGCATAAGACACATCATGCACTAAGCTTACATATACTGCAGATGACAAAAAAAGGAAATGGGTTGTTTAATGTATTTCTTCAATGTTGGGTTAGATTTGACAATGTGAATGTTCATGAAATGTAAGAGCTGATTTAATGTCAGAGGCAGCCTCACCTGCAGTGCCTTTGTTATTGGTAGCCTTGATGCTACCTGTCACGCTGGTGCTGCTCGGGTTAGTGAACCGCAGAACCACACGAAATAAGTGCTGCCTCTCATCTTTTGGGTCAACATGCACTGTTACCCTGACTTCACTCTGCAGGGACGAGAGTGACACACAGCTGACTGCAATGGCGAGGGTTTGAGTAGACGATGAAGGTATAATGTTAAGAGAAAGGTTCAAAATCATGTCAGGCGGGCAGAGAACTTAAGCAGAGAGAGCGGGTTAATCAACAGACAGCAAGCAAGGCGAAGAGAGGAAAATACAGCCAAAGGATGGCAGGCCCTTCACTTACAGTCACAGCAAGACTGAAAAACCGCTTCGTCCACCACCAAGATCCTTGCTCTCACTCGTGCTCTCCCCTTTCTTTGGGGGGTTGAGTAGCGCATTATAATATGGAAAGGGCCAGGAAAGCCAAGGGTAAGCGTGAGGATCACCTCTGGCTGAAGAGAGATAGTGTAAGTTCTAAGAGAGCTGGGGCCAGATGCATACAACTCTGTGTAGACTGACGACTAAAATGTTGTGTACGCACAAAAACAGAAATGTGGCCTCGCCTGATTTTTATGAATCTCAATTACTGTGGAGCTGGGTGCACATGCACAAGCCTCATTCCCACTCTCACAGGTAGCCTTAAAAGGATGTAGAGAACGCCCTAAACATCTGTTTGCATATCAATACATTCTCACAGCACATTCTTCCTTTATAAATATCAGTTTGTGTATGGGAAAAGGTGTATGCATGGTTTTTGTGTGAACCCATCGTTTATACATCTGGCCCCCGGTGTCCACAATCCCACATCAGCCCTGATATAATAGAAGATTGTGTGTTTTAAGAAGGAACATCAGTGCAGAAGTAAAAGCAAAACATCCATGGTGGCATGAGAATAGACTGAAAAGGAACGCTATAAGGTTGTTGAAATGGCAGATATTTCCAAAAAAAACTGCCTAGCCATACTGTAATTTATAAGAATAATCACATTAGTGTATCAAATATATCAATGTACCAATGCAAATATGTACAAACCTGTGCAGGAGACATTACAGCATAACCTTTCCAGCTGAAATCCGGGAACTCTTGGGAGTCATAACCAAAGCGGACTGGTCTGGCATTTGGCGTAGTGCCATCCTCGACCTCAAACTTCAGTTGATGGAGAGTGGGGAAATAGTAACTTGGTGCTGGCCTACAAGGGGCATGGGAATTTGATGAAAACTTTGTTCTATTTGCATAAGAGAAAATATTTAATGTTAACTTTTGCCTGAATCCTAACATTTTTTTTAAAGCATTAGAATTATCTTACTCAGTGCATTCACGGCCAACTACATTCTTCCGACACCAACACTGTCCTGACATCTCATCGCACGCCATGCCAATGGCACCACCTACATCACACTGACAACCTGTCACGGAGCGTAAAAGTCATTATTTGTGAGTGTGCGTGTACTGACCGCATCCTGAGTACACACATACTGTGTATCACTGCAACAATGATGAGATGCTAAACCGCTGGAGGTCCGCAGAAACAAGACTTTTCTGGTTAACCTGATTTAAACCTTCTGTTGAAGGTAACAGCCTGCATGTTTATTCATTATTCCTCATACTATCATATGCTGTAGTAACATAGTTAACAGTATATACTATGTAAGTGAGATGTGGTGTTTAGTTTGGTTAAGACGATTATCTTACCTTGACAGCCAAAATACTGCTTTTTCTGCAGCAGGAAGTATCCATCTTTACAGGTTTCACATGCATGTCCACATGCATTAGGCTTACAGTGACACTGTCCACTTTTCTAAACAAACAGATAATCAGAATATAAGACAGAACAGAACTGTGGCTGAGCCATTCATTCAAAACTCGGTACGATAACAGCTTCATCTGAATCACAATTTGATTAATAGATGTGTATCAGTCACTGCAGGTGCTCACCTGTTCACACTCTCCAACACCACTCAGGGTCCCTTTCACATCACACCGACACTCTGGTATTAGACAGAGTCAGAGAGAGAGATGGGGGGGAGAGGTTGTGAAAGTATAAAGGTGGATCACCAGTGAATAGACTCTGATTGCAGGATTTTGTCACTTTCATGGGTGAAACACAACCGCACAAAACCCCACAGTCTTCACAGATCTGCACATCAAAGGTCCAGAGGAGCTTTACTGCCACAGCTTGCTTTCAACACAGTGAAAAGAAATTCCCCTTAATGTCCGGCCATAGTCCACCAGAGGCATTCTTAGGATATTAAAAGTTCTTTTTTTCCCCTTTATCTTCTTGTCTTCAGGCGTTGTGGTAGTGACAACATTCTTGTTCTGCAACATTAGCTAGGTAGCTGGCAGCCTGAAGCTGTTCCCTCTCTGGCTGAAAAATGGGAGCCACCTTATTATTCCCAAAATCAAGCATTTTCAGAGGATTAAGACAGAGTTATTTTTGTCTGGGTGTAGAATTCCAGAGGTATTGTTTTTAATGTGCCACTAGGTACTTATTACTACAAAGTCACAGCATGAAATCTTACAGGTTTTGCTTGCATCTCCACACTCACAGCAGTTAACAGGAATTTGCCTTTATTTATGTGTTTTTCCTCAGCTCCCCTCTTAGGGACAGGAAGGCAGATCATGCCTTGTTGACAGGGTTGTGTTGACATATCCACTGGGTAAGAGGGGCCAAGACCCATATCAGTGCCTTGTCAGATTGCTACTGATTCAATGCAGTGGGGAAAAAATGGGGTCAGTGATCTGAACTACCGGTAATACTCCTCGAGAAAATGAATTAGACAGGGGCACTTTTGGCTGACAGGAGGTCAACTAAGTATTTCCTTTTTTCCTATTTTCTTTCACAATTCACAAAATGAAGTCAAATAAAAGTTTTCCGTTATTTTTCAATTTCCGGTCACTTACCTATACAGCCACGAGAGTTGTCTGTATTTAGTTTCCAGTAGAGAGGTTTACACCTGTCACACAGGGTTCCCTCCACGTTTGCTAGGCAGCGGCAGGAGCCCTGAAATAACAGATAAGGTAGCTACTGTTGAATACCAGGTTATATTTGTTTAAAATCTAAATTGATTGAAATCAGTCACAAGCGCCTACATGTTGTACTGCAGAGCCAGTTTTCTGAATGACCGGAAATTTAAAGTTTTTCTTTTTTTTCAAACATAGGATAGAGTGGAGGGGCGACCATCCAGAAAGTCATTATTGTTTTTCTTCCTCTTTAAAGCTTTAGTGTGTAATTTCTTTTTAAGATAATTTTTTTCAGGCATTTTAGACATTTATTTCCATAGGACAGCTGATGACACAAAAAGAAAAGAGAGGGGGGAATGACATGCAGCAAAGGACCGCAGGTCGGAGTCAAACCCACGGCCGCTACGTCAAGGAGCAAACCTCTACATATGTGCGCCTGCTCTACCAACTGAGCTAACCCGGCCACTTAGTGCATAACTTTTTGATATTAATGAACGTCCGTTAAATATAAGTCATTGCCAAATGAGTTGATACAAAGTTAATTAAGACTATCAGCTCCACTCTCTGTATTTCTCAGCACGGCTATGTTCAGAAACTGGTGTCGTCCGACGACTTTTGCGCGCAGAAAAATCGAGTGAAGATAATTTCTTCTTCTGAAGAGTCCATCATGTTTTTTTATCCTCCGTGTCTTCCTTGGCTACTAGCAACTGCGGAGGCTGTCACGGAAGGCTTGTATCATGTGGACGCACCGACAGTTTTGTTGTCATTACTTAGAATTCCTCATGGGGGCGGCAGAAACTACGCACTATACCTTTAAAATGAAAGGAAGTCTCTTGGGGTGGCCTTTAGCTCACCCAGTAAGAGTGTTCGCCCCATGTTGGCTGAGTCGTGCAGCGGCACAGGTTCAAATCCGACCTGCTGCCCGTTGCTGCATGTCAACCTCCATCTCTCTCTCTCTCCCCCTTTCATGCCTATCCACTGTCTCTGTAATAAAGGGAAAAAGCCCCCCCCAAAAAAAATAATCTAAAAAAATGAAAGGAAGTCTCTTTTCCTTTTTTTTTTAAATTGCATTTACATTTCAGGGAAAAACACTTTGTTGTAAAATCTGCTGAAAGAAGTTTGAGCAGCACAGCTGTTATTAGTTATACAACGTGTAGGTAATGTACCAAAGGGCCCAGTGCTGGATTTAGACTGTGTACTTTTCTTATCAAGGTTAATAAAAACATGATCAAGGTTTGGCTTTGGTAAACAAAGAAGTTTATTGAGTAACATACCGTTCGAGGATCAGTGACCTCAGTTCCTGCTTGGTTACACACGCTGATGGGGGCTGGAAGCACAAAATGAATCCACAACAACAAGTCAAAAACATTAGTAAATCAGCTAATTGTATTGTTAATTTCTGCAGCGGACTATCAAGCATGGCTTGAAGATAGTAAAATATTCTATATCAAGTGGACATTACTAAATCCTGCCACATTAAATACCATTAGTCTAAATGCGATATGACTTAATTCATGAGTATGATGGTTCCTGATGTGGTTACCTGAGCACTGGGGGAACCTGAGTCCAGAGGCGCAGCGGTCACACTGCTGGCCCACCACCCCTGGGAGACACAGACACTGACCCGACAGTGGGTTGCATATGCTGCCGTATGAGCCTTCCTGTGAACATTGGCAGACTGGGGACAGAAACAAGTTGAAGTAAGAACTTCAAATGTGAGCCTGTAATTGTATCATCATAAGGGTTAGGTGAATCTGGTATGAAAAAAGGGTTTCAAATGAATCCAGTTTTTTTTTCTGTTTTCCAGAATCTGATTTCCTTCCGTGATTCCCAGTTGTCTATTCTTGGGAATATGATTCCCTAGAAGGAAGAAGTCCATATATTTCTCATGCTCCAGCTCTCTGTGAAACGCTGTGTCATGCAGAAGAGATTAACAAATAAATGCGGATGACAACATAGGGTTTTACGGGATACTGTGGGAGAAGGAGCATGTTTGCTCCACGGAGTCATGAGAAGAGGCCACAGTGAGCCCAGTGAAACCAGCAGCAGCATGTTTTTCCACCAGCACTAAGATCTCATGCACCCGACTGGTTTATCTGTAGTGGGAAGAGGGATCAAAGCCACTCACCAGCACAGTCTGGGTATCCATAATAGCCTGGTGCACATTCGTCACAATCCTGTCCCGCATAGTTAGGAAAGCAAACACACTGGCCATTTGGACTGCACACACCGTCAGCCACACCAGCCCCATCACAGACACACTCTGGAGGAAGAGAAAGAGGGTCATGAGCTGCTGCTTTTGCAAATTTGACAGTCGTTTTTTGTCGTCATTATTCCTCATTAGAATCAAAATAACCAGTTGTCATTTAGTTTTTATCTGCATAGGGCTGCAGGGTTCCTTAAAATCTACATAAAATCGGTTAAAGAATACCTAAAAAAAAAAACATTCATTCATATAAACATTGTGCGATTGTTAAAATTTCAGCTGGTGAAAATATAAAATAGATTCTGTTGGTCTAGGCTACTCAGGAAGTCATTTTAGAGTCTCAAGGTTCAAGTGTCAAAAGTCTTAAGCATAGAGTTTAAAATGGCCCAAAACCTAGCCCTGCTTGAAGTGTACTTGCTCCATAAACTAGTGCAAGCATGTTCATGCAGACAAAGGGACACTTTTGTCTAACAATAAAGCAAAAGCTCGCTGGACAAACTGTTAAAATTCTTTACACACCAACCTTTACTGTTCATCTGCAATTAGTCCAGAAATATCACTACTGGCTACATAGCCATATGGAAACAAATCCAACAAATTTCCTTTTTATGACATGCTGTCTTTGTTTACATGTACATCATAACCTCAAAAAATAAAGGTCACGTTTAATAATTATTTAGACAAGTTACATGAAATGCTCATTGGCATGGTGATTCTTTCTCACCCCGGCAGTTTGGGAAGGAGTGGTATCCTTGGCGACAGCGGTCGCATCGCTCCCCCTCCACACCCTGGCGGCACAGGCAGCGGCCTGAAGCATCGCACACCCCGTACGCTGTCCCTCTGTAGTCACATATACACTCTGTGCACAAACACATTAGAAAGTAAACCAATTAAATCCTAACTAATAGGAATTCAAATGAGTAACCCAGTTGAACCCTGAAGCCTGCTTATAAATGAGACTGAGCTCTTTATTTGGTCCAGCTGAATAACAGGGAATGACAAATACTTCCGTCAATTGAACTATTCTCATATTGTTGCACACAGTGGTACGGCTACACTGGTGCTCACGTCTTGCCAAGCCTCCCTTGGTATTGATATGTGAATAGACTTGGCATTAAGACAGGACAGCCACCAGAAAGACTGACAATGCTTTTGCCCCTAAGCAGCTCCAAAACATTATTAAAATCAGCTTTTCTAAAGCAGCTGATAAAATTCCTTCTCAGTCAGCTCACAGGGCACGTTCTTCGGACAAGTTAAAAGAAAGTTATTGTTTGCTTTAGATTCTCTGACAAATTATAAGACTGGACTAAAGGTCTTTGTTTTACTAGAAATGCCATATTACTAATGATGAGTTTTCCAGCTTAGGGGAAACCAGAAAAGGGAATTCATAACAACTAATAATAGACTGGTTAGTTCTCACAGTCCCAACGGACTATTGCTATCATGAGAGGAGAGAGGCCACTTGAACTTAAATCCCCAACCGACAGACATGATAATTTAAGACCATCAGATCTGATGTCACTGAGCAGCAGATTTACTCATTCAGACATTATATTATACAAGTATTTCAACTGTCGCATTCAACCCATAATCACAATATACTGCCAGTTCTGTTTTCATAAGGCCTACAAACATTGCCTGACCTTTAGTCGTGTCTATATACATTAAGCCTTTCTTGACTGCCCCTTGCCACATGTTCATAACATTTAACTCTACAAAAAAAACAAGTCAGACTCAGTGGTACCTTACATAGTCCTCCAAAGCAGTTTTTAACAACCTGGGCTGCCTGGAAGTAAATGTGACTCAGGTGACATAAAAGTAGAGGACTGCTCTGTAAAAAAGCTCTTAAAGAGGATTCAGTTTCAGTCTTTTATTTCTTTTTTTAAATACAGTAATGCAAATGAGAAGAAGCAATAAAAATTGGTTAACCGTGTAAAGACCTCTATAGTAGCACAACATATCAGGTGTAATCACACTCACGCTGACAGCTGGGTGAGCCAAAATAACCCATAGGGCAAGCGGTGGGTCCTATCCAGAGAGAAAGGAAAAGGATGGAGAAACAAAGAGGAACGAAATAGGATCAACAGTAGAAACATTTTAAATGGATTGTTTAAAGACATCTGTCAAGCTAAATTGTGGTACGAGACACTGCAACATCTCGTTGATTGAACTTACCCACAATAGGTCCTGCAGGGGATTTGGTGGTCGTCTGGTATACGGGATATCCTGATTGCAAAGGAAAGGCAACGGAATTAAGACATCCACTGATGGGAAACTGTGATAAAGTAAAACCCAGTGTCAACTTTATTTATCGCAGCAAACAAGAGAATGCAATGCTAGATAGATAGCGGCAAACATTATTAAAGGAATAGTTCAACATTTTGAGAAATATGCTCATTCACTTTCTTAGTGGTTTCAGTAATTTTAGATCAAGCCAGATAGAGCCAGGCTAGCTGTTCCCCTTTTTCAAGTCATTATGCTAAGCTAAGCTAACTGCTACATATCTAGCATTAACAGACAAAAGAGTAGGATCAATCCTCTCATCTAACTTTCGGTAAGAAAGCAAATAAGTCCCAAATAATTTAAAGTGTCAAACTATTCCTGTAACATTGTGATCCCTATATGTATCTTATATGTAAGAATCATAGCCTTCTACCAGCAAAAAACTAAATTGACTTTGATCTACTGTATCACACATAAGTTGTAGAAATTTCATACAGTGACACAAAACAGCAGAGAAGAGTCTCTTGAAACCCAGACAGCCTCCTAATGACTGTCTCGGCATGTTTAGACAGTTTGTCAGTGCTAACAGCCTGGAGATGAGAGACCCAGTTTTAATAACTTCTAGTGCTAAATCTATCTTTTGCTCATAAAATGCCAAGAAGTGTTCAGCCTACAATTAATTTCACGTTATATGACATAATAAACATTACACCTGGGGCAGAATACATATGTGTTGCTTTTTCATGTATTATAGCTGAATAAAACAAGCATGAATGTTAAGGATGATACCACAGGTCAATCAAAGTGGTTTACAGTGAAAGATAGAATTAGGATTAGGGAAAAAAGAAATGTAACTATATACATGGATATGGTGCCTCTCTATGACCCATTATATGGACTAGTTAAACTAATTCAAGTTAAATTTAAAGTTTTAAAACATAAATGTCCCCTCAAAGAAAACAAGTGACCGCCAGTTTAGAAGTACAAATTCCAGGAACACAGAAGCTGAATGCTGTAGCAAGTTCAACTAGAGACCTTAGAAAGGATTTATGTCAGTCAAAGACTGGAAGAAAAATACTCAAAAAGATGGAAGATGAAAGACTGGGTGGCTTATCTCTACGCCCTGGCAGACACATGAGTCTGTAGCCAGATCAGAATGAGATAAGATGGGGAAATTCTCCTTGTGTGTCTAATATCTGAGTTTATTTGTTTGGATGAAGGTGTGGCATGTCGAACAGTTAGTCAATACTGTAGCATGTGCATACATCCTCCTGCATGTAGCCCTGCAGCGTTAAAGACATACTTCTGTGATTATATAATAATAACAAGTCCAAAAAAGTTGTATTCCTCCCTCAAGGGGAAAACTGACAGACTGAAACACAAAAGGACCAAAAAGGGGTGAACGTGAAACTGATTCCAGACGTCAAAGAGTTCATCTGACTGCGTATACCTTGATACACTGAGCTCCCAAACGCAGACACATCATTTTATCAAATGTTATAGTTGTCTCTGTTGTCCATGATTCAAAGGGACAAGGGTAAGGGTAAAGCTAAATTGGGAATCTTGTATGTGATAAGAGAAAAAGAAACTTACGAATGCACTGAGGGTAGTAATAGTATCCCTCAGCACAGCGATCACAGTTTTCTCCAGTAAATTGTGGCTTGCAGATACACCTTCCAGACCCCATTTCACAGCCGGCTGTAGTCCTTTCATCACACCTGCAGGCTGGTGGAGTTGCAGTTTATCAATTAACATTTACAGACAAATGTGCACCTTCAGATGCATCGATGCAGGCTTTTAACATGGATGTCCATGTGCATAAACACCTCAAAGAATTACTGGTTGTGGCTAGGGCTGGGTACCGAATTCAAGACTTTTTAGGCACCGCCCGAATTGCCTCTAAAGTATCGAGTATCGAAAAATGCCTTGTCATTCAAGACCCAATTTCAATACCTAAGGAGTAAATCGCATCAGCGTCAGTGACCCAATAAGCATGCAGCATCCTTCTACCAAGATCTAATAATGCTGGTGATTGGCTGTCTAACGTTACACGTCATAGAGACACGCAGGAAAAACAAGCACAGAGGTAGGACTCACAAAGTAGGAGCTGAAAAATAAATAAAACGATTTGTGACGTAATGTGTAATGTTGTAATTTCTTTTTGTTTTATAAAATTGGCATCGAAAAAAGTATTGTTTAGGAACTGGTATCGAAGTCACGGTATTGTTATCGGTACCAAAATCTTTTGAACGATACACAGCCCTAGTTGTGGCAAAAACACATTTACTTTTGCCAAAATGAACGCCTTCTTTTGCTAAGCTGAATTAACTGAATTTGTGGATTTGATGGTTTACTTTTCAAAGTCCTCAGGGCAACCAGTTTAATTCCACTACTTTCTAATGTCCAAACACAACTGGCAGCTATTTATATGGTGAGCAACAGCCACGGACTATTAAAGTAATGTGAACAAGAGCGGAGCCCAATTTAGCAATAATATAAGCAGTGGTGCCATTGGTGCTTGTGCCATGATGCCATTTGTGTCCGTCTCAAACAAGACAATGATGCCTCTCTGTGAATATAACACTGTTTTGGCTTCACTTGTTCATCATACATACTGCAGGTCAAATACCTACATGGTGAGACGTTATATTTCTATTACGTTATCTAGTGCTATAGCCTGGAAATTTGACAGATGGCAAAGTTCAACCCTAACAAGTTATATCCTCGTAACATGCTTTCATTGCAGCTGCAGAAACTGATTTGAACTGATATCTGAAGAATTTATATCCATGTAATATAATTTCCACATCCATGTTTAGAGATACAAAATGAAAACAGATTGCAGCACTTGCACACAACGATCAAAAAATGAAGTAATAAAAAAAGGAGAATTTCAAATTGTGCATTACAATGTTACATCAAATCAAGGGGACAAACACAGAAAATGCAACTCACGTATGCATCCGGTGGGAGACTCGGGAGGTACTCCATAAGGTCTGTAGAAACCTTCAAGGCACTGCTCACAGTTCACTCCAGCAGTGTTGTGCTAAAGAAGAACACACAAATAATGTGTGAGCCATAACTCTTACATAAAGAGCACAAGAGTCGTCAATGCTCTGTAACTTAGAATATCTCGTTTTTGACAGAACACAATGCTTTCATACACTCTTTGCATCTGTATCATCATCCAGAGGGACACTTATACTTATCCTGAATAAACGTTTTTTTTTTTGTGACGAAAGAAAATTAAACAAAATCAATTTCTTAGGAGTAGTAAGAGCAAATGGAAAAAAAGTTTGTTTCAACATCACAAACCCAAAATGGTGCAGCAGTATCAAATGCTCCATAGAGGACTCCATAAAGATACACACAGACAACATCGTATTTTTCTCATTTTTTTTATACCCTCCACCTCTCCTACAACCACACACAGGAATCAGTTTAGACTTGACATGCATTTCATACCTGGCAGTTGATGCACACTCCTCCTCCGTCGTACCTTCCAAAGGTGTCTAAACTTGCTCCCCTCTTTTCCACCTCTTGGTCATAATAACAGTCAAAGGCATGGGAGAAACACTGGCAGGCTGAGGAGGAAACCCCCGAGACAGACACACACACACACACACGCACGCACACACACACACACACACACACACACACACACACACACACACACACACACACACACACACACACACACACACACACACACACACACACACACACACACACACACACAATTACTCTATACGCCTCAGCAGACTACCCCTGTCAGTATTTAAGCACCTTAAGCTACTCATTCTCCCAAAAAAGAATTTTATGTCTGGGTGTTAAGTATGAAGAGAAACTATAAAATCCAAATTAAACAAGAAGGCACATCCTCTTCCTATACCACCCCTGTCTCATTAAAGTTTATGAATGGTTAGGGTGCCACTTCATAAGTGCACTAATTAGAGTCTTTTTCATCTTTCTCTCTCTTTTTGTGGCTGCTACAAGGTCATTTTTCATGAAGGGAAAATTTGTCAGCAGTCCAAAGCAATTAGATTCCAGTTGACACAGGCTCTGCTGGCTGACTGGATGGCTCGCCGATAAACTGGCATGGGGGACTATCTGGCAGGCTGGCGTGGGCCTGGCTACCTGGCTGACTAGCTGGCTAAGCTGACAAAAAAGCTGTTATCCTGGAGCTAGTATAACAAAACAGCTGTTATCCTGGAGCTAGTTGTGCACTGTGCTGCATACATACCATATGAGGAATGTCCTCTCAACTCTTCAACTGAGGCTCTCTACAATACCATAACAGGGCATCCACAACAGGGCTTAAATATCAAGAGGACACTTCAGTCTGCTCTGGGGGCCATAATTTATGGAGCCAGCAGCGCGGGGAGAAGCAGATTGTGGTTTTGTTTACATATTGAATGAACCATTGTACATGGACACTTACGATGACACTCATTGGAGCTGTCAACAGTCGCGACACGCCATGGCTTCTGGTTAAAGCCTGGGCAGCAGCGGTCACATGTCTCACCGCAAGTGTTGTGTTGGCACTCACACTGGAGTCTACAGACAGGAGATGAGACACGTTATGGATTTAGTAATGCTCACATTTTAATTTGCGACAAAACCAAAACTTTCTTAAACCTACATTCATTTACGTTGTTACCCACTTGGGGGCAGCAGAGCAGGCTGTACACACAGACATATTCTTACCTTTTCAAGGTGTTATGGCAAACAGTTGTCTATTTATACAGCGGACACAACATTAGTATTCATTTGGAGTCAATGTTTCAGATAACCTGATGAATGTAAGTCCAACATTCTACTTTTAGCTCTATTTTGGTCTCCACCAACTCCTAGAGTAGAATCTGACTCTTTAGCTGCCAGCTAGCTAGTGCTAACTTTGTCTGTCTGTCATTTGGTGTTGGGCAAATATCAGATCTGTTTTCTGAAAACAGTGAGACAGAACCAAAACAGTAAAGCTGTGAGCCAAAAAAAAAAAAAAAAAAAAAATACAATGAGCTGAAAGACACTAAAACGCTCTGTATTGTTGAAGTGAACTGCAGAGTCAGGTAATAATTATGTGTGTTTGTCACTCCAAACAACACTTTTCACATTATGCAAAGTCATTTCATCCATTGTTAATATAAAAACATTGATAGGAGCAGCTTTAAGCCAATGGGAACATTCATTTAAAATGAACCAAGTTGGTAGTAAACAATAAATCAACAATGAAGCATCCATGAATGCTATGTTGTTCTGTTGTTAGCTGTTCAGAATACAGAGGGCAACAGAGCAGCACTTTATCACACATCTTGCCCTTTTACCAACTATTTACAACGTCGCAGCCAGTAAACAGAGTAACTAAAATAATCTGCTCCCTTTTACAATGGTGATGTCAGTGTAAAAACATATGAGGTAATTGCCCTTCCTCAGAAACAATTCACTATCACTAAAATCACTAGATCTGGCAGCATCTCTGTGGTCTTTGCCTCTATGTTTTCAGCATTAAGTCATCTCAGTACACTGGTTATACACAGCAGCCCATTGTACAAGAAGACTTTTCACTGCTGTTAATGAATAAACACATGAAATTGATTTACTGGTTGAAGCTATACTTCAAAGTTAACTTTTGAAATGCTTATAAGGAACCAGTTCAGGTTATAATTAATGAGTGATGAAAAATGCTTCAACCAGAGCTTTCCACACAGAAGTATTGTGTCAAATATGCATAGCATTGCATAATATAATAAAGAGCATTACTAACCTCTTTGGGTTGTCCTGGTTACGCCCCTCACCACACACGTGTGCATGCCCATGGCAAACACAGCGTCCGCCAATGCTGATGTCTTTGATACTATAGTAATACTGTCAACAAATAGGGGAAACGTTATCAACAGCTATGTTATCTGCAACATCACCCACACTAGAACAAATGTCTGACTTTGCTTGGCAGAAGAAGTGAGTCACACATTTTGACTAGTAGAAACTTAAACCATGATCCATGGGCCGAGGCTAGCTTTATGAGGTGAATCAGTGCATTATAAAAAAAGACATAAGATAAGACTGAACATCACTGAGCTATTCTCAGCATGTCAAATAAAGATGTATTAATGAGCTGTTTTGGACATAAATGCTGAGGATAGATTTCTGGAATTCCATCTTTAAGAGATTTACTTTATACTCACGAAAAGCTATGGTACAGGATATCCTGATGCTACAGATTTTTTATTAACATACATTATCCTGCTGTAAGGAGAAATGTCATATTATGCACCTGCAGTCCTAGCTGTCTCTGCAAAAGGAATTATTATGATGACTGGACAGACAGATATGGCATTAGGCTCTGACAAGGATGAATGTGTGAGCAGAAGGGAGCAAGTCAGTGTGTTTGTGTCAGTAAAAAGGAAGCTGGAGGGTAGGTGGTGCAGAGTTGTAAATGTGGCTTGCCCAAATGGGAAACAAGAGTCTGCCAGCATGACACCTTTGTGTGATGTCGTACAGTATGTGCCTCACCCTGCGTGTCACGGTGGGATCTCTCTGGGTCTTGGAGATCAGGTGGCCCAGCAAGGTGTTGGTGCGGAGAAAGCGCAGGCGAATGTTGGTGGCCTTTGTGAAGTTTTGCAGCACTGGCGAGTAGGTGAAGTTTTTGGACCCCGGCCGACCGTTGACCAGAGACACCACAATCTAGACGTCACAAATGTATTTATTTCACAAGACTGTTTCTGATACCTCATAAAATATCACAATTTTGGTATAGTTTTCCTAGAACTTAATATGGTATTTTACCTCTCCGTTCTCCAAAGGGACAATCCGTGAGTAGTCTGTGGTGCAGATCTGGTCATCATCATGCACTATACGAGCATTGGGCTGCTTTCCGAACTTTTCAATACACTCACGCTTTGAATCTGCCAAAAAGAAATGTTTTAATTAAAAGCCTTTTAACCTCTCACACCATGTTCCATTTATTTTTCATTTTAATGTAAAGACAATAATAATATCCCATGGATGACTTCTGTAAAGCTACTCTCTATGCCAATTATTATAACACACCAATACTTAGTTAATGAAACAGTGACAGTTGTTGTGTTCAGGTGCTTGCAGTCTGATATGTAAGTCAGCTGCCAAAATATCTCAAACCCAGAAGGCATCATCTTAAATGGATTTATCAGGATTTAAAAAATGAAAATAAGTTAAATATGTAATGTTTGAAATGTCTTGCATTGATACGTGTGTTTTTGTGCTATTGTTATTTGTACAATTATAGGATGAGTAACATCCAATTACAACATTTGTGAAAAAAGAAACAAAGCCAAAAAAAGCATTACATATTTGTGAATGAATGATGTGAGCTGTTTAAGAAGTGGAGTCTCTGCACGAACATGAACTTGGATCAAGTAAAAATGATAGCAAAGAGAAACTCTTATATTATAAATCTGATGAGTCACAGCTGTGTCTCCTGGCAATCTGTGTGCACAGGTGCCTCCCGGATATTAGACTTATTAGACAGCTCAGATGTGCCAATTCAGCAAATCGGGAGTATGTTTTCAGGTGTGAAGTTCAGGTAATTTAGATATTGTATGAAATAACAGGCGTGGAAATTAAGTTTGAAATATACTGCATACCACCATTTGCCACTTTTTACATAATATTTTCCACCAAAGCATAAACGTTTTAAGCCTGACATTTATCCTGGAATTCATTCAATGTTCTGTGGTTATTTCTGATTTCCTCCACACAACCAAAAACACACACACTTCCTGTCTTAAATTCTTAAGCAGGCTGATCATTCTGCCAGGATCAAATGTGTGCTATTAAACAAATTCTAATCTATCCTCACTGTGGGTCTTTTTCAGAGCAGACATTCTGACTTGTCATGGCAGGAAAGACACAGGGGTAATTAATAACGATAATAATGGCTGCATTCCATTCAGCAGTGCCAGTCTTGTACTCTACATGATGGATCTCTGGCATAGCTTAGCAGGTCATTGTTAGTTACACCTGTGCATTTCCTTAAATAGAGTCAAAACGTCTGCCATAAAAAAGCTCGTTTTTTTTAAAACAAAATCTGCTAATTATGATTTAACAACTGTTTATTACAAATACAAGATAATCCCCCATATCTGTGTTTTTGTGATTCTAACAGGATTTTGTTAATGAGTGGTTGCTGTTGTTGTGTTTTTGCACTGTACTTCTTATGAATCATTTTCCAATGTCTTCTGTGTATTCCAAACACACCATCTGAATAGAAATCCTGCTACCACGTGCAATAAACAAAAAGTGTAAAAGCTGTCATCAAGTAGGAATCAACATGGGACGTACATTTACTTCAAAAATACAAACATGCATTCCAGATTTACTAGATTAACCTACAAATCACTGACAGTTGGGGAACTGGCAGGTTATATGTGTAAGCAACTTTTACTTTTGATTTCCAGCCCAAAATCTGACCATCTGACTTGTTTTTAACAATACAATGAAAACTGTAATGTTGCAGAAAGACAATCACAAAGGAACTTACGTGCAAAATACTGCCAGGGTATGAAGGTGCTGCCGTTGTCTACAGAGCGCTCGAGCACCCAGAGGTCAGGTCGAGGTGAATTAGCAAACTTGAGGAGGACGTACGCCACATGGAAGAGCTAAAAACCAGAACACAAAGAGCAGGCTAAACAAAAAGCAGTCACTGCTCTGAACGGATTTTGGCATTATGATGTAGTTTCCTGTGCTCTCATTGCTCCATCAAGTAAGGCCCCAGTCTTGGCCGCCAGCTCTGACAATACCCTTATTTCCTTTCTTGTGAAAGCCGGGGCACAACATCAGCTTTGTTGTTGTATCTCTGCAATCGCCACAGAACTAACTAACTTTAATTAAGATTTTGCAATCACAATGAATCAGGGCCAAGGCCTCCTGCTCTGAGCTTTTATTCTCTCAGCTTGACTTCAGCCATATCTGTGTGGCCATACAGCAATCAATTCACCAACATTTGTTAGCATAAAGTCAATAAAAGTGGTGCAGGTGCAGCCAGGTTAGTGAAAAGACATCAGCTAAGCCCACATGATCCGTGTCTATTCTCTGAACTCTCTATCATCACCTTTCATCAGAATATACAGTCCATACAAGGGCAGAAAATGATGCCAATGATTGTTTCTGCCAACACTGAGCTTTCTGTCAGGCTCAGCGCAGTATGTTTCCTTTGCAGTTCATCAGCATCCTCATCAAGCCCTAAAAGCGGGTGACTTCAGCTTGATTGAACATTGTACATGGAGAAGTAATTTGTGATAGTCAAAGCTGTCTTTGTTATCATCTGGCATGGACTTGACGTGGCTTGGAATTTAAACCCTGTGACACCAACCTGCACGTGACATCTACAGTGTCAACAAAAAGACTCACCTCCACCCGACCACCACACCCCTGTCTTGTTTCTGTAATGCTGAAACAGAGTTTATCTCCATGCAATTTCAGTGTTGGCTTACATCCAAAAGCAACATTTATTTCATGTTTTAAAAACAGGGTACTATAGGCATATTTGCTGAACCTATGGTACCTGCCCTGAGGATTGAAGTGATGAATGAAAACATAACAAATGCATAAACTATCGTGTGCTATTGAAATAAAAGACATGTCTACAGACTGTCTTCTCTTTGAGAAGGAGGAAGGCAGGCCCACACTCGTCTAGCATCCCTCAGCGCCTTGATGAAAACCCCCAGCGGGCATTTGAAACATTCAGATTGTCTCTCCTTGGATTAGGCAGGGAGCTATGCTAACACGTATATCAAAGCAAAGTAAAGAGTATTGGACTGTGTCAAGAAGGATCCACAATTATCTTGATTGACTTCTCCCCCCAACCCTGAAACGTAACGGCCCGAAGTTCAAGGAGCTCTTGCGTTGATGGATTGTGAGAGAGCTCAAAGGTCAGCTGGGGAACTGTCTGGCCATTTTCTCTGAAAACTGTCAACAATCCCTGATAACAAAAAAACTAAATCATTAGGTTGCAAATAGACTTTTTTGACTGTCCTTTAATCACTGTTGTCATTGAGCAAAACAATCAATCTATAAGTAAATAAAATAGCTTAAAACGCCTCTCTCTTTAACTTTAAATGGGGTGTGTCTTGAAATTAATCAGAACACACTTCCACCCACATGCAACAGGATGTGCAAAAAAGGGTTAGTGGGCATGCAAACAAGATGTAGGCTGTCACCCATCTAAAAACAGAAGCAAGGCTATTTCAGAGGAGCTGCCTTCTATCAATATGCTAGTTCCGCTGAAGAACAGGAGGAAGTTTAGTTCGCACGGGCTGTGATGACGTCAAGGGAAGGCCGGGGAAAGGGAGGCAGGAGAGCAAGATGGGGGGGAGGGTAAAAAGGGTAGGGGTGGCTAGAGACGTGCTGGCTGGCATCCGGACCCATCTCAGATTCCAAACATAGCGCCACATTCCCCTTCCCTCCAAATGCCCCCAAAGCAGAGCATGCCACTGCTTTCGGGAACCTGTCACAGACAGCAATGCGCAGCAGTGAAAATCTCCTCCACCACTTGTTATGGGTACAGATAAAGATGGTAACAACTAGAAATTCTCCTGGTTTCCAAGAAGAATAACAATGTCCTCACCCATAAAAGAATTCCATTCCTGTCCTGGTACAGTACAGACACCAAAATGTGTTCTCTCTGGGGATTTGTGGGGTTGGCTAGTGGCACTTTTGCAGTAGTCTGCAAGTCATTCAACCAACATGTTTTAGCACACATTTGTTTCAGAATGGGTGGGGCTTTACCTAGTGCTGGCTGGGTATCATTAGAAATACTTTTGCCAATATGATAACTACGATCAGACAAAAGCATTTGATGCCAACCTTTTGTAATGGACATTTCAGTTACTACTAAAAACATACTGATGTTTGGTATTTGCCTACTGGTGAGGAACCAACGGTGATACTGTTCTGTGTTTTGTTCACTGTACATACTGTACAAATTGTATTACTAGTAAAATTGAAATTTTTTTTTTTTTTTTTTTTAAACTTAAATAAATCAGAAAAGACTAAAATAGGCAATCCAACCACTTCTTATTTCCTCTCACTCCTATGGAAACTGTGTACATTCTGTGATCTAGACACTGTGAGACAAACCTCATGCATCCAACTTTACTTAATTCACATCTAGCCTGACTGTGGTGATGCCTTTCACTGTGGTATCTAACACTGACTTGATGCCAGTAACTGAGTGATGGTGAGAAGAATCCTCCGGAAACAAACCCAGTGAGAAACAGACAGCATGATCTTGGAAGACAGAGCCAGTCCTGGCACGGCGTCGCTTAATTTCAGGCCTGTCTCTCCAACTGTGTGCTGCCAGTCTAAACAGACACTCTTGAAATATGTCCAGCACCTACGTATTGTTTGCAGGGAGCCTGAAATACCACGATGGCATGCTAAGCGCACCAAGGAAGGATTCCAGTGGCGTACAAAGACATGAAACAGATTGACATGCTTGTGGCAAACACACTTGGAATAACACTTGAGCAG
The DNA here is from genome assembly GCA_023631565.1 of Gymnocephalus cernua. Taxonomy (NCBI): domain Eukaryota; kingdom Metazoa; phylum Chordata; class Actinopteri; order Perciformes; family Percidae; genus Gymnocephalus; species Gymnocephalus cernua. The sequence goes on along the minus strand of CM042436.1, from coordinate 19,987,750 downwards.
AGCAATCTTCTGCCCATCCCTGCATCTGCAGCCCTTAGGCCTTAGACAACAGTGTTATGCCAAGATGTTTAGTGTAGGAGGCTGTGGGTGGGTGTCAAAAAGGTCAGGGGTTGAGCTGTGGCAGGTATGGACTGTTTGACACGTACCCTCTCAACCTCCCCACCCCATCTCAAATTCCTGACCTTGCCCCCCTATAATAGTGTCAGTATCCAGACCTCCTCCAACCTTTCAATTAACACAACATGGCAACACAGTCAACCAAGTCCCTCATGACCAAACACCATTTTAACAACAGCATATTACACTTGTTGCAACGTGTAGCCTAAATGCTTTCTGAAAAAACACACTCATGAATCTTTTGACCCCTGGCATTTCATGCCTAATGGGTATTTGCGTGTGTGTTATCATTTCTGGATTATTGACCCCTGACTGTGAAACTGTACAGTTTGTGTGTGTGTGACAGCTCAAGAGTGATAAATGTGTACCTTGAAGTGTAAACTGCAGCAGCACTGCTTCACTCTGGTAAGCAAAAACCTAATATTATCATACCGAATGTTTAAAAAGAACAAGACTACTGTTAGCAATGTGGCGACGACGCACATTGAGACCCTTAGTTATTTATTATTCTTGGCGTGTTAAGACCATTTCAAATAATATATAAAACGTGTACATTGGAAATGGTTACCAACCCTGCCTTTAAGTCCTGTTCCACCATTGACAATTTAAAAAAAAATTTAAAGATCCACCTTTCACTTGCTTGTAGTTTAGTCTGAGGCTGCCCCATGGCAGTTGGTTGTTGGTTTTGTTCTATTTTTCATAACTTCGACTTAGTAATTCTACTTGTTTTCTTTTTTTTTTCTTTACTATGGTTTTACCAAGCCAGTTGTTTTAGGTTTCTATTTTAGTCGTGCCTTCTCTTTATTATTGTTTTATTGTATTACATTATGTATTATTTCCTTTGCTTTTATGCACCTTTTATTTTTTTAATCATGTATACCTGTACTGATGCAGATCCTAACCCATCTGCCTAGACTGAAAAGCACTTTGGGTCTACTCCTGTTGTTTTCAACTGTGCTATATAAATAAAACTGACTTATCTGATTGCGTGACCCTTTGCCAGTTGCTCTTGCTGCCATGCCTGCCACGTGGATCTCTTCAATTATAATCTCTTTGTTTTAATCAAATTGAGTGTACTGTAAAGTGGACTGGTTAGGAATTTCTCCCAGCCTTCTCAATCAGAAACTATAGTGCCTGCAACAATTACTGTTTCTTTATTTCATAATCTATGTATTTGATATTATAATGGTATTGTTTTGCCCTAATAACAGGTGTTGTGTGCTATCATGTGAAGATGAGATGTGTAGACACAGTACATAACATCTAAAATGTATATCTAATCGTATCTGATGTTAGGCAGGCAGGATGTAAGCTAGCAATCTAACATCAATAAGTACATTTTCCGCAAGTGCAGTCAAGAAGCAGATATTAAATATCCTAATCCCAAATTCCAACCAAAGGGCACCACAGAGCCAAGAGGAGTAAATCTACAGTGAGATCAGAATACTGACTAATAGAAGCCATCTGACCGAGCTCCTGGGAGTCAGTCTGATGTGAGATCAGAGGAATGCAATTCAAAGGAGAGGAGGCATCACCTTCTGTTGGAGTGGATCAGCCCTGCCAGACAGAGCATACTGCAGCACAGTGGGGTGGACCAGTTGGCCTCCAGTTTGTAACAATGCAATGTACAACTGTTTGTCTGTGTGCAACAGGTGGTTGGTGGATGGGGAGAGGAGTAGTCTGGTGTATTTTTCTCTGTCTCCATGACAGAATTAGTTATATGGTGACAAAGAAATGTTGGCCAAAAGTCAAAAAAGACTTGTAGGTGTAACAGAATACATAGAGTATATACACATCTCTACTTGTAAGCAATCTTCACATTGTAAAAGCCTGAGGTGCAGCTGCTCAAAAATTGTCTATTTGCTTTTCTGCGTTGAACAACACGTTTGCCTGTTTATGAAATGTCATATTAACCTTAAGAAGCAATGCAGAGTTCAAAATAACAAAAAGTATTTAGGATCAATTTCAAGTCTTAGGAGTTGATAAACAAGTATTTTCCAATTCTTTTTGTTAGTTACCTTGCACAACAGCTGGATTCTCACAATATTTTGTGTGTGACAGCTGCAACTGTTCGTTCAAAACAACAATAGCAGACATAATATACAGATGGTTCATCCAATCACCTGCCAGGTATTTTTTTGAAAGTGCCCGCCCTTTTCCAATGACGGCTTCTTAGATGGTTCTGTGTTAACACACCATCTGGTGTGTCATTAGGTTAATATGTTAGCAATACTCTCGATTCAATTATGACTCTTTGCTGCAATTGGTTCAAGACCAAAACATTTTTTTCACTTAAACACATTGAGCACGAAACAAAAGATTCAAGATTTCAATGTTTCAGTACAACATGTGTAGGAAACTATTGCAATATTATTCTGATGCAGTATTTCCTCCACCTCTTGGATAACTTCTTGGTGTACTACAATTCATGAAACGGTCATTTCATATGGGTCTAGGAAAACTCCTGCTCTCCAACACATCCTATTACATCAATGCCTGCGTCAGTAAACCTCAAACCAATGATTAGCATTTCCACATATGACAAAGGCCTTAAAAAGGTGGACAGATCACACGTTAACCCCCACAAGCTTTTCCACATCGGAGCTCCAGATTTAGTAGGAACTGCAGTCCGACAGGCCGCAGTGATGCCAGACTGCTATGCTACTAACTAGCACGAGGTGTAGTAGTAAATAGCTGCTGGATGGCCTGGCGCCTCAGGCAGCCCGGCTAAAGATGGGCACTTACATCACCTCCATCGTCACCACAGCAATAGGCACATGTCTAACAGCCAATCTTGTCTCTAGGGTCAGACCGAGCCAGCTGCACCGAATGGACAAACCTTTATTATCAAGCATATACAACAAAATAAGATAGATTTTCAACTGAAATGTAATGTTCTTTGTCTCAGATTACATATTCAAAACACATGACACCTGAATTAGGATTACAGCCTCCATATATTTAGTAACCACCTGTTGTATGATATGGACGGATGCGGCAACAAGCAAGTGCGCACAAGATCATACATGCATGCATGCAAGCAAGCATCATAAAACAAGGGAAAGTGGAATGTTTTCAGTCTGAGACTTGTGTGTTTTCTGTTTAAGTACTTTCTCACCACCAAATTACACCACCTCTCCATTTCTACCCATTTATCAAGTGAAAAGAGAGGGGTCAGGTCACTTTCAGAGAGGCTTAAAAAGAACCAAACCTTTGTAAGAGTCTGAGAGCACAGAAAGGATGTCACACAATACCGCCTAGAAGGATTCTAACACAAAAGGGGGCGACGGCTGCAAATAAAACATTCAAACCAACTTTGGCGGAAGGTGGACCCCTGAGAGAGGGGATTTGGTTCCAGGGGAATGTCTCTAAAATTGAGTTCTATTGAGTTGAGTTTTGAGCTTTGTCTCTTGACGATTGCAGAACTGTGAACCAGATCATGTAAATGTTCTTGCACTTACTCACATCCCTTACCAAGTAAAAAGCATGTATATCTAAAATAATAGTCTGCTAAGCAAATAACCTATAATGCACAGATAAACAACAAGATATTCTGCAATCAGTCCCATTAAAGCCACAGAACTACCACACACACCACAACATCATCATCAACAACAACAACACAATAAACACCTGTCACCTACAGATATAATCCATAGCCTTAACATTTATATAACATGCCAGTTAACTACATTGAACATCAATCCAGCAAGTAATCAGAACATAATTTAAACCAATAATGTCTGATGTTCATTTAGTGACTGACGCCCACCAATCAAAAGCATCTCAGTCTCATCAGATGAGAGACCGAGAGCAGTAAGCCCTGGTATGTTTGTCTCACATGGTCTACTCTGGGCTCACTCAGGCAGATAAGCACATGTGGTCAGGGCTCCTAAAATACATTCCCCAGAAAAAAAGGAGTGACTGGCTGTTTGATATGTGGTGTAAATGTTTACCAGAACAATGGCTTGCCTACTGTGTTCTGTAAATAGTTTAACAGGGGCAAACGTTCCTGGAAAAGTAGCCAGTATTTTGGTGGGCACAGCTATCTATAATGGGATGGACAAGAAAGGTTTTACTGGTTCTTGACATATAGATTAACAAAATGGCGAAGAGATAAACACATACAAGGCAAAAGCTGTTTTAGTGGAAATCATTTAAGATATGATTTGTGCTCCCACAATTATCTACTTACCTCAAATTCGCTCATTATGAGCCAAATTATTCTAGAAAGTAAACAAGGCATTTACGCCAAACACCATCTTTATCTATACAGAAACCAAATGAAGATTATTGAGCTAATTTCCTGACTCAAGGTTGGATTTGTCACGAGTCAAAAGCCAAAAAAATCACAAAAACAAGGAGCACTTAACCTATCTTGCATTGATCTGTCTGGCACAGGCCTTATTCATTGGAGATTTCTGAACTGGAGGCAATTTAGAGAGTGATCATGTCACTAGAAGCAGTCAGCCTCTAGACTGGTAAATGAAAGTCACACCAAGATTTGAAGATAAGTTGCTTGAATGAAAACAAGACTAAGAGCCTACTGCCCTGCTAGCAGCTCTGATAGGCTGTAACTTTTAGCTGCAGCTGTAGTTCCAATGAGACAACCTGTAGGGGGACGGACAGGTTGTCTCATTGGAACTACAGTTAGAGCTAAATGTTACATAGCGTTGCTTTAAGCACAACGGTGCTTTGAGCTTAATGCTAAAATCACCAAGCTAACATGCTCACAATGACAATAGCCTACAAAAGTGCTGAGGTTTAGCAGGCATACTGTTTACCACGTTCACCATCTTAGTTTTTGAGATATTTCAGTTTGGAGCAAAGTGGTAGACCCACATACCGACATCGCCATCCATAGAGCCATAGGCTACCGCTGGTTGGGAAGGTTTTATTTCTAATAATGCTTAAAATTGTATTTTATGCCCCGTTTTGGTGAATTTTCTCTCACAAACTGAGTTCAAATCGAGTTCACTTTTGGTCAAATTAGTCTAGCTTTCAACTTGGCAGACGATGCTTCAAACAATCCTCTATAACCGGAAACAGCTCTGTCAAAAAAGGCCTCTCTCTTTGAACCCCTCATTTTAACATAAACATCAACTATGCCGTTATCTAAAATATCTACTGAGAGGTATATAGACAACAGCAGAACAGCCACCTGCGTCGGTCTTGAAAGAAACCACAGAACCCATTCAGTCAGGTCTAGCCCACATAGTTCATTTATCCTGTGGATTTGTAAAGAAATCTACAAAGCTATCAAGCTTCACATGGAACAGTCAAACAACTTGACAGCTCTAATGCATGAGATTGCATTTGTAAGGTGGAATAAAACAGTCAAAATTTAGGACGATGCCTGAAGAACAAAAAACTCCTTTCAGTCCCAAATCATAACCTATTTCAGACATAAACAGCCTTTCTCAGTGATAAATATATACACATTCTGTGGTTCTTTTCTCTCTCTGTTGAGTTTGTTGATATGATCATACACCAGAGGTTGGGATGCTGCCAACTAATAAAGTTCTCATTAGTAAATCACAAATCTGTCCCAAACTTGCCAGGTGTTTTCTCACAGCATCCGTTTTTCTGCTCTGAGGATTTGAGTGCTAAAACAACCGTATGACAAGCAATGGTGACGGGTGAGTACTGTTTACAGTCTTGGTGGTTGCATCAGATGGCATGAAGAGAAAAATGTGTGACAGGTGTGTGTGTGTGTGTGTGTGTGTGTGTGTGTGTGTGTGTGTGTGTGTGTGTGTGTGTGTGTGTGTGTGTGTGTGTGTGTGTGTGTGTGTGTGTGTGTGTGTGCGTGCGTGTGCGTGTGCGTGTGCGTGTGTGGTTGAGGTGGTGGTGTTAGTAAGACGGTGTTGTGCAGTTGGTAGTCACCATCAGAGATCTAGCCACGCTCTTTTTAGCACACCATAATACAATAATTCTACTTTCCCGGCTCCGAAATAAACTGAGCATTACCACATATTAGAGTCAGACATCCCTACAGGCCCTGCATGTGTCCATCCTCATGTAAGTGTGGACTATATTTAGCCATGTAGGATCTTTGCTCAGCTCAGTCTGCCTTAAAATAGAGATAGAAAAGCCAACAACCATTGTCTGACACAGAGCCCACTGGGAGCCAAAGATGCAACACGTGTGGAGAGGAGCTCTTTTGTTGCTCTCTTTTTGAATGAGGTCTACTCCACAACTGGTTAAAACCCTTCTTACACAAGAGGTCAAGGCCTCCATCTACACTTTTCAAATTTGATTTTACATCCTTCTGATCCCCAATCCAGAGAAAGAATTCCTCTCTTTCCTCACAGTAGCTAATTGAGCGTAAGGGGTGCAGTTGTATGGGCCCTGAGCCAAACCCCAGCCAAGCATCCAACTGCAGGACATTATTCACATGATCACTGTCGGCTGAGGTGATGAAGGTCAAACTGAAAACATAATCGTGTAACACTTTTGGAATATTTGTGAATGAAACACCGTTAGTCAAACAACTTTCTTCCGAGCATTTCCAAAACACATAAGCAGCAGCAAAACACAGCACTGAAATAGAATATGGGGCAAAATATGTTGCAATTGCACACCATCTCACAGCAGCAGCGCAATGACCGAGGCAGAAAACGTTCCTTCTCTTCCCTCTGTAACATTCAGGTGCTATACTTAACTGTCACCACACAGCAATCATCATTCACACTGCAGGTAGCAGCAGGTAAACAGCTGTTCATAGCAGAGTATGGTATGATAATCTCACCTGCCCAAGGTCCAGGGTAACATTCACTTCATTGTAGGCCAGTCCCCTGGAGAGAGGAGGGCTCTGCCACCAGCGCTCTGTCCCATCAATGGCGTAGGTCACCGGGTGGGCTTTGTTTGGGTCAATGGAGTTGCAATAGTCACAGAATTGACCCTAAATGGTGTCAAATTGTTGGTATTAAGAGACATACACGCCCAAATAATTGCAGAAAACCACATGCAGGATTTATGATGGAGACAGGCAATGGCAAATAATATAACCTAATGCAAACATGAAAAATATTGCAACCATAAGCAAATCTTAGGTTTAGACAGAAGTTTGTGCATGTCCATTTCCAACTGCTGTAATGTAGGGACCATCAGAAGAACTCAAGAGGGGACAACAAGACCTGTTGAAAGGGCAATTCCTTTAGAAAACTCAACGGTGTAACTTTTTCTGGCAGTTGTACAACTTGGCCATGGCAGAGCTTTTACAGTGACAACATTTGTAAGCGAAAATTCATAAAAAAAAACAGGCCTATTTTCTGTCAATAGTTATATATGGAAACTAAATTACTGTTAACTATATGTACCCAGAAACAATGTCATTTCCTATTGCAGTGTCTGCATATTGTTGTTATTTTACTTTTTACGCACGGACCGAACATGAGATGGCATCCAGTTTTTTCTTACCTGTATATTTTGAGTAGGATGTCCGCTGGTCGGTCCTCCGCTGGTCGGTCCTCCGACAAGCTTACAGTATAACTCATATCTCGGGGTCCCAGCACCATCCTGACCGCAGGTTGCTGTGGCAGAGATACTAGCCCCATCAACGAGGTTGAAATACGGAGGACTCAAACTAAAACCTGTTAAGTCATTAAAGCTTCCTTGTCCATTTGCGTCCCTGAAAAGCGTTACGGAAAAGGTCAAAAAGACAGCGAGGAGATGAGCTCCTCTCATCCCTCTCGCCATGTTCCACGTTGGAGATCCCTGTAGAAGCCGAGAGCAACCCGCAGCGTGCAGGTCTTGTCACCGAAAGATGTCCATGAAATGCGCCTAGAGGGGGGCTGCGCGAGTTCCGCGCGAGGGTCTTTTACAGTGGCACGTCCGCTTATGTCAATTCAAAGCTTTAAGTTGGTCTTTTACTATTAAAGGTGTGCTCTCGTTCCGCCGCATGTTTCCAAACTAACAACGCCAGCTTTCCGTCTTCCTAACCAAGCTGTGCGCCACTCTGGAGCTATCAGGTGTCAGGCTGTCAGGGTTTGAGCTCGATGCTAATCTACCGAGTGGGGCCAAAGGTCTCCTATCACAGTTCCCAGCAGAACCTCTTCTCCCCCCCCCCCCCTCTTTCTTTTCTTTTAACATGAAAAGTCTCTCTTACTTAAAAGGTTAACACTTTTTTTTTTTGTTTCCTAGAATTTTACAACCATTTGATAATGCGTGACACAGTTAGTCACCGAGAGAAGTATTCTGTAATTTCATAGGCATTTTGAACAGGCTGTCACTTGTGCAAATACAAAATGAAAGGTTAGAGTTTGGTTATGGAATGAAATCAAATTGTCCAGCCATATGATTAATAGGCTATAAGATGGTTAAGAAAGCTTCAATATACATACTGTCTGATCTACATATAGGCCTATTTTTATTGCTATGCCTACCATCTTGTTTTTTTTCAATTTTATATAGGCTAGCCTATTTTATTTATATATATATATATATATATATATATATATATATATATATATTTATTTATTTATTTATTTATTATCTCTTATAGCCGGATTAGAGAAGCCCCAAACCTGCACCAGTGGGTTCGCAGATTATAACATCGTTGATCCTTTTACAATGATCGTGGGGCGACCTCAAGTGGAGAAGTCATCACACAAAAATCACTGATGAAGTGGATTTTAGTATCGCTCACGCTCACATGCACGCTAATGAAGTCTCCGCCTTTTTGAAAGAACTATAGCCTATATAATGTTAAAACGACTCGAATCTGTCTTACTTTATGCATCTTGTCCCCAATTTGTTTCATATATTTAGTTTTTTATTTTTATTTTTTATCTGTCCCAAAATAATTCACAGTGAAAGACAATAATCAGGCCACATAATATATTTGGGTGATTTATTTAATGGCTCAGCAACTTCTGTTGTCTTTGTAACTTGCACGACAACATCGAAGCATCGTGACTCACTGGCATCGTTGCCATTCCTTTGACTGGGCATGACTGCTTTCTTGAACGCATGTGTCACTGAGGGAGTGATAAGCAAACAGGAACTTGTTGTGCGGTGACATACGGCTGGGTAAACGAAACAAGACTGGCGGGGATCACGGGTCGTATCTGTTGTGTGTGTTTTTATTCTCACAGGACTCCGCATGGAGCCAACAAATCTACAGGTAGGATGAATAGTTATTGGAGACTGGACGCTCACCATTTGTCGATGTTAGGCTACTGGAGTCTGTGTAACAAGTGTAGTGACACAGATAGGAACACCGAGTAGGCTAAAGGCTATTCCCTGTATGCAATCCGACGGGTTTCATTTTCACAAAAGTTCAGCTTTAGATTTAGTCTAAGTATTTCTAAAGGTAGTGTGTTCTAAATTGAAATAGCGTTTTATCCGTTCTGTTTCTGCAAGAGCTGACTGAACTCCATCACTGACCAAAAATAGTGACTCGCATCAAGTCCACAGATTCAATGGCAGTCAGTGAAATTATTCATTCACAGTGTACATCTGCTATCTGATTGGTTTAGATAGATATGCAGTGTAGTTGTATTGGCTTGGTCAAAAAATAGCAGGTATACCCTAAAGGTACTCTAATAGATGGGTGGAATTCACACAGACCCTCTTCTATTATAAACAACTCATTTTCCACAGTTATACGGTTCAGTCTGTTAAGGCAGCTGCTATAGGCAGTTTACTCTTACTGGGGTTTAATACACAAAATCACCATACAACTGAAGTTATATAGTTGGACACACAGGCAACAGTTCAGCTGCAATTTATACACTATAATAATTTCACATCAAAGATTTTCACTGGCATATTTGAACTGACTATACAATTGATTGCGTATTACTTAATTGATTGACCATTTACTCTTTAAAAAGTCAACACTGAAAATGTCCAATTAATCAATTTTGTGTTGATCAACTACTCAATCAGTCAATTTATCATTTTAGCTTGAGCTCCAGATCATTTTTAGAAACTATTGTGATTTTTTTTTTAATATAATATGGTACTACCATGCTATTAGTATAACAACAACAACACTGTACAATGTTACTTTTGCAATTTATGGGACACTGAGATGAACTTACTGAGTTTGAGGTCCCTTTACAGACTCTGCCATGTAGTGATTTAAGCAAAAACCTAAGATATGATAGTATCTGAAATATTGTTTCCTGCTTTTTCAGAAAGCTATTGCCGTAGCACAGAAGGCCTCACAGGAGGACCAGGCTGGGAACTATGAGGAGGCCATCCGCTCCTACCAACATGCTGTCAAGTACTTTCTGCACATTGTAAAACGTGCGTCACTGCAGCTGGAAACAAAATGCATCCAATGTCACATAATGATGTTTCTAATAGCCTGGGCCAATTAGCATATAAGTGAAATTACTCAACTATTAATGGTTTTAGTTTGTGTTTGTGCCTGTTTTAAGTTGTCATCCTTATAACTTGTTGCAATAGATAGTTTATAAAATGGCCCTAACAAAAATCATTAACATTGCCGAATGCTATTAAATGAACGTTATCCTTCCCATCAGGTGAACCCCAGGGTAAAGATGGCAACCAGAAGATAAGAGAGACATGTAAACAGTACCTGGACAGAGCCGAAGAACTACAGGAGTACCTAGTGAATAAAGAGGTTGTTACAAAAATGAAATACATAATATCTGTTTTACAAATATGGATATTATTTTTTTCATGATGATAAAATCAGAGTAATGTCTCAAGTTCACAACAGTTTGGATGTGCTGTACCCTGCAACAAGAGTGGCTTTTTAAAAATGATTTAAACTGAATTCAAGTGCTTGATTGATGAACTAATTCATGTTAGAACGACAGGGTTAATAGTCCATTCATAGTCTGGTAGTGCTTCATTTTGGCAAACACATAGAACCACATGACAGGCAAAAGACAAATTGGAAAAAAATATGACTAGGTTTTACAGTCTATGGCCAAACGCAGTAATATATTACTCTTTCTTTAACTGTCTATGGTATTACTCAGTGATGGCTCTGGTATTACTGTAACGAGGCTACGTCTTGACGTCATCAGATTCCGTACACGCGAGTATCGACTTTTCAATGCGGAAGTTCCCTCCTCGATCTGACTCGGGAACGATCTTAGAAACGAAAACAAGCGTCATAAAAACCCCGGTTGTCGAGTTAACAGACAACTTGTATGGTTAAATTCTAAAGCATAGTGTTTAACAGTTGTTTCCTTACGGCGGTGTTACATTCGTTTCGATTATTGGACAAGTGATCAGCCATTATGGCTACCAACAATAATTTACAGGTAAGTTGAGGACCAACCCCAGGGCTGGCTAAAACGCGTAACATAAAATATGATAAAGTTATTCACATCTTGGACTAAACAAAAAAAGTAACCCAGCTAGTTGTTGTCAACCGAAACGACTGGCCTTGTTTTGTTAGGTGATGTTTGGTATAAATGCTTCTAAATGTGTAAAAATAGTAACGTTTGTAACATTAGCTGCTAATTAGCATGGTTAGCTAGCTAACATCAGCATGAATTCGGCAGTTAACTTGTAAACAACAAAGACAACCAAAAGATGGCTCATGTGTTAAAGACTATTGTTTTCCTGTGCTACAATGTATGCAGTTGTGGCAATTGACGTAGCAGTTATACAGTAACAGTAGCGTGAGAATGTATTGACGAACAAGACACCTAGCTAGCTAATGGGATTAACGTTGCTAGCTAGCTAACTTTAACTGGTTTTATTTGGTCTCTAAAAGACATCCACTTCAAATGGAAAGCAAAACAGTTAACTTCGTATTTGGTGCAGGTTGTGTTACAAGTACAAATTGTGTTAAAGTGACATATTATAGCTACGGTTACCAAAAGGAAGTAACAGTGCATTCAGGTTCAGGCACTCTTACCTCGATGTGCGTAGTGTCACCACGCAGGACAGGTGTAGCATTCAATCTAATATTCACAGCTAGTAGATTACGGTAAGTAACGTTATATATGTAGGAAGGTTGCCTGCGACCGACATTCTCACTTAAGTATTTGTCACCCTTATTCAATTAATTTAATAAACGTTATCGCCTATATTTATCATTTTGTTATGTTTGTTTTGGTTGGTTGATGGTGTTCTGACGCTGTCATAATTCAAAGACACTCATTAACCTCACACAGTCTGTTTTTCCATCAATTGTAGAATCTACAAATGTTAATATAACTAACATTGTTCTGTGTCTCTGTTTTAGAAAGCCATTGATCTTGCCAGCAAGGCGGCTCAGGAGGATAAAGCTCAGAAATACGAGGAGGCTCTGCGTCTTTACCAGGCTGCTGTTCAGTACTTCCTCCATGTGGTGAAATGTAAGGCACAGGGCAGCACATTGGCATGAAGTGGCTGCAATCTGATAATCACAGCTGTTTGCCACAACAGAAACACATTATGATAATAATCCTTTGTGACATAGTTTAAGAGTGACTTCCTATGTCTCAAAATGATATGCAAGCTATTCTGTACGCTGTCATCGCAGTGGTAAAAGCAAGAATAATGAAAAAGAAGTGTTTGATAATTGTTTAATATAATTCTTTTGTATTTAGAGCAGTACACTAACGCTGAAATGCTAAGAGGAGGGTGATGTCTCTTTTAGGAACAGATACTCAAACCGTAAATCATTTTTGTGTACCTTTTTTGTTGTTGTTATTTCTGACAGATGAAGCCCAGAGTGACAAAGCTAAACAGAGCATCCGGGCAAAATGTGCGGAATATTTGGACAGAGCAGAGAAGTTGAAGGAGTATTTAAAGAAGAAAGAAAGCGCTCCTCCCGCGAAGCCTGTCAAAGAGTCACAGTCTGATGACAAAGGGTAAGTTTACGGGTGGGGCAGATGTGATGCCATTCAGACCTAGATGGAAAATCAATGTTCCTTTGATATATATATATATATATATATATATATATATACAATATAAAATATATATGTTTGTGTTTCCAGGAATGAAAGTGATGAAGGTGATGATCCAGAGAAAAAGAAGTTCCAAAATCAACTCTCAGGTTTGTAATATGAGGACTATTGGGCCTTCTTCAGGCTTTTTTTTTTTTTTTTTTTAACTGAACTGAGCTGTCGTAATATTTGTTGATTTCTTGTGAGTTTGTTACATGAAATCTGTCATAAATCAGGCATTATTTAGACTCCTAAGTAATGTAGTATGCTATTTTTCCCAGGTGCAATTGTTATGGAGAAACCAAACATCAAATGGAGTGATGTTGCTGGTTTAGAGGGAGCCAAGGAGGCACTGAAAGAAGCTGTTATTCTTCCGATCAAATTTCCCCACCTCTTCACAGGTACTACATCTTAATTATGAGGAAGGCTTCCTCATTACTTTGCTCTTAAATGACAGAAGCAAACAGAGTACATTTGATGGTTTTTGATGACACTAATATTGCCTAAATTACCTTTTTTTTTGCTTGACTGACAGGAAAAAGAACTCCATGGAGAGGGATCTTGCTCTTTGGACCACCAGGTACAGGAAAGTCTTATCTGGCGAAAGCTGTTGCCACAGAAGCAAACAACTCAACCTTCTTCTCCATCTCCTCTTCTGACCTTGTCTCCAAATGGCTGGGAGAGAGTGAAAAGTAAGTCATATTAACAGCAATCCACAAAATCAGTGGGGCATAAAAATATACTGCAGCATGTTGCTATTTCATTTCTTAAACTTCCCTTTTGCTTCCCAGGTTGGTGAAGAATCTTTTTACCCTTGCAAGGGAGCACAAGCCTTCTATCATCTTCATTGATGAGATCGACTCCCTGTGTGGCTCAAGAAGTGAGAACGAGAGTGAGGCTGCTCGGCGTATTAAGACTGAGTTCCTGGTTCAGATGCAGGGTAAGTCTGATGAGCTATAACAATTGTTTTTACTTACTGAATGCTGTGATAAATTAAATTGAATCTATTTTAGTGTTAAATAGTTTAAAAAGACACAAGTGAAGTTTTTTTTTTTTTCAGCAATGTCCCGTGGAATCTGTAAGCAGCCTTCTAAAATGGCAGTTGTAGAAAATAAACGTTTATGCACTAAGTGAAGCAACCCTTTCAGTTTCTTTCTGCATCCTAGATTTTGACTGGAATCATTGTAGTTACTTGGCATGGGATAGACAGATGTATCACCAGAAACTTGAGCTGTGCACAGGATAAAATTAAAGCTGCAGTGGCTGGGTGACTGGAAGGTACATTTTGGCAACCTTAAAGTATTTACTTATATTATACATAACTCCAATGGCTGGTAAAACTTTCAGATGAATGTCCTTTGGACATATGATTTGTTTCAGAGTAGGACAGTGGACAGACTCACAGTCTCTTTACTTCTCCCTGTTGATTTATTTCTAACGGAAGTGTGAACAATGTAAATGTTAAATGACCACTGAGTCACATGGGGCAGAAACTTGCTGCTGCAGCACTCTAAACATAATCAAACTCCACAGCTTGCCTATTCTGGTCACACCCCTAAACAGATGTCAGGTTAGGGGAAAACACCTGCTGTGACGTCAACGATTGAGGTGTGGCTGGAACTACAACGTGTTTGTTTTTTTTGTAGATGAAAAGCTACACTCATGTTATCTATCCATAATATGGATATATGGATTCATAGTTTTGCAAATCTAGGGTTTGGACCCCAAAACATATAAACTTTGTAAAATATAATGCAGTCCATTTGAGTAGTCATGCAATAAATACGTTTGTGAAGGTTGCTTATCTATGATCAACACTGACATTTTTTTGTCAGTTGTTATTGTTATACAATGTTCAGCAACTTTCATAGATTTAGTCCTTGTATGTGCATACTCAGTTTGCAGTAAGAGGGTTTCACCCAAATTCATGAAATATGTGGTATTTGCAGTGTGAAATAACACATCTTCTTTTCCATAAAGCTTAATATTTTATTTTTTTATTACATTTTTATGATGTTTGTAGCGTTTGTTTTTTTGCTGCAGACAATATGGCAACAAAACACTAGGAAACCACTAATAAGCAGATTTGCAATAGTCTAATTTTGATTCCTAATTTTGTAACTAAACAGCTATATGGCCTTTAAGGTAACGTGTGGTCACAGATCTATAGAAAGCTGGAGGGACCGTCATGTGTCAGTGAAAGCACCAGAGTATCATTGCTAAGATGAAGTATTTTAGTGTGTACTTACCCAGACTTTTTCTATTTTGCAGGTGTGGGAAATGACAATGAGGGAGTGCTGGTACTTGGGGCAACAAATATCCCATGGACCCTAGACTCAGCCATCAGAAGAAGGTAATTGTTATTACTTGGTGAAAGTTTATTAGTAACCATGATGTCATTCACCTTTCGCTGACTGTACACCAATAATACTCTCAGATTTGAGAAGAGGATCTACATCCCGCTGCCTGAAGAGCACGCACGCTCCTTCATGTTCAAGCTCCATCTGGGCGCGACCCCCACAAGTCTCAGCGACACTGACTTTGTCACTCTGGGCAAGAAGACAGAGGGATACTCGGGAGCAGATATCAGCATCATTGTCCGAGACGCTCTAATGCAGCCTGTTAGAAAGGTCCAGTCAGCAACCCACTTCAAAAAGGTACGTCTTTTAAGATACTGGTCTCCGTTTTATGCTCCAGTGTAATGTGTTGCAGTTAACAAATTGTCCCTTTTTGTTTCCTTTCTTATATTGTAATATAAAACAGGTACGCGGAGAATCAAGAACTGACCCCAACATGCTTGTAGATGACCTATTGACTCCTTGCTCTCCTGGCGATCCCAACGCAATTGAAATGACATGGATGGAGGTACCTGGGGAGAAGCTATTGGAACCTGTAGTATGCATGGTAAGGATATTGAAATACTACATGGTAATATATAAATATACAGGGCTGTCCCGAATATGGCTTTTGGGGTTTTGAAACTTCGGTGGGAAGCATTTAAATGCATTTCAAAGCTTTGAAATAAAGGCCTGGCAATACTGGATCAAGGCTCAGCCGTTCCTTAGTTTTCAAGTGATTTGCCAAACTCATTGTAGATTTTATGATATGCCAGTTTCCTTTGGCATATCTGGCACTAGACGTTTTGGGTGTCGTCTTGGCAAAATTTGAAATTAATCCAGATGCTTGACTTTTTCGACATCTTGCATGCCAGTAATTGCAGCCAAGTTGCTAGCACTCACGTGGTCAAACATTCAATTTAGGTGCTGGTGTTTTTCTGTCTATCGATAATAGTACCCGGGACAGCAACACAGACACACAGACACACAGACACACACACACACAACAAATAGTCTGGGTCTCTTTCGGAGAATAATTATAATGAATGTTGACGCATAAATGAATAATGTGGGATTACTATTCCTTATTCCATGGGCTGTTTGGGATTTATGGGGTAATGCATATAGTAATAATTTAAAAAAGAAAACGAAAAACAAATAACCAAATATTCAAATACTGATTTGGACGTCAAGTACCACGGCAACAATCATAGCTTAGTAGCATTCGGGTCAGCCCTAGTAATATAACTGCATATTTGAGTCCTTGCTTTAATATCATAATATTTTTTTCCTCTTTTCAGTCCGACATGATGAGGTCTCTGGCCAACACAAAGCCAACAGTCAATGATCAAGATCTGGTCAAACTGAAAAAATTCACAAATGACTTTGGACAGGAAGGCTAGTTGGGATGATTGAGCCAAAGCGAAGGAATTTTGATTGTTTCTCTTTACTGTCCTTGTCCCTTTTTTTTTCTTTTTTACTCTCTCATCATAACCATTCACCAGGCTTCGTGGTTTATCATGAGTGGACAAGATCACTGTGCTGTTGTTTTGCCAATTTGATAACCAAGCAAAGGGTGAAAGGACCTAGTTTTATTTGAAAATAACCATTGTCCAAAGAAGATTAAAAACTTCCCATCTGCAGCTGACCTGATAAAAGAATCAATGACATAAATAATTTAGAGTGTTGTTTGACTTGTGCACTATAGAATAAAAGGTATTTATCAGCAGAATATCCTAGCCACTTAGGGAAACTAACGACATACACAACAATTTATTGCAAATAAGGCTTTTAAAGTCAAGATAATTTATTTTAAGTTAAGACTAGCTCTTGTCTCCTTATTTTCCAGCCAGAATACATCTCACTAGACTAAAATATACGACTTGCGTATTCTCCATTTTATATTAAGAAAAAAAAACAAGCATTTTATAGTGTATACTGTACATTGTGGAATGTTAAAATCTTGGGCTGGAGGAGTGAAGCAGCGCATGAGTTGATAGGATTTGTTTGGTGAAATAGGCCTATGTCATTTTTTGTCTCAAGGTGTTGGACGTTTAAGAGCTTTGAGACAGAGATATTCAGGATGAGAACTACATTAGACCCTGTGGAAATTTTGGATTGTTTATCCTGTTTCCTAACAGAGAACAATTGTATTTGTTTACTCATTTGTCATTTGAATTAAACACGGCTACAAGGGTGGATCACCAGTGGTACCAGACCAGCATTATTTTACAATTCTTCAAGGACTCCATGGCTTTTAATTGCTTTGTCACTCAGCTCATGTTTTTTTTCACAACCTACTGTACATATTTTTCTTTACTATCCACAGGCTTTGCTGGTTATCTTTAATATAAACTGCAAAAAAAACTAAGCCTTATGTTATGATAAAGTCAGTTTGATAAAACAAGACCCAGTTGGACACTGATGGCTCAGGTGGAGAGATCATATTCTTGTATACTTAACAATATAGGAGTGCATCTCCAAGCATGTACTATATGTTGCCATGAGTGGCAGTGTGCACCATGTGCCTTCTAGAAAAGCTGCAAGATTCATTTTTATTGGTTTATTTCTAAATTGGTTGCACTGCTTATATATCCAGTGCTTTGTCACTACAACTAAAATGTATAATTCATGTAAGCTCTTTCAGAGATTGTATACAACTGTGCTCTTTTGCTCCTAAGGTATGAATATCTCTTGAGTTTTAAGAGTCTTATTTTACTGTAAATGTCTATACATATAGCAAACTCGAGCGTTTTCTTTGTGTGGTCACCCATGCATAACATTTTCTGTTTTTTCTTTTTTTTCTTTTCTTTCCACAGTGTAAATAAAAGTTAAAGCTACATCAAGAAAAGCGGTTTACTTTTTTTTTGTAACAAATTCACGCTTGGTATTGACAAGGATTTACAAAAGAGATGTAGGTTCATTAATAATGTTCTCACAATTTATAATACCTACTTTACTGATCATCAGTCAACAAACCTGGTGGCTGGTTTGTAGGGCGTGTGAGGTGAAGATAGGTGTGTGGCTAACGGGTACGACCAATGAGGAAGCGGTGCATTGCATTGTGGGAGTTGTTGTTAATGCACGCTTAAGCAGCGTTTGGATTTCGCAACGCTGTCGGCTTGAGGACTGCAAGTACCAGGTACGACCGACAAGCGTCCGTTTACAGTGCACAGTTCGATTTGTTTTGGTTTGCAGACTGCGCTTTGTCACGGGGAGCCAATGTCCAGCGCGATACTGTAACCTGTGTCGTTAATAATCTTTGACTCCCTGCCAAAACTCCGGAACTACGCCTCCTCTGAGATCCGTATTTCACCACCCCCTTTCAGGGCTGTCGTCTGCCTTGTCGCTCTGTTATCGAACCTCAGAAGCTGGCCTGCTAGTTAGCAAACAAGCTAACGATTGCCAGAATTCACCCATGTCCTCTGAAGAAGGGTTGAGCTCAACGATCACAGATTGGCTTTTCATCAATTCCTGGTGGCTTCTTCTGCCATTCATCATGCTTCTTGTAGTTGCTGCCTTCATCGTTGCCTTTGTGTTGCTGTTATACATGATATCGCCTCTCATTAGTCCCAAACCTCTGAAACTGAACGGGGCCCACGTCGTGGTAAGTGCACTGGAGTGCTAACTAACGTTATTTGTTAGGCTGGTAACGGTAGCTAACGTCCAGTCATTATACTGTAGCTTCATAGCTGGCTTTAGGTCCTGAGCTATCTTGAGTTTAGCTAGCTAGCTACGTTTTAAATGTCCGGCATCTATGTATATTAGCACTAGCCTCATAGCTAATAACCAACCATACATTTTGATAGAAATAGTGCCGAATTGTAACGATAGTCAACTGTCGGTTATGAAGAGTGACACACCCACATTTTTTTTCTTTCAATTAATTTAGTGACAAACGGTTACAAACAACACATACACACAACTACAAAATAGATACATAAACAATTCATATCCCAGGGAGTCTGCAAAGTCCAGCAAGGCTAATCAACAAGCAGTCCAATCATAGACTGTTAATATTTACAGTCCAATTCATTGCATCAATTAGTTAGAAGAGTTCCAATATCATTCAGTAACGTGAGGTCACAAGTGTTGAATATATCTAGTCTTCAGAGCTTTACAGTTCTTTGAATGTAACGTTAACTAAGTAACGTCACGTTACACTTCACTGACACCAAAGGAGTTAAGGCTAGTTACCAGTTTATACAATAGGTCAAGCTAATGCCGTCTATCCCGGCTATATCCTATCTTTATTTCTAGAAAAGAGTTTTGTTCAAACAGTTAAGTTATTATTTAATTTCAACTCTATGATTATAGCACAGAGGGTTGACTAATGTTAGCTAAATATTAGAAACTTCACCACAAACTACACCACACGAGTTTAAGGTAGGTGTACCTAATAAACTGTCAACAGTGTAGTTTGACTCATTTCATTATGCAGATGTTGTAAACCCGTAGCAGAACGGACTTGCAAATCTTTATTCACAAGTTGAATTATGGAAACATAACTACATTTCCAGTTTACCTGCACCCCAGCCTATGAGTTTCAGATCAGCAACCCTACCCAACCAGATACCTTCGATTAATGATCTCCTTGCCTTTTGAATTTTCAGGTGACAGGAGGCTCAAGTGGGATTGGGAAATCCATTGCAGTTGAGTGCTACAGGCAAGGAGCATTCATCACTTTGGTGGCACGGGATGAGGTCAGCACAAACCACATTCAACCAATCATTTCTTTGTGTCTTGCCTAGTCGCAAGCTGTTTGTTGTTATAGTCAACTCATTTGATGTCAAAGACAGTAACATATATTCTAAAGGTTAGTTATCTCCATGCAAGGTAAAGGATGTGCTTCACTTACATGCTACATTTACTTTATTTTGTGTTCGCCTGCATGTGAGCTTCCATGTTCTGAAGGTTTGACATGTTTTTTATTCAGTGACATTTTTATGACTCTTTATAACAGATTACATATGCTCGTTTACCCTTAGGCTAAATTGCTTCAAGCAAAGAAAGAGGTGGAGAAATTTGCCATCAATGACAAACAGGTATGTGTTCAGCATTTACTTCAGTGAAAGATGTAACTTTCAGATATTGTTTTAAAGCACATGTTGTGACTGTATATATAGCTTATGCCATTTGACATTACGATTGCATGAGATCATGTTAAATTTCCTTACTCAGGTGGTGCTCTGCATATCAGTGGATGTTTCCAGTGACTATAGCCAGGTGGAAAGTGTGATCAAACAGGTAATGCTACCCTTTTAGCAACAGTGGAACATCTGAGATTCCTTTAATATAAATGCAGTGCTGAAGTGGCTTTTTCCTGTCGTGCAGGCTCAAGAGAAGCTGGGTCCGGTTGATATGTTAGTGAACTGTGCTGGATTAGCCATTTCTGGAAAGTTTGAGGACGTGGAAGTGGACCGTTTTAAGGTAGGCACCAGAGAGCGTAGCTAAGACATGGTCATGTCAATAAGCTACTCTCAAAATAGTACTAAAAACTGTGTTGATTAAAAGTATCCACTGCTCATATTTTCACCTGAGTGATTTAAAAGTGTCGGAATAAAAAGGAGAGTTTTATTAATTTAACAAGTTTTTTTTTTTTTTTGAGGAGAGCCATAGGTTTCCAGTTATAATAGGAATTATACTTAACACACTTTCCTGATATTTTCTGCAGATATAAGAAGCAATACTGATAGTTTTATTTATATACATAAAATATTTAGCCATCGGACCAATGTGATTTAAATAATTACTTTACAAAAACTAATAGATTTTATGTAGACCAAATGTAAGATTTGCACTAAGACCACATCATATGTATATTGTGCATTCAACATTTACCATATAGGTAAATAGGATTTTTCATTGCTGTCTGGTTATGTAGTTGGTTTTTTTTTACAGTCAGAAGGGAGGTTAAATTCCCAGGTAATACCTTAAGCAATTTGTAGTGAGTATATTAGAGAAAATGTCTGCCAGTATTCAGGTTTTGGAATATGTAGCTACATTTACAGTATGCAGTGCTGCACTGTGGATAACCTTGTTATAATATGTGTGATGTTTGGCCTTTGCCAACAGAAACTGATGGAAGTAAACTACCTGGGCAGCGTTTACCCAACACGGGCCGTCATAACCACCATGAAGGAGCGAAGAATGGGCCGCATTATGTTTGTGTCCTCCCAAGCAGGCCAGATCGGCCTGTTTGGATACACCGCCTACTCCCCATCCAAGTTTGCTCTGCGTGGCTTAGCAGAATCGCTGCAGATGGAGGTGAGTTTTGGGCCTCTTATGCTTGAATACCTTTTTTTGATAGATTGCCACTGCACGCATAGAAAACATGCATTGCTAGTGAAGTTCACAATGCATTGAGTTAAAATATTTTAGTTCATGTCTGTTATATTTTTCCATCACTTTGCTGCTGAGGGATGAGTTGCTGGTGTGAATTTTGTAACAAGGAATCCCTAATCTATCAATAAGGGGCATCAATACTTAATTGTATTACCTTAAGACCTTTTTTGAATAAAATGTGGATTGTTGACAGTTATCAAAGTCAAATGTTAGGACATAATGCTCAGCGAGTGTTGCTGTTCTTCTACTCCAGATAAAGCCATACAATATCTATGTGACTGTGGCCTACCCCCCTGACACTGAGACTCCAGGATTAGCTGAGGAAAATAAGACAAAGGTAAACATCTGTTTAATAAAAGAAATATTCACATAATTTCACTTTCAATTCCCCCCCTACTTAAAGCATTTATTTTGTTTTGTTTTCCTCTGCTAGCCTCTAGAGACCAAATTAATCTCTGAAACTTCTGGAGTTTGTCAACCAGACCAAGTAGCCAAGATCATTGTTCGGGATGCAGTGGTAAGAAACTCACTTCACCTGCCACTGCCCCACCATGTTTCTTATCCAGTATTAAACATTAGGTGAATGGGTAATCTGTTGTAAATCTATCTGCTTGTTATTTCTTTTGCTCTTGTAGCAGGGGAACTTTAACAGCTCTGTGGGACCCGATGGTTACATGCTATCAGCCCTCACCTGTGGAATGTCACCTGTTACGTCCATCACAGAAGGCCTCCAGCAGGTAACGCCATGTACATGATATAGTCACATTGGCCAAAGTAGTCCTGCTCCAGAATGTTGCTAACATTGAGCGATTTAGAAATTCTAACCTCAATTTATCTTCTGTACAGATTGTTACCATGGGATTATTTCGGACCATCGCCCTCTTCTACTTGGGCAGTTTTGACAGCATTGTGCGCCGCTGCATGATTCAGAGGGAGCAGTCAAAAGCCGCTGACAAGAGGGAGTAACGGCAGCCTTACTGTCTTCACAGCCCAATGCTCCTCCTTTACACAACCCCCATCCCATCCCCTCTTCCAGCTGTACAAGTGCACAACCATAGGTGGGGAAAAGGCCAAGCTTTGAGTGCATTTCTGATACCAACAGATGGGATAAAAAAAAAAAAAAAAAACTGGCAGATGTTTACTCTTTGCTTGTCCAGTGATGTAATTCCTCTATAGAATTTAGTAATTTAGATTTTTCTATCCCCTCTAAGCATTCCAGTGGCTTTTCAGTTTAATGTGTCCACCTGCTTCTTTTTGTGGGAGCAGCCTTACTTTAAGGGAATGGGGGCAGACTAAACATCCCACAGTCTGGTTTTAAAGTTGCTAGGCTTTGTGAACCACTGTCTAGACATAAGGCCTCCTTGCCTCCACTTGCAGAGTGCCGTTTTTTATTTGTTTTTCGCACAGAGGAAAAGCAACAGATAGCCTGTCTGACCGGTTGTGCCAAATATGGCTTGAAATTCCCTCTCACCAGGGGCTATAGTGAAAACCAGAATAATACTCCCAGCTTTTGTCATTTTGTTTCATGTTCACACAACTAGGTCTACCTTGTAGGAATGTCACAGTTTTCACTCTAGCTTCTCATACTAGAAACATTTTCAGGCAAAGCACTTTCTTTTTTGACTTAATAACCTTTGTGTTTGGAACCAGTTGTGACCCAGTTGTGTGTGTTTTGTTTATGTTGTGGGGTGTTTTTGTGCTGTGTGATATTGGAGAGAAAGAGCTGTGTGATTTTTAATTTTTTATTTTTATTTTACTAATGCAAAAACATAATTTCCAGAAAAGAATAATATTCAAACATTTTAGACGCAGTGTTGGGGCAAATGTTTTGGGGGGGGGAATTGTGTGCATGAGTGTGTGTGTGTGTTTTGCATTTGCTGTGACTGAGCCAAACCCCTGGGGAGAGAAAAGCCATTAGATTTTATCGTCTCGGGAATAAATGCACCAAATTATTTTCTCGGCATCCCATCTTATTTCAATGAGACAGGAAATCTAGTACTATGGGTTGAAGCCATGACATCATAAGATGGGAGGGGGGGGGAGACCAGCACAGGTAATTTCACTTTTCACCTCTGAATATGACCACGTTTAGCACACTTTTTTTATGAAATGTGGAAAAAGAAGCGTATCCTTTATACATGCAGTTGTATGTGTCAGTGCACATATTCAGCCACCCCAGCCAGGCAAGATCCAAGTGGGATCCATAATGTGTTGGGGCGGTGTAAGTCAGGGCAGGGTTAAGACTTGCTGGTTCGAGTCATGTCCCTGTAGGTCTAGTGAGGGCGCTAGAGATTTGTTTTACACAAAGGCTGCTGTCACCATGTCACAGTTTGGACTGCAGCTCCCTAAATGACAATATCGAATCCCTCCTTGAAAAAACTTGTATTTACCACATGTTTACCATATGTTTTGCATATAGATAGAGAAAAAGTACAGTGTCGACTCTAGCAAGTCTTCCTTCGGTCCATCACAAACCGGGAGAATGTACTTTAATACAAAGCATACAAGTCAGAGCATATTATTTTTTAAATGCATCAATATTTGAATGCCAAAATGTGTTAAGACAATTTCTGTAGGTGCAATGGATTTATTTAAGATTTATTTCGATGTTGCTGCTCTGTTGATGTTGAAGTTCATTTGTTAAAGCTGGGGAGCAGTGTGGGGACCCATTCTAAGCCTTAAGACGAGACTACAGGTGAAGCTAATGCTGTAGGAATGGATCCGTCCACAGACCAATGTGGCTTAACCCACATGTGGTTTACCAGTTCATTTAATATTTAGTCTTTAAAGCTTTTCAGTGTAAAATGCCAACTGCTTTTGTGTATTTTGTCAATTTCCAGTCTTTATATGATAAACAGAAGCCTTACAGAAATCCAAGTTATGAAAGTGAGAATGGATGACTCATGTTTGATGATGTTCTCATTTGAAATTGGTTAAAGGCGTAACGGTCCTGCAATCAAGAGCTTTTTAGAATTATACATTTATTGCTTTCAAAAGTTGTCTTTTATCTTGAGGTAGCAACAAAAAGGTTATAGAACATAGAGCCCATAGTAGCCCATATAAAAGCAATTTTGTTTTAACCTTTTGAGCTATGCAAATGAAGCCTATGCTTACAATATGTTGGAACATACAGTCAAGACTTGCGTTCTATAATCGTCGCGCTAGTTTCCCTTATTTAATGGTGTCATCATCAGATACTTTATGAGTTTTTAAGTATTAAACATAAAAGTCCTTTTGCACGCTTTTGTTTCTTCTTTTTTTACTTAATTTCTGCCAAAAAACTTAACACCTTCACCTTGTGTGCCATTGAAAGAAAATGTGAGAAGTGGAACGTTTCTTTGTCTTATTTTCTTACATGATAAACTAAATAAATACCTGTAATGTAATCCCACTAGTCTTCATTCTTTATTATTGGATCCTTCTTAAATTGCTCTTGATGTCACGCTTTGTCACAGTCATTTCCCTCCTGTTCTGTTCTACTTTCTATAGCTGCAGACCTCTAGCTGCATGTCAGTTTAGGGAACTCTGCTTCATTTTGCTGCAAGTCTCAATTCAGTATGACTGAGTTGGGTATTTCAGAAGTTTAATATGGGGGGGGGGGTGAAGAGGCCTGTGGGAATATAGGTACTCTATTTGAGGAGATGGGATTTAAATAGTCCATAAGAAAACTTTCCAGAGCAGCATCTCTCGGTTTTGCAGAATGCATAATTTTTAGATGCTTTATTTGTCCCGTCAAAGAATGAAAAGACATGCAGGACAGATAGAGGAGACTAGGTAGGGAATCAAAAGAACACTGCTAAATTGTATACAGGTACATCAATACTGTAGAGCAAGGTTGGATCTCCATCCACAAGGGGGTGGCTGGACCACATCAAAGCAGCCCCTTAGCAGAATGCCATGGTCCTGTGCTCCTCCTAAATGTAATGGGATCCTCTTAAGAGCTTTCCTTGCACGTTTTAGTAACCAACCTAATGAAGGCTATCTGTTTATATTATCTGCTTATATTTGTTGTCCTGGGTGAAGTTGTGTTTTAAACATGCAATCACGAGAATTAGGGCTCTGGGTGATTTTTAGTGCAGTTCTTCGTGTGCACTAAGGAGTCTCCGAGCGCAGCCAAAGGAATTACTTTGCGTAGCTGACGTCAGGAATACCTCACCAACAGCACTGGGCAGGGAGCTGCTGAAGAGGATATGAGGAGCAACCGTGGAAGAGGGCTCAGTCCGACCTTGTCTGGCTCACAGTCCCGCGCGTGGTTGTGCGTAAACGCTGCTAAAATAGTTGGCGGCGTTTAAAGCCCCTTCAGGCGCGTACAACTTTGGCCATCATTCATGTTTTTTTTTTCGCAACACATCCACGTCTGGGTGTTGTGCACAGGACAACCTCTTCCGCATATTGGATTTCAATGCAAAGAGAAGGTCGCCAACGTCCATCTAGCTAAGGATTCGGGAAATGAAGACAGCTACTGACACGGACTCAGTATTATTTTTACTTTTGAAACGTTTTTCTGCGCAGTTTTGATTAAGGGATTTTCTTCAACTCGCGAAGCATTTGCTCCCTGTGTGGGATTACTCGTTGCATTGCTTGTATTTGAATGTAATTGAGTTTTGGATACGCCTTATGCTGTGCATTGTACAGTGCACAAATTCGATCACGATGTATTTAATTTAGGACAACCTCTTTCTATACAAAGTGCCAAATTGAGCCGGAATGGCGAACGACAATCGCAACATTGTGGAAAAGTATATCTGCCATAAACTCTCCAAACGGGGCTACGTGTTTGGATTTGATGACGTCCGGGATGAAGATGCTCCTAATAATGGGTCAATAGTTGTCCCTCCGCCGACTTTGGTTCGCCGGTGCCGTGAAGCCAGCACTGGGCCTGACAGCGAGAACATCCCTCACCTCTGCAAACGGCTCCCCCAGTCCGACCCGACCGCCGCCATCCACAGAGTTCTCCGCGAGGCTGGAGACGAACTTGAGAGACTATACCAGCCGGACTTCACGGAGATGTCGCGGCAGCTGTATCTCACCTCCACCACGGCGCAGAGGAGATTCGCCGAGGTGATCGACGAACTGTTCCGGGACGGGGTGAACTGGGGCCGGATTATCGCTTTCTTCGAGTTCGGGGGCACGGTGTGCGTGGAGTGCGCCGCCAAAGAGGAGATGACATCGCAGGTGGACAACATCGCCGAGTGGATGACGGAGTATCTAAATGGACCTCTAAACAGCTGGATACAAGATAACGGAGGATGGGTAGGTCTGATTCCGTGTAGTTGAGCGCTTTGCAGTTGTGTGCCACGGGGGCGCAAAGGTCCACTTTTGCTCTGGTTGAAGATGTTTCAAGCAATAAATTCACCTACTTTACACATGTTTAACTGAGATCAAAACGTACATTCTGATTTGACTTAGTAGAGCACAATATTGAAGCCACAGCTGTGGATTAATACAAATCTATTTCTCTAGATGTGCCCATTACGCACGACAGAGCGAAGGATACATGGACGGCCTAACTTATGAGCAGCTCTGATTGGATGTTGATGATGGCTGTTAAACGTATTTGACCAATGAGTCCGCGTGCTCTGTCACACCTCCCGACGCTCTACATGAATCCCGCCCTGTCACAGTAGAGCCAGTGGCAGCCACAGCTGTCATGGAGCGGAAGGGATAGCACAGTGTGTTCCAGGGAGAATTGAAGCTTACGAAAACATTATTTAATGCATCACAGTAGATAGAACTTTATAACATTTCCAACTTGTACCTGTATATAAAGCTTTATGCTGTAAAGTGCTCTGGTGCAGGTGGTGTGATGTGTTGGTCATGGTTGTAGCAGGAGGGAGGTGGCCATTGAATTGAATTTATGTGTGTATGCCTCTGGATGACTGGACAAGACTCCGCTATCAGGGCCATGTTCTGCACATCTCATCTAAATGACACAAAACCTTCAGGTACTAATGAGGAGAGGCATCTACACTCCACCATTACCTGCCTACACACATGTACAGGAAAAGAGTTGAATCTAAAAAGAAAAAGTGCGCAATATCAAATCCACTTTTGCAACAAATCTCCTTTTCTGCAGCCAGCAAAGAGCGCAGCAGCGTCATCTTATGTGCTCTTTAACAACAAATTAAACCAATCTCCCATGAATTAGCCTCTAATTAGCAGAGGTGAGCAGAGTGCTCTTAATGAGAGCATAATATTCGTGCTGCTTGGTTATCTTGGCCAGAAGGTATCAGAATTGGAGAAGGGGTCATCAATGATTCATATTGAACATTTCATCTCAAAGGGAAGGACCATTTAACATTCCCCTTGAGTCTGCCTTAGCCCTGGAGGTGGCAGGTTGTGCCACATATCAAAGGCAGGCAACGGAGGGAGGGCCCTCCAGGAACACAGCGTTAATCTGCAGCCACTGGGTTTAACATACAGTCCCCTGTGCATCTAGGTTGGAACTCTTTTGTCTGCTTTTTTTTAGACCTGTGCCTTGAAGCCGGTGCATGCTGCAGAGACGCCTGCTCGAGGTCTCTGGAGCCTGTGCCCACTGTACAATAATGTAGGTCATCATAGTCTGTGTTTTCCAGCTGGGCGGAGATGACTGTATCTCTGCTGCTCTGAATCAACTAGAGAGACAGAGAGTACAGTCTTTTAATCCAAAGGATTATTCAGGATTATTTGAAAGCGCATGTTTCCACTTTGGGTCATTTTGGTGGATTTCTGCCCTCAGCATTGAGGAAACCATATCCAAATTAGTTTGTCTCTAAATCAATTTATTACAGAATATACTATTGGAGCTTGTGAGTTTATACCTGTAATGTTTTGTGATTTGAGCATTGACAGGTAGGAATCTAACAGACACTGATGTTGATTTATGGTATATTATCATTTGCCTGTCAGGTAGGGGATTTCCTGAGCTGTGTGTGCGTTTCAGTTATTACCTGACATTTAATAACGGACACTGGCACAGACACACAGCTTTGTCTGTGCTCTAGATTTGGTTTGTGAAATTCAGCTTCTCCTTTTTTTACTGACTTGTGTTTGAAACACTATCATTCAGCATGTGCCAAAACGGTTGTTCTCCCATGTTGTTTGTAGCTACTCCTATATAGTGAAGTGTCTGGGACTCTTTCGCAACTAAACGTTTGTTGACTTTGTTCCAGTGTATTTCGAAGTTATGCATCTATACCCCTAGTTGTTGAGATTTCTTATCAGACATTTTTCTTATCTTATCAGACCAGGATTTTAGTTATATGTGCGTTTTAGACAGGTTGTGTTTATAGTCACTAACACTGTCAATTGTGTTATTGTATGCTAGTGGTGAGTCTTGTTTTCCACCACCCTTTAAAACAATGTTAGTGGCTAATCAACCTATTACTGACATTTTTGACATGTGAGGCTGGTGTGGAAACCGCTTTCTATCAGCTCTCTTTCCTGTTGTTTTTGAGGCAATTCGAGCCCAAAATAGGAGTGCCCACTAATCATTGTTGAGTCTAGGCATCACCGGTAAGTCAAATACACCTTTAGCTAAACAAAACTATCTGCCCTGTAGACATAACAAAGCAGTTACTGTATTTGCAAGAACCCAGCTAAGGGTGAAATAGCTCCCACTCTGCACTGATTACTTACCACACTCTGGGATGTAAAACACTGTCCTTTCATTGTCCTCAACACTCTGTTTTCTCCACCTGTATAAATTCATCCTTTGTGGTGGCAGAAATTGCACTCATCAGGGGACAATTGCATTTAGGCTATACCCACATGTGGTTCACGTGCTTATTTACAGTTCTTCTCAGTAAATACCAAGTGATTGAACACAGTGACAGACGGCGTCCCACTTCTGAAATTACATGCTGGACCTCAGATATTTGACTGGCTGTGGGGGCGGCACGGAGCGAAATGCCAAAATGTGCTCCAAGAGAAAAGCAGCGGTTTCACAACTTTGGATGGCTAAGTGAGAACAGCTCCAGATATGATGTTGAGAACTGAATTTCTTTGGTCCAAACTGAAATATATCTCAACAACTATTAGATGGATTGTCATGAAATCATGTACAGACCTTTATGGTCTGCATTTACACTACTTAATATAGTGCCATCTTCAGGTCAAGATTTTATGGTCAGTGTGCAGCAAAACTAATGATATCCCCATCAGCGTCAGGTGCATGTGGTGTTTACTGCTGTTTAGCAAATGTTAGCATGCTTACACGTTACACTAAGAGCTTCCTGTTTTTAAATCTCGTCTAAAAACTCATTTATTTTCGTTGGCGTTTAACTCAGTTTGAGGGTTGACTTTTTTCAGCTTTGTAATATTGTTGCATTTATTTTATTATCTATTGTTTTTTATTTTTGTTGTGCTTTTGTTGTATGTTCTTATTTATTTCGAGACTGTGTTCAGCACTTTGGTCGACAGTGTTGTTTTTAAAGTGCTTTATAAATAAAGGTGGATTGGATTGGATAAGATGGCTAACATACCTGCTAAACATCAGCATGTTAACATTGTCCTTGTGAGCATGTTAGCATGCTTGCCATTAGCATTTAGCCCTGTAGAGCTAGCATGGCCATGGTCATGTCTTCTTTTCATGTAGTAGTGGAGACAATGGAGTTAAATCGTCTAAAACCTTTTTTTGAAGTCTCACACAGCAGGATCAGGTGTCTGAGGAATGCTGTGAACCAGGTGGCCTGTGTGTGTGTGTGTGTGTGTGTGTGTGTGTGTGTGTGTGTGTGTGTGTGTGTGTGTGTGTGTGTGTGTGTGTGTGTGTGTGTGTGTGTGTGTGTGACACAATGTAGTTGGCTTGGGTTGGGTCCTTCCAGTGGGGGATTCCCTGATCACAATCTGCTAGTCGACGGGTGGGACCTGCATGTTGCTACGGTGTTGTGGGCATCTGGCTGCGCCCCACTCCTCTCTTGTTGAGGCTGAGTGGATCTGGGACAGCAAGGAAGTCATTAATCTCCATATAGGTGACATGTCGACAGAGTAGAGGGGGAAAAACCCAAATAAACTCACTCACAAAAGAGCACATGCAGCCTTTCACAGGAAAGCAGAAAAAATCCTGATGAGATCTCACTTACATCCAATTTGTGTCTCCTAGATGCAACTTCAATCGGTTAAACACAAGTCAATACAATAAAAAAAAAAGAAAAGAAAATGAAAGCAATGTTTGAGGAGACATGCTTTTATAATGTAATCAGCTCTACAATTCATGATTGATGCATCCATTCTGAGCCTAGAAATCTTCTCTTCTCAGCCAGTTGTTTCCTATTGTCTGTTAATTTGTAGTTGTTTATCGGTCTGGCCTCACAAAATTAGAGCGTGGATTAAACTCCGCTTACTTGTTTCTAGCAATCAGACCGAGGCATAAACAATTACTCATGCAAATAGCATTTATGGTTTTTCCCTCCCACACATTATTTCAAAACAGAAAAATAACATAATTTCACTGCTGGAGAAGCGAAAAATCTCTGCAACTAAGGATGAGTTTTGGAGATTTGGACAACAGTGTTATATTTTGATGTGGACTCTCAGCTCTGTCGTGGATACTGTACACCACAAAAGAGCTCAGTGTGGCAAGAAGCAAGCCAAGATTTCCCCCCCATACTGTACCCCTTTTGCTGCGCAGACCTCGGTGGCTCGCCATCTGCCACTGTGTTTACACCCATCAGCCCGGCAACTGTAATCTCAGATACATTTCCTCCAGACGCAGGCAGCTCTGGGCTCTAACTCTCTGAATTAGTCTGACATGAATACTTTCTTTCAGGAACAGACCTGGAGCGATCTCAAGTCTCTCTGCTATCAAAGCACAAAGACCCTTGTTCCAAATATTCAGTCCGGTGTGTGGGATACTTTGGAAAGATTTATTAAACCTTTGTGGCAGTCACGTGACTCCTTTGGTCAGTCTTCACTCTGAAATCACTTGTATCTGAATCACGGCCTATATCAAACTTGGGGTCGACTGTTAGGTATTACCGTAATAATGACATCAATTACTTTTCATCTTAACTACACTTGAACAATACGGCAATGTGTTTCCATGACCGTGTTCACAATTCTTTTTAATAGATTTTAGACCTTTTTGTGGCCAAGTATATTTTTTTTACAGTGTCTGCTTTGCCTTTCAGTACATAGAACAAAAAACATAAGATTTTTTTGTTTTGCAGCTGGGTACCGTGCAATGAATAATTCAGCTATTTATTCAAAATTTCAACTGCTATTCTTTTATTTTTCTGACAATAAAATCAGTCGATCCTCAAACTGTAGACATGCTGTCAGTCTTAATTATAGAAAAGGCTGGTATCATGAAGACATGCAGTCTCTCTCAAACTAAAATTCACCCAAACAAAGGATTTTTATGACACTGTTGACTAGAACGTATTGGTCAGACATAGTTTAATGATCACTTTTGAGCTTGACATGACACTCCTTGCTTTTATGTTATGTTTACGCCATCTTTACCATTCCATACATTCCGAGCATTTCATGAACCCGCCAGAAATGTGCACCTTTTGTTGTGAATGGAAATCACAGAAATACAGTTGTTTTTTAACTCATCCTGGAATATAATTCTGGTGCTTTGTGAGTGCTGTGCCTATTTCCACGACCTCACTTCTCCCCAGACACCCTCCACCCTGTCCTGTGTGCTTATTTCTGGACCTCCTTGGGAGAGGCGGAGGAATGTCTGCTGGGGAACAGCAACTGTGAATAAATAATGGAGACGACCTGGGTGTTTCTTTCCTGAGTGGCCGGTGAAGGGTGTGGGCGATTTTGTTGTCTGATGAATATCATGTCAGCTGAACACTGTAGGCGGTTTGCGTGCTGACGTGTGTGGTGTACTTGTGTGTGTGAATTTTGCAAATTCTCTTTATGTGGGCCTCTGGGGCCAGGTGAACCTACAGATTGGTGTTTGTGAATTCAGCCAGATGATTTTGTTTCCCTTTTTTTAATTGTTTTTGTTTAAATCAATAATCACCTAAACCTGCTGTTTTCCTATTTCATGAGGGACGTGTGCCTGAGCTGTTTAAAAAGCACTATTATCAGTTGTTGTCGGAACACACACTGATGAATAATACATGGAGCAGATAAACTTGGACACTAAATGGATGTCCCTCAAGTAGAACCCCAAAGGCTGTCTGCGTTGCAGTTGAGATATCACCTCTTCTTTTTCTCATCCTCTTTCTCCCTCTATCTGTCTCTCACCCCACCATCATAGACATACTCAATTACACACACACACACACGTGCCTAATCCCTTCATAAACAACA
This sequence comes from Gymnocephalus cernua, assembly GCA_023631565.1. NCBI lineage: Eukaryota > Metazoa > Chordata > Actinopteri > Perciformes > Percidae > Gymnocephalus > Gymnocephalus cernua. Next base: position 19,954,839 of record CM042436.1, on the reverse strand, counting down.
CACTAATACCCTGAGACCTGGCTTTCAGTGTCAGGTAATGTTTCAGATTCCTGAAAAATGCAGGGACATGTGAGATGCCTCTAAATATAGAAGCGTTGCCACCACTGCTCCTGTGTGGTCCTTTAATTGTCATGTTCCACATAAATCCCTGCCCTGTTTGCTTCTGTGCTATCGTCGCATTCACATCACAAAGTCGCCTGCCAATCTGCATGGAAAAAAATGTCCTAATGAACCATTTGAGATGGCAGATAAAAAAAAAAAGTTTTCCACCTTTTCTGTCATGGTGGGAGCTGGATAATGAGAAGCCTACTGAGACACTAGTTGACTTTGCCACTGGGCACACCCTTGGAAGCTGTGCAGCATATCAATATAGAGCAAGGTTAAACGGTTCCTCCCATTGTCTAGCTACTGTAGATATTTTTGGGACAAACCCCCAAAAGGGTTTGTAAAAGAGATTTGATCTCCTGAATTAATTTCTAGAGCAACAATAGCCACTACTGATTGAAATGCAGCTGGGAGTGTCACCTAAATTACTTCGTTGTTCACAAAGACAGACCCTGTTGCATGCCTAACATAACCTAAAAAGTTGTTATAAGGGTCAGTTCAGTCAAATCACAAAAACAAAATGTTCTTACTTACTAGTTTGTGGAATCTCCAGTACCTGCAATATTGTTTCTTGTGGGGTTTTTTTATGCTGACGATAAATACATTTTCATACACTTTCATTGTATTGGGGTTGTGTCAGAAGACTCGGCAGCAAAGATGGTAATAATTACCAATGTTGTGGCCACTTTCGGGGAAATGAAAATAGCTGTAAATGCAAAATTTACAAACAATCACCTATTCGCTATTTACACACATTTAGTTCTGTTTTGGTCTCCACCAACTCCTGAGGGAAATACCTCTCTTTAGCTGCTAAATGCTGTGTTTGTTGCTAACATTGTCTGCTGTTCCACAGTCCTTTGAGCAATTGTTAATATGAAAATATGAACTGTTGCAGCTTTAAAACCTTACAAAAATGAGCAATCTATGCAGGCCAGATTCCAACATTAAATAGGAAAATGTTTTTTTTGTGATTCGGGTGAATTGACCATTGACAAGCAGGCAAACACAGAAGCGGATGTACTGGTGCAAATCAATTATTTGCTATCCACAAAATGGCTGTGTACACAGTCACACACAAATGCATACACACACATACTGTGCCACATCAGCGTGAACACACAGAAGCGGATGTGGTAGTGTGAATCAATAATGCTGTGTTGTCACAGTGACATGTGAGCCATGGCAGGGAGCAGATGGCCCCAGGGTGCCTAGCTTCCTGTTAGCCGTGCCATTCAGCCTCAACACACACAGACACACATGCACACCCCACTACCATGTCCGCTGGGATTTCCTGGTGCAACTAGCCACAGCGCTGGCCATTAACAAACAGCCCGCTATAATTATTGGCTCTTCTCTGAAATGCTGAGATGCCTTCCTAAAAAATGACAATGGCAGATAATGTTAAATAGATTGCTCTGCCTCATCCATGGAGGTCTGGGGTAAATATTTCTCTGCACCTGTTCCCCAATGTGATTTTTGGCAGCAGGGCAAATAGCCCTCAGGAAATCTGATCTGTTTCAGTGGACGCTGAGTGAGGTCAGCCATCGCTCAGGTATCACTTTGACTAAACTGTGTGGTATTGATTGAGCATTTCCGATGGTTTGTGTTGGTATCTCTGTGCAAAGACTCAATGTGACAACACAGTGAAACCGGTGGCTGTAAATGTCAGATTGTAAGTAAAGTTGATTTATAAAAATTCATGCTGTGGAAAGACCTTGGCGAGATGTTTTAACACGTTTACACTGAAGTCTTTCAGCCGATGTGTGTGTGTGTGTGTGTGTGTGTGTGTGTGTGCAACTGAGAGCTCTCACTCCTGGTAAATCTCACACAGCACCCTCATGTTGGCAGTCACCTTTGATAGCAACTGATTAGGTTTGAAATGCAGAGAAAACGACTCGCCCCTGACGTTTGGAAGATAAAAGCTTTTCCAAGGGAACGTTGCTGCTGCTGCTGCTGCTGCTGCTGCTGCTGCTACCTAGTGTTTCAGCGCAGCGATGTTCATGAAACTCTTCGCCATCTCAAACGCTTATCCTCCCAAACCTACAACCAAATTCTGTCAGCATGCTGCAGTGAACAGACATTTTGTTGCTGTGCTGTCACAGATAACCCCTGCTGTTTTCAGAGGACTACTACTGCATGCTACTTCTGAGAGGGATCGCCGGCAGGGGCTTACCCAGTATTGCCACAGCGTTATATTACATCAATTTCACTGGGTCTTCTCTGAAGCTGTGCTGCGTTTAATTGGTTGTTGGGCTGTCATTACAACTTCAAATAATGACAGATACTTCAAAGAAAACAGGGAGAATTAAAAACAGGAGAACTGACAGTGATTCCTTTTCTTCTTAGGTATTTTGTTTCACATTTTTGGTATTTCTTTTGACAATACAGTTGTGCTTTATGCCTGTGTATGTTCTAAGGATGCTGTATTTGTATGTATTATAAGAATCCCCATGAGGTGCCGCCTAGACGACCAGCTAGTCTTCCTGGGTCCAAAACGACATTAAATCAGACAATATTAAAATATTTCATGACTCAATAACTGCATATCTATCTATAAATTGCAGGAACGTCTGTCTGTCTGTGTGGGTGTTATGCGCATATCTCTCGAACCGTTAGGCCGATGGATTTCAAACTTGACAGGTGTCTTGCTACGGGCTAATTGCAGTGCCAAGTTTGACGTTGTTTGGATTAGAAATGCAAAAGATATCGTAAGAATATACGGTAAAAGAAACACACATTGGCTTTTGCCCTAGCCACTGCACACTGTTAACCCAAATTAGTTGACTTTACTAGAAATGTGCGTGGAAACCCATTGCCTTAAACCGTTCAAGATTTTACACAAACTTACTTTAGTTCAAATATAAATATGAAATATTACACTGTACTATCAAAACTATGGAAATGTATCATCATAACAATGTTTTTGTCTTTATTACAAAATAGTTTGAAGAACAATGTATTGCATACATTAGTTCCATTAAAACAGAAAGGAGAACAATTCAAAGATTGTAATTTCCATTGTACTCTGCATAAATGTGATTAGCTATAGTCCATGTCACTGCTCAGATCCCATCAGTCCCCCCCCCCCCCGGGTCTCTGTCATGGTGCAACAACAAATGTAGATGGACATGAACACTAAATCAACCATACAAAACGAAAAAACCCAAAACTTTAACAGAACATTATTAAAAACACTTTAACTAGAACAGAAACCATGTAGAACATATATTTTTTCCCATGAGCCTTTGCATCGCTTCAGCCAGAACAGTTCCAATGACCCCACCCCTCCCATACAGAGACTTAACATCCTTAGTTATCTCTGCTTAATATGATCTGTGTACTGCATACTTAAGCTGGTTATTACAAACCACTAATGTGATTTAGTAATGAATATGTTTTTTAACAAAACATGAAAGAATAAGTAGTGACCACTAAAAAGTTTAATTACATCTAAATCTGGGTTTACAGTGCAGTGCACACTGAGGGCCAGATGTACTAACGCTTTTGCGCCCACTTCAGGCGCATTTGTGTCGCAACGTGCGCGTAAAATCATGGCGAGGTATGTACAAACAGGCCGCAATGATGTAAAAGCGCAAACTGCATGTCGTGGGAGCTGAAAAGGGCAAATTGCGTTTTTCGTGTCATGCATATTTATTCATGGGAGGGTCGCGGGGAAAGTGGGAGTTTACCGTAAAGAGATGGGAGGGGAAGCGTAAAGAGCGCTTAATTACGTATTCCGCGGTATGTACAAACACCGCCAGTGATAGCGCGCCTCTATTTTGCGGTGAAAATTCTCCGCCTCTTAAAAGCAGGTGTAAACCTGGAAGCGGGTTTCCTCACATATGCCTCCTGGTGAAATGACAGCAGTAATCCGAGCAAGACGAAGACATAGGCCAAGGAGACGAGCTGAAAGGAGTTTTGCCACAAGGATCACAGATTAAGCAGCCATGCAAGATTACAGTTACTGGAAGAAATCAAAGATGACATCGAATCTCCGACTCAGAGTTCACATTCCAGCAGTTGTTAAACTCCTCGCTACATTACAAATATTGGCATCAGGATAATTTCAAACAGTCATAGCATCAGCAGTGGGAATATCGCAGTCTGCACTCAGCCGTATCATAGCACCAGTACTTACAGTTTACGCTATAGTGGGCGGAGAAAGGCGCTAATTACGGATGACCTGCAGGTTTTTGTAAATATGGCGTAAACTATGGTATCATTGCGTTCGCTATCTGCGGGTGAGCCGTGGCGCTGATAACGCTACGTTCGCAAATGTACGTACATCTGGCCCTGACTGAGCAGAGCGCAGGACCAGAGACAGAGAGGGTCGAAGAAAGCAGTGGAGCTTTGGCAGCTAAAATGTGAAATACACCTCATCGCAACTGTTTGGAATGAGGTTGGCGAAAAAAAGGCGCTTCAGATTATTCCTTCACAGCGCTGTGCAATGCCAGAAAATATCAGCGCTGAACTGGGCAGACAGCACTTTTCATCAAACTCAACCCTGGTTAATTAAGTCTACTGCTAACTAATAACATTACCGTCGCCAAAATACCCCCGCTAATCAAATCCCTTACTTCACCGTTAACTGTCAAGCCACTAAACCTGTATGGAAATGAGCACCTCTGCTGAAATGTTAAATTTGTTAACGATCATACGACACGAGACAACACACTCTCTCTCTACCCACTGAGCCAACCCGGCCACATTACTCCACATTTTCATTGTGATATTTTGTGATTACATTCTGAATCTGCAACGTTCTCTGTCAGGTAAATCCGTAAGTTAGTAGTAGGGTATACAGGGGAGTTGCATATGAAGTAATGTTGGGGTGCAATTTGGTTTTGATGAATTCTACAAGCAGCAATAGCACAGGCCAAGCAATTGGCCCGTTCCAAACAGGCACATTTTCAACGGGCACTGCACTAGTAAAACTAAATAACAAATAAAGCTGTCATCTTGTGACTTATGTCAGAGCAAATATTTTGTGATGCCTGGATTCAGTCCGGCGACATTTGGCGTCATAGAAGATATTAACTGTGACATGTCTAGACGAGCTTCATGTCGGTAAATCTAACCACCAGAAGTTTAATCAACTCTGCAAATTGACCTATAAAGGGCTTCATTTATCTTGAACATGTGTGGCTCTCGGTGGTGAAAAAGCTGTAAAAAAGAATGAATGAAAGAAAAAAGAGCTCAATAAGTATGCATTCTCTCTTGTTTAACGAACTCTACTATATGTAAAAAAGACAACTTCAATGTTTTCAGATTTGAAATAATCTAGAGTCTACATTCCTGCAATCCAGGGAGCACAGTGAGTTAAAACATATTCCTAGATGAAATTACACTGTAAACACAGATTAAGATTTAGTTGTAATTAAACTTTTTAGTGGTCACTACTTATTCTTTCATGTTTTGTTAAAAACCACGTCCATTACTAAATCACATTAGTTGTTTGTAATAATCAGCTTAAGTATGCAGTGCACAGATCATATTAAGCAGAGATAACTAAGGATGTTAAGTCTCTGTATGGGAGGGGCGGGGTCAATGGAACTGTTTGTGTTGAAGCGATGCAAAGGCTCATGGGAAAAATATATGTTCTACATGGTTTCTGTCCTAGTTAAAGTGTTTTTTAATAATTTTCTGTTAACGTTTTGGGTGTACATTTATGTTATCTGGGTTTTCGTTTTGTATGGTTGATTTAGTGTTCATGTACATCTACATTTGTTGTTGCACCATGACCGAGACCCAGGGGGGGGACTGATGGGGTCTGGGCAGTGAGGTGGTGAATATCTAATCACATTCATGCAGAGTACATTGGAAATTACAATCTTTGAATTGTTCTCCTTTCTGTTTTAATGGAACCAATGTGTAGAATGCATTGTCCATGGAACTATGTTGTAACAAAGACAAAAACATATTTATATATATTTCTGTAGTTTTGATAAGAATGAATGGAGTTTCATATGTATTACATTTGAGCTAAAGTAAGTTTACTAACGATTTTTAGTAATGGCTACTAATGTAAACTTGATTTGTCTACTGCATCAACTTCAACGGGTTTCCACGCAGATTTCTAGTAAAGTCAACTAATTTGGGATAACAGTGTACTGGACTTCACAACATGTCTTTGATCAGGAGGGGAGGCTGACAGGGAGGAGGAAGGGGAGAGATGGAAGGGCAAGCAAGTAGAAGAAGCATAAAGCTATAAACAGGCATTCCATTTCTTCTTAGTGTCTCATGTGCTGCAGCCAGGTCAAGGCTGCTGAGGTAATTGCTGTAAAAAAGTATGGATGGTTGGCAAAGTGCAATCAGGCCACCAGGGTTGAAAGACCAAAGCAAAATGGAGCTAATAGACCAAATTACTTTGATTTAATTGGAGTTTGTGCTGTTAGAAGAGAGTTGGAGAAGTAAGCAAACTTGGATAAAGTTGCCTGTTAAAGTCATCTGACTGAACAATCATCTGATTCTCAGCTGATCCATCTGCTGACTTAAAAAGTAGAGGAATGTTTTTATAAAACACCCACATGGGCATTACATAGCACAAAATAAAATTAAAAAAAATGTAACAGCCACAGCTCAATATACAGTGTGTATGCATTTTTTTCCTGTATAATTTAGAGTTTTAGTTTGAAGCAGTATATTCTAATATTCACTGCACATCAAGGCTCAGCCTGTCACTGAATAACACTAATGTCATTTTCCATGGATTATTCCAGAGGGAAAATGCCACAAAAAAACTCTAATATGACACTGAAGTGTGCCTTAGTAGCTTCCGCACACATTTTCCTACCAGACCTTCAATGTCACAATAGGCAACTTATTATCATTCATCAGGTAGGCTGTGCTTGTTTCCCTTTGGTCTCTGCACACAAGACAGGGAAGGTCACACCGCTCCGAGCGAGCCAGCCTGCTCCAGATAGTTCAAACAATCGGCCGTTTTGAAAGCATGCCGCTCAACATAGCTGTCTCTAAGGTCTCTGTGAGTCACATTGAACTCATGTTTTAAGACCAGGAATATAAGTACTGTCCATCTCAGCTGCTTGAATAGGCGTTCATTACTTTCATCTATCTCTGAAAAGGATTTCAATATAGTTATTTTATTACATAATACAAGTGTAGTTGTGTTTCTTGCAGTCAATCTGGTTATCTCAAGGTTCATTCTTTCTCATATCAGGCCTCTCAGGCACACACAGTGCAGTTGTTTGTTTCCACACATCAATGCATTCCACTCATTCCTCTCCCCCGGATGAAAATCAGCTGGTTGCCTGAGAGAGGTCATTGAACTGTTCCCCAGTATTCCCAGCCTGAAAAGCGAAATGGGGGAGGAAAACATTTTCTCAGCCAGTAGGACGTTGGGGTTCATTTTGACATTGCTTTTAAGACAGCTGACAGTTAAACATATCATAGGCTATGGATATATATTTGGCTTTCTCAGCCGGTAGTTAAATTGTGCAACAAAAATGATTGCCCCACCCCGTTTCAAAATGACCTCATGCTCCATGCAGGACAGAGAAGTTTTGTCACGCATTGCACAATTTCAGAAAGCTGCTTTCTTTCCCATAGGGAGGTTTGCTTTGTCTTCCAACATGATACCTTCGTTTTTTTATTTCCTGATGCAAATATGACAGCAGTAGACAGTGGGGGAAGAAGTATTTGGATCTATAGACTTTTACTAAAGTGAACCAGTAAAACACTGTATGAATACTCTATTAAAAGTAAAGGTCCTGCCTTCAAAATCTTGAGAACATATTATGATTTTTCCTGATAATGTTGCCACATTCACCCAGTTTCTAATCTGTTTTTTTTAAAGAGTATTTTTTGGGGGAATTTTTAGGCCTTTATTTTCACAGAACAGATGAAGATATGAAAGGGGAGAGAGAGGGGGAATGACAAGCAGTCTGCTCCACTAACTGAGCTAACCCAGCCACCAGTTTATAATCTTTGGTAATACTGCACATTTTCATCAGTGGGCCATAGGCTTAGTCACCATTGTGTTAACTCATTTGGCAATGGATAGTGACAAAACAAAATCTTCGAGAGATTATAACTTTAATACTGATGCATCACTTGTATAAGAAGCGTTTTACTGTTGTAGCTGGTGAAAGTGGAGCTAGTTTTAACTATTTTATTTACAGCACGGTAGTTTTGGCTAACAGTTCCCAAACTAGGGGTCGGGGCCCTCCAAATGTTCAACTACATTAAGTCGAACAGTATTTAAATGAAACCATCTGAGAAGTTGTGTGTGTGTGTGTGTGTGGGGAGGGGGTCGGGGGGGGGGGGGTTGACGTCTCTTTGGTGTAACTGCTAACAACTTTACTCACAACTCTTAATCTGTGAAAATGACAGCTGTCAGATAAATGTAGTGGAGTACAATATCTTTGTGCTTAAATACAGTACTTGAGTAAATGTACACGATTACTTCCCATCACTGGCAGCAGATGTCTTCACTTTGACTTTGTGGAAAGTTTTCATTGTGGTTCGGCTCCTCTTCTCCTCACTTCAAAGGTGTTCCTGAGGGAGCTGCGCCTCAAACAGATGATTGTTTTCTCTGACATTGTCGGACATCTGAGATCCTCAAACTGCTCTCAGCATGCCCTGTCCCAGACTGTGGCCTCTCTCATTTACATGGGTACACAGAGAACACTACCTGAACCTGAAACCTGGTCCTGTGTACTCCAATCACGTAAACCGCTCCAATATCTTGTTGCCAAAACTGACAAGCTTTCATTTAGCAGCCCGAATTTACAAGACGTCTCCTGTATGAAAGCGGAGACTGTGAGAGGAACTGGGCATCCAGCTTTGATGTTCCAATACTTTCGCCTTCGCCAACATGTTTAATTCTCTATTACACCCGATTTGTTTGGCACTGCTTCCTAAATTACAGAGGTAACTTGGGATTTCATCAAAGGAAAAAAACATTCCTGCTTTTTGTGAACATAAAACGTGCCCATTTGTTACAGTTTGCTTTTTCTTAGACGTGGAGCTAAGATTTAGGAGTCAGTTAATGGTTCAAAACAAATACAAATCTCTTAGTTACAGTGTCTAACCAACTGTGGCTCTGCACTGCTGCTCCTCCTCCCTTTCTCCATGGTATTAGCATGACTACATGTTTGGCTTGCCTCTAGTCTTTCCCTAGTTACCCGAACAGAGTCTGTGATTTAACCATACTTGGCTCTACCACAGAGAAGCCATAGTCTAAAACCAGACAGTGATGTCATCCCAGCAGCATCTGGCACAGGAGGGGACTTAACACTAAGTGAACTGTCAAGTTCTTTTTCAAAGACTTACTCAGTCACAAAGCAACTTTGTGAAAATCCGGATTGTGTAGTTGTGTTACATATGGGCTCTTTGATGCAAGCACAAGAAAACCACAACAATGGAAAAGCTGAATGCACCATTTCAAGAAAACCAAATGACTTCATTTCTTGGGCAAGTTCAGAACAATCAGCCAACACACGGACTGCACACTGAGCATACTGCAGATGGTGTTCCCACACATCCCCATTCATTACACCATATACAGTAGTCGTTTCTGGCTCAGATCAGTCAGTCTATTTTCAGCTCCACTACATTTGAGACTGTGGTTGTGTGGTCGCGAGGTCTCAAGGGGTCAGTGGATATGACTTTTAAGGCTCGAAGCAGCGTGCCGCCCCTGTCACAGGAAATGAGCTTCTCCCATGGGCTCTGTTTGTCACAGGAGAAGCAACAGGCCACCTGGGAATCTGCTGGTTCCCACGGTCCCTATCAGAGGTTTCTATCTGGACCAATCAGGCACAGCGGCTTGGCTATTGGGCGCTCCCACGCTCCCTTGTTTTACCAAAAATAAGACATACTCCTGATTGCTATGCAACAATCTGAAGCTGATTTAAGGCTGATAGAGCAGTTTGAAATGTGAAAGTTTGAACTCTTTGTTTAATCATTAACCCAAACTGCAGTGAATGTGGAGAATGGCATTGCTTTATTGTCCGCTGAGTGCCTCTGCATTTTTTAAATGCCACAGATAATTTACCAAGTGGCTCTTTACACAAGTGCTCTTGCATTCTTGAGTGCAAAATTTGAACAAAACAACCCATGGAGGTGGAGTTTTACACAATTCTCTCAGAAAGAGCACCACAGTTTTTTGGCTTTCACACGCTTACATGGATTTTTGAAGCCACAAACGTCACTGGATCAGCCAATGTACTGTGCAAGGCTTCCTTGGAGTAAACACAGAGCCATTAGACATCCAAGTGGCAGACATCCTGTCTTCACTGGAAAGCCACTCGAGCCAGGTTTAATGCACTCCAAACGCACCAGCCTCCACAAGTGTGGATGATGACTCAGCGGCCATTTTCCACTCTCTCCTTTGCTCTTGCGCATCATCGGTGGCCTTTTAAATGGGCCAAGCAGCGGAGATGTGAGTTGTGAGATTTGGCAGCCCTGTTATAGCAGCACAGAAGTCTTGCGGCTTTGACTATTGTCACTTCCTCTTCTGCTGAGGGGCCAGATGGGCTCAGAGCAGACATCCTCAGATGAGGCAGACATCCCCTTTTTAGCTTCATTGTATCTATTTGAAGAAGCCATTGTGCCCAGTTTTGGCAACTGTGAAGGATTTTAGATTAATTGTTCATTTTGAAAATGGTTCCAAGGTCAAAATCACAGCTCTGGCTTGTTTTAAAAAATGAAAGAAATATATTGATTTAGCTGCAGAGGTGGTCTGATTTATTGTGAGAGAAAAAGATTGTCTCCCTTTGCTTTGATGTCTCTTTGTTCTGCAAGAGACTGATTGCAAATGATACACTCTGAGCTTCAGTAAGGCGTGCAGAAGTGCAGATAAACAAGGAGCGCAGGAGGAACGCAAGTGGCAGGAGAGCAAACACGGTCTGTATCATCCACTCGCCCTCACCTCACCTCTCTGAGCCTGCAAGGTCACCCACTTCTCTATTTCATGTTGGATCAAAGCTGTTCAATGAAAATCAATGGGGTTCAAGAAGAATAAAGGGCCTGTAAGCATCATAGAACTGCTCAGTCAAGGTTAAGTAAATAGATCAGAAATGTTTGGCAATTCAAAATCTGTCTGCACTCCAAAAAAAACTAGACGCTTCTGCACAAATTGGACGGTTTAACTCCAGTGCCTTTCCTCCTCCTCCTCCTGCCTTGATGGGATGAAAACCAAGTTTACCAAAGCGTTATTCATCTCTAAAGAAACCGAAGTCTCATGTGTAAAGTTACAGTACTCATTTATCTAGCTGGTTTTACAATGAATAATGGAGACAATAAAAAACGCAGAGTGTCATGAGGACTGTGGGTGATTTACTGGCGATCACGTTTCATGTTCCAGTAGAGCAGGCTCACTCCCACAGGAGAGCGTGCTGTTTTGTAAACACACAATAATGCTGCTGCTGCTGCTGACATAAATTTGAATATTTATGAGCCTTTAGGGTAGCATCCAATGTCAAAATTGTTTCTCCCTCTACGGTTGAGTCCAATGAAAGTACATTGCCAAGTATGAAACCTGAGTCTTCAAATGGCACTCAAAGCGAAAGATAATTAAAGGGTTTCCTATTTCTTTTGTTTCAAGTCAGGATTTACCTTCTGCTCTCTTTTTTTATCGCAGACTGATATAACTCCATAACATAACATCTGTATTTTTCAACCTGGACCCTGTTTTCCCATGGTTTTTTTTGTAAGAATGTGATAATGGGAACAACAATTTTTGAAATTGGTCCAGTATTGAGCGAGAGTGCTGCAACTGCTAGCTGCAAAACAGGCTGCAGTGTGATCGCAAGGGAGAATTGTCACAGTCAATGTCAAGGCTCAGATTGGTATAATTGTATAGTTAAGTGTCTGTTTCATCTAACTTTCTGCCAGAAAGTGAATATCTAACCATAGACTAATAGGTTAATAGACTAATCGTTTGAGCTCTATGTTTTATAATCAAGGATGCCACTCAATCAAATATTGTTTTGTAAGTCTGATCCACTAAGTTTGTGTAGTGACAGATTTGTACAGCTTTCCACCCAGTTTGCCATCATCACTTGGCTGCGGGGTTGCTGTTTCCAAGTATTGCAGTATTGTCACAGTGTAGTGAAGGGCTCAGCGTCCTCAGCTCCAAGCTGTTTGGCAGTGCTGACACAGGGGGATTCACTGGGTAATGAGTATTGCAAAAAAAAAAAAAACTCCTCCATCATCTCATTTTTGCCGGGGCCAGTCGATGGATGACACTCCAGAGACTTGATGGAACCTGACCTTGCTGCCAGACGACAGGTTGCTGTCCTGTCACCTATTGTGCCTGCCGAGTTTTAAAAAAAAAAAATCTGTGTATGCATTCATACATAAAATAATAACACATGAAAGAGAGAGATATTAGTGTATATTTGGATCAAAACAGATCAATTACAAAGGACACTAATGCCTTCCTTGCACTTTTTTCTATCTCCCATTACTCTCCCTTGGCTCCTGAAATAGGAGTTTTGTTTGACTTTAATTAGCTGCAGAGAAGTCTGCAAGAAGCTCATTAGAAAATCAAAGAGGGGTGGCAGCGGCAGCAGCATGTGCAATTTTATAAGTACGTTGCTATGTGAATGCTTAGGAAATAAACAGAGCGTGGGGAGAAGCTCGGTTCAGAGGGGAATACAGCAGCGAAGCCACAACAGGCCCTTTAAATACAAGTTGAACTTTCACCCACATTCCTATTCTGCCCGCAATTACCCACAGAAACATCCCAAAACAGAGATGACTGCCTAATAATTTTTCTGTTATGGCAAAGTGCCGCTTGGGTTTTTCGACAGAGCTAGCCAAGCGCACAAGATGACTCATTATCTTCCACACAAGTCGAGCGATCATTCCCCAAAGGAGGGGGATACCCAAAGCAACTGGCATTTCCTGTTACCCTTAAGATAGGGTAAGGCCATCCGAGAAAGACAACAGTGTATAATCTCTTTGTGTTCACGAGAAAGACACTGATCAAAAAGCCAGTCGGTCTAAATCATGTGAAAAACAAATCAGAGGTTGAGGACAGGCTCTCTCCTGCTGGTGGGAAAAGCAAATCATGTGTGAAGCTTCCAGCCAGGGTAACCATGACACTCAGGCAGCAAGTTGCCACCCCACGGCTGAGTATAGGATCCTCTCAAGTCTTACTCCTTTACTCTGTGTGCCTCTCAGGGATTCATTGTTTGCAGTAAAAGCGAAGGAAAGGGAGTGTGTAAACCTGGCTAGGCGTTTTCCCATTGGATTCTTGGCTTCTGTAGGGCGGCTGTGACCTTTATAAAGCCATTGATCCAAAAAATGAATACTGTGGAGAACTACAGCCTGGACTTTATTTCCCTGATGCACACCTGCTGTCGGTGGCAGATGGTTTGCTGCAGGGCAGCGAGATAACTTTCTGAGGAGTATACAGTCTTTTGTTGATGTGATGAATGCAGATGTTTTGTCCTTTCCTGTCCCTGCAAACTTTCTGTGTCCTCCTTTGCCAGCTGCTTATTATTATTGTCTTTAAAGGTTTAGATTGTTCAAAATGACAGTCAACACAGAATGAAAAAGACGGGGAGGAAGCATGAAAAAAAAAAAAGAGAGTACCAAGGTTTGTTTTTCCTACTACTCACGTGGTTGTGGCAGCACTGCTTGCTAACGTGTGGGTGAAAAAGTTCCAGGAGCATGCCTCAGTCTCATGATATCCACCTGACACCCTCCCTCCCTCCCTCCCAGCTCTCCCCTGGGTCAGTCTGGAGTTATTACCGCCCATGTCCTTGTGGGATTCTTTTAAACATCAATCACCGCTCTTATGAACCTCTTACCGTAATTGGCCCGCTTTTGTTTCAGACTTAAATAGAAGATAATCTATGCCACCAGTCTAGGACATATTTAGGACACACATCATGAGTTTGACATTTTGTCGAGCCCCGCTAGTGGTCACATGCACTTGCTGCTGGAGAAGGTGGCTGGTTTGTGTTGTTGCCTCAGCAAACTGTTATTTTTCTGGAGTAGGAAAAAAAGACGGAGGTAGTGTTTTTGCCAGCTAACACATTCCCCTCAGCTGGAGGTCTGACTAAAGAGCTTGTTCTCTAATTAATACCTGAATCCTGAAGAGGAGGGAGGGAGGGTATCATCACTAAAAAACAAGGCTTGTTCACAGTTTTTTTCACACGATTTTTAGCTCACTAGGCCCACTGAAATTTCTCAAAAACTGATGGATTGCCATGCCATTTTTAATGACTCTGATGATCCCTGATTTTTCCAATTAGCGCCACCAGCAGGGCAAGGTTTTCATTTATCTTGTGAAGCATCTCAACATGCATAGATGCATGAGCACAAATTTAGCCTACAGACATTCATGGTTCGCAGAGGATGAATCCTAATGATGAACCCCCGGCTTTTAGTGCCACGAGGAGGCTGACGTGGTTTTGAGTGAAATACTGAATGAAATGCCATGAAATTTAGTTCAGACATTCATGTCCCCCTCAGTAGGAACTGTAATAACTTTGGTGACCCTGCAAAACTAATAATATCACTATCAGCCTCAGCTGTAGGCTTCTTTCTGTTTAGCGCAACTTAGCACATGATAGCATGCTAATATGCTAAACTGGGATGGTGAAAATAGTAAACATCATACCTGCCTAGAATAAGTATGTTAGCGTTGCCATTGTGGGCATGTTAGCATGCTGATATTATCATTTAGCTCAATGCATAGCGCACAGAGTTCAGTCTCACAGGGCGGCTAGCAAGGCTGTAGAGTCTTGTTTTTAGCCGTGGATAATTAAAAACGCTCAAGATGTTTAAGATCATGTCGGCTGACTTAAGAGCACAGTGTGTTTTGACACCAGAGGGCCTTAAGTGGAAAGAAACTGCTGATCCTTCTTCCTCTGTGTCACAGACTGGCCCCCATCCTCAGGAATGCCACAGGATGGGAAGGGAGGAGAGGGAAACAGGAAATACTTTTGTCTCCCCACAGCACTTCAGAATGGATGTCTCCTTTTTTCAGTCCTGTGTGGGCTTATGTTTGATAAAAGGAAACTGTATATTAAAATGTGACAGAAAAAAAAGAGTATAATGATGACCCAGATTTGCTTCTAGATCAAGGTCGAATAAAACGTGTGTATTCCAGTTAGAATTACACAAAACATAATTACTGTAGGTAAATTGAGTTAAATCAAGACAGATTAAAATAGAATGCTGATAGATTCCCATGGGAACTGACACAGTAATGTTGTACTGAATTAAACTTAACAATTCACCATTGTTCACAGATAGGTCAAGTTACAGCAAAAATCAGAGGCATCAAAGGGGCTCAAATGTATAGCTTACCAACACTGCTACTAATGTGGTTAGCTTCATAACAAAAGAGTTGATATTCAATAGCAAGCGTTGATATATCCTCTCTTAAACACTGTTCTACTCAGGTTCAAGATAATCTACTTGTGCGTGTGTGGGAGAGCGAGGAGCTTAGCACCATCCTTAGCACTTCCTGTCCAGCTGTTCCTGCTGTCATTGCTTATGAGCAGATGTCTGTATTTCCTCATCGAAGACACACAGCCGTGGTATTTGCTCCAAGGACCTGACATCCACTCACAAATTCTTAATTTGTAACAGGCCTTTTTTTTTTTTTTTTTTTTTTTTTTTTAAAACTCATGTTAGCAGCAGAAAGCAGAGCCTCTGAGAAACATTAATATATTTATGCGTGAGGGCTGCAAGCGCTCGCCAACATGCTAAAAAAGAAAACGCCTAAATCTGTTGCATGCAGTTACGAATTGGCTCTTTTTGGTGATTTCCGTGTTTGTTAAATGTGTTTCTGGTTGGGTTGTGTCTGTCTGCATGAAGAGTGTCTGAGGTTGTGCGTCTGAGTGTGTGTGTGTGAGCCAATAAACATTAATGGATCTGCTTGCAGCATGGCTGTAATAACACTAGTTCCCATATTTGATGGTGGCCAAGGGATTTACGTTTTAGGATTAAGGATCATCATGCAGATTTTGAGCTATCTGCCCCTAAGATATCTGCTGCCAGGTGATCACAGCATTTGAAACTTACATTTATTAAATTAAATTACCACAAAAGTAGTCCAACAGTGTTCTGTGGATTCTGTAAGAGTAACCGGGGTACTGTTGTTGAAAATAAATGTTTTTTAATTATTTTAACATCATTTTTCACCTTTGTGAAAATCTCAAAGGTGGATATCTTAGAATCTGGTGAAATTAAAGTAAAACTATCTATATAGCTATATATCACCAGTGGAAAGTGAAACAGATATGTTTGGTGAACCAATCCTTACAATGATTATAATTATCATAATTATTCTATAATTTTCTTAGTGTCAACAAATCCCATAAAAAGACCAAAACCCCAAATGAATTGATCCTACTACCAAGTTGTCTTATTCCTCTGTGCCGTAGAGCTTCATTGTTGTTCAAAAACTATTTCAATAGATCAATGAGCCGCATGTTCCCACACAGAGCACTCAATGTGTATTAATCCGCAGCTGAAAACTAGTCCCCAACAAATTACTTCAAAATGTACTTCTGTTGGAGTAAAGTATGTTAAATACCACAGTGCCTAGCTGTTTTAGCAAATTACAAGCCTTTTTTTCATAAAAGTTCTATTATTGTGACTTTTTTTTTTTTAAGATTTACAAATGGGATGTCAACCTTATCCTTTATGGTGTTTTCTTGTAGACTCCTCCCATCAAATAACCGGCTGACGCAACAAAATACACATAGATAAACACATTCTTTGACAGCCCAATTAACCGTCTGTCTTTCTCTTCCCGTCTCTCTCCCAGGCTGCCTTTGTGGAGCTGTATGACAGACAGAGGGAATCCCTCTTCAGCAGCTCCTGGCCCTCCATTAAGACGGTCTTTGGTCTAGCTGCACTCGGGGCAGCTAGCCTCACCTTCGGAGCATACCTGACACAGAAGTGAAAGAGCCCTCGTTCTACCAGCTTGACTTTATTCCTCCTCCTCCTTCTTCTCCTTGTGCCTCTTCTTATTCCTTTTTATAGACACCCCTGACCCCTCAGAGACAACCTTCAGACTCTTTTGAATCTGGCTCTCTTCAAAGCCCTCTCTCAGAAATCTCCCTCTTCCTCACCCCTATGTGTCAAAACAGACACAAATCAAAACAACTGAAGCAACCAGATGCACAGCCCATACAGAGCAATGGACGTCTTGAAAAGAGTCAATTTAGATGTAATCACACTAATTTGCTGAGTAGCCTACAACTGAGAAATGAGGTGGCATCAATGGCATGCATTCTGTTTTTTGTTTTTTGTTCTGCCTGCTTCTGTACTAGTTATAGCATGAATGTTGAGTGTTTGTATAGATGTTGCATGTGTCAGAGCTCATGCAGGACCTCTATTTGGAGGCCTTGTCGATGGGGGTGCAGGGACAACGATGCTCCACACCGGAGAGGAAGCGGCTGCAGCCCCGCCCCTACTTGTTACCCCGTTTCGAACCCCCCCCCCCCCCTGCAGCCGTCCTTCAAAGGATAAGGATTTCCTCCACAGAACAGCTGCTCAGAATGTATAATGGAAACGGCACGGTTTGTGTCTACTGCTTTCACTCCTTAGACAGCCCCAGTGAACTTTGAACACACTGCACCATTATACTCTCCATGGTCCTTAATATGTAGAGGAAGGGCCAGCGGGTAGACTGAGGTCTGCTGATATTTCTTTTGCAGAGTTTGAAAGCTCCTCGATTGAGATTTTGATGTTGGTTTTAATTTTTTTACAGCATGCCAAACCCCAAAGTGTGTGGTTTCACCACAGAAAAAAAGAGGAGACATTTTTTCAAGGACTGAAAAGCATGCAGAAGAAGCCTGTCATTTGCATAAAACTCATATGATGACGAATATGCTGAGAAAAATGTCGAGCGCAGCACAAAACAGTAAGGTAGAAGTAAAACAAAGCATCTTTAAAAGGAAGCAGGCCCCCTGCAACATGAATGGACAGGATTCGAAATGTGCATTCCTCAAGCAAAGCGATGGTGTGAAAGAGACCACTCCTCTGCTAAAATTACTCTGCTTTAAAAGCACCATCACTGTTCACAGATTAGCACCAAGCAATCCTTAAAAACTGTTTTTTTTCCCTCTATTTTCTACCACTGTTTCTACCAACTTTCTTACTCTTAACTCAGTCCATTTGTGGTCAGATTATTTGGGCTCACCCAGGTCTCAGAGCTGATCCTGTCAACATGTGTCCCCCAGCTGCTGAGGCCCTGCAGTGACCTGGTACTGCTAGAATCCACTCTGACAAAGACGCTTGTTGACGTGGACTGAGGAAACCTCGCTTGGCCACAGATGACTGAGTGGAATACCATGGCAGCAGGGTTTCAGTTTAGGACTAAAGCCAGTGTGTCCCGTGTGCTGGAACCTGAGATGTCCCCTCTCTCCGGTCTGCAAATGCATTCAGCCATTGATTTGTTTTATTGATGTTTGTCTTGTGTTACAGTCTGACAGGAAATTTGGAAATGCTCACTGGCTTCAAAATATTTTGTTGTAGCCTGCACAACTTTATTTGGTTATGGAAAAGTGATTTTTTTTTTTCTTTTCTTAACTCTGTCATTACAAATCTTTAACTTCTTTGTTGCATGGATGAAAGATACTGTCTTCACACGAGAAATATGTGTAACCATATTTATAACAGAATAGGGTAGAAGATAACAAATAACAACAAAGGAGTTGCATTTTTCTATTTATTGAGAGGTACCAGATCACAGATTTTTTTAACAGTAGCTACTTTGATGATACTTTTTTTCTATTCTATTGAATCACACTGTAACTACATTTTTTTTTCCTGGCTGCTATTATAATGAGAAAGATGTTAAAAAAAAAAAAAAAAGTGAATTTCTGTGTCGTATTACTATTGGCTTAAGGCTGCTATACTGTCGATTTAACTTTTAATTAACAGCTTAAACTGCCACAGATTTACAGTATAGTTCTTGAGAGCTGGAAACCAAAGTTAACTTGTATTAATCTTTAATTTAAAAACAAAAACAAAAAAAAGTAGCTTAAGGAGGATACACGTCGCTTCACTTCACTGAGTCTATTCAGTGAGGTTTAATGATCTCTCTGTGGAGGTTTTGTCTAGTGTTACTGTAGTATATCAGCTTAACTTTTGTCAGCTTTGTGCTCCAATGATAACTCAGTGCTTATCTGTAAAATGTTGACCTGCCAGAGTTAAACCTTGTCTCAGTTGTCCCACTCTCATTACAGCAACACACAGTTGTGTGATATTCCTAGTGATGTGTGTGTGTGTAAGAGAGAACCAGAAGGCGATTTATGAGCAGGAGTAGGAACAGTTCAACAGCAATATACTGTAATTTGTATATTCTCTGTGCATAATATATGAATGTAGACGCCATGGTTGCTACTGTTTTATGTCTATAATCACAAACCTGTAGCACTTAAAAAAGTGAATTGTGTTTCTGTTGTTTACTGCTATATCCACAATAAGCTAGTGGGATCATATTGTTCCTAATAAACCAGATTTCTCAAGCAGCTGCAGTCCGAGTTCATGTTGCGTCTGCTTTCAAAAAAAAAAAAAAAAAAATGTTTGTATCGATTCTCAGCTTCGTCTCTGTGCATGTCAGCAAGACAGAAAGAAAATAAGAGATATTGTCGGTGAAGAGCAGTGTATCAACAGTGCTTGATTATCTGTGATCTATCCACAGCTGTGAATTGTATATGTAATCTTGGTTGTGTCAACGTGAGCCTCCATGTGAAGGACTGTGAAGGAAAAGCAGCCGCACCCCATCAGACATCAAAGCTGTCCCCAAACACTGCACTTGTCAGCCTCCCTCTTCTGCTCCATGCGCTGTTAAACACGAGTGCAAAAACCCCAAATGCCCTGAGGCTTTTTTTTTTTACTGTTCTGATCACACTTGTCTTCAAAGGCCACGGCACTCGTGCTGCTCGGTGGAATTTGTGAAAAGCATGATGTAGTAAAACTAATGTTGAAAGAGTTGAGTGGGTATGATAAAATGAAGGGAGTGAAAGAAAGTGGTGTGTGTGTGTGTGTGTGTGTGTACACGTACATCCCTGAGGAGACCAACAGGAAAGTTCATTTGGGCGGGAGCCCCACGCAAACCCTCCTCTCGCTCTCTCGCTCGCCATGCATATAAAATGCAGGACACGCTCTAAAGAGGAATGTTAAATCAAGCCAGAGACTTTCAAAAGAGAGTCCAGTGTGGGTGTGGATGGTGAATGTGTGTGTGTGTAAAGAAAGTGATTGGCAGTATGAGGAGAAAAGGGAGAGGGGGTAGTGAAGCCCTCCTGCCTCTTCTGCTTTAGGGCTACACGGTGTAGAGGACGCTTCCCCAGCACTGGATATCACAGGGGAGATTGGGAGATCAAAGCAGATTGTCTGGAGTAAGTCTGGTCCAGTTATACCCCTCATTTGGAAGTCCATCAGATCCACTCACGGGCACCTTTGCCTCATTTAGAGGCAGCCTTTGCTGCATTAAAAACTTCCTTCTGAGATCTAGCAATTTCCTTAAAAAGAGATAAAAAAAAAAAAGCACCCCTCGCAAATCATTCATCTCGTATTGGAATGTAAACATTCAATGAGAAAGAGTTACTTATTACACCAACCGTAGAAGCAGATTTTTCTAAAGCCTTGTCCTGCCTGAACTGTGTGCTACAGTGTCACCTTGTGGCTGCTCCACAAACACTCCAGCAGGGTTTGAAACATCAGGCACTCACATTGCCAAGAGTCTGCACATTTCTACCTCATCTACAGGAAATGACAGCTGATTTCACTGAGCTGATCATCTTCAAATATGGAGAATGAACCACCAGCTGCCGCAGCATTCAGCTGAAATAAAAAAAAAAATACAGCCTTTTGCAGCACTCTCTGGCACATGTTTGCCTATCCCTGCTCTAAAATATCCTCAGGGCAGCATGCCATGAAGAGAAAAAGGCTCCAGGCTGAAGGCTCAACTGCTTACAGCTTCGGTGATGACTGTTCAGCCATCTGTGGTGAGTGTTAGTCTTTTTAGAAATGTCTAATGAAAGAAAAGCATCTGAATGTCACAGAATATGGTAATCAACAGGAAAGAAGACGTGTGGTGTAACTACCAACTTCAAATCATGTCTGTGATTAGCAACAAACCCATGCAGACCATTTGTTCAAAGCTTAAAAAGTAACGGTTAAACTCTCTTTAAATACTAAGTGATAGTACTGAAGCTTACTGTAGTGCTGCACATACCACAACACTGCTTTTGTAATCATAATTTGTTTCGTGGTGTTGCTTTTCCAGGGTTTTGGCTGATATGAAATGAAATGCAAAATTAGGAAACTATTGCAACGCTGTTATTTACAGTCGTCCATCGTTAAAGAATAGTTGTACGTGTTGAAGAGGCTGGGTCATTGTCTTTAGATTTATTTATTTAATTCACATTAGGGCGCCTGGGTAGCTCACCTGGTACAGCAGGTGCCCATATATAGAGGTTTATTCCTCGACGCAACCAAGGGGGCAGGCTTCTCTCCCCAGAGCGAAGCCGCGATGGCGCCATTTTGCTAACGCCATTTTGCTGTATCCATCACCCCCGTTAGCATCCCATTGACTGCCATTAATTTTGGCGTCACTTTGACAGCCAATAACTTTACATCTGAAGCATTTAAAGACTTGATTTGTCCATCGTTTATTTCTAAAGAAACACGACAATGTATAAAAGGCTCCATTACCTTGTATCTCACGTTATGGCTCCGTAGCAGACGTTTTTATAAAAATAGGCTAACGATTGTGTCGTAACCAAGCGACTTACTGTCGCATAGTAGTACAGTACAGGAGAAGCTCGCAGGCAGTTTCGACGTACATTAGCTGTTTAGTTTAATTACTAATATTAACTAGCATTTTAGTTGGCAATAATTAGCCTGTACCTATGTTATCTCCTTACATATACCTACGCTCTCCATCTCTGCAAGATTGGGAATGATTGAGATTTCTCTTGGCACAGCTACCAGAAGACTTACAACTTGCAGACATGTTGCTCACGTCACATCTACGGCGGGAAGCTCAGTTTGCAGCTGCGCAGTAACGCTCAGTAACGCTCAACCATCACCGGAAAAGTGCTGGTAATAGACTTCACTTGTCTCCGTCAAAAACAGCGGAGTCCATGGGTCCATATTTAAATAGGTCTATGGACGCAACAGCCGCAGGTTCGACTCTGCCCTGCGGCCCTTTGCTGCATGTCATCCCCCCCCTCTCTCTCCCCTTTCAAGTCTAAGCTGTCCTATATAAATAAAGGCCTAAAATGCCCCCAAATTAATCACATACATTTGCCTGGTTAAAACATTGTGTAAGTACATAATAAAAAAGTTATTTTAAGGTCTGTAGATCTGTAAATGCATAGAGCTGCAACCATTAATTTTGCAATTAATTGTTTGGTCTATAATATATAGATTTTAAAATAGTACCATTACAATTTTCTAAAGCCCAAGGTGACATCACCACATATCTTGTTTTTGTCTGATCAACAGTCTCTCTCCTCTTACACACTCTCAATCGCAACGTGATTCAAAAATTAGTTAATAAACAGGCAGAAAAGTCGACAGATATCTAAAAGTAAAATAAATATCAAGCCTCTGCCACCCTAAGTGGTCGTATGAATGCCAAGCTCACCCAAGAACAGAGATCACTTAGTTGTGTATGAAGTCACATACTGTACCGTGGCTCCATCACAGCCACGGTGGTTTTCCTGCAGTGAAATATTATCAAACAATTCCACGAAAGCCATGGCTATGATGAAGCGGTATTTGAGACCACCTGAAAGGACCGTGGGGGGGGGGTAGACAAAAAATTGACCAGTTAAAAACAGCTCAACAAAAACTTAAGAACACAGCTTCAAAGTACATTCAGTGTCCATTTATTTTTGTGCAGCCAGAAAAATAGAAAAAGTAAAACAAAGGACATTCATACTGCTGAAGTGTAGTTTCTCATGCTTGCCCATTTACAGTACATGTTGATCATATACAAAGTCTCTTTGAACCAGACATATTGCCACAATATATTTACAAAAATAACAATAAAACTGCAGTCTCTTTAAACATGTTGACACATTCGTAAAAATAAAGCTTTATGTGACACGTTTCCCGAAACTGATCCTATTTACAGTCAAAGATGGAGATGAGTCCTGTCGCGCTACAGCTGAGATAACAGAGTTGTGTTGCATGTTTGCGAGTATCAGATTATCTGAAGCATCAAAACTTAAAGTACAAGTTTTTAAACATCTAAAAAGACATTTTCCGGTCTTCTAATAACATTACAAAAATGCGTCCTTGAGTCACGACTAAATGACTACAGATGTAAAATAAGTGCTCACTCATAGCTCTTGGCTGATAGAATCCTTATTGATGTACAGTTGTATTTCCCTCTGACTTCTATATGTTTTTTTGTGCCAAAATGATTTTTATTTTATTGAGAATTTTCTTTTTAGAAGAAGATATAACAGAAATTCTTGACACTTCCGACATGGTTTGAAATCACAGAATATGCAACCAAATAAAAGGGAAATCTTTTTTGAATGAGAAGTAGAAGGTTGAATCTGCTAACTATCACACATTGATATCTTAACCATTTATTAAAACAAATTGCACTCATTTGACAATAAAAAGTCAAAGGACACAATTACTGTCAGTTTTAAGAGGTGTCGGCAGAGCAAAAAAGGCACAAATAAATATTGGGCATCAATCCCTCTATATTGGCACTGGCAAACTGTAATGGCCACATTGTAGCCAAAGTGTAGTTTTGCTGCCAAACTATAAATTGCATCTCAACGTCCACCTTTCTACACCACATACCAAGAAGTGATAACATTCAGTATCGACTACAAATTGGGACTAAAAATCAACAGATGACAGCAGCATGATCGGAACTACACAACCCAAAACACTGAAGCCCTAATACATCAGAACCAGTCTCGACTTTCCCACCTTTCCCGAGCAGATGACCATAATGCATCTCTGTGTATGCGTGTGTGTGTATAAATACAGCATACTGTGTGTGTGTGTGTTCAAATAAACAAACAAAAAAAACACTCAAAATCAATCCTCAGTGCAGGAACTCCACTTCATTCATCTGTCTAGCTCTTTGGTTTCCAAGCTTCTCCAGTGCATGAGTTGCAGGCGTCTCTGGGACATTCAGACTGGCTCTGCTCAGCCTCACGCTCCATACCGTTCAACTTGTTTACTCCCATCACGTCTCCACTCCAGCTGATGCTTCCTCCCTCTCACTCAGTCAGGTTCTCCTCCTTACAGGCATCTGTGAAGACGAAGAAGAAAGAAAGACTTAGGACACAACAGGGACACGATGCATGCATACTGTAGTATAGACAGGATTACTGTAAAATCGTGTTGGAATCATTTTCATTATTAATAATCATGCATAACATAACCTCACCAGTGGCTTGATTTTGGGCACACTTGCCACTCTGCTGCAGGATCTCTCGCATGAAATATATATACACATTTTTACAAATCAATATTTCTCGCAACTTTCAATGACTTCATTTTACAATACTACCCACTTCAATGAGGATACAACCAGCATCAATTGAGTCAATAAAAATAGGAGTAAGTATAATTCTGCCCGCTAATCTGTACAACATGTAGACTAAACGGAGCTTCCCGTTTTCAAAAACAAGATTTATCATTCTTTTTGAAGCCCTTTGACTTTGTTTAGACCCAGTGAGAAATAACAGCAGACTAGTTAGTTTCATAAAAAAAATTGAGGTTGTGTTATGCACAGATATAAATATTTCAATAAAGCCTGGGTTGAAAAACTGTGAACATATACTTTAAAGTGAAGAGTTAATGCCTGTGTGTCACATTTCCTTCCACAACACTGTAGTGATCTGACACGGCTTGGAACACAAGGCTGACACTGAAATCACTGAAATTATGCAGGCACCTGTTATTTGCTTTCAAGGGCATCAACACAAAACATGTCAATCAATCAAAGTAGAGCTTGCTACTGGCAAAATGCAACTGCATCTACTAAAAGCCAAACATAAATTGGCAGAAGTTATAACATGTAAAGCATCTGCACGGGACAGCTTATGCCTCAAGTTTGTTACTTTGTTTGTTTCACAAAGCTAAATTACAACTGTAAAACCCACAGCTTTTAAATACAGCAACAATTGACTCATCTTGTGTCATAGACAGAGTTTGGGTAACATACCATCCCACCAGAATGACAGCTTTAGGGGGCAAAGTGGCAACAAACCAAATTCTAGCAGAAGTTACTTAAACACAGCCTGGTAAGATCTAGTCATGTTTTCTGTAACTGTGCTCATTGCTGTAGTTTACAGTTAGAAATACATGAAGGAATTGTTTGACAGGAGAATCGGCCAGCAAAGACTTGAAGCTGGTCTTGATTCAATACATGGTCCCTCATTTTGACGCCAAGCCTGGT
Source organism: Gymnocephalus cernua (assembly GCA_023631565.1). Lineage (NCBI taxonomy): Eukaryota > Metazoa > Chordata > Actinopteri > Perciformes > Percidae > Gymnocephalus > Gymnocephalus cernua. The sequence goes on along the minus strand of CM042436.1, from coordinate 19,929,353 downwards.
TGAGTTTTGTGCTCAGTTCATGTTGTTAAACTTGGCTTTCATCCTTACATCCATCCCACTTCAAAAGGTCTGGAGTGCTTTTGAATATCATTCCCAACAAATCACACCACAGTTCTTGCTTTTCTCCCAATTAAGGTATTTGGTGCAAACTCCAATATGTCCAACAAATAAATACATGTATAGATCAATGCACTACATTTTCCAAGGATTCACTTTGAACATTCTTGGTGTGAACATGCTCTTAACCAACTTGGAGGATGGTAAAAATGCGTACTCCTTTGTGCTGCATCTGAAGGCAGCAGAGTGTCCCTTAATCTGTCCAGACACAATATACCAATTTGTAAATCTCTAGTCACACTGTGAAGCTGCTGTATAATGAAAAACAACTTCCTGACATGTTTGTATTAAATATATGTCAATGCACTGGTGAGAGCAGACATGGGATTTGTTTTTTTGAACCAGCAGCAGTGAAGTGTCTTGTCTTGACAGAGAGGATGCCAGCCTCTTCATCCTCCCCCAAAAATCCACAAAGCAGCATCCAGCAGGACAACCAGGACGCCAGGCACCATGCCTCCTAGCTCCCAGTTACAGGCGACAACAAGCCAAGATTCAAACGGGTGCGTTTCCTACCTGGGACAGAGTTAGAGGACGGGGTGGGGAAGAGGGCTCAGGGTCCGGGACAGAGGGGGAGTTGGGGCTAGCAATGCTGAGCATTTATACCTGCAGGGCTTAGCACCAGTGCCTGGAGGATGTCTGACAGGGAGACGATGCCCTCGATACTGGAGTGCTCGTCCACCACCACTAACCGATGCACCTGGCAGAAAACACAAAACACACAATTACATATGTGTGTCAAATCAGTCCCGAAGTTATTTCTGGGTAACTAAATGTACGTATGTATATACGTCTTTGTGTTTCCAAAATCTCACTTCTGCTTTGACTATTCTGTCCACAATGGTCTCCATTGTTTCCATCTTATGGCACTTCATGACTCCTTCGAAGTACTGGGAGCGATGTTTCAGAGCCTGCGTCACTGTAATGTCCAGGTTGTTGTACGTCTTCTCAGCAGCCAAGTTCTGCACGCAAACATGACAAAGCGTTGTAGAAAGTGAGACAATAAATCACAGAGCTGTTTAGCCTCTTATATTTGGTATTTTGTCTCTTCAAAAACAGAAATTGTCGAAATGTCAACTTACAATCACATCAAACTTGGAGTAAATATCCACAACTTTGCCTGTAACATGACATAAAAAAGTAAGTTAATTTAGTATCAGTATTATAATAATAATAATAATAATAATAAAATAATAATAATAATAATACTTTGTCGACACTGATGTTTGAGATCTTACCCGACTCATCTACCACAGGCAGGGCAGACACCCGTCTCTCCACAAAAATGTTGAGTGCTTTGATGATGGGCGTGTACGGGTGGATGAAAGCGATGTCGTGGTACGAACCAATGCCCAGCTCCCCGAGAGTCTGCTTCATGAATGCTGGCTTTGGCATTTCACACATCTGGAGAACACAAACACAAACACAATGAGGCAGGGACATATCGAGTCTGTTCACTCTCCACCCACTTCATTTCAGTAATGGCATATTTTATTAATGTCCACATCGACCACTAGAAGGCAGCAGACAAATGAAAGTGAGGACGAGACCACAAAGTTCCCAGCAATAAGCAATCCTCATCCATCATATAGAGTCGAATACTATGCAAGCTAAACACTCATTCACAGACAGACTGTGTGACCTTGTGGGACTCACAAAAAGCTGGAGGAACTTGAGGATCCTCTTGTGTGTGAGAATATAAAGTGCATTCCCTGTGACGGGGTCGATGACAGGCAGGCGGTGAATTTTGTTTTTGATGAGGGTGTACACGGCATCAAATAGGCTGCAACCCAACAAACACAACGACCAGTTACAAGTAGCACAATCAAATCTGCCCACATACATACGCAGAGATCCATCATTCATAGTGAGACAACGTACCTTGCATCAGGTGATATGTTGACCAGAGGTTTAAATGTTGCTTGTAGGTAAACCTCTGCAGCAAGAAATATTAAAAGTATTGTTTTATATTTTTCTTATAACAGAAATATAATCTTAACATTATGCATGCTACTAAAACATGACAGTATGATCACGATGCTAACCTCGCCACGTCTCAAGCTTATGCTCCTCTAATTCATATATTTGCACCTGAAATACAAGAAACAGACATTGGTTTAAGAAAAAAAAAAACAAGCAGAGAAATCCTCCTTGGACCAAGAAACCAATCTCATACAAACATGATCTGTCAAGTGGACCTACCATTGGCGACTTATAGTATCTGTGTAGTATGATGATGAAATCTGTGATTGTCAGCATTCCTGCAATGAAAACAGAATTTATAAACACGGTACAGCGGCGTGCCTGCAGGCATTGTACGATTTGGTTTACAAGGGCGTGCTCCAAACAACACACTGCTGCCCCCCCTCGCTTCATCCTCACGCTGACTTTGCATTCATTATTCATTACAGGCTGACTTGCAATAAACTCTACGCAGGAAAAAAAAAAAAACAACAACAAAGCCGATTCACCGCTGGTTTGGCTTTTGAAACTCTCCTACTAACATTATTTTTTTAGAATCTGCTGGTTTTTTTTTTTTTTTGTTAAATACTTTTTCCAACCTCTCAGAGGTCAATACAGAGAAGCCACTGCTGTGTTTAATGGTTTATGAGAGCTCGAATGACTTCTGCTCGATACAGCATCTTACTCCACTAGACATGACCAGCAGCATGAATACACACACAGCCTGTCCTCTGTGTTCATTCAGCAATGGCACAGCATAAATAAAATAGGAGTAATTTAGCTTTTTTCTAAAACTAAACTGTGGACTAAAACTATGTAGACTGCACACTGAAGTGCCATTACACTGCTTAAGAAGCAAGTAAGAAGATTAAAGGCATCTGCAAATTTAACATTTATTTGCTACGTTCGGTCTTTTCTTTGGAGATGGTATCTCACACACACACACACACACACACACACACACACCTGTCAGGGCTGGTAAAAATGCCATTAAGTTAGTTTTTTGACAGGGTTTTTCTTACCCACAAAGCTTTGCTTCTCTGTGTCCCATAGCGGAGCAGCTCGCACACCGTTAGCTACCAAGGCAAAGAACGCTTTCTTGACCTGTAAGCAACGGTTCAAATGAAAAATCCAATTAGATTATACACAATACTTACGCGATTATCTTTTCTGGAGCTGAAACGCTTCATCTATTAGTTGATCAACAGAAAATGAATCGGCAATAATTCCGATAATCGATCAGTCAATTCAGTTGTTAAATCAAGCAAAAACAGCAAATATTTACTGGTACAAGCCTCTTGAATATAAGGATGCGCTGCTTGTGTGGGCTTTATATGACTTTAAGTTCAACATGTTTAGGTTTTGCACTGATGGTTGGACAACACAAGACGTCACCTTGGACTCTCTGAACTTATGAGGGGAATTCTTTACCATTTTCTTGATATTTCATAGACTAAACAAGGTGACAAGATGGCAAATTAAGGGTCTAATCAAAAACAATCTTTGGTTGCAGCCTTCATCATCTGATGACTTTTCTCTGTCACATTCTCATGAGTAGTTGTGATGTATTTTGAGAAGTATGTTCTAAACTCCTGGTAGCTTTTTGGTGGCTTTAGTATTTCCGTTTCTATTAGATACGGACTCCCAACTCCGGGCTTCAGTGGATTTAGTGGTTGCAGATCCACACATCAAAGAGACCTCCCAAGGATTACTGTTTAACAGATTTAATTTAACCAACCATTTCGTAGAAACTGCTTTGGGGCAAATACTCACGCTTAATTTACTGAACATTAACTTTTGCTCGATGTCTCTTTCGGTTATCGAGCAACTTTTACATCATAAAGGTTTGTCTGCAGGCAAAAGAAACTATTTGTGTCAAAATACTAACTTGGAGCGCTGTGTCGAACACCACCAGCTTGGAGCTTGTGGGGACAATGTCATAGCACTTGTGGGATTTCATGAAGCGCATGTAAATATCACTTTCAGGTTCAGCAGCTGTAAGAACAAGAAAAGCAGGATACAAACTTTTAGAGGAAGGAGAAATCTCACAGGGAATATATAATGACTACCTGGAAACAAAACACTCTGAGAGCCTAAACAACCATTACAGGTCTGGTCCACTTAAAGCCACTTTAATGCTCCATCTTATGGATAATTAAGATCTGCTTTAAGCACTAACAAGCACAAAAACAGTGGAAAAACACAAACAGCAAATTACTGTTAGGAATGTAGGTCCTTCACTGATGATGCAGCTTGAAGATTACAGTATCGTTTTCCCCACATGTCTATTATAGTTTAGTTTGAAGTCAAGCAAATAAAAAAAAGCTAAAAACTGCTTGCTCCAGCTCCTCAAATGTAAAGTGTAGCTACATCATGGAAAATTGAAAATGGATTGCTGTCCAGACAATTCTAATTACCGTGATACAATATACAGGCCTGTTGAATATCACTCCAGCATTCCACGTCTTCACTTATCAACATTCTCATTAAAACCCATTCATTTACAAAAAAACGGGTCTGTTGTGATAACAAACCGGTAAAGTCAGTGGTCTGTAGAGGATATCCCTTCAAATGTGTGACACAATATAGCGGATTAAATCGATGGGTTACGCCGTAAACGGCTTTGATACATCTGTAGCGTGACCTGACTATTCTTTTGGCTAGAAACAGCTGGAACACCTACGATCTCCTGATGTTATGGAGTCACCTTTACATTTGATCACTAATTGCGTTGACGTTCGTAGAAAAAAAAAAGAGCAGATCAAGCAGTGGGACACTTACCATCATCATCTAGTTCAAGTTTCTCCAGCATGCCTTCGAATAAACCGTAGACCTAAGAGAGGGAAAAGGCAGAAGCGTGCAGTGACGATCGCAGCAAATCCTCACAACAACACACGGCAGCGCACGACAAAACTTTACTGTAAATTGTGAGTGAGCAGCAGGGTGAAGCGACTTTCCCCCCAGCGGCCTGAGCAGACGTTGTGATCAAACAGAGTGAGGTGTGCAAAAAAATAAAATAAATACACACATACACAAACAAAAAAAAAAAACGTCAAGCGCCACCGGCGTTTCACAGATTACGTAAAGCTCCTCGAGTTCCGCTAAATATACGCAGATAGCGTGACATAAGAGCTGCAACTTTAGTGGCAGATTATTACTAGACTAGACACACCCCTTAAAACTCAGAGTGGAACAGTCCTGAGCCATTTGCTGCAGTAGGGGAAACCAATGTCTACACGCTGCTCAAACAGCCACTGGCGTGCGAGGATGAATCCCATCACAATAAATCAGCGGAGTCCTTTGTTATAGTTCGAACCTACCAAACAACGCTCGCCACAGGAAAAGTCTTTCACATGTAACAGCGTGGAGAAAAGGCAGGAAGCTCCGCGCGCTGTGGACACACCCCTCCATGCAGAGCAAGAGCAACCTGGGGGCTTCACCATATTAGGAAATCCCCTTACGTTGCTTAGCAGCAAGAAGCTGGGGATGCCTTGTCACATCCTCCAGAGTTAATTTCTTCTGACAAAACGAGCAACATGGCCGAGCTCTACACAGAAACAAGTCGCTGGAGCCTCAGCACAGCGGCAGCAACATTAGAAAATGGCATGCAAATAGTGCTATTTGCATCTTGCACCACATAGGCGAGCTCCCAGCATGAAATATGCACTGTCATGCTGAGAGATTTGTATAGCCTACTAGTGTGCTTGTTGATACGTGATTTCCCTTGGTCACTAATTTTGCAAGTATATTCAACAACAATCCACTGCAGCAGTAGATGAAGCAGATGCAGCAGAAAGCCTGCATACCTGCTCCGGGATGCTAGACAGCTCCCCAGTGTCACCCTGCAACGGTGACACAGCGCTTCTCTCGCCAAAAACCTACTCCATGCGCTTTCATAAATCTTGCCCTGCTGCATCACAGCGGGCACGCAGCCAGTGCTGGTATTACAGCAGACAACAGGGAAGCAGACATACAGAAATCCATTACATTAATTGGAAATAGGATTCGGCAAAAAGTAAACTTTACAGCATCAGAAGATTATGTTGTCAGTCTCTCATGAATTAAGGAGAGGGGGAAGGGGGAGCACAGGGAAGCTGACAGGCACTGACTTGTCGTTCTTCAACCACAATCGTGAGTCCTTGGGTGTTAATATCAACGGTACACAATGTTGGTGATGAAATATTGATTTACCCTCTCTGGCTAGAATCCACAATCACTCCCAGCAGACAGGTCGAGACGGACCAGATAATTGATCACTTCATGGACACGCTAGCTTTGGGAAATCTAGTATCACACCCTGACTTAGACTGTGGTGCATCCTCAATAAAGCCAACAATGAAAACCCTTGTGACCAAACCGTGAACTAATACCTCTCAGCTGTTTTTGCAGTAGCAGTCAATTGTGCACAGGTCCGCTCAGTTCGTACATTTAATGCTGAACATATTGCTTCAATGCAAAGCCAATATTTATATTCTCAGAGCAAATAGTGCAAACACAGCCCTGTTGACACACAGCGTGCCCCAGAGTCAGAGCTCAAATTAAATAGATTTGCATCATCCATGCTTTCTGTTCACCACTGTCCAAGTAAAGCCTCATGACACTGCAGCAGCAGCGCATGACTCTCGGACAGATTGTTACAGTACGATGCTACAAAGAAAACAATGGTTATTAGTTTCAACATCTTGTGATTCATGTGATAATCATTTTTAAGAATACATGACTTAGTTTAACTGATATTGTAGTGCAAAGAAATAGCATTTACCTGCAAAGTTTGCCACATATTCAGACTTATTTTGTTAGTAAAAAAGTAATAAATATTTCACCTATTTTAGAAATTCAAATGCATATGCTATTCCTGAGCCCCAGGGAAATTCAGTTATTACTTATTAACTCATACCACCCTCTCCGAAAGCTAGAAAGCTAGAGCCTTGGATCAATACACTAGTTATGTACCTGTGGTGTGAAATCTCTCTGCTCCATGAAAAACTCTTCAAACTAAATTTATGTTTACGTTCTAACATTGCTGCCTGGTGAAAGAAGTTGCATACACCTAAATGTATTTGACTTTAGTTTACAAGCAGTGACAGAACTTGCCAGAGGCAAACAAATAACATTTAAGTGGCATTTTAAAACGAGTAACATTTGTGCAGTTTGACTCACTTGTTGCGAGGTAGAGTAAGATGTCACAGGGCTCGAGGAAGGGATCGGTGGTTTAGCAGAGGGAAGGCTGAGGCGTTGACCTGTGTCTGGAGGTGTGGAGATTGAACGGGATCGATAGCTCGCCTCCAGGCGTTCGGGGCTGGGCCTGCTCGGCTGGGCCTCCTGGGTAAACAACGGCTGGCTGGACGCCTGGGTTGGGGTGGTGGGTGGTGTGGAGAGTCCAGAGGCTGCAGAGAGATAAAAAAAAGGTCCACAATAGATGCTACAACTTATCTCTTGTTTCTCTCAATGTCAGTCCATACTTCGTTTTCAGTGACAATGAAAAACGCCGTGCGGATTGACATCGCTGATAGACTTCGTTGGCAAGACTGAGGTGCTACAATGCTAACTGCTGCAGATACCATCACTGCTGTCACATGCTATGACAGAGAAGGAATGCATATCTGATCCATCAGGGACTGAGAGTGTCCTAGGGACTAAGAAACAACACAGATACCAGAGACAAAGTCTCAGCCCAGTCACTGACAGACAGGGATGCAAAAAACACCATTAGAAAGACAGCTGCAAAACAAAAGTATATTCATTTAAATAACAATTGGCAGCATGTGTTAGCTTTAAAATGTGTCTTCAACAAACATTACTACTGTCACTCTACTGTCATTATTTACTGCGGGGCGACTCTTTTGTAAGGAGTTTGTTGCCTTATTTACGCATTGTAAATGAAAAGTAAAAAAGTCAAATTAAAATTAAAATAAAAAAAAATCAAATTATTGTAACTGCTAACTATTGTAAGGGATAGGCTTACAAACAGTGGTCAACTTAAAGCTAATGTGTTACTGTCCAGTAGGCTACTCCTGATCTCTGATAAACAAGTAATAAGTGGAAGCAACCTTTTGTTTTCTTGTCATAATGGGTTGATTATCTCGAGATTAAAGCTAATCTTCTCGAGGTGACAAAAGAATTCACTTGTGAACTCGAGATAACCTCATCGGCTTTCGTACATTTCAGATTCACGCTCAACCTACACAGGTGTTTCCACTTATTTTGCATGATTAGACCTGAGCAGAAGTCTAATTAGCCAGAAGTGAAAACACCTGTGGGTGAGCGGGGCCTTTTGTTTGTGTTAGTCCATTTACTAGTACTGTCTCTCTCTTTTCATCCTCACTTTAAATTAAAGACACTTTTTATCTCAGGGAGAGGTGGCTTGGATCCTGTGTGGAATCAGTGGCCTGAAGCTGAGAACTCGTCTTGTGGGTTGGACATCATTAGACTTTTAGTGTGACAAATTGACGTATTTACATTAAAATGTGGCTAGTGAAGGAACTGTAAAGGCTAATAAGCCTCTCAACAAATGTGAATAACAAAATGGAATATCACAACAAGAAAAACTCAAGGCTATGATTATCCACGTTGCTCAATAACACTGCAGTGAATGGACAGCTGCTGATCTGCATCACTCCGTTTTAATGAAAAATCCCGTGATGGCACTCAAAAGCTCAACTCGTATCGATGGATGCAATAAAAAGCGATCAATAATGGCTCAATATTGTAAAAAGAAAAATCACAATGAATAATGTAGGTTGTCTTTTCTTGTTCCTGGCGTCCCTCCACGTTAACTAGGCCGATTACAACATAAGCAGCCACATTAAACTCCTGTGTAGCAGTCAGCTGTCTGTGACGCAGCCCTCACATGCTCATGATCAGGCATCACAATCTTACGCAGGGTGACATGCAACACTCCCCCTGCACCGGCTCTACCACGCCGACATATTTCTGAGGCCATACAATGAGTGATATGTTAGATGAGGACCAAATGGTTCCAATTACAAGGCCCTCTACCAGACTCCCAGTTGACTTTTATCACGCCTACAAATCCAACCCTGGTGTGACAGTAAAGCCAGTCTGTAAATGACACATGAGGACAAGAATCAATGTCATTAAATCATTTGACTTGACTCAGTAATATGTAACAAACTGACATCATTAATAAGTAATTGACGGAGAAATTAAGTACTTAGGATCATCAGTCAAAGGTTAACAACTTGTGTATACTCTTAAATGAACCCGGACAGAATTATCCATGTTGTGATCAGCATGGTACATTGGTCTTAACTCATTTCCTGTGACTTTTCCTGCCTTCTAAATATAGTGTTCAAAAAGAGAATTATAAAAAGTTACCAGACGTTTTTCATAAATGAAGCCCTGTGTGTCGAATGAACATTTTTCCTTGGTCTGTCCAAGCACACTTCACACAATCTCTTGACATTTAGTTGGCGTGCACCAGCCCTCTTTGGCGTGCCTTACTTCCGCAGTGTAACCTTCTTATTTTAGCCACGCTGTTGTGGCACATTCCACAGGAGGAGATAACAGCAGGGTTGGGAGCCCTCTCCTCAGCCTGGTTTATACGGGGCAGCTAGACACCACACAGGAAATGGATGCCTTGCTAAGTAGTCCAGTCCATCTAACTTTGCACACATAAAAAAAAAAAACAGTACTACGCAGTACTTTATATAATATTTTAGAGTGCAGCTACCTAATAGCATACTGATAAGATACACTTATGCAATGGACACGGCTGTCTACGCAGGGAGAACAACATTGATTTGTAAGGTTAATCTCTCCATAGCCTTGTAATCGGAGTAAATTGCCATTTCCACATCACTTTGTTATGAAACTATTTGAATTAGGGATGACATGATTGGTTCAATTAATCAATTAGTTGACTCACAGAAAACCAATCTGTAGATACTACTGTTTTCTGTCTCATGTGATAATAAACTGAATATTTGTGGGTTTTGCAAGAGACGTGTGCAGTGAATCAAAGGTGTGCAGACTGCTCGGAGTGTAGCGGATTAGCAGAAGCTACTCACACTTGATTTGTTATATTGAAATTTACTGCAAGCTAAACATAACATAACATGTTAACATAACACAGATAAAAGCAGATCCTCTCAAGAGTGGGTGTCCCCTGAGGAGTCGACAGGGTGTTGTCAGTCAAGTGGGTCTACAGTGACTCTGGGAGCAACGTGATCCTCATTGGTTGACGTCAGTGGAGTAGCGAGGCTGCTACAGGCCCAATGGATGTGGTGCTACAGACTGATCTGGCCAGCCATGTAACACAATAAATCACAACTGTGAATGGCTATGTTTGTATGGGCCCACTAGTCAGTGTGTGTGTATTGTGAAGCAATAGGTCATATAGTCAGGGACCCCAATTAGCAACAAGGGTTTCAACTAATTTGCTAGGTACACCATAATACAGCTCTCCGCAACAAAGGACGTGACTGTTCAGCACCTCACTAATGGCAGGCTCACTATCACATAGGTGTGCAAACTGCATCGCGGAAAACATTTAAATGAGCAGTCACAATTCAAACTGACATACAAAATGGTGCTGAGAAGCACACATATCTCCTCTAATTGGCAACATTCTGAAATTGCTCATGCAGATGTCAGCAGTGACATAGCTGCGCTTCCATTATGTAGAAGCTCTGGCTCAAAGGACTTACGGTTTAGGCTTAGGTGTCACCACGTCGTATGTTGCCTTTACGATGAACTCTACATCTTATACAACCACATTTGGACGTGCATCATTGTGACAGGACTCTGCTCTTCTCATCTACTTCACCGAGGTCAGACTGGCTCTAAATCAGGACCTGTAAAGTCTGTGATAAAGCACCACTTGAGCGCCTCACAGGGTGTCCCAGTGCTTCACACATCAAGCATTATGAGCTTTAACGCTTCACGATAGCTGCCTTGAAGGGGGATTTCTGTATTTTTCAACCTGGACCCTATTTTCCTATGCATTTGTGTTTAAGTGACTAATGTGAACAAAATCTATGAAATTGGTCCAGTACTGGCGGGAATGCTGTACCCGGCAGACCCAAACCAGGCTGCAACGTGATCCTACTGGGCAATAGCGACCGCCAATGTACGTCCACTAAGATGGCTTGTTTTTGCCAGTGACAGGCTCCGATTGTTATTATAAGTGTCTGACTACATTATGTTCATTCTAAAATCTCACGTGCGACTTGTCGGAAGACAGCGGTGTGGAACGGGAGTGGGGAGAGAGGAGCGCTGGGTAGAGTTTGTTGTTTCGGAGAACAGAAAGCGTAGCTTTGGGTTGACCAAACTATTTGCAATTGTGCATTTCTGAATTAATACCCTTGGCACAGCTTCCATAGACATTGCCTTTGAATACAAACAGGCTGAAGTTGTACTACAGCTACAAATTAATCCCAACACTCCAGTCCAAACACTGCGCCTTGCAGACCATTGGGTCTGCAGTGACCAGTTTTAGTGGGGATGACTCCTGCCAACCAAAGACGTGAAGAAATCCAATACCAAAGAACATTTTCCTAAAGAAATATGGTGTTCCATACGTGGAGAGCTGCGGACAGAGCGGAGGTACACTAATGCTATTAGCTACAGCTACTGTGTTGACCTGGCATCAGTAAGTTACACAGGAAAGCATGGCAGGATGGCAGCAACTTCACTTTACACATTTTCTTCACATTTTGTTAGGCATCCATTTTCTGTCACTGTTCATGGTGGCCTGCTTCCTCTCATTAAACCTGAAGAAATATTATGAATGGAGATACAGTCCCCACATATAAAGAAAAGCCCCCCAAAAAATGTAACTTAAACATTTCCTTTCAGCTAAAATGCTTCCTGTCAATTTAAACACAGTTTTCAAAATGGAGCAGCTATTCTGAAGAGACTCCCTAAGGATATGGGACAGAAATAATGAGCTGACACTGTATCAGATAGAGTGGCTATAAATTACTTCACCACGATGACAGGATTACTTCAAAATAAAAACTCATTATCTCGGTCACTGGTTTAACATTTAATTAAAGAAGACATATTGATCCGGCACAATGCGTAGAAGCATCATGCAGTATGTGCAGTATTTTGCATTTAGCAAGGTATACTGGAGCTATCCTCTTGCCTCAGGTCAGCCTCACACATAGCTTTACCACTTTGGTCTGTATCCTCCTGTCCCTTTGTGCGGATGTACTGCATGCATTTGTGAAACCGGAGACCAGATATAGATAGATACCTATAGGTATATACTGTAAGCTAAAAACAGATCCATGCCAAACAAAAAATAGATGCTCTCTCATCATGACTTTTGCCACAAGGAGAATAACTTGAATGTTCAAACTTAAGAATATATTCATGCAGGACTACTGAAGTTTAAAATAAATCATTCTGAAACCTTTATAATGTAATGTCCTTAAAATGTGTACTAGCATGTGTCTCACTACATGAGTAGAGATTGACCGTAAACATAAAATATCTGAACCCAAGAGGTTACCTGACTACTGGAAGGAAAATGGAGCATGTAAAGAGCACAGCACATTACCAGAAAGACATGACGCCTCGGACTGATGCCGCCCTCCTAGCCCATCTTGCTCCTTCCGTTTCTTGCTCCTCCTCAGGCTGCCAAACCTCTTCATGAAACGCAGTGAGTTGTGGGTTCAAAACTAAATTTGACAATGACCAACCGCATCACGATAGGGGTGCAGAGATGGCTCAAAACTGTCTCAAGTAATAGTCACTCCATTTGATGAAAAAAAGTACAAAAAGAGGTTGAAAGGTATATCCAGCTGACGTCCACAGATCTAGAAAACGATTTTGAAGCTGTTTAGTCTGTCTTTAGGAGAGAAATGGTCCATTTTTATTAAAAGGAGGAAACTGATCACCTTCAATTGAAGGATAAAGAATATGTAGAATAGTCTTCTGGATTATTCTGCAGGAGAGAACATTGTCTTGGCTACTCCATGAAGTAGAGCATTCGACTTTTCTTTGGAGCCAGCAGTGCTAGGTACAAACAGAAAATGACAACCGCAGCAAGTCACCAATATAGACTAAGCTTGCAAAAAAAAAATCCTCCTCAAGCAGCACAGAGCCCACAGGAAGCAGTCTACCGTGTCAGCTCATACATTTGATGGAAAAGGCATGGAGTACAAAAGCTCTCATATCCACACAGCTTCAGCTGAGAAATGTCCCTCTCGCAAGTGATGCAAAATTAACAAGTGGGACCGGAGCACCAGCCGTGTCAGTGCTGAAATTGTCAGGTGCAGCTGTGGGTGGCGTCTCTTTAATATAGCACGCGTGTCAGCAGCCTGTAAAAGGAGGCCAGTCCATGAAGGATACACCAGTGATTGGCTCAGGCTGCACATCTCCCGCCCACCTTCCACTGCCTTCCCTTTCCCAACAGAGGAAAAGTAAGCACAGGCACATCTGTCTCACTCTGTCTTCACACAATGTAACATCCATTCAGGATCATACAATATCAGCTTTTCCTGAGATAAAAACTACAAATAAAAGACATAAAGGTTGTGGTTTTAAGCTAGGAGTCCTGCAGCTCTGTCATTTGTACAGTCAGCTGTCTGTAACTTTTGGGGGCCTGACCTTTAAGACTGCTGAGGCCAGCCCCTGTCAGATGACAGCAGGGGTACATCCCATGTTTTGTCAGCTGATCAAAAAGCCTCCATTCAATACCACTAGTCTCCCCTACCCGTAACAGATGGCCCACTCAGTATTCGCTGCTCACATTAGTGACAGCGTGTCCAGTACATATCGCAATTAACATGTTATGCAAGTGTTCCACTCCGCTCAGTGGGTCAATGGCTAATATGAGTGAGGGGTTGAAATATCAATGATGCAATCAGTCACCTCAAACATCCTGTGATACTCACTGTGATAATGTTTCCAGTATCATAATAAAACTAGATCACTTCAGTTTGTATTGAAGGTTGCTAAGTGCCAGATCCATGAGGATTTCAAATACTGTCCATGGTGTATTTTGTTAAGCTCTTCCCTAGCTTAGCTTCCACACTCAAAATAAAATCATTCTGTCCTTGTAAGGTGTGCATTTTGTGAATTTGGAAAGTCAAAACTGCCCAGTTCCTTTATTTACTGACAACACACAGCAGCAACAGAAAGAGTGAGAGGGGGGGGGGGGGGGGGGGCGCTTTGTATGGTTGTATGAGGAGCTCCTGAGAGTCTGGTCACTTCCAGATAAGGGTATGAAAGCACCACACTGCCTTGCTGGATTGAGAGACTGACAATGTCCAGGCGATGGGAAAACATTCTGATCATTCTGATTTGTAGCAAATATGGATATTAATACACCTGAGAAAACACAGTCACCTAAAAAATACTGTGCACATTATACAAAGTTAGATCTCAACACATACAATTAAAAAAGAAACTGTGTTTACTAAATAAACATTAGTAAAATACTGATTATAATAATGTAGATCTAGAAAACTGAATCAAGAATAGTTGGAGAACTAAATAAAGACAAGCCCATGCCTTCAGCACACCCTTGTGGCGAAAGTAGGGTGCTCTCAAAAACATCACACTAATGAAAACAGAAAATCTGCTGTGGCCACTCAGTCGCTGTATGATACTCATCTATAAGCATACTTTGTTGCTATTATCATTGGCCCCCGTTCATTTAAAGCCACAGCATTAGTCAGAAGAGACTGCGAGGATATAATGTCTCGAACCACATCACACTAAAAACCCTGAGCAGCCGGCACAAGAAAGCTGTAGCCATTGGTGTGTTTTAGTTTGGTTACCATCAATAACAATCTCCAGAGGAAATCAAACATGCCAACTCTTGAGGTCTGGCCCTAACAGAGCTATTCCATCAGCCAATGCCAAACTGACCCTGTGCGAAGGAACATGGGTATATGTACGAGCCAAAAACATATGACTCATCTTTGTGCCATTTAAGCTGCTTCCAGCAGGGCTGTTTCCTTCAGAAACAGGCTTGTTTTTGTTATGTAATAATCAGCCATCCAAATACATGGAAAAACAAGAGCTGCCTGTTAGGTCTGTTCTTCATAAAACAAGGCCTTGTTCTGCCGAGCCTGTCGCATACCAGTATTACCATTATGTCATTAATGAGTTTTTAATTTGGAGAATGCACTATGGCTGGACTCCCAAAAGGGGGGGATGCCAAACCAGAAACTTAATCTAATAAACTGGCTTTGAAATGCGCTGCTTAATTCTAGGATTTGGGAGCTAAAAAAACTCCTCTTTGATTCTGACAATAAACAAAGCCAACCATCTTTTCTTCCTGAGAAAGTCAATCAATAACAGGATGACTGATGACGAAGGTGCATCTGTCTGCACCCCAAATGATCGCCAACCTGTCTGACGAGGCTCAGGACCGTGCCGGATTCTTCTCTTTTGTTTACCATGATGACATTTAGGCATCTACTTCCTCATTGAAACAGTGATGTTCAATGTGTGCAACTGAAAATGCTGCGTGACATGTTTTTATGTCAGTTCTGTCACAGGCTGCAACTTATCGGAACTCCTGAACTCAATCAGATAGACACAGGTTCCTGTATGTGGCTTTACCTCGTACATACAGCAGGAGACCCACATAATCCTTGAGATAACATAGTTTCATCTATTGTCTTAACTTCCTCTACAATTGTCTTCCTCCTCGACCCAGTCTTGCGCAAAATAACATCAGTATTAATCTGCGTCATCACCAGAATAATACTACATTTTTACATATGCATAACTACCAAAATCCAGTTGTAGTAAGAGTCAGAGTGTTCAACATGAATGGGCAGTCAGTACAATGTTAGCTTTTTGACTCACCTCTCCTGGTTCTGGAGAAGATTTTGATGCTCGCAGGTGTGGAGCTGGATGAGGAGCGGAAGATACCACTGAAGCTTAGGCGGCGTGGGGACTTGGGTGGGGAGTCCTGATGAGAGGGATAGGGGAAGATAGTTTTGGGGGAACCTGAGCTGGCCCTCAATTGCACCGGAGCAGACTGAGGACATAGAGGCAGAAAGGCGCTGGCTGGGCTCCTCGCAGACACTCCTTTGGTCGGGCTGGCTGAACGGGTGTGACGCCCTCCCTGAGAGACAATGAAGAGGCAGTTGTTTTTTCTTGCACTTTTGTAAAGTGTTTGGTTTATGTTCAGTGTGTACCCAGTGTTATGTGAGACAGTGAGAAGCTGCAGAGCTATGCTGTGAAAAAAAAAATCGGCAAACTCTGTGAGCAAACGTAGAGAAGAGATTTATTGTGAAAGGACAGCGGCTGATTGCACTTTTTGTGGTTGCTTGCTATTTTGGTTAATTCTTCTTTTTCACATGCAACATTTCCATGTTTCATGTTTTGTTTAGTCAGCCACATTGTAATGTTGTTTCATAAAAAGCAGTATGAGGATGTGAGTACCGTGGGCAAAGTGCAATAAGGAAAATGTTCTTTCATAATCCATAAAAAGTTACTGAATAAACAACAATATTGATTCTGGACTGTGTAAACCAGAGAGCGCTTGGACGCAACATGTTTCACTTGTTTTATAGTCTATTTGCCTTTCTGGAGAACTGCTGTGAAATACTTTTTGAGCTGATGAGGAAACCATATTCACAATTTTGCAATTCATGCTGCATTCACAATGTTTAGCAACTGAAACTATTTTATAAAACATGGCACAAATCTAAATCTTTCTCCATTTCCCTCAAAGACGTAATACTTTCACAGGACATCATGTTTAATGGCCTCACCCTCAATACAAGTCAGTAACAGCACCATCAGGTTCACTATCAGAAAATCAACACTTATCTTAGTTAAACATTAGTGAGCATATTTTTCATTTGGACGTTTTGTGCTTTGCAAGGTCAATACCATTTTAACAAACTGAGAAATTCTTCTGTGCAGATACCAAAACAAAACAGGAGGCATGGCAGCCAATCTAGCTGGAGACAGAGAGTGCCTCCTCCCACCACTGACTGCCGTCTGCTCTGGATGTGCCAACAACAAAATCGTTAACCGTTTGTGGGCTCTGATAAGAGTGGGTGAGAGTTATAATATGTAGCAATCTCCAGCTCGGAGGCTGTATTTACAGAAAACAAATCAAATTAAAGAGTAGTGTTCTGGGAAAATTGTTGGTCGGTAAAAGCCAACATAATAACCAGCCATAACAAAACAGATGATGCACGATGATATGAAGTGGAATGAAGAACCACTGTACTGCAATGCACTGACAAACAAGTCAAAATGGAAGAATTGTTTTGTCTGGTCTCCTTAACAAAGGTTCAGAGTTGTATTTGCTTAGAGGCTGGCCCTACTCCACGCACACATTTGTGTTTCAACCAATCCTGTGACAAATCAGAGTGAGAGGGAGCACACACCCATCTTTTCTGTTTACCAAATACTCTCACTCTGTCATTGTGCAAGAGCTTGTCAAGGCAAGTGAACAGCTATCAGGGTTTTCTCTGAATATACAGTAGATTAGCTGTTTAAAAATCACAGGAGAATGCAGGTTTTTATCAGCGTTACACAAATGTTGCTAAGGCAAAACTAACATTTGCACTCTGGTAGATATGATGTAGTGATCAAGGGTTGTATTCAAATGTATTAGAGCAGACAGAAAGAGGCTGCTTTCTTTTAGAAAAATCAATTTCCTGTATGTGATGCTGCTATGCCTGGACACAGTGGGCGTAATGTTACTGTGAGGCAGAGAGGGTTGGCAAAATGTTTTCCTATCCCAAAGCCACGTCTAAATGTGTTCAAAGCCAAACAAGAGCCAAAGAGACAAGATAAAGCATGTGCTCTAAAAAAAAAAAAAAAAAAAAAGGAAGAAGCAAGCTTGAGAAAACAAACAATTGGCAAGTAAATGAAAAATCATGCCACAAAAATCAGGAAAATAATGTCTGTACCGTCTGAGCGCCCCTTTTGATTGAGCCACTTGTCTCCACTTGTGAGGAAGTAAGCGCACCTAAATCCTGCACATAAATCAGTGTCAAGGTTAAAGATAACTTCCAGGAAATACAGCACAATAACAAAATGGGAAGTCATAACAGGTAACACAAACCACTACATGCTGCTTCAGCCAGTTTCATAAAACAGACATTTGGTTCTTCATCATACATTTGAGTTAAAGTGAACATGTTTCAAATGCCATTCAAACAGAAATGTTTCGCCAATGCGGAAAACTCTGCGAGCAAATACAACACATACAGTAACCTTCCCCATACCAAGGGAGGGCGGGGTTTTACATTCCATGTCAGAGCACCTCAGCATAAAGCCTGTTTAATTACATAATGGAGGTGACCACCTATCCAACCTGTTCCAACATCTTTCATGCAACTGTATCACTGTTTCCATCAGGTTGAGGTTGGGGAAGTTCACGTGGTGATGGAAAGCTCCAACATCCAGCTGTTAAGCGTTTGCCACAAAAACAGTAAGTATTTCCAAGCTTACTTCCAATTGGGGAAGTGATTATCCCAATCTAACAGCTGCGCATGAATGCGTCAGGAAAACTCAAACGACGCTTTCGGCCGCATTTTTGTTGTGTGGTTTTCCAACAAAAGTAGAAAAAGTGTTAACTATTGAACAAAATCTCTTAAACACCAACGGTTGCATCCAATCCATTTGCAGTTAAGTTGGGAAAGTGTGCTCACTATTCACTTCTGACTTTGACAAACTGAAGGTTCGATAAAGCTGAAGTGATATCATTCACTTAACGTGTTTTGTAAGCTTGTAAAGGAAAGAAAAAACACATCCCCAGACATTACTGCCCCAGACATTACTGCCCAGATTAATGAATAGAGGCAACTGTGAATCAGACCGAGCTACTGAAATGAAGTTCAATTAACAGGGGCCCTCAGTAGAGTGACCATAATGAAAAAATGACTTGGGAGCATGTTGGTTCTTCGGACATTTTTCCTTTGCTTGATATTACTTGTGTTTCCTCACAATACTTACATGCATAGAACATAGGCGTATTCTGTAGAATAATAGATAATAAAACCATCGTCGTATATTAACGAATTTGCTACAATGGCATTAACATTAAAGAGTTACAAACTGATTAGCATGTTTAAGGAAGAAACATGTCCAACATATATTAATGGTATATATATATATAATATAATAGCTAATGGTGCAAACAGCCAACTGTTTCTAGCAAACGTTAGGTCCACTTAACGTAGAGAATAAATGCCATACATTTTGTGGCAGTTATGAGACTGATGAACTGAAAAGTCGTGATAAAGAGACAGCTGTCAATCATGCACGCTCTTCTACGTCGCGTGCGAGTTCAGGCGGAGATGCAACAAAACGGCTCAAATTAGTTCCCCGTCCTGATTTCATGAATAGTTAAACAACAAGCCCAGTTAGATTTTTTTTTTTTTTTTTTTTTTTTACAGTCACAGTAAGAAGCCACATTAGTTGATACTTCACCGACTCACGGGCATGTTAATCCGCAGATTTCTCTTCTTTTTTGGCATTTTCTTTGAGCTCTCCTTGCTGGACTCCGTCACCGTGCTTCCCATTTTTCTCCAAAGGGGCGAAATAAATTAAAAAAAGTGCGCTAAATGACTGCTGCGTCGCGACTGCAGACCACTAATAGCCGCCTCCACCTTCACTTCAGCTGCTGCCTCTTACTACGACAACACTGAGGCGCTGCCTCATCTACCAGGAAGTAGGCTTGGCAGTGAAAAGAGGCAGGGGCACCGCAGAGCACGCATCTTCAAATTAGTTCCAAAGCTGACTGTTTACAGGTGTCATGTCGCAGTCTGCGCCCCCGGTTATATGTGTGTCCCCTGACGTGTTTACGGCTCGGTCGCGCCAGACAAAAGAAAACAATAAACTGCCTACAGTTTCTTTAAAATTTGATGTAACGCGCACGCGCGCACACACACACACACACACACACACACACACACACACACACACACACACACACACACACACACACACACACACACACACACACACACTTACACTTCCTTGTAGGCCTACCGTAACAACAAAAGGCACACACACACTTCCTTGTAGGCCTACCGTAACAACAAAAGGCAAAGCAGAGGGCATGTAAAACACGTTTCTTAAGGGGAACTAATTTCGACACAACAGTATGGCATAGAGATCCTTCACCAACAGATGTCAGTATACGACTCTGATTTTAACTGGTTGGATGCATACATGGGTTTCATGGACGAGAACGAAATGCAATATCAAACCGGTGTCAACTAATTGACTAAGTATGGCTCATATTATTAGTAGGGCTTAGGCTATTATTAAAAAATTATAATACTAATAAAATAACCTTCTCTTGTCAAAACAGGTTACAACGTGAAACCGCAAGATAAAAAAACAACATAAAAACAGACACACAATGCATGGCCAGAACATTGAGGAACACCACAGTTTACCTTTAGGAGGAAGTACAGACATGTGGCACCTGTAGAACTATTCTTTTCAGTTGCTGTAGCTACATAGGCCGAACTAAGATTGCCTTTTGGCTGTAAGAGTAGTGAAATACCTTCCAGCATGCAGTCAGTGTAGTATTTTTGCAGTGTGTTTTAGTGTTTAAAGTGTGACCAATAAACATGGTGTGCTCTCACATGACCAGATTAACCCAAATTTCCTCTGTGGCACATACCAGCTGTGGGTTTCCCTGCATTGCACATGTAACCTTCAAGTAGAGTACAGTGCACATAGCAGATTGTTGATTTGATCATACCGCATCTGCCCCAAAACTACCAGCACTAATATACCAAAATATTATATGGAGTTGGTGGTAATTTCATAAAACATACATGTATTAATATGTAGGCCTAAGCACAGCCTTAACTGAAATAAGTCAACTATTTCTTTAAGCTTCTACCTAAGATGCGCTATAAATGTTACGTCTTAATCGAGCAGTATAAGGCAGCAGTACTTTAGTCATAGTCAAACCTGCACTTAAGATTTTTTTATAGCTTGAATAATTTCTTCATATTTAACTATTAAAACTACTAAGATGTGTAATTATTGATATCACATCACAACTTGCTAACATGTAAAATAGTTTATTTTTGTAAATGTTTCTAAATTCAATTCCACAAACTCCAAACCTCATACTCTGTACACTTCAAAAGGCATTTTCAAAAAAAAAAAAGAAAAAAAAAATCTACACGACCAAGAAAATGTAGCACAAACACACTGGCAGGATGATGTAATATCATACAAGAGAAGAAAAATATCCAAGAAACAATTTTGTTACAACCATTCATTGAGAAAATATATACAATTGAGTCTTCGGAAAGTTAAAAAAATACATGCCATATACATTACAAGTTCTAAGACTGTCTCCAAAATTTTACAGTCGACTTGATATTGTGCACGCAAAAACTCTTCTGTTTCTAAGCATGTGACTTGTGAAGTGTCAGTATAAGAAATATTTCTGATTAAGGACAATGCCATTTCTGTCCAAGGTAGATCAACCCACGGTTCCAAACAAGAGTTCCCCATTACGATTCTTTCGGTCACACACTGGTTCGTCTTAACTCACAATATCATTAGACGTTTGCACCTTATTTTAAAAGCAATGTAAAAACAAACAGGTAAATACATGACGGTGTTCCTATTCGTGTTAAAAAGTTAAAAAGTCATTTTTGGGTTTCAAAACCTAATTCACAGTTTTTTTTTTTTAAATCAAACCTGATTAACAGCAAACAGATCACACTGATCTCTTACTACTTGAGTCTTTTTTCTCGTTTGATTCTGTAACTGATAACTCGTTACGTTAGTCAACAAAAATATTTCTGTTTTTGAGTGGTCAAAGCATGTGTAAGTCACAAAACACTACGCTACAATACCTTACTTTTAATACAACAAAAATACTTTGTGAATTATTGTGGTTATATTACAAATTCTGTACAGAATAATCATAATATATACTCTCAAACTGAAATAACGTCCATCTTAAATAAATTTCAATGACAAACGGAACAAAAACAATTTAAAAACACCCAAACATCAAGAAGGTTAAGGTAGTATTTGGTCGGTTATTCCTATAGTTTTCTTTATGTACATTTATACAAAAGTAACAGCATGTCTTCCTCAATCTTCAAAAACAAAAGCAATCTAGCCTTCTTCAACTCAATCTCATCATTTTAAGAATAAAATTCATTCACTCAGTAATAAATACAAAACCTCTCGAATTCCACACAAATCACATGACAGAGACCTATGATAAAACTGACTCATGGAATCAAGTATTTTAAAAGTTTTCGTGTGTGTATGTGTGTGTGTGTGTTTTTTTGTTTATTTTCTTTTTTTTTAGTGCAAGTTAATATTCCCTTCGCGGTATTCATTGCTGTACATTCCTCATTCAGTGATGTCTACATTTAGTCATACGGTATACATTAACAGTATGAAACAAAAGGGCCTGCCCTTAGTAAGCAATAAGGCCGCACCCTGCACAGTGCTTTCTCATTCGCTGGTGGATTCCGCACCCCATGTACGTCAAACGAACGCACAGATACATACAGACAGAGGTATCTCATACAACAGAGCCCCTCACATATGGCACAAGTCACATCCTGCTACTATGTTACATTTCCCTTCCTCCACCCATTTCTTTCCACGATCTTAATGAACCAACACGTAAATTCATTCATCCCTGCAAGGGTTCAGGCCTTCTGCTCATTCATAAAATGACTTTAATGTGAAGCCTTTTTTCCCCTCTGTGCAGAGATCACAGCATCCACACACTATAGCAAGGAATGCATTTAGGCTTGTTGTTTTCTTCAGTTAATCCACTTCCTGCATTCAGGAGCTCCGCAGTGGCACGCAATCTTGTGCTGACCCTCCACAGTGTCAAACTGGTAGTCGAAACACAGCTGGAAAACAGGGAGGGAAATGGGCGTTTTTGAGCATCACATTTGCGTTTTTGAGTATATTTATGCAACTGTATAGGTAAGAACTATAATCCAAAGAAAAAAAAAAAAGATATTCACCTCCTCTCCTTTTTCAACTCTGCGATTGCAGCTGATGATGATTTTGTAACCCCTTTCAAATGTGACCACCTCAGCAACACAGTTCGGGGCACAAGAGTGGTTGATATATCTGAAAAACAAGTCAGAAATAAAAAGAGATGTATTACATATCACACAACATGCTATGCATGAATATGAAGTAAGTAGCTGTATGTTCCATTTTATTGTGCACAGCAAATATTCTTAACTTAAATCAAGTGTTTTGATTTAGATCTGAATTTAAAAAAAAATTCTGATTTATTTGAAGTATGCAGCTTAAGTTACTGTCATGTTTTTACAAAATCAAATAGGTCAAAGGTCATGTTTATTAAAATGACTTGGAAAACGCTTCAATTTGTGGCTCCAGTACCGGCGCTGGACTGTGAGACAATACTGGTGTAGTAGAATATATGGGGTACCATAATGAATGGGGCACCATCTTGAAAAACAGAATCCAATTTGTGTCAATGTAAATGAATAACCAATGGAATCTCACAGTACCTTGCTAGCCCTCCAGTTCGAGTGGCGTCTACAACATGTTCGCTGTCGATGCGGAACATGAACACTACTCGGTTCTGTCGGGGAGAGAGAGAGAGAAGAATTTACTTGCTTTTGGCAAGAGTAACTTCAGACAAAATGGAATTTCAGCTCAAAAAGTATTAAAAACAGATGCATACCTGAGATCTATAGATCTTCTCCTTCCTGATGGCGACCTCATTTCGGAGGATGGTTCCATTGTACTCGATCACCATAGTTTGTTTTTCAATGTCTCTAGCAGCAAACAGCCCCAGGCCCTGTGAACACATTACATTATTCATTCTGTCCACAGAAAACAGAATCCAAGAGCATCACAGCCTCACTCTGTCAGAACTAAGTTCAAATAACTATCTCAACACAACACAAAACAAATATCTATTTCAACACTGACCTGGATGCGGGAGCGGGCCAGATAGACATTGGCTCTCCACTCACTCTTCATCCAGCGGTACTGAGAGGACCTGGGGTGCACTACTGGAGGCTTGCTATGGGGGGCGCCACCTTCTCCTTGGGCCACATTTTGGTTAGACCTGGCACTGCTGCTGGATACAGCCTGTGGATGCGGCCTTTATGTTGAGAGGGGTGGGGGTCATAAAAATAAAAAATATTAAAAACAATCAAATCAATCAAAATAAAATCATGTGTTTTGCTTGGAGTCGGCAGACAGATATTTAATGTCAGCTTCACTCAAAGTCACCTTATCACCAGTGAAGTGTAGGGAGAGCTGGTTCTTGGCTGGGCGCGGGCACTGCCAGCTGGATTGAATATGAGAGGCAACTCAACAAGAGGGTTGCGTCCGTAACGAAATGAGTACCTGACACAAGCCTCCACTCCTGGGAGCTGGAATAAATGAGTAAAAAAAAAAGGGTTATATCCTGCAGCCTCTACATAATATGATCTATGCATCTGAGTAAAACCAGAAAAAGCAGCAACAAACCGATTCAGAGATCTTTGCGACTGCAGGGACTGTTAATCCAAACAAGTCCTCTCCTTTCAGGTAAACAGGGAAGAGCTTCAGAGTGCCTACTTCATTTCTTTTCTCAGCAACAGGGCCCAGAACCTTGTCCCACACTCCTAAATCACAGTAAGACAAACACACATGGTTAAAAGCTGTACTCTGAAACACAACAATAATATTTCTGCAAAGAGTACGCGAGGACAAACCTTTAGCAGAGGTGTCAGTCAGGACCAGGTCTTGGTAGCCCTGCTCGATAACTCTGATGGTGAACTCTGGAAGTTCTGCTCTTTCCTCAACAGAACAGACGTAGCGGCAACGGCGGTTGCCATGGCGCATGCTCCAGTAAATGCGGCAAGCCTCATAGCCAACTGGAAAGATGGCTGTTGGGGAATGGAAGGCTGCCATTTGCAGAGGGGTTAGTTGGCCCATTGCATGTGACACCAGGCTGCCAACTCGAAAGGTGTAGCCCAACTCTGGCTGCCGCACAGCGGTGGCAATCTGACGCAGTTCGTCTCTTTGGACGTAGACACGTCGGAAGACGGCAAAGCAACGCAGCTCGTGCTCCAGTGCTTGTCCAGCTGTTCCCCGGGGCCTGTGGGCATGACATAGCATGGTCTTGTCCTTGAAGAAGGTGCAGTGAGCTTGCAGAGCGCAGGTGAAATGGTAGACATTGGTACAGCGTAGGCGGTGGCAGCCGCTGGTGGCTCCAGTCTGCTGGCAGTAGGCGCAACGTACCGTTTGGCCCCGATGCAGTGCAAGCTCTACGTTGATGAGGGCGCCAGCCTGCGTCTCGTACACCTCATTTGACCACAGGGCACAGTTTAGGTGAACCCATACATCAAGATCTAGATTCAGAAGCCTAGCAGGGCCATCAGTGATCCCATCTCCAAACTGGTGGCAGAAACAGCACCGCCTATGGTCTCGGAGTAAGGCAGGAGGGCGCAGGGAGGCCCCAAGTTTCTTCAGGAGCTCATCAATCTCAGCCTCATCTGGGAGTTGGGAATTCCCTCTTGGCACTAACACCTGCACAGTCCACTTCCTCCAGCGCAGTCCTTTCTGTCTCTTTCCTTGGTGCCAGCCGTCATGGGACCTTGGCCGGGCCTTCAGCTTCACTGTGACTTTGATGGCGTCAGACTTGGTCTCCATCTTGGTCGTCTCGCCTGCCATGGGGAAGGGGATAGGAGGAGTAGAGGGGGGAGACTGCTTGGGCTGAAGCTGGGCCAGGCAATGAACATCCAGCGATGACATGTTGTTACTGTACTGGTGCAGAGTTTTAAAAAGGCTCTCTGTTTGCTCGGAGGCAGGGAGAAGGGACACTGATTCCTGAAAAGATAAGACAAGAGCCATGATGTCCAGCAAAAAAAGTGAAAAATCATTTAGACCCATATTTAGACCCACTGTGGTGTTAAAAATGGCACAGACCTTAGTTTCTGTGGTTGATCTGGACTGCAAGGGTGATGAGGAACAGTAGAGAAGGAAGCAGCTGTGACTACAGAAGACCAGATCTTCAGATTTTAAACGGCCTCCAGATTCCTAATGAGAAATTAGTCCAAATTTGAATAAGGAATGAGGTATTAAATCAAAGCCTGACCGATGTGACCTGCTTAAACTCAACTGACGTTAAAAGAAGTTATTAAATAAACATCAAAAACATACAATATTTAAATAACTAAAATACTCAAGACTGAAGTAATAGGGTATGCTGTTTAACCCATTAATTAATCTCAGCAGCAGGCAGGATTTACATAATCAGAAGATATATGCAGTATTACTGTGATGATGGTGCTGGTGTGTGTATAGATGTGTATGGCCCCTCAGGCTGAAAGTAGATAACATATCCTCTACAGTAAAGTAAGGTCCGGGCATCCAGTCATGGCTCATCTAGTCCCCCCCCCCATTGGAAATCAATCATAAAATGATCCATAATGGCAGAGATGACTTTATATGACCTGGTACTGTGTATTTAAAATATGTACTTTTTTTATTCTCAAAATCACACTTTTAGCATCCAAGTGCTCCAGCCTAAATAATTTGGTACCTTCATGTGGGCGGGGAGATCTTTGATGGATTTCTGCACTCCATTTCCCAGAACCACCACCTTACAGTGGCAGCACCACTGATTCCTACATCCAGGGCTGGCAGGGTTCTTCTGGTCAGGTCGAGCTAGAGCTGCGCCTGCAGTAACAGAACATACGCTTTTTTTAAATCATATCCATTTCAAAATGCATTCTTTGATAGTAAACCTTCAATGGTATGATGCTTGACATTAAGTTAACAAATAAATATTAGCTCAGAAAACAGAACTGCCTATTACAGAAATTGAGACTAGACAACCTTTGCTTTGTGCTTTTTCACAGGAAGTCATTATGTTTAGAATGCTGTTTAATTTAGTTTTTATTCCCTTACCTGGGCTGTTGGGATGGAAACGGAAATGATGTGCCTGCTGCTGTTGCATCATCGCCTGTCCTCCACTGGGCCTTATCATCTGTCCCGGGCGGCCGTGAAGCCCTCCATTGTCTCCTTGTCCGTGGAAGAGCATGGGAGGCCGAGGCTCCATGCCATGGGGCCCCACCCTTGGACCACTGAGTAGAGATAGGGGCCCCCTGTCTGGTGTGCTGCTGACCTCATAGCTACTGGGGATCTTCACACACAGTAGGTCTGAAATGGCTGCCACTACACCCGTGATATTCTGAGGGGGAAGAAAGTATTGTTGATTAGGTCTTTTATCAAAAATCTATGGATGGTTCCAGCAAGGTATTTGGCGTGTCTGCATTACATCCCTTGGAAAATAATTACGATGCATTTATTGTTCTGATGCACCTTTACTTTTAAAATGAAACAACTACAGTTGGCCTCTCAGTAACTGTGATTACCTTCAACAACTGATTTAGAAGTAGTTTTCTTTGCCATGTGCAAGTGAATTGGCCAGACAATGAATAAGCCTGACAAATAGGACAGCCCTAAGTGAGCTGCTTCAAATGTGGTGCATGTACTATGTGGTGCATACACATTTAAATTACATTTTTACAATACAAATGGATAATTCTGTACACCTAGATTCTAATGAATGAAAAAAAAAATTAAAAACAGACCTGCAAAAAATTAAAAGAGTGATTAAGTTTGGCAGAACTCGGACTGACAGTACTATAAAAAACTCTCACGATTTTCTGTGAGACCACCGTATTTAAAACCATGGATTACGTATTCCTACCTCTGCTGCAGCTGGTCTCAGCGTGATAGCTACAGACACCAGCCCCTGTTTGGAATCATTAGACATGGGGCCAAAGGAGGATCCGAAGAACATCACAGAAGGCTCTGTTTTGATATCCTGCAGTTTGATTTCTGACCCTGGAGAATGAAAAAGAATGAAAAACTGCCAACACACTGCTAAGGTATGCTGGAGTTGTGCGTTTCAATTGCATACATACACAAAACATCCAATTTATTACGATTGCAGTCACAGGAATAAATGTTTTAATTGCATTGATTATGTCGGAGTGTGTTTACCTTTCCCATCAGGTGCAGGAAGCATGGGGAGGACAGGAGACAGGCAGGGGGACGGTGGCTCTTTCTTCACCAGAGACAGGTTTGGGTAGCGACTGATCTCCATGCCAACCACGCTCTCAGGAGATGAGGATGGAACAAAACTGTCAGGTGTGTCCCTATCTTTGCAAGGCTCCTGTCCTCTGTTACTGTTGTTATTTTAAGGGGAGAAACAAGAACAAGTAATTAACCACCTCGGTGAAGACCATGCAGCCCAAATCGATTATCATAACATGATTACATGAGTAATCAACACAAACAAACAACGGTTATGACAGCCTTAAATGGTGCAGTAGCCCTCAGATAGTTCCAAAGAATTACTGTTATTTATGTATTTACCTGAGCTCCTCTTGGTTGTTGTGAGGAGGGGTGGGGAGGGAGGCCGGAACATCCACAGTTTTGGGACCCTGTGCGATGGCTCGGGCTAGGAGGTCTTCCTCAGTCCTAAATGGGACATGTAGTGGCTTTGGGACCAGGCCTTTAGACACTGTTTGAAACAGAAGCACATTGTCAATACTGTGCTTACCTGAAATGATGGAAATACACGTTAAAAAAATAAAAGAAATGGTCCATCCTTCTGAATGCTTACCCATGGCAGCAGCTTTGCTGGCGAGCTCTTCTGACGTGGCAAATCCATTGATCATTTTCTGTCGGTTCACAGGTGGTGGAGTGGGAGGAAGAGACGCCGGTGGTGTTGGTGGATTGCTCAGGTTACTCTGCTGTAGGAATCAGAACCAATGAATCAGAACCAATGAATCAGAACCAATGCAGTGTCAGCACATCATGCTGCAGACACACTTAACAGTTCCCCGTTCCAACTTGGTAAGGTAAGCAGATATCACCTTGTAGGCCAGTTGGGAGTAATAGTCAGAGACTCCATCGAGTGAGGCGCTGCCAAAGGTACCAGACAGGAGGTTCTCTCCATTGAGCTGGCCGCTGCCATAGGGAGCAAAATGGGCAAAGTTGACGCCAATCAGTGGCTCCATGAGGGGCAGCAGGGAGAGCTGCTGTGTCAGGAGAGAAAACAGGACCAGGGGAATGGATAGGAGTGAAATCAGAACAAGAATGCAAGTGCAATGGATAGTCTAGTGCAAAACACCACGCAAAATTATGCAATGTATACATATAATACAAAAAAAAAATACATTATATTTATGATCAACGTAGCATAACTAGCATCATTCATCTTGAATAGTTAGATTATTTTTTTTTTTTTTAACAAATAACCTTCCACCACCACAAAGGCAATTCTTGAGCCAATTCAAGCATTAGCATTCGTTGTGTGTTGGGTATGTATTTGGTTTTGCTGAGCTGTATTAAATACAGTGACGATGAAATAATATTGTACTACATTTCTAATTAGTGAGTCAGCTTCATAACATTTAAATCAATAAGCCTCAATCAATGGGGGACTTGCAATATAATCACAATCCCCTTCCCCTAAATAATACCAGCTTCTAATACCTGTGTGTGCAACTGTCATCCAACAAGCACCTAATTACAGTAATATGCTCATCATATGTGAAATTAGTGTCTGTGCACTCGACGGAGACCATTTTCCATTCTGGCAGTAATTAATACTGTTAAATTCTGAATAAAGCATTCAGATTTCAAGCTATAATTGTCCTTCCATCCTTCGTTCCCAAAGATATGCAGCGGTGCAGCTTTAACACATTTTAGAGCAGGTTATAAGGTCGTGAAATCAATCTTACCTGTTTGATTTGGGTCATTACAGTGTCATGGCCAGAGTGCATTAGTTGCCTCTCATCTCCTTCCTTCTTCCTCTTCTTGTAGCGAGAGGCAGGTTTCTCCCCTCCTTTCGGAGCCCTCTTGTTCCTCCCTTTCTTCTTCTCCTGTTCCGGGAGCACAGGTCCAGGAAAGTCGGGGGTGCAATCTGAGTACGCCTGGAGGTGAAAAAAAAAAAGAGCATGAATAAACTTCTAATTACTTGAGCAGCATTATGGCAATCACAGAGTTATGACTCATTCAAAACCCAACAGCTATGTCTTACACCAATTTAACTATGACGCATCTCCCTTATCTGAATCACTTAGCCCGTCTATGACTCACTATGTTGATCACCCCTCAATGCTTTAACTGTATGACTAACACAAAGACTGACCCCATTACTGTCCATGGAGCTTTGCCTCAGTAGGGCTTTGCAGTCTGCAGGCTCCTCCTCCTCTGAGCGCATGCTCTCCTCGGACCTTTGCTGGGACAATCCAGGTGGTGGTGTACTCTTGTTCTTCAGAAGGTGTTTTAGTAGTTCATTTCCAGCCTCCCCCTTGTTTGGACTTTGCCCTGCAGGGAAGGGAGACACACTCCCTTTATTAGCCTCCTCCTTCACAGAGCTCATTTCTGAGCCGATGGGCCCTTCCCGAGGCCCATGACACTCACTGGCATCAGTCTGCTCCAGCTTTATGTTGTTAAGGATCCTGTCATGTTCCTGAGCCTGAGTTCTTGCTGTGTCTGATAAGAGACAAGGGTGTCCAGACTGGCCTCCAGAAAGCTGCCTCTCCAGCTCTGAGTGACTGGGGGTGGAAGATCCCAGTAAGGGAGACCTTGACAAGTCCTGGTCACAGAAAAGATGAGTGTTTCTGGTTGGAGTTGAGGAGGTGTCTGAGACGCACGGTGTGAGAGGGGCTGTAAGGTCTGAGTGTGGAGTTGAAGGGGTCTTGACTGAATCTGCATCATCATCCTTCTTCTTCTTGCGGTTCCTCTTCTTTTTCCCCTTCTCGTCTGGGATGATGTTGGAGTAGAGTTGGATTAGAGACTGACCTGAGCCCGGAAAGTTAGACGGTAGAGGTGTAGCTGAGTCACCTCCAAATGGTGGGCCCTCACCTGGCATCTGAAGCATCATTCCTGGTCCACTGAACTGACGTGGTCTGGGTTGACCCTGGGGAAAATTAGGTGCTTGTAGGGCAACATTATCAGGCCCAAAACCAGGTCCCATGTCACGTGGCATCATTCCATTGCCCATCATGGCTCTCCTTTCACCTTGCATAAATGTCCCAGGTGGTGAGCCCATACCAGGCTGCATGCCCTGCTGCTGGGGGAACATTGGTGCAAGTTGTTGCTGTTGTTGCAGAGGAGGCCTCTGAGGCTGCATGAAGTCCTGTGGTAGCTCAGTGTTAAAAAACGGCATCTGAGCAAGTGGTGCCATGTTCCCATCTGGCACCATCATCCCTTGCTGCTCCATTTCCATACGGTGCTTCAGGGCTCTCTGTCGTTCAACTTCCTGCATTAGCTGCACCCGCTGTCTCTCCTGCTGCTCCCTAAGCCTCTCCCTCCTCTCCCGCTCCTGGAAGCCTTCACTGAATGGGTTGTTGTCATCAAACTTCACACCACCTGCCTGCATGGGTTTTATACCACCTGGTGGAGGTGGTGGTGCCTGGGAATCCACAGGTATTTGTGAGTGTTGAGGTATGTTACCCATTGGCATCTGATGAGGTTGGCCTGGATTTCCCACAGGTACCTGGGGGGGCATTACAGGTGGCATTCCCGGTCCCGCCATGGGCATGGGAGCACCAGGATGCCAGCCAGGTGGTGGGTTGGGCATACACGTAGGTGGATTTTGCGGGCCAGGATGAAGTGGCATCTGCATTATGGGATTCATAGGAGGTTGAACAATTGGTGGTCCACTGGGGACCATGCCAGCAGGGCCAGGCATTGGGTGCATCACAGGCATTATGGGTGTCATATTGTTTTGCTGCTGTTTCACTCGGTACTCCTCTATAAGTTCAGCATGCTCCTTCTGCTGCTTGCGGATCTGAAACAAAACATAAAACACATTCACAAGAAATATTATTGAGGTTCTCAAAGACTTTTACAAAGAAATTACTTATCACTTGCAAGGCGTTTTATCACATTTACAAGACAAATTTATGAGGACACAGGTTTACCCAAGGGAGGGGATGAATGATTTTAATTTCAAACAGTAAGTGAAGAATTTAACTTTTAAGCAGGAGTTGGAAAGTACAATCAGCCAAGATCATTTTTTGACAGGTGCAGTGCAGACACAGGCCTGTGTGTTTTGAGTTCTTCAGTTTGTCAGATATCATTTTTCCAAGTCTGCTTGGAAAGAAAATAGCGAAATGTATACCTTCAAATGTATACCATATACCTACATTATCTGTTGTATAAATTACACTAAATAGTCATTTTTTAAATACTTATTAGGTCTGCTATAAAAGTTAAGCACCTCTGCTCTTAAAAAGAAACTGGCTTTCAAAAGTGTAAATAAAATAATTAAAGATAATGAAAAAGCATGTGCTTATATGAACCTTACACCAATGCTACTGTGTCACTGCAAATAGACTTGCAGTTAGAAAATAATAAGTGTCTGTAGTTAAATACTGATTAAATATCCCCCCCCCCTGTCCATAACATGGCCCTAAGCATGCAACATGTTGGCAACTACTTCTGTTATTTGCCAATCCATACTTTAAACAATAAACTGCTCCATATGACCAATGAAAGGACAATGCTTAGGGCAGCCATTGTGCAGAGGAGGGCTGAAATAGAATTCAGTGGTGGAGCTTGACAGGCCTAACATTTACCTGCTCCAGTTGTTTCTGCACTACACCCTGCTGCTCTGTGACATGTTTGAGCTGTTCAGCGTCCTCCTCAGGGAACTCTCTCCCTGCCTTCTTAGCTGTTCTCTGTTTGGCAGACAAGGCTTTCTTAGACTTCCTGTGAGCCCCAATCTTCTCTTCCAGAAACTTCTGCTGCATTTGAAGTAGGTGCTGAGTCTCCTGGAGCCACTCCTCATACTGAGCCCTCTGAGCATTGTCTGCAAGGAGAAAAAAGGCTCTTTTGTTAGCAAACTTGACAGCATGAAAAACAAACATCTTAACATTTCAGGCCTGACAGACCTACAAACCAAAAAGTTGAAAATGCATATTCATTTTAAGATAACTTACTGACAAATCCTGGTCCAAAGTTAGGTGGATTTGGTCTTGCTACTTGTGTCAATTTGCCATCCTAAAAGCAAGGTTGACAAATAGGTTATCATATATTTGCAACTTAGGTATTTTTCATTATATAGTTTAAATAACATCTAAGCAGATGTAATGATTCAATTACCTGACCAACAACTTGTGGAGGAAGCGGTGTGCTTTCAGGACAAGATGGTGCAGGACCAGGAGGAAATCTGTAATAGAGCAATACCACAACCATGCACCATTTAGTAATCAATCACAGTAGAAATTCTTCAAATAGTTGCACAATATCTTACTAGCTGGGCTATTGGGTTGGTATTACCATTGCTTGAAAACCAAACTAATACATATACTCCCACTACCAGTATTACATGCGGTACCAAGCAAACTTTTTACCTGTTCATGACCATTGGGCTCATTCCCATGTTGTTCTGAACCATGACTTTGTTGATGCCTTTCAGGGCAACCATTTTAGCTTTCATGATGGGGTCAGTGATGGCATCAAAATCTGCAAATGACAAATAATGCACTCTCAGAAAAGACTGGTAATCTCAAACATTAACCTATCCCGACAAGTTGTGGCCTTAACAATTTACCAATGTTGGGGAAGAAGGAGTCGCTGGAGCGATGTCGTATCATAGCTTGCATCTGCCTCTGCTGCTGTTGTTCCTGCCTCTCCTGGTCTAGGAGGTCCTGCAATAGGAGTGGCTGCTCCTCTAGCAGAAGAGGACGGTGTAGCTGGCCGTGCTGACCCAGCGCCTGGTTCAACGCTGCCTGCTGGGCTGGGGTCAGACCGCTCTGGTCCACTTCAGAGGCTAGCCCCACCTGGTGGTCTGCCCCAAAGCCAGTCATAGAAGCTTCCCCGGCAGTTGTGGCGTCGGGTATTGTAAGTCCAGAGGTATGCTGAGTGTCAGTGACTTGGTTCTGCTGGGGCATGTGGTTACCTCCTTGACTGACAGACTCACCGATTGGATTTAATGACTGTTCCTCGGGCTGCTGCTTAATGAGTAAACTAGACAGGACTGGGGTGGAGTCAGACAGCACTCCCTGCTGGTTTGAGGTTAGGGTGTTCTGGTCTACCAAATCAGAGGGTTTCTGACAGTCCTTGACCTCGGTTTTAATTTCTTGCCCAGGTGCCAAAGAAGCAGATTCCTGACTCCCAGAGGCCTCCATCTTGACTTCAGCTGAAGACTGCTCACCTGAGGCCTCTGACTTTGCCAGTACAGATGCTGAACTGGATGACGCCCCAGTTCCTGTGCTTGAGTTTTTGTTGATGTCTGTGGTGTCTGCATTATCATCCATAGGATCACTGAGATCCAGTTCCTCATTAAACATGTCTTTCTTGATGTCATCCGAGTCAGGGTCTGTATAGGCAATGATGTCAAATTTCCCAGATGTTAGGAAGTCATCAAGGTGTAGGTCATTTGTCTCTAGATCTAGGTCTTTGCCATCTTCTGGATCCAAATTTAGGTTTTCCAAGTCAGCATCCACCAAGTCTTTCACCTCCACATCCTCAAGATCTTTGACTGCCGATTCTTCTGCATCCAGTTTCTCCTCCACAGCTTCACTGCCAGACCCTGAGAGCGCCTCGGTCTGCCCAGCAGAGGGTGCAGTCAGGATCATAGATGCTGCCATGTTCTGGGTCTCGTTTGAAGCAGGCTGGCTCATGGATCTCATCAAATGAGATTGTTTGAGTGTGTTATTTCCTGACATTTGGGCATGCTGATGAAGATTGTCCATGCTGGCAGATAGCTGTACATGGCCAGTGTGGCTGGCCATGGGGTCTACCATCCTGGGCCCCTGATTTGAAGCAAACCTGGAATCGGGTGTTCCTGGAAAGCCTGGTAGCCTTTGACCCTGAAAGTTGGGATCCATGTTGCTTCCTTGCATGGCACCAGGGGGAAATGGCATACGTGGCCTGTTTTCTACTGCTCTGTGTCGCAGCTCAATGAAAGGCTGGCCCATTATGTTGTGCTGCTGCACTGGCATACCACGTGATGGAAAGTGCTGGGGCATCCCCATAGGGTTACCTCCCATACTCTTTGCCATTTCGACAGACATGGGCCGTCTCATTTGAGGAGGGATATCCTGCATTGGGTGTTGCCCACGGGGTAAGAACTCTTGGGCCCCATGAGGTCCTAGAACCCCTGGTGGGAATGCAAACCTAAAATAGGATTTTTAAAAAAAATTATATGAATAGATAGGAAAGGGCATTCATAGATTTGTGCAGTGTTCTGTTATTAATTACAGAATATCTGAATCACAAAGGGTTTAATAAAAATAATAATATCACACAAACCTTGGTCCCTGATGTCTCAAATTAGGATCTCCAGAATGTGGGCCCCTGAGGAGTTGTCCCTCATTAGGGAAAGGGACACGCTGATCTCCTGGAAAAGGTCCAGGAAACCGCATTGGCCCTCTCATGGGTCCTTGTCCAGGATAAGGTGGAGGAGGCCGGTTGAACATTTCCCCCTGTTGCCCAGGGCACTCCTGGGGCCAGGGCCGTGGTGGTCCTGGGTTTATGTTGCCAGCAGGCTCCTGAGGGCCCCTCTCCTGTCGAATAGCACTCCTCTGTTGCTGCTGCTTGAGGATTAGCTCTCTAATTCGTTGTCGCTACAAAACACAACAACAAGCATACAGACATGTAAGCCTTTTTTTTTTTTTTTTTTTAAACAAGGTAAATGGGCCATGTAGCCTGATATCGCAAACACGAGTTGGTCTGGAACCTCTCAGTTCATTTTTAATTTCCAAGGGAAGTTATCAACGGCCGAAGAGCAAAATGCATCTGGACGCAATTGGGTAGAGACCAATCATCAACCAATCAGAGCAACGGAACATGTGAAGTAGCGCTGAGCTGACGGACAAATGTGAACAGACTACAACATGCAAAGATAAGCTGTGATGGTGTGGCATCAATATGACTGAACGAGTGCTGCCATATTTGCCATCAGAATTTGAAAATGGTAGTTTAACAGAAAGTTTCACATAAGCTGGAGCCATCTTGGTTGTTTTCGAAAATGCCCCAATGGCGCTTCTCTTTACTAAGAACATACAATGAACGTACACGTTCCACCAAAACAAGTTCCTTCCCGAGGCTATTTACCAGAGGCACCGGCCAAGACGATTGTGATTGGTTTAAAGAAATGCCAATAAACCAGAGCACATTTTTCTCCCATTCCGGAATGCTAGCCAGACCCTCCTCCGCAGCGCTGTGGAGGTAGGTCTGGCAATGCGAGACTACTGAACAGCTAATTAGCTATCTAGCTTGCAAACTGATGTTAGCAGAGCACCTTTTCCCAGTGAATGTTTGTTTGGTGGCTCGTTCAACACGCTACGGGCACAGGACAAGGTGTTTTCATATTTGTAAGTTAGATGGGAAGGAGACTAATGTGGTTGTTGTTCAAAGTCTGTAGCTATTGTGCTTATAGCATGCTGCTGTCTGGCTGTGACCATCTGCCTATTATAGATGGAGACGTTACTGCTTTATGCAAATATAACTGATTGGCTGTATGGATACAAGTTCTCCATTAACATAGACGGAGAACAAACTTAATTTTTTTGTCATTCCCATTTGATATAAAAAAACATTTTACTTACTACTGCTGGTTTGTTATGTGGTGAATATTTTGTGTGCATTATGTGTATGTTTTAGGCTCAAACCAAGTAGCAGCCATGGTCAGATAGTCAGACAGGTTGACCCAAACCCTCAGTTTTACTACATTTCTTTGGAAAAGAAAATTAAGACAAAGGTAACACTATTATTAAAACCATCTGTTGTAATGTCCTGAGTTCCTGGTCCAACTTTGACCTACCATTGATAGCTGTGCACTCACGCAGTTCTTCTAAGGAATGAGGGGTTATAACAGATGTTTCAGGTGTGTTCACTTAAGGTTCTGCCTCCAGATAAATTATTTACATAATATGGCTAAAGGGGGGTCAATAACTGACTTTGTCATAATAACTGATAACAATCAGGGCCAAATTTAAAATATGACCCAGGTTGTTAAACAAAACAAAAATAAGTGATACAATTTCAATAGTAATGTATGAATGATGAGATTTAAAATAGAACATAAACAACATGTACCTGTCTCAGTCTTTCCTCACTCTCAGCGAGAGCAACACCCTGAGCCTCGGAGGAAGCGCCAGGTATTTGTGGGTTGTTAGACAGTAGGCCTGGGTCTTGAGGGACAGTTCCATTGTTGACCACACAGGACTGATCTTTCATTTCCATTTTCTCTATTGACTGTGGACGAGTGGTCATGGGGACTTGCTCGTATGGGTCATGGCCAGGTGTCTGACTGGGTCTTCTGGAGGGTGACTGAGTATATCCATCATCTGAAACACCAGGGTGTTTTGGGGTTTGTGAGCCTGGATGAGAGAAGGGCTCATGAAGTCTACCTTGAGGTGGGGAGAAAACATCCTGGCTTCCCATAAGCCCTAGCCTTGGCCCTTGTCTGCTGAGCACATCAGGACCAGGCCGTGGGGTCCCTGGAGGCTGGGCGTAGGGGTCATTAAGCATTGGTCTGGGGGCCCCAGGCGGGGAAAACATGTCGCTACTCCCTGGCCGTAATGTCCCAGGTGTACTAGTAAATGTCTCTATTGGCCCCCTCTGACTGCCCGGTGACTTAGAAAACCTCTCTCCCACAGAGGGCCGTGGAGTACCTGGTGGCTGAGCATAAGGGTCCACTGAGTGGGAAGGTGAAATCCTCTGTCCAGGGTGCGACTGATGAGTGAACTGGTTCATCCCACTGGGGCGGGGAGTAGAAGGAGCCTGCGAGTAAGGGTCTGAGGATGGGTTAGGGGTGTTTGAAGGCTGACCATAGTTGTCATGTGGACGTGGGGTGCCGGGAGGTCGGGCATAGGGGTCAAAAAATGAGCGAGGCTGAGCACCGGGTTCATTGATGGATCGCTGGTTGCCTGTAGATTGAGAGAAAGGGTCAGCAGCTGGCTTGTTAGGACCAGAGGGCTGGGCAAAGGGGTCATATGTGAAGTGGTCCGGCCTTGGAGTGGAAGGTGCATGGGCATAAGGATTTCTAGACATCTGAGTCATTGGTCCTGGCTGAGAAAATGAGTGCATCTGAGGGTGATGTTGGCCCATTCTAGGAGGACTGGTGAAGTTGTCATTCCCACATGGTCTTGGGGTATGTGGAGGCTGAGCATAGGGGTCATTCTGCTGATTCTGAGAGAACCTGTCAGTAAGATGTGGACCTGGTCGATTGAAGGGATCCTGAGCCTGAGGAGGGGGCATAGGTGTTTTGAACAGAGGGATCGAGCCAGACTCATTACTTCCAGGGATTGGTGTTAGTAAAGGCCTTGAGTAAGGGTCAGACAAGATCATCCTGTTCTGGGCCATGCGCTGATAGGCCTCAGTTCTTATCATGGGCCTTGAGTATGGGTCTCTGCCCGGAGAACCCATTGGGGGCCTTCCCTGAGCAGCTTGACTGGCCCTGGGGGGTCCCATAGGCTTCAGGAAAGGGTCCATTTCCCCAGTTGGCCTTGGGGTGTCGGGCGGTTTGGCATAAGGGTCACTGCTCATGGATGTTGGAGATCCAAAGGATTCATGAGCAGGAGAGGGCCTCCCTCTGTCCTGCTGCTCCATCAAGGACGTGGGGGATTTACCAGATTCCACAGGCATCCTGCGACATGCATTTGGCCCGAGAGTTGGCGGTCTTGGGGTCCCAACCATCTTGGCATAAGGGTCCCATGGAGAAGAGGGTCTGGAACCAGAGGAACCTGGTGAGAATACCTGTGGGGACTGAGGTTGGGAGGAAGAGCCAGAAGGAGGGGGAGGAGGGGGTCGTAAGAACACATCCTCTGGGGGACCTGAAGTGGGCGTCCCTGGTAGCTGTGGCCTGGCAAAGCCATCTTTAGAATTGAGCTGCTGCATGGGGGACATGCTGCCATTGCTGGGCTGGGAGGCTGGGCTCTGGTTTCCACTGTTGTTGCCATCTCCCTCTGACTGGCTGTTGGTCTGCTGCTGCTGTTGTTGCTGGAGTTGCTCATTCTTAACTTGCTCCAATTTCTGAGTGGCTTCAATCTTGGCTTGCTGTTTGCTTTTCTGCCTCATTTGCTGTTGAAAGGACACAGTGAAAAATGGGATTAGACGTCAAGAAGGGATGCAGCAAATATCAGTCTCATGCCAAAAATGAACTGGACCTACTAACCACCAATGTCATCAGGGTTAATGTGGAGGATAGTGCAGTTGTTTAGGGAGCTTTACTAAACCACCACTTCTTAGCTGTCTTAATATAAAGTGGACCTGCCGCTGCATTCCCTGACTTCATTGCATACACTCTTACCTGTCTAAACTTCCACTCTTGTTCATGCTCTGACTCTTTTGGTTTCAAAGGGTCTTTAAACAGCAGTTCTGTGTCTAGTGGTATGTTGGGATCAAACACCTCAGGGGGCTGTTGCTGTGGATGGTGCCTCTTCACCGTCTCATTCGACATCTGGACTTTGTTGATGCGCAGGGCTGCTCGGTTATCTCTTGCCTTTTGCTAAACAGCAAATCAAATTGCAAAACAAAAACACATCAGACAAAAAATACTTCATTAACACTAGATTGCAGAAAAAAAGATTACCTATGCAACCCTGATTATCTGAAACAAGTGTGAACTGGAGAAATGTCACATATACTACTACTACAAAACTGGTGTGTATGTAACATTCAATTCTTTCCAAAAAACCTCCCACATGTATGTGTGGAGGACCTCCCAGCACTGCTAAGCTAGTACACAAACAGTGGGGGTTGGAAAGCTACAACATGCACAAAGAAAAGAAACTACTCTCTGGAGTGGAGGCTCCCTTTTCATTGGCCAAGAGTTGACACTTGGTGGTGACAGTGAGAAAGGGGTCTCCATCCCTCATGCTAGGGTAACCTTACAATAGGGGCATGGCTGGATAAAGAACTCCATGGCCCCATGGATGTTTAAAAATAATTTTTATTTAATTTGGATTGGGTAAGGCACTATATAACTGGAAATGTTCAAGGGATAGGTGTTACCCACACCATTTAGTAACTTGACATGTTTGTACTGTACTGTATGCAGCACAGAAAGGTCATTATGTTACTGTACATCAGGTATCCCAATAGTTGGGATAGTGAAAGATCAAAAGAAAAATCTCTATAAAAGAGAACTGCCACCATGTAACGAGTGGCAAAATACCATTACAAATCACAAATTCAGGGTAAATTTTTTAATCAAGACTAGGTCTTTGAAATTGGCCTCTGCCAGATAAAATTACTTCTAGTGAACTTAATTACTGAGACCACAGTGAGTTCTAACACTGAGCAGGCCTTCCTATGTTAATTAGTTCATCTGTGAATGGCCGGATTTCAAATTGCATTGGCAAGAGGCAAGAGGCCAGATGCGATAAAGGAGTCTGCCTTCTGCATACTAATATGTCAGTGCAACTAGTAGTGACAGTTTGATGTCTGGCATGGTTCAATGTGTTTAGACTGTGAGATAGTTGAAGAAAATCAGCAAATTTAACAGTAAGTGATCTTACCACATATGGGGCCCTGTCTTGGGAACTAGCTTTCCTCCAAAGTTTTGCAATTTGCTTTACTCTTGTAGACCAGTCTGTTGAAAGAAAAAGAGGAGCTGTCATGTCAACAGTCTCACAGAGCATACAAGGTGTTTTTGTACTGTGTGACTGAGACACAGTGCAGTTGGGCACACCCAAACAAAAAGCCATAGATAAGCAGAATTAACAGCAATGATGACAATAATAACATGGACAAAGGGGGAAATATATGTTAATATATATATATATATGTACAAACCTGGGTATTCTTCTTTGAGGTTGGGGAAATTGACATTGGTATATAGGACAGGCGCTACAGTGGCTAGCTCTCCAAGTGTCTCCTCCTTCTCCCACTTGAGTGTACTCCTTTGGGCATTTGACATGGCTTCAGTCTCCCCCTCAGGCAGAGGTCCAGGTGTTGTAGGGCCGGGGCCATGGGCAGGGGAGGGCCATGGACCGACTGCCTCTCTAGGCATCTGATTGAACTTTCTATCCCTGTAACAACAAAGGCAAACAGCTCATATTTAATCACAGCGCCCTGGTTTCTGCAGAGAATAAAAGAAAAAGAAAATTTGGAATATGTAGTAGTTTAAAGGAAGGCAGCAATACATTACCTTGGATTGTCAGTGAAAGGCATACGGTTAAGAGGGGAGAAATTTTCTGGGATGCAGGGCCCTGCTCCCGGATTTGTAGGGAAGCGTTGGTTTGGTCCCATCATACCATTGATCATCGGCATCCTTGGAAACATGGGATTCCCTACACACACGATTTAAGAGGTGAATTAGATGCATAGATTTTCCAAAACAACAGATACAAATGCTACCTCTGACAACGACAACGACAAGGCTTAATAATGTACCTGCATTGGGGTGAGGCATACTAGTGCCAGGTGTGGCAGGGAGGGGCCCTGGACCCTGGGGGTGAGGCACCTGTGGTAGAGGTGGATGGCTCATGCTGGGGCTAAGGACTGCTGTGAAGAGATCCTCCACATCTTTGCCCTCTAGCTCTGTAACAGAGTGTAACAGTACAATGATGTGTGTGCATGTAATACACATGAAGGAGCTGTAGGAGTAAAGGTGGGTAACATGAATAAGAATTCAGAATGTCAGAATTGATTCCTCCTGTATTTATTATGAGAGATAACTGGATACTTGTTTTTCTTTTTGTCTTGAAGAAACCTGGGCAACTTATCTTACCAACCTGTAAAACGTTATTTAACAAAACACTGAACCCTGGTCAAAGTGCTGTACCAAAACTGCATAGGGAGTTCACAGTCACAATAATAAGGGTAGGACAATGATGGTTCCAAGCTTACAGTTTGGTAAAAAAAATTAAAAAAAATAATGAAATTACAAACCTGGAATTTTGTAAAGTTTGCTGAGAATTGATTCTGAAATAACGAAAGAATTAGAGAAAACAGATCATTATGCATCCTGTATAAAGTTTTAAAATAACAGTGTAAAACAAATGAAAGTGTCTGGATGCCTGGTCTTATGCACTGACCATCAGTGACCATCTTGTCTAGCTCTGGGCTGAGAATGCCGTCCAGGGGTTCCTCTGGGAGGGTTCGAGGTGTCCTCCGGCCAGCCTGAGAGTGGAGAGCCACCGGGGAACTTTCTGCCAGGGGCCCAATGTCCAGACCAGCTGTGGAAACACACAGACATACAAAAACAAAATCATAACACGAACACACACAGACACACACACACACACACACAAAACAACCAACAAAATACCCAACAAAGAACGTGATCATAAATATAGACGTGAAGTAAGAACATTTTTATTGTCTTAACAGCCTGAGGAATGCAATCAAAACAGAACAGTATAGGATTACAGCTCCTTGGGGTCCCGTGTTGTTTAAAAGTAGTGTTTTGGCAACTGTAGAGAGACAGATAGGTCATACTAATTCTCAGTAAACGTAAACAAACACTTGAATGTTTGTGTAGTGTGTATATATATATATATGCCTTCAGCTTTTAAATCGCTGATCCAATCCATAAGAAAACCCATGCAAATAATCAGGGTTACTACACTGCTATTAGATTATATCAAAATGAGGGAATCTCTATCACTGCATAACAGTTTTCTGACTCTTGTCTATACTTTTCATTCCTTCCATACTTTCAACACAAAACGTTCTACCAACATAAGGATGGATGTAAGCAACCATTCATTTGCAATATCTGTATTAGATAAAAATGATATCAGCCCATAAGGCATCTAGGCTGAACAAAGTAGTTTTCACTAAGAATGAAGGACATGTACTGCAGTCTTCTTGCCACAGGACTGAGAACAGAAGACCTTCACAGGAACTGGAGAGCCATTCTCCAAAGGCCTCCTAATGCCGCATTTCCACTGCATGGTACGGTACGTGACGGATCTCTACCCAATCAACTCACTCTTTTTTGGTTTTCCGTTTGCAAAAGTTGTGGATAGTACCTGATAGTACCTTATTTTGGTACCACCGTACCACCGACAAGGTCGATACTAGAAGGTGGAGGTAGTGCAGACCACTGACTGGTCAGAGAGAATCGTCACTAGTGTCATGGGATATCCTGCACAAACCCACCATTTTTAAATAGCCAATAGCAACCACAATTTTTGTATTCACTCGACCCAGATTAAAAAAAAAAAAAAAAAAGGCAGGCTGCAAAACTACGCTGTACACTACGCCGTACAATTGACAAAGTGCAGACGTTCCTCTGTTTGGTTGACGACGAAAGGATTCAGCGAGTGTTGCGTTAAAGTTTCACGCGGTATTGCTGCGGCAATCAGCTGAGAGGGTACTGAAGGGGTACTATCCGCAGTTGAAAACGAAATAAAGAAAAGGACCTGGTACCAAAAGTGACTTGGGTCAAGCCGAGCCATGAGGTGGAAATGAGGCATACATTTCTTGGTTCTAAACTGCTGATTTATTGAGGGGGGCTTTGTCAGCTTGTTTCTTTGCTATCTTGAAGACATCTTCAGTCAGGCAGCTATGAATTTGTTTTTATTTATTTCACCACTGTGAAAGGGTTTAGGAGGTGCACAAACAGAGACTGACACACCAT
This sequence comes from Gymnocephalus cernua, assembly GCA_023631565.1. Classification (NCBI taxonomy): domain Eukaryota; kingdom Metazoa; phylum Chordata; class Actinopteri; order Perciformes; family Percidae; genus Gymnocephalus; species Gymnocephalus cernua. Next base: position 19,885,765 of record CM042436.1, on the reverse strand, counting down.
ATGCATTTGAGTGAACACTGTACTGAGTTAGGTAAGCACTAAGCAGTTTATGAGTGTTAAAACAATCTGAAATGGTTGAGAAAAAGCTAAGTATGAAGCAGCTTATATGCATGCACACTCAAATAGAGACAAACACTGTAAGAGAGGAAGAATGCACTAAAGCAAGGGATTAGTAGGCCATAGCACCCTTACCAAAAGGAGGAGGTGAGCTGTCAACCTGGAAGGGGCAAAAATCAAGACCTACAAGGACCCAAAACCAGATAAAATGAGTGAAAAAATAGTGAAGACAGAACTAGCACAACACGCTTGACAATGCAAACAAACAAAAGATAAAACCAAAGATGAACAAAAAGTATTGTTAAAGAATGTGACAGTATAAAAAAAAAAAAAAAAAAAAAATCACTAAGTGGCGAAAGCAAGATAAACTTGCTGTCTGAGGATCATTTTGAACCGGGAGGAAAAGATTTTGTAAACCCACGGCTAGGTGACTATTAATAAATTCTTGCCACTGTGACTGCCTGTGAGATATATGACGCACCAGAGTCACTGCTTGGCTTTCCGAGCATTCCCAAGATGTCTGCATCAGTGTTCAGAACATCAGATAGATCAACTAATGGTTCCTCAGACGTCTCTGTAGATGGGGGGGAAAAAAAGGAAGAAACAAAAAAAGAAAGAAAACCAAACCGTCACAAATCATAATTGATGGCGATGTTAAAACGGACATGAGAATGCGATCTGGAACCATTTGTTTGTACGCCACATGCAGAATTTGCTCTTGAGTAAACAAGAGAAGAAACTGTATCTAACAATAGGTTAATTGACTGGCCTCTGAAAGACTTGAAATGCACTACACCACACCAAATCTTCCAACAGTATTGTTTAACCGATTAAAGTGACCGTCAGAGAAGTGCTGCCAAAGATATGAACTGTAATACTGGAATATCAACATACTAAAACATATTGAAGTTGAATAACACTTTTCTCCCAAGTAAACATTATGGATTCATTTAATGAAGTTGTTGCAAAATGCTCCTCAACAAAGCATGGTGCAGTCAGTTCTATGCTACAGTCTTTTCCCTTAAGAATTTTCTATTTCTTTCTTATTGTCTGAAGGGCACAGTCGTCAAGGTTACAGTGGTTTATTTCTTCAAACTGTTAAAACTAGTGTTTATTTGCCATATCTCACTCTTTTAAACTGCAGAACACCATGTTCTGAACTGCAATGTCATCGCTGATACCTAGTAGCACCACCCGTGATACCCATCTTTTTTCTTTTCATAAATCACACTACTGCATATGATTCAAACTCATCATCAAATCTACTTAAAACGTAAGTTATCAACGTAACTATGGTTCTAAGAATCCTGAATGACCGCCAGAGAGCTCCGTCAGTTGGAATAATAATAATATTAATAATAATAATAATAATACATTTAATTTATATAGCGCTTTTCATAGACTCAAAGTTGCTTTCCCTGTGAACCTGCAAGAAGATACCGTAGGAACAGATCCACTGATGACACCGGAACATATAGCATCTCTCGGGTCATCAAGGGGTCCAGTGACGTTGTTGGTATACATACCCGAACTGCGCATGCGCAAAGGGAAAATTCAGCGCTTTAAGCATGGGATGAAATAGAACTAACTGTTTTAATACTTAATATTCAAGACCAAATTCAAAGATTGGTACAGGGTTGTCTGATAGATTTTCAGTAATTTGACTCTTTTCTTTGATTTCACTCTTTGCCAATATAAAAGGCGGTCAAAGAACTTCTGGTATTTTAGCACCCTTTTGACCCTATCCCTAATCGCCTGACACTGATTTGATATGCTGCACTAATACCTTACAATAGGATGTAATTCAAACATTAGGACAATCCCAGTTTACTTCTGATGCAGTTAAGCTACTGGAAAGCAATGATCAGTCTACAGTAGTTCTAATGGTTTTCTGCCGTTTATTTACAGTGCACATTGGCTTAAGTAATAGATTTTGAGCGTGCGTGGACCTTAGTTGAGTGGTGTGTTGACAAACACTTTAATGGTGGTGGCTGTGCTCCACTTGGCAATAAAAACATGTTAAACCACTGCGAGAGTGCATGAATTTTTCATTCATTGCAAACTTTTTATTCAATATTTGGACAGCTTTAAAGTGTTGGCAAGGACAGTATGAAACATTTTCAATTTGGAATCAGCCTTGACAAGCCACTGTTACTACTCGGTTTCAGACATGGCATTTTCATGTAAAATTGAGAGAAAGGTCGTGAGAGCAGGAGACGTATGAGTGGGCAGGCGAGGCAGAGCGTGCTTGCAGAGAAAACTGAAACTTCATTTGATTTGTTATATTTGGAATTCTATGTAATTCTTTGGCGTAGCAGTATAGTGAATAGAGCTGTAGCTACACAAATGAGTATGTGAACACTAATGACCAGAGATTAACCTTTGACACTTTGTATGAATGGGTGAAATGTGGTTTGAACATGTGTTCCACTGAACACATGTCCTGTGTGAAAAAGGTTAATACTCTCATGGGGGAGCAAGCATACATACAGACATTGATGTGCAAAAATGCCAATAATAAAATAAGAGATACCCCTGTTGTGTCAGGCATTTCCAATACCTGCATTGATTCCTTTCCTGTTCAAATTTAAGCCGCAGTTATTTGGTCAAGTCTAATATTTAGTCCAACGCTTTGAGTCAATGAATCCTTACATCCCTTGTCCTGGAAGACTAAAGTAATGTGTATACGTACGTGCTGCTGCTGGTCTGGTGGGAAGAGATGCTGCTGAGGCGCTGAGCAGAGGGTCTGATGAAGGGTCCAGGAAGCTGGTGGTGGGGTGCTTCCTCTCCACTTGGCTTTGCCCTTCTTCCAGTAAGCCTGATTCGACCACCTGCTGCCTGCTCTGCTTGCTTTTGTCCAGTAGGTCCTTTCCAAAGAATGCCTCCTGAACATGACAACACAAAGCACTGGTCAAATCTCTGTGTTGACACTTTTCTTCAAGGACTGTCAGCTTACCTTTCTTGACATCATTCTTGGGACATTATTCAGCACACATTGAAGGCCCATGAGAACTGACCGAAGTAAAACAGATAGGCTCTGAAACTAACAGTCATGTTGCTGCTGACCTCACTCTTGTCAGCACCTACCACCCCCAACCACTTATACCCACAAGTCATCTACTATCCTTAAAGACATGTAACTGCAGCTCCCTGCTGCACCAGGACATTAAAAGCCCAGCGTGTTGCTATTTCAATAATGAATGAAATGTGCTTCACTGTGCTGGACCTTTAGGTGGGACTGAACATCCCCCGACTGTGGTGGGATAAAGCAGCACTGACAGCTGCCGGTGTCTTAATGCACATCACATTATCTATGTTTTGGCCAACAAAAGGTGACACTGAGATACTGGCTAGAGACAGGGAGCCATCTCCGGTTAAGCTTTTTGTATGTCAATTTACAACACAGACAGGAGCCATTTAAAAAGCACGATCAGAGAGGAGTATCCTCTACAGTGAGTTCCTTTAGGCTGTTCCTCTTTCAAAAAAGCTCACAGAAGGCTTCTGTAAGTGGTTTCCAGGCAATGTACTTTGGATTCCCAACCTTCCCAAGGGTGAGATAAAAGGTATTTTATGAAGATATGGCATGACAAGACCAGACAATCTGTGCATATGAACAGGAGGCTTGCATAACAATAAAACAAAAATAGATTTGCAATCAACTGACGAAATTAGATTTCAACTAACGCAATATTTTATCTCGTCATGAAAGGTGCCTTTTAGAATATAAAATGGTTAAAATATGGTATATGTGTTGGCAAAATGAGCTGAATAAAATGAATAAAAAGTTGATTATTACTGAAGCCAGTTATTTGTAGATACTCGTGTACAAAATTGAGAAAAGATTCGTAATTAAATCAGTTACTTTTTTTTTCTACACATTGATCAGTTATAATACCCCAACAATGGTTGTATAGTGGTTTACTCTTCATGGTTATATAGTGGTTATACACTGATATTAAATGTCATATTATATGCCCGTTAAGTTTGTACACAGTATTAGAGGTAAGTGTGTGCTATGAAAGGTGACAGACCTGCAGGTAGGCAGGAAAAGCTTCCTCCAGTTTTGTTTTCTTCTTTCGGTAGCGTTTCTTTATTTTTTCTGGGACCTCTGGTCCAGGGGGCATCTCATCCACAGGGGTATCAGGCAGAGCCTCCGTCCATCCTACAAAAAAAGAGAATAGTGACACACATAAATCACATAAAAACATAAATTGACAGTTCAGAGGAAGATCTACAGTATTATAATACAGATGTGTGTAGAAAGTAAAGGTGTACAGACCCTCATCTTTTCCAAAGGGATTCTCTGACACAGAGCCAGTGGAATCCTTTCTGCAGATGGCCCGTTTGGCTTTGCCTGGACCCTGACCTGGACGACTCCTCTGGCGGACCATGAATCCTCCAATGCCTTGAAAGGAGAGGTTGTTCATTTATTAGCAATTAATCAATCCATATACTCACAAAAACAATTTTCATTACAATCATGGAGGTGATCTGAGATATATTGACTTTGATTGTATGGATGCTTCTATTAATTGTCCGGTGTGTTCAGCATGAAGGCTCAGAAACACTATATAGAGCCCTGTGTACATCAGAGGCCCTGAGATGGCTGTGCTTTGCTACAGCTACAACGTCGGGCATGTACTGCACCATTTTACGCTTCAGAGGAGCTGTCTCCTTCAATCAGGTGCCCTACCCGGTCGGTACGGTTTCCTTTTCCTCTTCTTGCTGCCGTCGGCCCCCTTGGAGTCGTCTTCTGCTGGCTCTCGCTCCAGACTCGAGTCAGACTTCGCTTCACAATCTAGGAGCTCCGCCTCTGCAAGACGGAGAGAGCACTGATGATGAGTGACAGCCCTGCGGCAGAGAACCCCCCCAGCCAGGCCCCTCAACACAGCCACCAGGGTCTATTCTATCTGAACTGCACTCAATGGCAGGACATTAGCCTGATTTAAGTTAAGTTCCCCAGTTCCATTACCTAAGGACCTTTATTTTCTTTTTTTTTTAATGGCCAATTATGTTTTTTAAACTCTGACTAGATATATAATTGCATGTGTTTAAATAATGGGTAAACTAATTGTATTACTACCAATTAGGGGTATCCCGAGCCGATCATCTGGATCGTACCAATTCATTGATATTGATTATATGAAGCAGGACATATTTCTGCTAAAACACTGAATTGTAGTCATAAAAGCACAGCAAAATAAGAGCGACTAGCAGTTTCAACTAATAATATTCACACTGACAGAAAATATCAGCAAACATGCTGTAGTGAGCAAATCTCATCAGTATGATGATGTACAACCCCAAATCAGAAAAAGTTGGGACAGTATGAAAAACACAAATAAAAAAAGAGAGTAGTGATTTCTAAATGTACTTTGACTTGTATTTCATTGCAGACAATGTGAACACAAAATATTTCATGTTTTGACTGGTCAACTTAATTTCATTTGTAAATATACATCCTTTCCTGTCATTCCGACCTGCAACACATTCCAAAAAAAGGTTGGGACAGGAGCAATTTAGGGCTAGTAATCAGGTAAATTGGTTAAATAATGATGTGAATATAATTAAAAGATTCAAGGAATGTGGAGGAATTTTAGTGCGTAAAGGACAAGGGCGCAAGCCTAAGCTGAACAACCGTGATCTCCGATCCCTCAGGTGGCACTGCATCAAGAATCGTCATTCATCTATAAGCGATATCACCACATGGGCTCAGGACTACTTTGGCAAACCTTTGTCAAGTACCAAAATACGTAGTTACAGCCACAAATGCCTGTTAAAACTGTACTGTGCCAAAAGGAAGCCCTATGTTAACAGTGTCCAGAAGCGCCATCGACTTCTCTGGGCTCAGAGGCATTTGGGATGGACCATCACACAGTAGAAACGTGTACTGTGGTCAGATGAATCAGTATTTCAGGTATTTTCTGGGAGAAATGGACGCCGTGTGACCAAAGAAGAAAAGGATCATCCAGACTGTTACCAGCAACAAGTCCAAAAGCCAGGGTCTGTCATGGTATGGGGTCGTGTCAGTGCCCTTGGCAAAGGTAACTTGCACTTCTGTGATGGCACCATTAATGCTGAAAAGTACATAGAGATTTTGGAGCACAATATGCTGCCTTCAAGAAGACATCTTTTCCAGGGACGTCCATGCATATTTCAACAAGATAATGCAAAACCACATTCTGCACACATTACAAAGTCCTGGCTGCGGAGGAAGAGGATACGGGTACTTGACTGGCCTGCCTGCAGTCCCGACCTGTCTCCAATAGAGAATGTGTGGCGCATTTTGAAGCGCAAAATGCGACAACAAAGACCCCGTACTGTTGCCCACCTTAAGACTTGTTTGCAGCAAGAATGGGACAAAATTACACCTGAAACACTTCATCACTTGGTGTCTTCAGTCCCTAAACATCTTTTAAGTGTTGTGAAAAGGAATGGCAACATTACAAAGTGGTAAATACTTTACTGTTCCAACTTTTTTTGAAATGTGTTGCAAGAACCAAAATAGGAATTTCGTTTTTTTGAAAAAAACAAAAAAACAATACAAATCATGAGGAACACATTAAATGATGTGCTGTTGTATTGTCTGCAATGAAATACAAGTCAAAGTACATTTAGAAATCACTACTTTCTTTTTTTATTTGTGTTTTCCATACTGTCCCAACTTTTTCTGATTTGGGGTTGTACAATGCTGTATATATCAGTCTACATATCTTGTCCAAAACTTCCCACCATAACACTTCCAGACTTCAATCTATATAGTTATTAAACAAAGCTACACAGGAAAATACAGAAAAATATTGCTGGGGCATATTAAAAGGAATCTGTGATGCAGGATACATTATGTCAATGCAGAGCTAACTCTCAAACACATCAGAATTGGATCAGCTTTAGTAACTCTAAGTGTGACCTGTACAGCTGTATCAGGTTTGAAAACAAGACTAGGTGGAAACCTGGTATATGGCTGGGCTGTGTATGTTCAATGTGCCAAATTGTGGCCAAACTGTTAGAGGTACAGTACAGTCAGCAGTGTCTATAATGTGAATTCCTGGATATTAAATGTTAATGTGAAATTTTCAGAGATATCCCACTAATATTTGTTCTTAAAGTGTACTAAAGTAGCATATCATATGACTTTGTTAAGCCATGTTTGAGTCAAATAATTGACGACTGCTTTAATTTCATAAATTCAACTATGTAATCATGCTATTTTCAACAATTTGTGGTTCTGGATTACTCCTCTAATGCGGTATTGTTCCATTTCAGTCACTTGCTAACGCACAGTGGACAGGCAATGGTATGCGACATGCTTTCCCGCCTGGTAGGGAGGTTCAGTGGAGATTTGATTTTCTTAACTTGGGTCTGAAACCACTGTACATTTACTACCATTTGACAACTTTACAGCTAATTTCTTCTCTGCTCCGATCGCCAACAGCTGTCTGCTCTGAGTGCATGCACCGCCACTCTCTCTCTCTCTCGACCACACTCACTACGCACACACTTCGCAGCTATTCCTAAAAGCAGCTACGCTACTCTTATAACGTGTCTTATAATAATGTGCGTCGAACTGTCAACCCCCTACAAATATAGGATTTGCAGAAACAACAACCACCACCTATGTTTTAAGGAAGTGAATCAGATAATTGATCGTGGAGTCAAAGACGTTACCAGTGGAAACCCGAAATGCCAACACTCGACTGACCAAGCAATGGTGTAACTTCATCACTCACTCAGTGACTCAGTCAGTCAGCGAGAGACTTTCGTGTTTATAGGGCTGTCCTTGCCTTGCTGCGCTCCAGCAAAAAACACCAACAAAAAAGCCAATACCGAGTCCAAGTCACTATTGTACTGAAGGCCTCTAGTTAGCAGTCTGAGATGAAAGAAGAAGCTTGTGCGAGAAGTACCTCTGTTGTCCTCTACGTCTTCATCACGAGAGTGCTCTGAGAGGGGTTCTACAGGAGCCTGAAGCACTGCCACACTGTTCTGGTTAATGATCTTCAGCTTTAGCTTCGGCTTGGGTTTCCTGCGCCGTGACGCTGTAGCAGACAAGCTCTGGAGCTGGCAAAGCCCTGACTCTGTCAAACAAACACCATCCTGGGTGTAGGTCCTCGACAGATCTGAAACGACCAAAAACAAACATGGCTAGAATGAGCATGTACTGTATAAACTAAAGTCAAATGACCATCTTGTAGAGAGAAACATTTTCTTTATGTTGCCATTTGTAATCCATCAATTTTGAAGCTCTGAACTTACCCATTTCTTTAGCCTTTGTGACAATCTGCGTCATAAGTACAGGCTCAATGGCGTCTCTGGCCTTGGTCACAACTGCAGCAGCATAAGACAAAAGCCATGGAGAACAAACAGCAGAAACGGGAAAATGTCAATAGTTGAGTCTATTCACTTACAGCAGACACACACAAAGAGGAATACTATGCTTCAAAAAAGAAAATTCCTGCACTCTGCTCTTGCTACAGCATCGCCATTTATTGAAGAAACTAACGTTTCGATCCCTCTGGACCTTCGTCAAGAGTATTTTCATTGATCCGGAATATTATGCTCCCACCTTTAGTGGTCTTGAAAGACCGGCACATTGTGCAGTCGAAGCAACTGTCTACAACTTTTTCGACATCTTCGTCTGAATGGAGACCTTGACAAGACGCGTGGAACCATCTGTGGATAGAAGAGAAGGTTAAGATAAGAACCAACTATGTAAAAAAAAGTTCTCCTGAGCCGACAGGTATTGTTGAAACACTGCACACCTGTCACATTGCCGGCACTGCACAATTATGGTGCCTTCACTGTAGTCCAACAGGCAGATGGGGCATGTTGCAAGGCTGGCACAGGGAGCACACTGGGTATAATTATTCTGCCACTCACACCTTAGGCCTGGGGTAGTGGCACCACACTGGGTACAGGACACACACCTGCAGGAGACAGGGAGGACAGAGGTCATTCTACCCAGGTTACCTCAAAGAGAATAACGCAGATGTATATTAACTGTAAAGCAAAAACCCTGGCTACTCACTTCACTGTCAACATGCTCCAAATATGACATTTTTTGCTTTTCATTTGTAATTTTTAGAATCTTAAATTATCCCCACTGAAATATTTAAGACATTCCCTTTACATGGCTTTGTATAGTTGAAAAAAGTGCAGATGTACTTATATTTATTGATCTGACCTGAACTGCTTACTATAACAACAAACAGAGTGTTTAATATTTACAATTATTTCATGCTTTACATGCTTCATGCTACCAAACTTAACACAAATTCGATTGTAATTTAAATGATGCTTGTTTGAAGCCAATTTGGCTGAGATGATCACACATCACTCACCATTTGCACTTCCAGCTGTCCTTGGGCACATTCTGCAGTGGAGGGTCCAGGCAGTAGGTGTGATAACTAATGTCACAGTCATCACACAGTAGCAAGCGGCCAGGATCTGTGGCCTGGCCACAGGCCTCGCACACTGTGCACTCCAGACAACGCCAGCCTTTACTCAGCACCACCTTGGTGATCTGTCAAAGCAACGATGAGACATTCATATGTAGGGCAGTGTATGATAAGATGGTATTTCTGCTATGTACTCGTAGCATAATGTTTATGTAGTGTACAAGCTCAATAGTAAATGTACCTTAATGCCAACACAGAATGGATGGTAGCACTGGCCACATTGAGCACAGGCCAAAAGACGGCCCTCTGCACCAAGGCCAAAACTCCCACACACCACACACATGTCCTGAAAGGAAATAAAACATCATTACCCCATTTCGCTAAGGCAGTTCAGTTCAGACACTGAAATTCTAAAGCTAGAGTTAGAACAAGTCCCATTTTTGTAATTCCTATTTACCCAGTTAATACAACTTCCTTGTTTAAAAGACGAAATAAAGAAACTAGTCCGCTAGTGTCAGTTTCAGTGCTTTTCACCCCCCAATCACATAGTTATCAATATGTTCTGCATATTCATTCAACATCACTGGTGCTGTAAGTAGCAGTCATTATCAGTATGTTGTCGCATGCTATCTTAAATACTGAATGAATAAAAATGCTTTCTTCACCCTAAACTGCAGCACTGTCAATAAGAACTTGCACTTGTCCTCTATCCTCCAGTATAGCTGTGCAAAAAAACATACTGAAAAGCAATGTAATAGCAATACAGGACACTACTGAAAACATTGGCCTTTAAAGACCTTTTTTTAACCAGAATGACTGAGTGAGCCCTTTTCAGCCTGCATTCACAGCTGAGAGCTAGACAGAACAGTCTTTTAAGCGTTGATCAGTTTCACTTGAGCCATTCAGGGGTTGGTGCCTTGATAAGCAGCACCTCATCTGTATTGTTAAATTGCTTAGTCACTTTATATGAATAGTTATCTAACACTAAAGGACTTTAAGATCTGAACTACTCTCCCACACTGCTAACGTTATAGTTACTGCTGTCTCTAAAACGTTGATGGATGTTGGACGGTAGCTGCCAGTCAGGTATTGTTTACAGAATTAAATTGAGTACAGGAATATTGAAGACAGAAAGTGAGAAACAATAAAATTCAAATATGATCCTGCTTTACATAATCAACTGCATTTCCTGCAGGCATTTGGCAGTATCTCTACAAGAATTAATGATCTCCAGTGGGAGAGGTCTTTAAGCACAGATTTCATTTCAGGCCATCTTAAGTGAATGGAGAAATTCACGGATGAGGATTCAAAATGAATACATCAGCAACTTATTAAACGTATTAAAAACAAAAACCTGTTTTAGTGTGAAACTGTCATTGCTGGAGAATATGACCACTGTGTTATGCATGGCATTCTCTTCCTCCTCCTTGACTGGGTATGGTGTTTCTATTGTGGTGACCTGCATATCAGGGAAAAATACACAAAATAAACAACATAACAGTGTGATGACATAGGCAGTATCATCATTTTCCACTAACAAGATCCAGAGTTATGAGAAGAATAGTTACTATCAGCTATTACTAGGGATGGGCGATACAAAATTGGCCTACGATAGAGATTTTAATTATATTGCACTATCGCGATAATTCATGTTGATGACGCAATCTACATGAGAAGTTTAGAGCCACGAGCTGCAACGCATCGTCGTCATCTTGAGTAAACAGGGCTGAAAGCGAAACAGAAGAGCTGGTGAAAAAGGCCGGTGCAACATCCATTATTTGGACTTGGTTCGGATTTAAGCCGCTACAACAGACCTGTGGTAGAGCCGTACCACGGAGCCCTTCATCACCCTGACAATTCACTATGTAACAGACGATTGGAATCTTGGCAGCCGGTGTTTTACACGCGCGCGTAAAAGTGTTACGCTTCAGGTAACAAACTTTGTTTGAAATATGTTTTTATTTAAAGTATCTGTGTATCTTTGCCTAATACTGAACGTATTACCAGTACAGTGTCTGTTCCTTAACTAAACAGACACCAGTTTTTCATGTTCTCTGCATCTTGGGTGGCATTTAAGAACCAAGGACTTAAACTTTAACTAAGTGTAGTGCCTTTTAGAATTGTTAGCACTAAAGGAAAGAAACCCAATACTTTAAGCTTTTTCTCTGTTAAAGTCTCTGTAAGTAGTGTACTTGAATTTTATTTATCTGCAACATATATAATTTGTATAATTAGAGTTTTGCACAATAAATGTTCTCAAAACTACATACTAAGTTTCTTTCTCTTTAAAATAAATAAATACATTTAGCAGTTTGGCTTTCCTTAGGGTCTATGTAACCTGTTCTGAAATGGTTCTATTATAATTTACATATCGTGATATATATCGTTTTCGCAAGAGGCTGCAATGTATATCGCAATATGGATTTTAGGCCATATCACCCATCCCTAGCTATTACTATGTATTATTCACAACTGCTGAGTCATCATTTGGAGGGATTGAGGAAAGGGGCAGTCTTTACAATAAAAGGCAACTAGCAAACAGTTAACTCTGTCTGTAACATTAATGCTGCTTACAATACATCATCCCTGTCTTCAGCTGGAGGGAAAAAAAACACTGCTTTTTAAATAGTGCAACATTTGCCAGAGATGTCGCGATGTTACCCAGCCGACAGCACGTACCCCAGGGTTCATGCCGGGAATAACTCCATTCTTGCCTCTGGCCCTGCCACGTCCAGCTCTACCTGACAGACCAGCCCCTCTGGGCCTCCTCCTCCCAGGGAAGCCTGAGCCTCGACCCTATGGAGAAAAGACAACAATCTGAAAATGTGTAGTCCGGCACCTAAGGAGTCAATATAGACATACTGTATGGGAACACAGTGACAATTACCACTCCCCCAACTGAAAGGTGTTTGTAAAAGTTTGTTTTTCTTGCGCACGCTGAATCATTAAGTCATAGTTTGCTCAGTGCACAGACAAATATGTGTTACTGTACAACAGGAACATCATTGTTCATCCAGTTCTAGAAGGGTAATGTAAGTTATGGTGTTCTTTGCACAACCTGCATGATAGGTGATTTACTTAATACATTCAAGTATTTATGTATAAGACCTGTTAATTTTAAAAAGGAGTACATCAGAAATCTTAATTAAAAATAATACTTTAGCATTTGAACATCATCCAAATGCTCAAGAAGAAAAATAATAAATGTGATTCTTGACATTTTGATAGTTCATGGAAATTACTGTTATCTGAGAGGTACACTACAATTTCTGCCAGACAGCCAGCAAGTGAGAGAGTTGAGAAAAGGCCTCTGAGCTGTTGTTCTAGCAATGCGAGATCCACTGTGCCTTTGGCACATTTCTGACAGGAGACCTCTGTCAAGTCTGGATCTTCCAGCTCCTGCCTCCAAAACCCTTTCCCAGTCACCCCACATTTGACACCAATCCCAAACCGAGGCCCCTCCCATGCACTGTGCTTTCAACGGTGTTCAACCTGGACCGGACCCCTGCCACAGTGCACAAACTAACCCTCACCCAGCCTTGCAAAGAGTAACAACTGTCACCATGGCAACCAACTGCCAAGTCAAAAATCAAAGAAGAAAAAAATATATAAATAGCAACTTGAACAGGTCTCTGAATAAGAAGACACACAGCCGAGCATGGCTGACAAAGAGGAAACAGGACAGATTCATACATTACTAAAAATGATTAGCCAAATATTTAGACTGTGGACGGTCTTATTACACCATACCCTTGATCTCTCAATTCAACAGCAAAGCCAGCAAAACCCATTTTCAATAAAGCCGTATCTTTCAGTTCCACTTCATAAAAGTAATTAGCTTAGCCATTGGTATTTGAAGCTCCTCTTCTCACTGTAAGGCGGTGGTAATTGTTAGAGTAGGCTACGATATAAATCACAGTGACATTGAGAAACACTCGGGGAGTGTGTGTCACTAGGGTAAACAGAGGGCTAACAGAGGGCAGCGGCTGCCCTGCTGTCTCTGGTGAGCCACAGTATTTACCACTCTGATGCTCCAGCCGGGGCTGCCAGAGGACTGCCTGGTCTTTGGGACGTCCCACCCCTCTGTCTGGTCTGGCGACCAGGACAAGGGGGAGCTCACACTGCTATGGGGGCTCCATGCACCCTAAGGTAAGGGGGGCGGGTGAGAGAGTGAGAGAGAGGGAGGGAGGAGGGCGACAAAATGCAGCAACTTAAAACAAAGCCAGCAAAGAAACAAAACATATAAAGAAAGATGTTAGAGAGATGTAGTGAGCTTCTAATGTGGCCAATTGGGAACTACCCAATACACATCCATCTATGCAGAGCTACAGTATTAGAAAGCATCTGATGTGCCAAAATATTAACAGGATAAGTTATTAGGTTACAGTCTGTGTTAAAGCCAATCCATTGAGTTGTCATGCATAGGAGTTTAAGAGGAATATTTCTAATAGAATCTTTGAAAATGCAAAACTGTGGAACACTGTGTTGTGTTAGTTGCGTTTTACACAGCGCAATTTGCCAGGGTATCATGGCACCATACAGCAGGAAAGAGGCCCTGCAACCTCTCGTCATGACAACCGTGTATGTTTGGCATGTTGACAAAACAAGGAGAATTGCGTCAGCACAGCAGCACATGAGCACATCAGACAAAAAGCACATTGGACTAAAGAGGAGTAACTTTCAAATTTCTGGAATAGATTTCCCCAGGCCTTGTGTAACAAATTAGTTTGAGCCATATAATGTTTATTTAAGAGATGGGATATCTGGGGGGGGGAAACACATTTTGCAAACTTAATCTACCCTCACGAGCATCATTCATAATATATTATAGCCAAGGGTGCGATTCAACTCCCATTATTATTTATCTACGAGAGTCTAGATTCAATGTTTCTACTATAATGTATTTGTTTTAATGACACTGGGACACTAATATTAGAAGCTTAAAAGTTATTTCAGTCACTACTGACCCACTGCAGTTGATGGTGTAATAGGGAGATATTACATGTACGACGTGGTAATGGTTATGGAAATTTCTGACATGATGAATGCTCTTCCTAAATGGGAAAATACAGTGGCGCATGTTTTTAACATAAAAATGAGATGAACAGTGACGGATGGAAATGCCACTGAGGTGGAATAAGGTGAGGACTCTCAGGAAAAGGTGTTTTAGCCATAAAAAAAATATATAATTCCCACTGGCAATACTTCAACTGAGCTCGGCTTAAACACTGTGACTAACTACTCATGTGGTGCAAAAACATGTGAAAGGGCACAATGAGTTGAGAAAAAGCATCACTCGCCACGCTGTCCTCTGTGCTTGCATGGTGTCCTGCAAGGTATAACTTGACTGAGAAAACATTTGAAAACATTACTGAAGAACATATCCTAAACCATATAAGCTGCTTCAACCAACCCACCAAAAAACCTAATCCACCTTCATAGAGCATAGGCCACAGGGCACTTACACACAGGTCATTTAGGAGTACATAAAGTATGAGCACCATATACGTATTAGCCTGGACTCCAGGGGTATATTACTTGGGCTGGGGCAGTGAGTAAAACAAAATGAGCCAGAAAGTGAACCAATCAGTGGTCTTCTGTGACATGATGTTCATTTTCCTACCTGTTTTACTCGTGGCCTCCCAGGAGAAAATTTCCTCTTTGTGATGGCTGGCTTTCCCATGCCAATCTTAGGGGTGAGTGGTATAAGGGTGGTGGTGGGTATTACACAGCTGTAGTCACCCAGTGAAGGTAGGATCTGGGTCTGGGGTAGTTCTCTGGGAGATGTTCCTCTGCCCAGAGGGGAGGAGTGGCAAGGAGAGGAAACCATTTCTGCCAACATTTCCACAGATGTCTTGAGTGGTTTCTCCTCTGAAGGTAGGCTGGGAAATGACAGATTGGACTTGCTCTCTTGTGTAGTGTACATGTCCTCTGATGTACTAGAGGCTGAGGGCTTAACGGTCTCTGCCAGGTTCCTGTGAAAAATATCCTCCATCCTCTCATTGTTAAGTTCTTCTGGAGCAGTTTCCAAGAATGAAGCCCTGACTACATCCATACTCAAAGGCTGGGGTAGTGAGACTTCCATTGGTTGGTCCGTGAAAGGTACTGATGCAGTACTTGGTTCTTTGGTGGTTGAGATGATGGCCTTAAAATCCTTTGTGCTGGGGTTGGCCATGCCCTGTTTGGGGCAGGCCTCTGTCTTTGCTGGTTTGATTTGTAATGTGGTATCCTGTGTCTGTAGTGCCTCCATAGAAAACTGGGCTGGAAAAAACTCAGACTCCTGGCTGGGAGTCGCTGAACACGCAGGACTCTCTGTAGTTGTAAGCTGGGCTCTTGCTGCTGGTTTTGTTTCTGTAGGAGGAAATACACAGTGGTGAGAAGAACATATTTGGATAGCTTTACATCATGCACATTAACACGTGAAGAAAGATAAAAGTGTAAACCAATACAATGTTATGCTAATGTTTCAAGTAATCAACATTATTAAAGAAATAGTATGTAAATGGTATGCAATTTATGTAAATGACGTGGATGTGGTGGGGAGACTGCATGGCAGGGGCCTTGTCTAATACTACATGTAAACAATCTTTACACAGCATTTTAACAGTTGTTATGCTCACAGTTTATTGACACCAACACAAACTTTACCACAACAATCACAGTTGCAATAATGCAAATCAATATGAGGTGCCACAATGCAGATTAGATTGTGTGTACAAACCTAATTTGAATTCTGCTAGGATTTTGTTGACAGAAGGTTCAGTAACCTGTTTCTCTACAACATCTGCATCCACTGAGACTTCTAAAAGAGAGAAGATTGATTATCAAAAATATTTTATAGAAAGAAATGGATATTTGTTCATTAATAGAGAGAACTAATAGTCTGGAGAGATTATGAACACATTAAAGATAAAGTGGTAAGGGAATAAAGAAAATGGACCATGGGAAAATGCTGGGCTTGGATACCCGGCAGTCAAACTGACTGAGAGAAAAGAGATATTTCTGCTTGCATCAATACTATCCACCCATTATTTCAAATCTAAAATGGTAAAACTAACAAGACTATACAATAATGGGAATCCCCATGTCCCTTTAGAAAAACCACTGAACCACTAAAACCTTGTGTTGCAGACCACCAATTATCTCTTGAGCCAACAAATGGAAAAGGGAATTATTTATGGTTCAATATACATTATATGTGGATTTAACACTCATTTTAATGCTTGCATTTAATGTTGCATTAGCCTTAAAAATTATGTGACTGAAAAGGAGTGGCTTTCAAGTAACAAGCAGTGACAATGCATATAAAGACAACGTGGCAAGCCTTTATACGCTTCATATACTATTTTAGTATTAATCTAGTGTCTTCTACCCTCTCTCTCCATTTGGTTTTATAGCGTCTCCTATCCTGACTCTCCATTTGGTTTTGTATTTAAACATCAATGCATTTGACTAGTCTGGTATGAATAGAACTAGTCATTCCTGGCTATCAGGCATCCACACATCGAGCCAATATTCTGCCAGACAGCCTCTGACCGTACAGATAGCCTAGTCTTAACGAGGCACCCACCATTTCAATCCACAAGTTCCCATGTCACACTGATCCTGACACACACATGCACCTGCTAAGCATCTCTGCCAGGGAAGGGAGTAACCATGACAACCAACATCCCAGGGTCTGTGTGCTCTGGGCTCATGACTGTGCAGCTTGCAGGTGCTCATCCGGTGCCGATGCCAGAAAGTCAATTAGGAGATGGGCCTCCAACCATCTCCAGCCTTCAACTATTGACCAAGCTGAACACACATTCTCATTCATATTAACACCCTGCTTCCTATATCTCCTACAGTGAATAAGGTGATGGTTAAGATAAATACACGGCTTTGATTGCAGCAGAGGCCATAAGTCAGGTCTAACTTGCAGTCAAGGAATGGATCTAACAGCATCTGTCAGTTGAGTCACAGTAAGCCTGCTGTTAAACCACGAGTGGTGGAGAATCCTGGCAGGTGATAAACAGCTCTGGTTAATGACTTTAATTACATTACATGTGCACATGGTTGGCAGCATAGTCATGATCTCACATAACAAAGTTAAAAATAAGTAAAAGAAATCTACAAATATTTAAGTAAATTTCAGCCGATTATTAACATAAATTTTCTACTCTTAAGGTCCAGACACACAAAGCCGATAATGGGCCGTCGGACAGTCTGGCGAGGTCAGTGACTCGAGTCTGTTCGGTGTGTTCCGTGCCTTCGTCCGTCGGAGGGGCCACCGGCCTTCATTTTGGCCGATTTTTGTATAATCGGGTGGGGGAGGGCACTGGACTCAAATGACCAATCTGATTGGTAGAGTGCCAACCCGGAAACGAGCAGGATGAGCTTGACTAGAGTCTCTCAAAATCTGACGGAAATCTTTTAAACTGACCTTAGTTGAGATTCAGCAACTGCATGGCCTTTCTCGCTTAAAATGTTTTCAGAAACACGTTATGGTTAACTATTTTAGTAAAATAAGAGATCGTATTCTGAACAAGCCGCCATGACAGTCTGGCTGTTACTAGGGCTGTGTCTCAAACCGCCTACTTGCACACTTCAAACACTTAGTTTTAAAAGTCAGTGCACTCAAAGTACCCGGATGACCCCCTAAAAACGGTCCAAAAGTTCAGTGTGGAACGATGGACACTACGCGCACTAAACCCGCGCCATCTTGACTACAAAGCGGAAAGGGGAGGGACCAGGGACGTCGACCGGCAGCTGATTGGACAAACGCGTCACGTTCGTCTAGCTCTCGCGGATTTCACAACCGAGCTTAATGGCGGCCAGATGGCGGCTCGTTTGGAATACGATCTCGAATGTTACGAAAATAGTTCACCGAAACGTGTTTCTGAAAACATTTTAAGCGAGAAATAGGCTATACAGTTGCTGAATCTGTCTGTTTTTTTGATCGACAAGGGTCAGTTTAAAAGATTTTCGTCAGATTTTGAGAGGCGGCGAGCCGAGCCGACTGCTCGTCATTTCCGGTAAGTGTTTTAACATAAGTGTTCCAATTTGGGACAATACTAACAATCGAAAGTGGGCACTACGGCAGTAAGTAAAATTTTAAACATTAGTCTAATAGGCGTCGACCCAAAATCCCAGAGAGCATTATGAAATGCGTATTGAAAAAAAACAGGTAAAATCTGTCTTATTTTGAGGTGCTCAACATAAACCTCCTAAAGCTTCTCTTAAATCAATACGCAAATCACTTAACACGTCTTTAAAACTACGGTGGAGGAAACATGGCCTTGCCAGTTAAATCCTACGATGAAGCGGCTCATGACGACAGGAAAAAGCTAGTAAAGTGAGAGCACATGTGCATGTGGAGCAAGCAAACTGTGTGAGCAGTCATGAATGAGCAAGTGTAGCTCCAAGGCAGGTTTGCAGACAGGGGATCTAATATCATCACCATCGTGCTACTTCTAGCTAGTCTCTCCTGCCAGTGGAGTCTGCTGTCTAGACAGAGTGGGCAACATAGGCACCACTGGCATCCCCAGCTCACCCTTATTTTTCCTGATACTCCACTGCTGGCAGAACTCACATGGAGTGGAGAAGCAGCCCTGAGCTTCGTGCAGGCGCATACCAGCATCACGTAACTCAAGGTGTTGGGACAGCTTGCACCACAATGAATCACAGGTGTTGCAAAGGAAGGGTTTTACTATGGTGCTTCTTCTACTAAATAGCATCTAGCTAGATAAGCTCAAAAAACCTTTGGGCTGGAGTTCGAGTCAGGTCCCAAGTCTCCATATTGGTTCCAACATGACAGAACGTTCCGTCACACACAACTCCAAGTCAAACTTAAGGACGATTAGCAGTGTGAGCAGCCGACTCAAGTGCCCATCACTGCCTCAAGTTGCACTACGTAGTTTTACTTAGCTATGCACTACACTTCTCAATTTCTCATTTATATAGACTGACAGCACAAGCTACAGCCTCGGGAGACAGGAGGGAGAAACAAAGTACTTCTAATTTTCAAAACACAGAGTTACAAAGACAAAAGAGTCTCTTTAATCTGTCACTAGTAGGACGCCATCTGGTTATTGGAGAGTCCTCAGAAAAGCATCCACATAAAAGAGGGAGTGTTTCACTCTGTTCTTAGTCCAAACGACTCCAAATGCTTTCATCTGCAACAACTCAGACTTTCAAAACTTCATCAGCGCTGACACCAACAGACCAATGTCGTGTTGCAGGGCCCAAACTTTAAAACTGCTTCTGCATGGCTAGAGGCTGAGTGAATGAACCCTCAACTACAAAGATTGTCTTTCATTCTTTAAATCGTATGACCTAGTGCTTGTGTGTATGATTCTGTGTAATCAAAAGAGTTACATTCCTTGGCCTGTCTTTGCAATAACAAGCAATGACTAATATGCTGATAAAACAGATTAGATTCTCAGGAGAGGCACTTGGGGCATTGAGGAAAATAAAGACTTCAAGATTTAAAGATTAAAACAAGGAAAGAAATCAGAGCAGTTATCTTCCTTTGTCTAATCTAACCTTTTTGGAACAAAGACCCACCAGGCTTCTGGGCTGACGTGGCCAGCATCTCCTCCTGGACGGTAGCCTGAACAGGCTCTGGATCCGAGTGCAATGGAACAGCAAGTAATTCCGGTTTGGGGTCATTGTGCATTTCAGGAGGCCGCTGAGTGCCAGGTTCTAGGTCTGTGTGCTTTTGAGCCAGCTGTAGACCAGTCTCAGAGTCTGTGTGCATGGAGGCTGGCTGAGGGCTGAGCTCTGGGCCGGTGTCCATATCCTCTGCCTGTAGCGTCTGCTCTGCAGCAAGAGACTTGCAGTTGGAACAAACATAGTCCTCTCTGGGGTGGATTTCTGCTTGGCCTGAGTTCTGACGCTCGCACTCCAGGTGTAGCCATCTGAAAGGAGGGCAAAGGAATTTTAAGGAATTGTTTGACAGGGATCTCTGTGAAATATTAAAATGTGACAGATTTATTACTGAGGTTTTACTAGTGTTTCCCCTACTGTTACCGGGGAACATACAATTGCTACAGGAATAAAACAAGGACAAAACGTGTTACATTTTAAGTATTTAAGTTATAGACACAGATCCTTACCTCTTACAAGTCTGGCAGAAGACTAAGTCTTTGTGATGCTCAGGGTCCAGGATGCAGGCGCACATAGGACAGCACAGAGCAGGGTCCTGGTTTTGGACGCAGTTCTCACACAGCAAGCTGGTGTGGTGCCATTGCACGCTGGTTCGCGTTCCACACTGGATGCATACTCTACAGTTCTGAGGAGCAATAGGAGTAATATGTCTCTCAGTCTCAATACGATTAGGATACAGTGAATACAAGCATGGAATCTCTCCAGGCCCACAGTGACTGCGAGTATCTTTAAGACCGTAACTCTTTTCCAGCTAAACGTACGAGGTAGAGCTGGGGAATATGACTAAAGAATAACATCAATATTTTTAGGCCCTGATGAAATGGATTTATAAGGCAGTTTTCTAATCAGACCGATCATCTAGATTAACCCGTTTTTAATAAATGCCAAAAAGAATACAATTTTAAAACATTGGCATCAAATTATTAACTATTAGGTTCTGGCTACATAGCTGCACAACATGTGGCTTCTATTTCAGCAGCATGCCTCTTAAGTGCAAACATAATGCTTTCAAACATAATTTAATAGGTTTATACAATTTAAAGTAGGGCTACTTTAGGCTAAATATACTCTAAGCAGCTGTATTATGAATGCAAAAATATAAAAACAAATAATGGATAGGGCTTGTTAGACACTCGATACTAAAGCAATCTCATTGGGATGTGGAAAAAGGAAATGTTTAAGACTGCAAGAGGAAAAAAACAGAAATTCTACATAGCAAAGGTTGTCTCCAACTGCTCTTGCTTATTTTCCACAAGACATGGTCACGAAGCTTGTTCAGGAAAAGTGTACCAGCACGTACTTTTTTTAGTGACTTTGCAGCTTAGTAGACTGGCTAGCCACTCAGCTGGAGTAAGCCCGCCTGTCTGGTGCTCATACATGACAGAGATTGAAACTAAAACAAATGACTAATTCGTTTTTGAACGCTACTTCAGTCAGACATTTGCACTCAGAACAAAACTACCATGTGAGTGGGGACAGGGGTTGGTGGCTGGCTGAGTCAGATAGTGAAGCCAACTGTGAAGACCTTTAATCACCTTCTGGCTCTATTGCCACCACCTTCTCAGACCACTGCAGAAAACTGGTTGGTGTGTTAACCAGCCGCCTGAGTGACAAGCACAACATTTACTCTGCTGGAGGATGATGGGCGGGGCTGCACTGAGGGATGCGTGTGATTAACATGCACACACATCTACACTCACACACCTACATATACACTCACACACCTACATATACACACACACACGCTGAACTGAAGCCTTTAAAAGATCAGCTGGCGTGAGTCATTTCTTAACCACAGGAACAAATACATGTACAAATACAAACCACGAAAAAGTCATATTCTCATGGGTGGTAGACATTTTACTCTGTGCCAGAGCAAAAATTCATATCTTGAATATTTTCCATTGAATATTAATGCCCACACACAGTGGGGATTTTGTGTTGCAGTTTGCTGCAAAATTATACCTGGGGGAAACAATAGCTCTCATTCATATATATATATATATATATATATATATATATATATATATATATATATATATATATTAGGGCTGTCAAATGATTAAAATTTTTAATCAAATTAATCACAATTTTCAGTGGATTAATCATGATTAATCACTATTTGCAATTACACCTGAATCCTAACCATTTTTTTTCTGAAATGCATACCAAAAGATACTAGTGCTGTCAAGCAATTAAAATATTTAATTGCATTAATGTCATAGTTAACTCGCGATTAATCGCACATTTTTATCTATTCTAAATGTCCCTTGATTTCTTTTTGTCCCATTATATTTTCTCATTTTAATTATCTTATCAACATGGAAAAGTAGATTGGCTTGCTTTGTGACAATGTTTTTTTTTTATTGAAAACAACATTGTCATATACGTTATGTTCAGTTTCACACTAACATTCACACTTGGAACTAATAATCTGTCACATAATGTAACGCTGTTACCTCGATGTTCCATTGCAGGTAGTACTGCAGATAGTCCTGCAGATAGTACTACAGGTAGTACTGCCTCATGCCTGAGGCGAGCGTGGCTCTTCCTACTGTCTATGGGCTCATAGCGTCGTCAGCGGCATAGCCAGTCGTCATGGCAACTGGTTTCCCGTGACTCATTTCCTGGTTCTCGTTCTCTTTCATAACCACCGTAAAATCAAGGAGAGGGTTTTCCTGCTCCAGGTTTCCCACCGTGGTCAGAAAGAACAGAGGAGACACTTTGTTTCTCTCACTGACTGTAGAGTCACTACTCGCTCGCTCTGAAGATAATCGCCGTCACGAGCCTACAAGCTACGCGGCTAGCAAGCTAAAACCGGCCGAGGCTTGTGTCTGGTTTGTTTGCGGTCTGCGAAATTACAAGACCCGCCCTTCAATCACTACTATTGGCCAGGCGTCGAAGGTAACGTAACTCCATTTGTTCAGGTCCTATCCCCTGACCAATCCACTATCCTCACCACTGGCGGTGAAATGCCTAAACCAAACCAATCAGCTGCTTCGTAGGGCGGGACATGGCGTGGCCATAGACAGTTAAAGAAGTGGACTAACAGATCCCGTTGCTCTCTCTATGCGTTACTCGTGCGTTAAAAAAATTATCGGCATTAAAATGGGTTTGCGTTAACGCCGTTAATAACGCGTTAAACTGACAGCCCTAATATATATATATATATATATATATATATATATATATATATATATATATATATATATATATATATATATATATATATATATATATATATATATATATATATATATATATATACACTGTTGAAGTTATAAGTAACTTTCAAATATGTTTAAATACCAGTCAGATTAAACCTTATTTCAAGCCATCCAGAATCATATGAGGTCTGTCCTACCTTACATCTCCATCCGTTGGTGGGAAGAGTGTCTATAGCAGGTTGTAGACAGAAGGTATGGTAGCCTTTGTCACACATGTCACACACCAGCATTTTAGTGTCCTCTCCTGGGTTCCTACAAAGAGGGAGAGAGAGAAGGTTGTATGAAATGAGACAGCATAGGACATTGATACACTGCACATAAACCGCAAAAAAAAAGTTTCCGTCTTTAGGAGGTTTCCTAAACAATTGTTGTTTTTTATAATGCTCTAGTTCTCAGTTGAGCACTTGCTTCCCTTTGATTTTCCAAATCAGGTGTACATTGTTGAGACTTTGTTTGAAGTGACCTGTTCATACTGGATCTCAGTGTTATGGCAAATACCAATTCCATTAGTTATCATGTTAATGAATGCATTAATCAGAATAGAAAACCAGCCTTATCCTGTCATAGCTACATGTAATATGTGCTCTCTATTCGTATTTCTCAGAAAATCTTTTGTTTTAGTGCATTTCTTGTCAACACTTAAATGTTGTACTTCTACATAACCCAAAAAATACAATAGTAATTCATAATAAACAAATACTACTTTTGCCAGACCAGCTGGACAACTGGCTAACTAACTGACTACCCATTGTTGATGAACACAAGATAAGGCTAGATATGTTGCATTCCGAGCCAAAGCAATTACCTGTGGAGGACATTCATTTACCTTGTTATACATTTAACTAGTAAGGTTTTATTATTTATTTATGTCAGTATTTTGTTTAACTTTATAGTGTTGTTGTTATATAGCCAACAGTGTAATGTTTTTATAGTTGCTTAAGGTTGCAAATATAGGTTGTTTACAAAACTATTACAGCTCCTGCTGAAACTATAGTATGCTAAAGTATTAGCCCAGCTGATATATAGTAGCTTAGGGCATATAGCTGTGTGTCACAATGTGTTGGTGTGCTACATCTCTAACTGTATGGTTGGCAAGGAGTAAGGACAAATAATTAGTTGTGGCCTTTTCCTGACCAACACTGGATGAATTTTAATTATTTATACGCCTATAAATACAGGTAAGCTTAAAGATTGGTATAACATCCACAATAAAAGCTAGTTTTATGCACAGGCAATGACAAAAGGATTTGTCAAACCTTAAGAATTTGACGGAATCTGTAAAATGGATACAATAATTTCTATGTAAATACATAACAGACAGCTCAATGGACAGTGTTCACCTAAGGCAAACAGTCCTGGTTGCTATCAGTCAGAAGTTACAAGACTGAGCTTCAGGGTACAACATCTAGTTAGCTCCTCACAAACCACAGAGGTAAACAAACCAGCAGTAGGCACCATGCATGTTAGCTATAGAGAAAATTAGTAACACGAAAAGTGAAAGAGAAGATGGAGAGGACAAAAACATTCAGCCTGAGATGCATTATTTAGGCGAATGGGAAGGTGACTCACTTGCATGTCAGGCAGATTTTGCACTCGGGGCACTGCCAACCTGCCCTCCTTAGAGGGGTCACCGCCATGTCCAAGCACATCCCATGGTAATGCTGACCACAACTGGTGCAGAAGAGCTGGTCCAGTAGGTCCCCTGGGCTATCACATAGCGCGCAATGTACATCATCTACAACTATGGGCAGAAAAATGAAAGAAACAGGATTTAACTCAGGAAAATAAGTGAGACAATCTTATAACCGACAGTACAGTTGATACAATGTAATTTCGGCAAATTTCAAATTTTCACTTAAAATCATTTTACTATTGCTGTATGTATTCAAAACTACTTGTCCTACATTTGTGAATGGCCAGTTCAATGTGTTCTGGGCAGAGAAGTGAGAGACTCCTGATATCCTGAAAGGTCCCAGCTGCCCCCGCACAGGGGAAATGGTAGAGTTGAGCACATCCTTCAGCACAGCACTTGACGGATGCTCCAAGGCGCTTACAGTATGCACAGTGCTGCAGAGAAAGAGATCCCAACATATGTCTAAAATGTCTTTATCCACAACTCAACTTCATTAATGGTCAAACCAACAACAAACTCCAAAACATTTTTATGACTGATTTATATAAAGACAGTGCTTGATCCTTTAATGTCCCTATGGAGAAATAGTCATCTGGCTTAGAGAAGACCTCTGTTTAAACCCCTGATCACATTCATGCAAGAACATCATCCATTCCCTATTCCACTCAGTTCTACGAGTGTGCACTAATAGCCACTCTGGAGATCAAGTGCAAGACTTGCTGATGGGCTACACGTCCGATGGGCAGCAAACGCAATTGGAGAGCTGTGCCACTGCTAACACTAGGAGCTAAGCTGCCAGGAGAGCTCAGCGCTGTTGAGTGGCGTGACCTTTTCCATTTCACAGCTGAGAGATCCACGCTGCCTGGCCGACCTTTACCAGCCAGTCTGATCCATCAGCTTTGCTGTGCCTCACTGAAGCGGTCCCTCCCTGCTGCCCCAACACATTAAGATGGTGTTAACACCTATTAGTCCACGGATGTTCTCCCCTGACTCACCTTTGTGCTCCCTGAGTCAATGGCTCTGTCCACATTAAGCAGAGATTGTCCCTCGCCCTCACAAACACCTTCGGACCACAAGGCACAACTCTGATGTGCCCAGCATTGCCCTGAAATTCCAAGACATATAAAAAAGGTGCTTCTTATTAAGGATGTGATGATGACAAAAAGTTAGAATCTAATTAATATCTGGTGCAGATTATGCACCAATGTATTGAGCTTTTACAGATAATGCATTCATGAACATTTTTAACTTTCCATTAAAAGTACTATGAATGCTTTGTATAAAGGAGTAAAAATGTCTATTGGTCTTACCTGACTCAAAGAGAGACTGGACGTTAAGATTTTCTGGAAGGCCGACATGAGAAAGTTCATCCCAAAATCGACTGGCTGGGTCTGGTTCTTCCTCGCAGCTTTCAGACCCACTGGAACAAAGGAAGAGGTTTGCAGAAAAAGCAGGTCAGCACAGTTTTTTTCTTTTTTATTATTATAAAAGAGGACAGCTAGAATATTTGAGACACAGAAGGACAGACAGTCAATTTAGGAATGAATCGAGAGTAGAGACATTGAGGTAGAGGACGATGTGCAGTTTTTACAAAAGCAGAGAGATGAAGACAGAGAGAATGAGCTGGGGGAAAAATGTTAAGAGAGCAAATAAAAAGCTGTGGGGGAGGAGGGAGAGGAGGAGGAGGAGGAGGAGGAAGAGGGCCATCTTGTTTGGCGTGTGCACAAGAGGCTGGCTGTTCTGTCTCATGAAATCTGTTGAAAAGGATGCGTTTCCCTGAGTCCCTGGCTTCAACTAGTGAGCTGCATAGCATGCGGAAAATGTGGAGAGGGAGCATTAGCATTTAAAAAGGACCTTAGTTCCAGTAAACAAACCAACGGCCAAAATCAAGAGACTGGTTTCAGGAAGCATGATGGCACACTCATGACACAGCCTTGACAGCTTATTGTTTACAGCCAAAGTTTCATCATCTAATTATGAAAAGATCTTCTCCCACCTCCTCACATTTTCACAGTTTTGCCCTTTGTCCACCCTCTCTGCTTCCCTGACAAATAAATAAAGAATTTCTCCTCCTGCCCTGTGCTCCCTCCTGTGCCTCTGTGTGGCACAACCAAGTTCTGTCCCCAATGACCAATCACACAGCAGCACCACCACAGCTTCTGGTTGACTTGGCATGGGGCCAGACCCGTACTGCTCTCACTGCCCATTACGTCACTGGAAACCCAGAGAGACACGCAACTGCTTCCAAAGGACCAAAACAAATTAGGCAGCAGTCCAAAAGAGACCAGTCTTTTGTTGGAACAGTGTGCAAATAAGTAGCGCTCCAGGGAAGGCTCACGTGCACCCTTCACCTGATCTGGCATCCCCGGGGCCTGGGGACACCAACTGCTAAAGCAAAGTAATAATTTAGCCTTCGAATGCAGAACACAACACAACCTGCTAACTGAGAGGGGCCCTTTAGGTTGTCGTGTCTGTGTGTTTGTTGTGTGTGCATGCTCCTTTGTGTGAACCAGTTAGTGTGTAGGTAAATATGCATGTGTGGTTATTTATTAACCACCACGATTGTTTTCTTTGACCAGGATAATCCAGTGAGTATCAATGCTGCTTTCTATGGACAGGGTAAAAGGTAATTTCACCCCAAATAAATTAATGAATTTGACAACAAAAAAATCCAGAACACAATAAAGTCACAACAAATATTTTACTACATTTGTTATTTCTCCATCAGTGTCAAGTTCGAATTTTCTTACTACAGGCACTCATCACAGACGACTTTACTATCCTGACCAACACCAAACCACTTGTGACACCGGCGTTAGCCAGGCCCACTTACTTCGTCTTTTCCCTCTGTCCTGAGGTGGTCTCTCCGGCCATTTTTGGCTGAGTGGTTTTATCGCCATCACTGCTTTCGTTCGTTGAGCCTCCTCCACCCTTGTGGCTGAAGAGTGATTCAAGCTGAGGCGTGGTGCTGAATACTAGCAGATCCCCCTGACCCAGCAGGCTACGGCCACCGCAGTAACAGAAGGCACAGAGATGTTCACTGAAACAAAGAAAATGAGTGGTAGGGGTTTAATTATATATACCTACTGTGACTTAATACAGCGCCATGCATGTCACCATGAATTAAGGCCTTCCTACTCTGGCAGCAGCAACATACTGCTTACCGGTATACGCATAATGCCTACATGTTGAGGCAAGCGCACACACTGGCCACATTTCCACCTGGTATTAAAATCCGATCTGAGTGATCCGATCGCAATTGGACAGCAGGTGTGTCCCCACCTGGCGATAGAATGTGTCTTCAAATGCGTCTTGAATGACCACTTGTGATCAGATCTCACTTCCCCGCTCTATATGCAAATAAGCATGTACATCATTTCGGCATGCGGGTTGTGCGTTTGTGTGTGCGTATACATTTCAGCAGTTACTCTCACATAAATCATACATTAGAAACGTGCGATGACTAATGAAAACGCACTGCCTACGATTTGTCAGGCAGGAGAGGAAGAGGTTTTGAAAAAAATGTTATTTTATGTTTCATGTTTGCTTATGCTTCATAATGATAGCTTTTAAATAACAAAATAACAGAGGGGGGAGGGGGGGGGGGGGTTGTTGTGACGAATTTATAGGAAATGAAACTGTTCCAGCATTTTACAGCCACTCTACCATTCAGGTTCGGCGGCTTCTAAAAAGCAAAACGAGAAGTTGCAACGTAAGCAGAGGGCTGTCTGTAGTAATATCCTACATATTTGTTAATTCGGGGAAGGTTTATGAAACAAAAAAATAAGGTTATAACGGCGGCTGCCTTTTCCAAGCAACGGCAGGGCACAGAGCTCCAGACAGCTGCGGATATGAGAGCAGGCAGCACCGGAACACGTCACCGATAGTATGAAAAAAAGAGAGTTGTTGAAAACTTAAACAGGCGGCAAATGTTTATCACATTTTTAGAGGATGAGACAGACTTGTTAATAAGATCCCAGGAGATTCTGCTGGCGTGCCCTCCATCACCAACATCGATAGCAGAGACAGACCAAAAGATCGATTACAACCTTTAACAGTGGCACCTGGGAGGAGAGTGTTGGCTCTACCAGCTGATGACTCCATTTCAATTCATCCATGCATGTGTACACAGCAAGGCAAACAGCATGTCACATTGCTGGACACAAAGCTTATACATGTACACATTCATAAAAAAAACCTTTGAGAAATGAACATCCTTGTGTGTTTATTTTTTAAACAGTTATGGGCAAAGTTTAATGTTTCGTATATCGAACCTGCTATTGACTTCTCTACTAGCTGGGACAGATGGCCCTGCTGAATTCTCGGCTGGAGGACTCTGTGGCAGAGGGGAAGACGGCTTGTCCTCCTCTGGCACCTCAGTGGCCACCACTTCCACAGTTTCCACTGGCTGGATTGGTGTTTCTGATGGTAACAAAAACATAAAAGAATCAGTTAGTCAGTAAGGAACAACTAAGCATTAAATCTCTCCACCTCATTTATGAGCATTGCAGCCTATTCAACGTTGGCCTCAACGCTATTAGCTGCTCTTCAATTCATTGCCAATTATGACTGTAAATTCAGCATGCAGCTTCTGAAAAAGGTACAAGCTGTCATAGGGCAGGTTCATTGCATTCTTAGTCAGTTTCCTCCATGCCAAAAACACAGGCTTTATAAGTGAGAAGGGTGGTAAAATATGGGGATATGCTCAAGCACTGATTACAGTAAACCCACTGGAAACATCGAGCTCTTGCACAGAATAGCATTAACAAAGGAGACAGAAAAAAATAAAAAAAAAAATAAATCAAGAATCACTGATGCCAAAACATTTTAAGAAGTGGGGTTTAATATTAGTGGGAAATATTATGCCTGAAATACAACTAAACTCGATTGTGTTACTATTATGAGCGCTTTTGATCTAAATTAAAAAAATAAATAAAAAAAGGGCTCAATTCCCTGTGCTAATCATACAAAACAACTCCCAAAAGTATCTCTCACTGAGACTTTGGGCCAGCCAGGTTTTTTATTAACTTTTCATTGAAATGTAATTAGGTTAATACTGTAATGATTCATTGTCATCCAATGGGATTACACAAGGAGATATTCAAGCTCATTACCTCCAAATAACTGAATGCACCTGTGGAAAACGTCTTACAGTCTTGCGATGTGAGTGAGTCACCTTTGTTTTTATATTAATTAACAATAGCCTTGTTATACTGATAAGCATTTAATATGTCACTATGAAACCCAAGTCTTGACCCTTTAAAAGCACATACAGATATACTGCTTGATCTCAGCTGCAAACAAATCACTTTTGGGACAAAACTGTATAGAAATTGTAGACCTAATTTTGGCGCCTGGAGGCAGAGAGAGCCACTGGAGTTTTAGTGGACATTGGAGTAGACTGAAAAGGCAAAACTCAAGTGCAAGTCATTTTTTTTCAAAACAAATAACACGGGGAATCATATTGTTACAATGTTTTAAAACTCCTAATAATTGGCTATTGTTTGTGTAACATAAACCACAGCTAATACAAGTAAAGCTAGCCACTGGCAGAATATCTCCAGCACAGCAACAGGGCAGCACTGAGATGTATGAGAATGGGAGGCACGGGCACGTGATGTGATGTACACACATAAAAAAGCACATAAATGGGTCTGGAGAGACTGATGGGATTTTAAAAAGCTTTTAGAGGGCATTAGCCTAGGGCTCTTTCCCACTGCACCTCAATGCCAATCTCGGAGCAGGAGGAGAGATGGAAGCAGTAAGGGGAGGAAGAAAAAAAAAATACACACCCACTGCAGCTTCACAGCTCAAGCTAAACCCTTTCAATTATAGCCCTGAAGTAGAAGCATGGGGTGCCAAGAAAAAGCTCTCATCCACCCTTCTCCAGGAGAGGGAGACTTTTCTTCTACCTTTACTGAAATACCCTATCGGAGCACACTCTGCAGGAGGCTGCCTTGATGTGCAAGTTCAAGTCTTATATCACTACCAACGTAACCAACGTTTACATAATGGATCAAAAAAGGGGATTGCAAAGTCTCACCTGTGTCCTGAGGGCCTATGGACTCTGTTATCTCAGTCCCATCCATGCTGTCCTCCTCATCCACAACAGCCCTTCCTCTGGTGCGACCCCTAGGGTGAGGAAGAGACACAAACAAATAAACAGAGGCAGTAAAAAAAAAGAAAAAAAAAAAAGAACAAGACATGAAAAAGTGCCTGGGTTTGTGTCAGGAGGGGGGTGGCGGTGCGGTCATGAATTAGTTAAATATAGTCACAGCTGTCACTGATTTTTAATGGAGGCACTCCATGCGCTGGGCAAGGCGGAAAAGTGGTAGTGGGGGGTGTACAACACAGACTGGTAGTATGTCAGGTTTAAAGATGGAGGTAGGCCAATCTGGAGAACGCCGCTAAAGATTCAGGTTAAGAGATTGGGTATTAAAATAAAAAGGCACCAGGCATGAAATGACTATGCCTATGTAGGGTGACATGGTTATAATGAATCAAAATGTACTGTTGCTCATACACTACAACTGAAATGTGTGTGTTCATCTTCAGAGCAGCATGGAACAAAAATACCTTTATCATTTACAGTCCCTGGAGGGATGGCGACTCATTAGAGTCTAACTTAACGTGCTCCCGTCGAAATTCAAATCAGAGAACAGACATGACTTATTCAATGATAATAGCTATGTAATTTAAGACAGAACAAACAATTATCCAATCATGAACGTGCACAAATCGACCTGCAAAATCATCATATTCAACATTTTCTTTTAAAGGTCTGTGTGAGATTAAAAAACTACAAGTTATAGCCTAGCTGTGGCACAATTTTGTCTCTGAAGACTAAATTTATTGCAATCAAAGAAATACTTTCATCAAAACACCAACACAATACTTAAAAATCATTGTTGTTGTTCTCCGAGTTTTACAATATAAAGATTTATTGTAGATAGCGCTTCTAGAGTCTACTCAAGATGCTGCTCTTTACATGACTAGGTTTTAGGTAACAGTAGAAAATCGTATTTTTTTTTTTAAAAAAAGGTATCCAAAACAATTGCTGTGTTTATAACAGTACCAAAACCTGAGTCCCACTCATATTTGAACACTTAATGTGATGAACCTGGTAAAATACTGACCTTTTACATAAGGTTTTAGAAGGTTTGTCCATCTGCGCTCTGTCTAAACACTACATCATATTCCTAACACACAGCAGTAGCAGTACGTTAACCACAGCACAGTCAGAGGAAACCAACTGCTGTGGTTTGTTGAAAATAGGGCTGCTCATTAGTTGAAATACTACTGAAACCGCAACATGGACTAGTGCCATATCCAAATCGCAGGAGGGCACAATATCCAAATCGCAAAATATGTGTCAAGATACCATTCTAAATTAGGTATTGTGTTGCTGCAGATGTTCCCGGCCACCAAAAAAAAAAAGAAATCTGTGTTTGGAACAGATCATCGCATAAAATCACACCATGATTAAATTTAAAATTTCATGAAAAAATGAGAATCATGAAAAAATGATCATTCCCTCCAATATAGTGAATCACATCGCAATTACAACATCTGTCAATATAATTGCAATTACATGTTTTCCTCATAGCGCAGCCCTGGTGGAAAACTGTACTCAAACTTAAGCATTTGTTCATTCAGAGGACCAATAGAAGTTGCCCGAATCCTGTCCAATACTACCGGCCACAACAGCTACATACTGACACTCCTTTCTATTAGGACTGGACACAATGCTAAAACATTTTTTTAAACTATTGAGGAAAGCATTACACCTAATTGCATATTTTAATTC
Source organism: Gymnocephalus cernua (assembly GCA_023631565.1). NCBI lineage: Eukaryota > Metazoa > Chordata > Actinopteri > Perciformes > Percidae > Gymnocephalus > Gymnocephalus cernua. The sequence continues at coordinate 19,852,999 of CM042436.1, read as the reverse complement.
AGTTGTCAAACATATTGTGCTGCAGTAAATTGGATTGCACTGTCCAGCTTTAGTTTGTAGGTAGATACGGAAGTACTGGTTCAGAACTGTGTATTGGCCAATACTCATTATTAAAAAGGACTTGGACTGAGATCCAAGGCAAAACAACTTGATTAGGATATCCCTTCTCATGTGTCTACCTCCTGTTGAGTGACCCAAAAATATCTCATTACTGCTGCCGTTCAAGATTTTCTCTTGTGTGTCATGGTAAATGTAATCTTAGCCTTTTTCTTACTTCCCCATGTCATCTCTTAAAAGATGTCATCACATCACATTTTAAAAACGAAATTAAATTTCAAATTTAGCCATTATAATGAAAGTGCAACCCTTCCCATATCTTACTGAATGTGCAGTGTCAGCAAATCAGACTGACATGTCTACATTTCCAGTCATATGCCTGTGTGCTGCCAACCCATACAGATATGCACACGCGCACACACACACACACACACACACACACCTGCCTTTTACATACAGTATGGAAAGATCTGTCAGTGTCAGCATCCTCCAATGGAAGCTCTGTTAAACTAATCTTGGAGGCGCCGTGTGGAGGGAATAATTATCATGGATACAAATTAAATAGCAACATCAATTGTTAGCATGCTAAGTGGGGAGAGAAATGCAGGCCAAATGAGAGCAGCATATCTCATGGGTACTCCGGAGGATACAGGGGGTTGGAAGTGAGGGAGGAGATGGAGGGATGGGGGGGTGGGGTAATTTTCGGTGCCACTGGAGAGAGAAATCACAAATGGCTGGATGCCAAATCAACCCCTCCCTCTAAATGACTTCCATGTCAAGATAAGGAACAACCCTAAAAACGCAAGAATGACAGAAGAAGCCTCTAGCAAACTTTGGCTAAAAACTGCTCGAGTCAAACTTAAAAATCTGAACTTATATACAACTCAAGAGGAACAAGATTTTTCAAATAATAATAATTAATTATTATTATTATTATTATTATTGACTAAATGTGATACTAAAAAAATAAACCTTGAAAAACAACTGCAACAACTTAAGTTATGTGTAGCATCTGCACTGACAAACCAACAAATCAAAAATGACAAGTGATCAATATGCAGTTACTTCATAATATATAACTATAATATATAATTAAGCATGGGCCGGTATAAGACTCTCCTTCAGCAAAAATATTACAGTTTCACGGTATTGCAAATACAGCTTTGAAATGTCTGGGTAAAAAAGCAGCAACTTTATTCCCATTAAACACAATGCATTTCATTTTAAATGGTAGCGAGAAGGATTTCTAAACTGCACTTTCTGTCCTTGACAACTCATGAAAAACAGATCATACTTCAGGAACGGTATGATGAAATTTTTTTAGTGGTTTTGTAAAACTTATGTATAGGCCCAGCCTATACATAACTTTATAATACATCTTTGATGCAATTGATCAATTTGCTAAACATACTGTAGGTCTAGACAGACAAGACTGTAATTATATACGTTTCCGAAACTATACTTCACCTGATCAGCACGACACAAGAGGACAGCGATATATAAAGCTGCAGACAGCTATGCACCAGGATCAAGATAACCGCGTTTACACCAGCAGCAGAGCAACAAACCATTTACATCTTTCTGTCATATATCATGCTCATGTTTTGAGTACCACACCTCTCTCACAGGCCTTTTCTTTACATGTTCACAGCAAACACTTTTACTGCCTATAGCTAATGACATTTAAGTGGGTTTTGATTCCAGAAGGCAAATCCTAATGCAGAAATTAGCTGTGTGTGACATTTTCATCTATGACCACAATCTGATGTTTTACACACAAAGTAGTTGGGGGTGGTGACGTCTTTACATAGACTGCAACTTAACATTCAACTGTAATTATACAACTACGCTAGAGGGATCAAATTACAGCACTGAGACAGCCAGTTATTTCACTCACAAACGCTCCAGACTAACATTCAACCCTGCACAACTTATTCCCCCCCCCCCACAGTCCCACCACAGGGAGAAAGAGAGAGAAAAAAAGAAAAGGTGAAAATAATGCTGTGGTAAGTAGTTCCAGCTAGCAGCATGCAAACTGGAAAACCTGAAAAGGATCATGCTGTTCTGAAATGGACTGACTAGCAGATGGAGCGTGGGCAAATCTAGTAAATTCCAACTACCATGTCTACAAGAGCGCTTTCTGACACATCCTCCTTTGTCACAAGCAAATTGGCTTTTATCACTTAACATTGGTAATTTTAATATTTATACACACACTGCTTTTATATATTAGAAGAGGAAGCCAGTTGGTCTGAACACAAGATTGTGCTGTGAGGATAATTCACAGCTCTGTGATGTTGTTTCACTCTCAAGTGTATGCGACTGAGCATAATGTCAATCAATCAATCAATCAATTTGTATTTGTCACTTATCATCCGATTACAGTGGGCACAGTTTGGTTTCTACACTGCCAAACAGGTAGTTTTAAGCCAAGAGGACCAGCCACCCGTCAGTCTATTGTTTTTTTTATGAACAATAGTGAGAGAATAAATTAGGTAGCATTGAAATGGCTGAAAGGCAGTACAACCTGAGGTCTATCCACAAAGCTCTGATCATTGTTGAGAGTTGGTGGAGGGGAACATTTGATGGTATATGAACTCACTGGAGGTGTAGTGGATGTAATTAAATACAATCTTAGATGGGATAATTGTGGTATTAATATTAAGCTATATACCTCTCTGCAACCTTAACAAAAATCTGTTTTTACACAAGCTACTAAGGTTTGCGAACAACAATATAAATAACTAAGAAGAGCAACAAAAAAAAAAGAAAAAAGAAAAACACATTTTTGCTGATGATTTGTTCTTAACCAGTTCATCAACATGGAGCAATTTAAGTGTGTACCAGGTCATCCTTCCACTGTGGCATTAACGCATTGTCTGGATGCTGGCAGATTAAACGATCCATTGGGAGCAGAGTATTAAGATTGATTGAGAGTACAGACTAAGGAGAGAGTTGAGAACCTTGCAGGCATTATATTACAGAGCAGCTCTGTGTGACTACAGAAGTCACAAAGAAGCCAAACACCTTGTAACAGGCCTTACCCTAAATCAAGCTTTTAGTCCATTTAACCCATGGTTAGTCTAGTTTTACCTATTAGAGTTAATTAGTAACATAGTGTCAAGCAAGTATTGTTGCTATGGGTATACAGTTCGATATTCAATACGTTGTAAGCTGATTTAGAATGGCAGATAAAAGACTGACCAGAATCATGTTTGATGATATTTAATTTTAAGGAACACCAGTCTCTTTTCTCATTCTGGGTTATGTACCAGGTTCAGTGGATTTTTATGCCTGATTTATGGTTCTGCATTGAATCTACGCCGTAGGTAAGTACGCGCAGATACGAATCCTACATTGTAGCCTGACGTGCACCTCCCCAGAAATGTAACTTCACATTGTGGTGACTCAGACCGCAACAACTGTGATTGGTCTGCTTGGCCACGGCATGGTAGCGTCGCATTTCCTCCTAAACATGAGTGGAGGAGAGGGTTAACTTTCTCTGCTACAGCTTTCCGACCATGGTCAGGGAGCACAGGGGAGACACTTTGTTTCGCCATCGCCACCACCGGAGTCGGTACTAGCTCCAGAGCTAATCCCCATCACTCGCTCTCCCACACTCTCCCCACGCACACACACCGGCTCTGCTATTCTCTTAAAGAAATAAGCTAGATTGACGCAGACACACCAGCGTGCAAGTATAAATCCTCATGACGACGTAGACCACTTATGTAGGCTACAGCGTAGACTCTGCGTTGAGTCTACGTACTACTATAAATCAGCCTTTAGGAGGAAATAACTTTCAAGTGTTATTCCAAAAGGGTGTCTTTATTGATGCCTCCATATATGAATGGGCCATCTCAGTGTGTCAAGATGCACCACTGCCTTCTCCTATATCAACAACAACAACCATGAATGTGGGTACAAAGTGTAGTGAACCAGGCACCTGGCCGCAAGACCATTACTGAAGTAATAATCTTGTTTTAAGTCTATATTATATCAGCAGCACCACCAAGTTGCATCTTTTTCAAGGAATGACTAAATTCCCTATAGCATAAAAATAAAAAAGATGAATTTGAATGGCCAAATATAAAACCCTACTTCTTTCTGTTCTTAGACGTGGATGAAGGTGGCGGTTGGGGTAGGATGGCAGCAGCATCCTTGCGCGGCCTGCCACGTGGTCGCTTGTCTGCGTGGGCAGGACTTCCTGTGGATGCGGCCCCTACACTGCTGGAGGGCGGTGAGGGTCCCTGGTCAGAGGGTTCCACAGTCTTATCCTCTGATGACATTCTGAAAAAAAGTAAAAAAAAATAAATAAAAAAAAGATGGGATCATGATGTGTTACATGGCAGGTATGCTTGGAAAATTAACTCAACTTTTTAAACAGCATTTGTAACATTCTCTCCCTCTTCTCGCTTTGAGTTGTGGACAAAACAAGGCAAGTGAGGATGTCATCTGGGGCTTTGGAAAACACTGATCAACATTTTCAGACATTTAATAGGCCAAACAACTAATCGATTAATCTAGAAAATAATTGACAGATTGTCAACAAAAATAATCGTTAGTTGCAGCCCTAAATGCCAACATACATGAACAGCTGTGCACAAATTTGTCCGAAACTGATGCATTCAAGTTAACTCTGATAAGTAATGGCCCTTTCACACTAGAGATATCACGAGACCGGGTACTTCGGTACCAAAATTCTGAACACGCGATGACAGGCTACTTGTTTTTCTAGGGTACCACAGGTACGGGGGGATGCAATTCTTCCGGACCTGACGGGGGCAGTATACGCCTACAAGTGTTCTAGCCTGTCCCACTAATTTCCCAACTTAGGATCTAGTAACATTCCAGGGAAAAGTGCTGGTATAGCTATGGTGTGGATGCAAGCAGGAACATTGCAGGGCTAAGCACTGTTTGGCTGTCCCTTCCCCCATCTATTCTGGCATTGCCATGGCCCTTCCCCCATCTATTCTGGCTATGACCAGAGTAAAAAGGCACAAGGCGGAAATGTTCCTGAATGCGGCTGTGTGAATAGTGAAAATCTAGTCTGGCTATCACCAGACCAAGCTCAATCTTTGAAGATTGAACATTAGTCATAGTTAAAATGACTGTACGCAAGATTGGATAGTCCTTCAACCAACCAGACCAACGATCCGGGTGGCGTAGCAGCGACAGCAACGGGTTGCTGTGCTTCGGTGGCTGCCATGTTGAATGTAAACAAAAAGCCGCTTGCCGTCGCTCTCTATCGTCATCGTGTTAAACCTGCCAATAGCGCGCCAGATAGATAAGCCTAGCTAGTAAGGACAGCTATAGGTTAATGTTATAATACAGCTCATTTACGGTATTATAATTAATTATGGCCAAACCTCCTTACGTGCGCCATTCAAACTACCAGCAGGGCAGTCACAGGCCCATTTCTCTCACTAGGCAAGGAATTAGAATATATCCAAGTAAAGAGAACTTTCTATTTATGTTATTCAGAAGATTCAGAGTCTTGAAATGTAGGCCTCGTTGTGCTAGGACTAATATTATTCATGATTAAGATAGCTACAGGTAGCCTTTTGTATTTCTTAAGTGCCGTACAAGTTCAATGTGTCTGTATGTTAAAAGTATCCTACTTCGAAAATTGACAATAAATATTGCTGAAATGATATGGAAATGTAAGTTTTATTCAATAGCAGTAGGCTATAGAATGCAATTTAGACATTAAGAGGTTAATTAGATTTTTAGTGAAATATGAATGGTTATCCTGTGCTGTATTACTCCGCTTCATTAATGTACAGAGGCAGGGGCAAAAAAAGGAAGGGCTTATCAACAAGAATAACTACTGGAGTTCCTGGTAAGCTTCGAAATCTAATTATGAATTGAGGACCCTCTGTGTGTGTGTGTGTGTGTGTTCGTTGTCTTTCAAATATCTCGAGAACCGTTCATCCGATCTACTTCACACTAGAATCTGGAGCAGTTTGGACAGCGTTGGATATTGGATATTCATAAACTGTGAATAAAACTAAACGACCACACAATAAAAGGTTAAGGGGAAAAAAACTGGCATAACGCTGGCTTCACTTCTTCCATGTCAACCCTTCACAATAAAAGCCCAGCTTAAATTCACTCATTTTTGCCAACACTGTCATGAAGTAGTACAATATTTTTCTCTGAAGTAGAAGTACACAGTCAAACAGTAGTATACAGTGGGGTTGCATATTAAGTTATTTGGGGTCATTCTGTAAGTTATTTTGGGGTACAATGGTTCTGGAGAAAGCTACAAGTAGCAATACCACAGGCCAAGCAATTTTTTATAGCATATTTTTAAAAGTATGGACGTGCCTCTTTACGTGCGCCATTCAAACTACTGGCAGGGCAATCACTGGCCCATTTCTCTCACTAGGCAAGGAATTAGAATATATTAAGGGTGCTCCGATTGATCGGTCACCGATCGGTATCGGCCGATAATGGCTTTAAATAGTTTGATCGGTGGTCTCCATAAAGGCCGATCAGATGACGCACTACCATGGATGTATTAAGAGCGCACTACTCATGAAAACATTTTCTACATGGAGCTAAAATGACGGCCTCCCTACATTCACCGGTCTGGCAGTTCTACAAGGTGTGTGAACGGCGGCAGAACAGTGGTTTGGCCCGCGGGCCGGCCGCGGAACAAAGGCAGTAGGAAGGCGGCTACCGCTTTTTAAAAGCGGCTGCCACCGGTGGTGCGCCGGCAAACGCGTTTGCGATTACGCCATTCTGACGCTTCTACTGCCTCTGGAGCACCGCTGGTGGTCCGCCGACTCATTGCTATCTGGGAAAAAGACAATACATTAGCGATTTGCAACGTGTGCCAAGGAATTACCACGAGGCGGAAAGCTCCAAAGACATTTCAACACCACCAACCTCATCAGACATTTGAAGGTTAGTCACGGAAATGAGTATGAGGAGTTTTCAAAGTTAGCTAACGCTAAGGCAGAGCTGTGTTGCAGCTCCGGCACCGCTCAAACAGCTGTTTTCCCGTGTGTGTGTGTGTGTGTGTGTCGGGGTGTGACTGTGTGTGTGTCGGGGTGTGACTGTGTGTGACGGTCTGTGTGTGTGTGTGTGTGTGTGTTGAAGAAATGTCTGCAGTGATTGAAAGGACATTTTTTAGATTTTGAGCTAGGACAGAAAGTCAAAAAATCACTGATACATTCTCTAAACATGTGCGACTGTTACGTAATAGCGTAATTTTCAGTTCATAAAAGCGATCGGTATCGGCCGATACGTCTTCCAGCAATTGGTGATCGGCCCCAAAAATCCTGATCGGAGCACCCTTAGAATATATCTATTTAACTAAAGAGAACAGGAGTTGATCAAATCTGCACTTTTTTCTAAAAGAGGAACTTTCTATTTATTTATATCTATTGCATCATTTATTTATGTCAGCTTGCATTTCATAGGCATTATTTATGTATAGATAAAGCGAGACGTATCTGTATGTATGCGTGTGTGTCCATGTTTGGGGGCGTGGTTGGTTGGAAGGTAACCTCCACGTCACACGCAGACGCCACATGCAGAATGCTTTACAACAGTGGCGGGTGTTACCGCCTTTGACTATTTTCCTGCTTCCAACGTTACCTACATGATTGCTAGATATACTAAACTAACTGTTCTTAACTTTCCTGGAGCACGAGGGGATAGCTGAAAGGAACATCGCGACTGTTGTGCGGAATAAGGTTGGCGAAAAAAAGGCCCTACGCTTTTCAGTGTCTACTATTTTGCTAAGAGGAAACTCAATAAAAAGCCACTTGCCAACACTATATAGTATTAAGTTGCTAGTAGCATACATTCCCCCACTTCTAAGAGATTATTCCTTTACAGCGCTGTGCAATGCGAGATATTCTCAGATCTGAACCGGGCAGACACAGTAGTTTTCATCAGACTCACCCTGTGGCGGGTTAATTAAGTCTACTTCTAAATTACAACACTAATAACATTACCGTCTGCAAAATATCCCCGCAAATCAAATCCCCTACTTCACCGTTAACCGTCAAGCCACTAAACCTGCATGGAAATTAACACCTCTGCTGGTTAACGATCATACGACACGAGTCTCTCTCTCTCTCTCTCTGCGCACACACAAACAGTCTGGTTCTGGTGTTTGATGAGTGCAGATATGTGTTGATTAGCTCTCATAACAGGCCAGGTGGGTAGCGCACTGCCATGAGTCCATGACGCAAATGTCTGATTACTCCACATTTTCATTGTGATATTTTGTGATTACATTCTGAATCTGCAACGTTCTCTGTCAGGTAAATCAGTAAGTCCAGACCCATCCCATGAAATGGTGATTGTATGGCACGTCAATTCGTATGCCATTATTGGCGTTATAAAGACGCATACGCGCTTCCTATCGTGTTTATCAACGACTTTGTGTCTTGCGTGTGATATTTCCATTCCACGTTTGTTGTTTTCCTAAACCCAACCAGTTCTTCTTTTCCTAATCCCAACCGTTCGTTTCGTAAACGCAACGTAGTCTCGCCATAACACGTAGTCTCGCCATAACACGCCACGTGGCACTTTCTAAAGCCACGTGGCGTGTACGTTTATGCTGTGACGTTGCAGACTGCCGTCAGCTGTATACAGCGTAGACATACATAGCTCAAAATGCGTACAGATAAAGTTTTTTTATGCAAAGTCATGATATCACGTTGGTAAGTCAGTAGTAGGCTATACAGTGGAGTTGCATAAGTGGTTTGGGGTCCTTCTGTAAGTAATTTTGGGTTACAATTTGGTTTGGAATTCTACAAGCAGCAATACCACAGGCCAAGCAATCGACCTGTTCCAAACAGGCACTGTACTAGTTTATTTAATATTGAATAAAATGACATTTCAGTCGATTGCGTCCAATTACAAGTCAGAAAAACGGTGGTATGGAGACTCTAGGCAGGTTAGCCATTGTTAGCAATACTATAACAACGCATTTTGTGGTATTTTACACATGTAAACACAATAGCAACATGTCAACAGATAGGTGACAGTACTATGTACAGCTGATTTGATGAGACAATCAGACAGAAGTGCTAAAAACAGTATTCATACAGAGTTCACTACTGTTGATGGTCAGAGATGCCATGTTGGATTGTAAGGTCAGGGCTGGTGCAACTTTCCAAGTGGGAAATCCGACTTCAGGGGGCTTTTTAGTTATCATTTCCAACTGGGAACTTGGGCATTTTTACTTCTCAGTTCAACTGGAACACAGCATCGTAGCCATAGACTGTAAAAATACTGTACGAAACTGCCGGGTCTTAACAGGGACAGGGAAAAGTAAAGCCAATACGAAAGTGCCTCAAGCCTGCATTTTATCTAATTTCCAGCAGGGGGCGACTGCACGTTGCAAAGAAAAGTCTGTTTCTATAGAAATCTGTGAAAATTACTCTACTTCTCACTTGATTTATTAACAATTAACATTTTCATAACGAGTTCATGGTATCAACCACTAGCTTTAAGTCTTCTTCAATACAGCATGTTGTTCATCTTGCAAATTATGATCCCATTTATTTTAAAATTTACGATAAAGCAGGGAATGCTTTAGGGCGTGGCTACACGCAGAGCGGTCAATCAGGACAGAGCCTTAACAATGCGTACCCATGGCATGGTGTACATTAAAATAGCTGTCAAATTGTTTTTGGGTGCTGTCCGTTTTTTTGTCTTAAACTTTGACCCTCTCACTGTGTGTTTTCACTTCAAAGTTAGTTCGAACATTTTGGTTGTCTAAAAATGTGTTGTTCAGCCCACCAAGCTAGCTAGCACTACCAATGTTCTGTGTACTGCCACACATGTAGATTAATGGCTCCAGTACCTGCTGGTCCGTGTTTACACACTGGTAAATCTCCGCTGGATGACTCGCTTCAGAAGGGTTGAAAATCTGCAACTTTCTCTCACTGGCGTTTAGCTGTGTATCGCCATTGCAACTATAAACAACACTGGCTTGGCCACTTCAGCCTCCCATGCTTAACCCTCTCGTCAAAAATCGTCACTTCAGGTTTCAAAAAACCAAGATGGCGACGGCCAAATTACAAAAAAACTCAAGGCTTCAAAATGGCTGTCCACAAACCAATGGGTGACGTCACTGATGCTCATCCGCTATTTTTACAGTCTATGATAAAGTGTGAGAGAAAACGGCACATTATGCTCCAGGCAAAGCCAATCTGCACCTCTCGTGAACCCTGGTCCAATCAGACGTCTAAAAACAGGGACAGACCTTTCTTCCATTGAGGAAAGGTTTGCGTTTTTTCTTCCCACCCTGTTTTGCCAGTGCTTAACACAGGTTAATGTGATAAAGTCTTGTTGTTGACCAAATGACTCAGTCACACACTGCTTTGCATTTTCAGCCAACAATTCTATAGATGGTAGGGTAACACATCACTTGATTGTCAGTGGATTTCACCTAGTATAACTTTGGCTCATCTCCAAAAGTTACCATACTTTTAGACAATTAAGTACTAAAGCATATTTGCAAAATGCAGAATATTATGCAGATTTAGAAGAACAGGATGGCACACCTTACTCCGACTTGTGAGTGTTCACGCATTACTCCAAGGTGCTAACTTTGGAGTCATTTAGATAAACAGCCTAATTCAGCTACTTTTGTTGAGTTATGCATTTACGTAACCAAATGTTGGTAACCAAATTACACCAGATACAAACAAACAGTATATAGCTCCGATAAAACTAAGTAAATCTATTGTATTTGTGTTTATATGGGATTTTATTGTGATGCAACTGCCAGCAGTGGTGCTTTGCAGCCATTCTGCCAACAGTTTGTTGACATTGATGTATTTCAATTTACAAGTGAGAGATATTGTCAGTGTCAGAAATTCCAAATATCACAGACTCAGAATTATAAGTAGGAGGCTGATGTGAATGCTTTTTCCTATCGCAATTACGGTTTTAACAATCAAAACCTAAAGTTGACCATTTTTTGACAGTTTATGCAATTTCATTGTGAAAAGCTTCAATCCTCCTTGGCATACGTCTCTGGAACTCTACTGGAGGAATGAACACCATTCTTCCAAAAAATATTCCTTCATTTGGCGTTCTGATGATAGCGTTCAACTGGGTTGAGATGTGGTAATTGCAGAGAGCATAGCTTATGATTCATATAATTTTCATGCTCAAACCATTTAGCGACCCCCTCTGCCCTTTATGACAGCATCTGCAGTTGTGTTTCTCAACTCATTAATTCAGGTTTTTCCTTTTAATTTTTCACCTGTCTGTATGGTGTCTGTTGATGTGTCGCACTGACTCAAAGGTGTTTTCCATCACGCGTCTCGTGAACATCAACAAGCCTTTTTTATAAAGATCTGCCCATCTAGTGTAGACAGTGATGGCTGTTGTGCAAGGACAAGGACAAAATTAACAAGTGGCTGGTCAACAGATTTGAGCATCTAGCAAGCTAATGACCAGATCATGTTCTGAGCAGTTGGTGGAAAAAAAAGTCACTTACATTGAATGAGATGCTCAGGTTGGTTTGTGTCTGCTAGCAGGTAACAGTTTGTTTGAGAAGCCCATAGCACTGTAGGCCTATATAATTGCTGTGTTTCAGTGAGTTTATTTTGAAGTCTCAAACCTTGCTAAAATTAAAATAAATGATAATTATAAAGCTAAACATAGGCTAGATATATACAGTAAATAATAAGGGTGTCACGATTTCAATTTTAATTCGAAATCGACTGAAATTAAGTCACAATCTCGAACTTCGAATAAAAAAAAATGGAATCATCGATGCTGCCACGCCCTCACGTCACGTCCGGTCGGCTTGCCAAGCGGAAAAAAATGCACACGTGTTGAAGTGCTGCGAGTCAATCAACCTCCTCTAACTTAGCTACAGCCAGTCAAAAGATAGCATGGCAACTGCAGATGCAGGAGACACATCGACAGAATTTGAGCCCCCTCCTCTTTCACTGAAGTCGCCGGTATGGAAGTAGTTTGGATTTTCAGTGAGTTATGTTGACAACGTTCGCATTGTCAACAAAAAAGCCACAGTTTTGCAAGCTCTGCTATGTGCATGTACCATATTCTTCCACTTGCAGCACGACTAACATGGCAACTGTCTTCTCAGTAACGTGACAATCTGCAAGAAACAGGTTGCTTATAAATCACTAACATCGCAGTGACAGCACTATTTGGCTTAGTTATCAATGCCGTTAGCATCGTGGCTAACACTTTTGTTACTTTATTTTTTGACAAATCGTTTTGTCTGTGCTTTCTAACATGATGTCATTGCGCTAACCGAGCACCGTTAGCCTTTACAACAGAGCCGCTTCACTGCACATGTTAGATCATGTTTCATTACATCTCTGTTGATTTGTGTTTGTCGCTGTGAGCTCGTGGTGGACTATAACGTAAACAGAGAGTGGCGTGTCGGAAATGCAATGCGCTGTGACGGTCGGTCCCCTTCAAGGCCAGGCTAATGTTGGAAGTCTCTCTAGTGGACAACCATATGCTTATAGTGGCATTGCCAATGCATTAGCAGTGTAGTACATATTAATAACAGGCTGCATTTGAGCATTAAATCTTTGAATATTATTTGAATAATGGCATAGCAACCTGTGCTTTAAAAAAAAATGTAATAAAAAAAAAATAATCAAGAATCAAATCGTGACCTTAGAATCGAAAATGTAATCGAATCAAGGACTTGGAGAATCGTGACACCCCTAGTAAATAATGTATTATTTGTTGGTCCATATTTTCATGCATGATTGTAGAGTAACATGAAACGTTTGTGGTTTATTGAGTCTTGTGACTAGGCAGTGATGCAGTATGATAGAAGTAAATATCATTAAACCCTAGTAGAGCCTAGCTGGGTTGTACTGGTAATACATTTGTTTCAATAAATCTTTAATAATTAAAGACAAGAAAACAAATCTAACTGAGATCAAACATATTGTCCATGTTTACTGAAACCTAGGTTTACATGTAGGGTAATCCAAGTATTTTTTTTTTTAACGAAGAATCACCCCTTGACCTTTCCAGAATTAGCTAACCTGAAAAGAAGAGTACCAGTTTTTACACACCATCCTTTTCAAAAGCAAACTTGCTCCAAACAGCAGACGTAGCATCTTTTCACCCACCAGTAATAATTTCAGAAAGACAAATGCTAACCTGTTTTTTATGTACATTACATCAGACTTCATTATGACTAATCTTTAGGATGAGTCATGAGAAAGTCAACTTTGCTAGATTTAATTTTCAGTAAAATGGGATAAACCATATTGGGCAACCTAATTTGACATTACATTGTATCCTTTGCAATGCAACTTAATATGTACAATACAATGTCAAATTTGGTCTCACATTATATAAATTTGCTTTTAGAACATTTTGTTGTCCTAAACATGTTTTTTAATTACTGCTGGCTAGGCATGTGCTGTGGCTTGAAACGGACATTGTATGGCCTAAAATTATTAATTAAATAGAAATTAGAGAGGCAGGAGAGGTCTAAATTTGAGCTGCTATATATTGTGGAACTGACACCATCTTTTACTGCTGATATGTGGTAATTCTCTCTCTCTCTCTCTCTCTCTCTCTCTCTCTCTCTCTCTCTCTCTCTCTCTCTCTCTCTCTCTCTCTCTCTCTCTCTCTCCTCTCTCTCTCTCTCTCTCTCTCTCTCTCTCTCTCTCTCTCTCTCTCTCTCTCTCTCTCTCTCTCTCTCTCCTCTCTCTCTCTCTCTCTCTCTCATATTGGCCTCCAGGCTCTGGACAGATGGTGATCCAATAACACCAAAGTCCATTAAAAAAAAAAATAGCCATTACAATGGTTAGACTGTCAGAACACATATTCAAAAATTATGAACGTGAGCCTAAATCCTTAGACAAGAAACAGGAGTACACTGTTTCCCTAAAAAAACTAAGTGGTGATGTAAGAAAAATTTGTTGGATAAAGACCATTTTATTAACCAGATGTACTAGGTAAGCCATAAACGAAAGTTATGAGAATAACATTGATTGTTAGGGCATCTGAGGTTAGGATCCGGTGACTACGAGACAGTCACGACCACCAAAGGTACAATTGGAGACATGCTAACGTTAGCTTTTGTTAACTCAAGCTTGGGCACAAAGCAGTTGCATATAGCTAGCTTTAGCTAGCCTGTTGTGTTGAACTCTGTCGCCTTTTCTTTGGCTACCACAGACAAAAGTAACGTTTACATAGTCTAAATGTGACTGAAGATGCAGAGAGAAAGGAAGCCATCTTTCGTGTTTAACTAGCAATAGCAGACTTAATTCGGATTTGAGAGACATTAGTCAGTAAGATAACTTTAAAAGAGGTTCACATAGCAAACAGGTTACCTATGGTTGCAGTTAGTTGGCCAACTCATCGTACTAGCTTGTAACTAACGCCTACGCCAAAACACAACAATAATGCTTCAGCCTTGTGTTGTCCCACGTCTAATTTTAGATATAATGCAAGTCTGGGGATAATGGCAAACTTAACGGGTAACCTTAACTACGCTTAACTAGCCAACTTACAACTGGGTACGGGGCAATGATGAGCATTTGTGCCAAACACACACAAAGGCTTGGTCTATTCAGTGAAACGGAACTGCTCTGGGGAACTACAATGCTACACAAAAAGTGAAAATGATACGTTATACAATGACGTAAGCTTCAATTTCTGCTTTTCGGTTTAAACTAGCGTTGGTTGTGTGTGAATGATGATCGCATATATTGTGTTAAACTGTGAACATATAACGTTACCCCTCTATTTCAGATTAAATAGCACCCATGAACCATTTCTATTGAATGTTCCGTTCCATTGAATAGTCTGAGTCATGAAAGCCAAGGCGGCGACAAACCCCAACATCAGACTGGAGGTGGATCATTTGGCTCAGTTTTACTTCACAAGGTGAATGCTTAACAAATCTAGCTTGCATTAACACAAATGTAACATCTCACTGTGGCTTACCTTCCAGCCCTATGAATAGCGAATTATCCTCTTCATATCCGAAATACTGGGGGATGAAACGTCGCACTTTTATCACCCAGCTAGCAAGCAAGCTAATTGAGCTAGCTAGCCTCTCTCCAATGAAGCAACACCGCAGTTCTCAAAAATGCATAACGCGTATCATTATATTCCAATGTTGCAATGTCATTCCCAACTTTGCCCATTTGATGGAAAGGCAGATGATGTTAATCCAACAGAAAACCGCTTCACTTCCACACGCATTTGTGGGGATCACTTTCCTTTCTCCAATGACAGCTGTCGTCGCACGAGTTCGGGTTATATAGCTAACGTTAGTTGGTGTTAGCCACCCAAGTCTACAGCTAACAATGTTACTATTAACGTATTAACAAACAAAGCCGAAATCCAAGCGGCTGCAAAAGTCAACACCCTGTAAATGAAACTTTAAATGTGAATCCTCAGCGAATATACAGCGACGCGCAAAGCAAATGTTGGGTGCCGACCGCTTGGTTGGCAACTGGTTCTATTTTCTTCAGCATCGACAAGCTGCGGGACCAAGCGGCTAGGAGACTCTCGCAGCCAGCCTGCCACGCAGTAACAACCGCCTCCAAAGACATGTAAAAACAAACATTAGCTTGCCAAAAATAACATTTCGCCTGCCACAGTGACCGAACTGCGAAATTACTATGAAATTTGACTAAATTAAGTTGAAGATGACGCTTCAGTGTACTCTATAACGGTGGCCATATCTAATGATAAGTGGCACCGAAGCACACCCCCTCTAGGCTCCTCATAAATTAGATCCACCTCCCCCTACCACAACTACGGCACACACATCTTTCCAAATCGTTGTGGCTCGTCGATAAAGGGATGTTTCGTGAGTGTGGCAAATGTTTAATAATATCGATGAGAAGATACGATATAAATACCACGCAAACCGTTTGACAATTTCTTCAAAATACTCTCTGACCCTGCGGAGTGATATGGGCATTTAGTAAATAAAATAATGGCTACGAAGGGCTGGAAAAGATGGTGCATGGATTCGAGCTGGCTCGGACCTGGATCGGCAACTGTTGGTGCTCTCATGCAAATATTTGCAAGCAGCAGCAGTACGCAGCAGCAGTAGCACTAGTGACTCAAACTGACTCAAGATGGATTAACTTCAATACGCGAATGTGCGGGTTCTCTCGTCCAGCTAACGTTAGCATCTATTCAGATGGAACACGACCAAATGGATCTCCACAGGCCGACGCACGACACGAAAAGGTCTCCTTTACTGCTTTCTTTCTCACTCATACATACACACGCACGCACGCACGCACACACACTGATGCAGGCATTGCATCGGGTGTTTGGTAGCGGTAGCCTGCAAATAGGCAGACATATACTGTAGCCAACACGTAGGGGTTACATTTTGTAAAAGCCCCCAGGGGTCGGCTCCCAGTCGATACTTACTTAACACCCACTGGCTGTATTTACTACATAGTAAATACAGCCAGTGGGTGTTAAGTATTTACGTGCATGTTGCTTTTTGGGGGCTTTAAGTTTCTTCGAGTGAAGACTCCAGAAATGGAAATGGAAATGGAAATAAACACAGCCCTATTCCTTTAAATGATAATTGGCACATCTTTCCTAGTGTATGAGCTCCCCCTGCTGGCTAATACAACAAAAAACAGACAAAATGTTTGCAAGCAATTGTTTTTTTTATTAACAATTGGAGACAGTTCAAACAAATCAAATAGCAGTATACAGCTGAGTGACAAATTATAATATAGCCTAGTACATAAATGTATTCCATAAATGGCAGGAGAGGTCACTGTTTTGATAACTATATCATCATATGAATCTTATGCTATGGCTTTTACATCTATGTAGCACTGCAGTTGTTTTGGTAACACATGGTGGACAACTAATGAGACATTTTATCTTGGGTGTTTTTATGTGTCACTCATCTGTGGCTCAATGGGTCGGATTGCATAAAAGGGTCAGAAATCACGGTAGGCCTATATTTGGTCAAAACAGCACAATCGGATGCTTGTCAGTTACAAGATAGGACAACACTTTACAAAGACAATTTATGTTGGTTTTTCCTTTAATCTGTCACCAAAATGTATATGTCATGCCCAGTGTTACACATGTTGTGACACATAGATGAGACAGCTACATTTGGAAACCTACAAACCTAGAATGTAGTAATAACGATAAAACAAGTACATTTCATTGAGAAATAAGGACAAGGGAAGTAAACTGAACCCTACCAGAACAACTAAAACATAGAAAAGAAAAACAGGAAAGGAAGGATAGATGAGCTGGAATCAAGTCTTTAAGTAAATGTATACAAGTTAATTATATAGGCCTTACAGCAAAATCATTCATATACACATCAAGTATAATTTTCCAAGTTCTGAAAAATATACATTCTTTAAGTACAAATCATATATCATTTCCAAGCACTGAAAAAGAGAACAAACATATCAAGTACAGATTAGTTTCTGTCAGCAGAAGTATCCACCAACATGTTTACCATTGCGATGAGACAGAAATCCTCACATGCATGTTAATAGGAATAATGTCAGTGAAAAATAACATTTAAATACACCATGAACACAATTACTATATATTAAGCTATTTAACTGTCTTTAACAGTAAGCAGGATTGACCTTTTGGATATATGGTCGGCTAATGTAGCTTTCAATTTCAGCTATTTTGCTTAAAACAATGGTTTATGCACAAAAATGTGGTTTTGGATTGTCATTCATCAAAGCATTCATCATCAGCTGCATTGCTTCACGATATGGAAAGAATGTCTACAGAAACTATTGATTCAGACTTTACAGATGTAACTAGGTCGCGCATTGCAGTCAAATAAATGAATAGGATACTATTGTGCTTGTGCGACCATGCATTGTAGCATTAAAAGTCTTATGTTTGATCAGGAGTATTGCCTTGTGTCAGCGAAGTGTAAGAAGCCGCACACACAGGTGTCACTTTGTAAACTGTGACCTTTTGATCTGGTGTAGGCCTACGTTTACCACTAACCACCATTGACCTAATTACCTTGAAACACATGAAGCTGCTGTATAGTGTTGTATCCGTGAAACTCTAGTGGCCCTAATTCCTGCCCGTGCAAAGCTGATAAAGATGTTCAGACTTAGACCAAGACTGTAATTACTATCAAATGGCGTTTTTCCATTGCTAGTACCAGCTCTGCTCGGCTCGGCCGCATTGCCCCGTCCTCCTGTTTCCATTGCAGCATTAGTATCGCCTCATGCGTGAGGCAAGCGTGGCTGGTCGTCTTATAGCGGCGCCGAAGGACACTGCCGTGACCTAACGCGACACACACACACACACACAGAACGTCAAAGGTGTGTTGTTGTTGCCACAGCCAGAAGACACATTTTGTGTCAAATGAAGCCGGAGGCAGCAAAAACAAAACACCGCTGGCTATAACTACCGCTTTAACTATTTAAAAATGGCAAGTTTGTTCAGGACACCCCCGTCTGGCGCTTTCACGTCACCTTTTGGTATCGGCTCAGCTCGCTTGGAACCTCAACGGAGGTGGTACTAAAAAAAGTACCTGTTAGCAGGTACCAGGGACTTTTTTTCATAATGGAAAACCAAAAAAGGTGAGTAGAGTCGAGGCGAGTCGAGCAGATACCATGTAATGGAAAAACGCCAAAAGATGGCTCTATACTTAATATTAAGTTTAAGGGACTGAATGCTTATGCAAAAAAAAATGTTTTATGCTGGAACGTAATTTAGATACATTTGCTTCAGTTTTACAGATGTGTTTCACCTTCTGTTAAAGTCCTCATCTTTGTACTTGTCATAGTAGGGAAAGCACAGGTGTTACTAATAACACTAACGATGGCTCTGTTCTATTCAAGTGTCCTGATAAGCTATGAGAGTGTGACAGTGTGCACGCTGTCCATAAGCCCAGGTGCATTTTACTAATACAATGTTAAAATAACAATGAAATGCTGCGCTATGGACTCAATGGTGCGATCACTTTCCGCTACTTCAAAATAGCAATACGCCAAGAATTCACATGAACACACCTCCCTGTAAGACCAGCACACCCATGGGTGCAAAGATGGGCGCAGGTGCATTGCTATTTAAACGATGTGGGCGCTGGGCGGTCTTAAAATAGCAAAGACTTGGGCTTTGCGCCACGCAGCACTGGGTGCAAGATAAGGCCCATAGTGCGTAGTTTCTGTCTCCCCCATGAGGAATTCTAAGTAATGACAACAATTCTGTCAGTGTATCCACATGACACAAGCCTTCCGTGATCGTGCTTCACCCCCACCCCTCCTCCACACAGTTGCTAAGTAGCCAAGGAAGAAACGGAGGATTAAAAAAACATAATGGACTCTTCAGAAGAGGTAATTATCTTCACTCAATTTTTTGCGTGCCAAAGTCACCGGGCGACACCAATTTCTAAACACACACAGCCATGCTGAGAAATACAGAGAGAGTTGGAGAGTGGAGCCAATAGTCTTAATAAGCTTTGTATCAACTTATTTGGCAATGGCTTGAATGTAACGGATGTTCATTATTATATAAAAGTTACGCACTAAAGCCTTAACGCCATACAATAAAACATGAAAATCTCCAAAAAGGCATTTATATGTTACAAGAAGTTTCCAATTTGTATTTGGTTGCTGTTTATTTAGAAAGCAGTCTTTTATATATTATGTTTATATAATAAGGGATCTCTTTTAACAATACAATGCAAGACTAACAGTATCTAATTTAATTCACAAACATGGAAATGAAGACTAAATCAGAATTCCCTTCTGAAATAATATCATTTGTTTTGGGTGGATTAGAGCAATTCTGGTATATTACAGACAGAGGGCAGCATGGCTCTATTCTAGACAACACTGGGAATAGTGATAAAATCAAATTCTCAAATTACAATTGAACATGAAAAATGCAGTCCTGCTGTTTCTCTGCCTGTACAACATCCCTCTTTTTGTAAATCTCTTTTGCCATTATTCACGTTCATCTTGTTGTTCAAGTGATAAACAGTACAGCCCATGAAGCAGTGTGCTTACGCTACCAAAAACTCACAATTATCCACAAAGTTTAGCATTTCTTTAATGATGGCATCTAGTGGAAGGTAAACCCATCTACACACACATTTCTATATGACTCTCCCCGCCTTTTCATGCTTATCTAAGTCTCTATGATGTACATTTATAATGATAGGTTTATATAATTATTAGCAGACAAATGTGTTAAAATAGCATAAGTAATTTCAGCAAAATAAAACATAATTACATACTGAGTGGTTAAATGCTCAAACAGCTCTTTTCTGGTTGTTGAGCTTAATTGATGCCCTTTGGCTATCAGCATTAAATACTAATTTTCAAGACAATACAAAGGCACTGGGACTGGGAGATAAAATGGGCTTTTTCAAGGCTAATGACCTACACTTTGCTAGCCATGCGAGCCGTCATGTGGGTGTTAGGTCTTGAAATGCAGTAGATCTGCTCCACTATTCCCACGAAATAATTGGCATCTGTTTATGTTGGTATGTTTTCCTTATGGTTATTTGAATTCACGCCATTCATGCAATTTACTGATCATTATATACAGACTTTGACATTTTTATGTTATGCATTTGTAAAGCAAGGGACACAAGGATGTATAAAAGACACTATTACTGAGAGGTGATGTAAACCACGTAGTCTGACTCAAAGTTGAAGAAACGGATCATTATTTTATTCCTGCAACAAGAAATCAAAGTGATGATAACATCCAAGTTTCAGGTTGACAACCATGTTACTTTCCTCCTTGCCCTGTATATTTTGTATAGGCGGCTTAGAGACAAAGCACTGATGTTGCTCAAGGTAGTGCAAAATGCAGCTGCACCGACATTTGCAGAATAACAGGAAAGACAGCTGCCAGGTGAGCAGATGGATCATATTAATATAACAAAGGAAGAAGAAACCTGAAACCAAACGCTGCCTTGGCTCTTTGTCTGCAGAAGAACAGGTATTGTAGAATTCTGCTTATATTAATTCACTGCACAGCCACATTTCAAAACTTTAGTATGTTGGAAAAAAATGAGGCTCAGTGTGAGTGCCGAAAAACCACAGAGAGTACACAAACTTCAAAAGGCTCCAGGATATAAGGAATTTGTTTTAATCTTTTATTTCAAAGAGATACAATGTTTAAATATGTCGGGGACAAATTTGCATCATTTCATAATTTCCTCTGACAACTGGGAGTTTAAACTATGTGGAATGACTACTTACCTTTAAATAGAGAAGGGGTTTTTAATCACAGTCTAATTAAAGAACAAAAATGTGAACTTTAAAGAACAAAACTTCCCTAGGGACTTGCTTGATTGGGGTACATTAAACAGACAAAATTGGAAAAGTAGATATAAGAAAGAAAGAAAGAAAGAAAGAAAGAAAGAATGAGCTTCGCGTAAACATACACGCTACTTTCTAAAGCCAAGTGGCATGTTATCTGTATGCATTTTGAGCTATCCGCGTGTATATCTACGGCGTATACAGCGGACGGGTTGGGTTGAGGAAAAGAAGAATGGGACGGTTGGATTTAGGAAAACAATAACGGGACGCGGACAACAATGGCACGGTTGGGTTTAGGAAAAGAAGAACGGGGTTGGGTTTAGGAAACGGGACACGAAGGAAATGTGACATGCGGGACACGATCCCCGGTCTCCTGGGTGAAAGTCCTGTGTTGTTTGACCCATTCACCACCCCAACCAACCTCCCTACGCGGATTTTCAGCCTTTCATACTACTCGCTACAGCGTAAATTGACACGCAATCTTAAGATAATGTAAGTCAATGGAGGCCAAACAGCAGTGATAAACACGCTAAAAAGTGATTATGCATCTTGATAACAAGCCAAAATGGCATACGAATTGGCGTGTCACACATACGCCACTTAATGAGATCAGTCTGCCATATCTCAGAAATCAAGTCTTTGGTCTTGACAAGCTTTGAATAATGTGGAAAGAAGTGTGAGTAAAGATCAATCTATCCATTATCAGCTGGTTTATGAAGAGACGCTGGGTGGAATGAGGGTCAAGTATTGACCCTCATGTCTAAAAAATCCTTTTTCTAAAATCCTAAAAAAACATTTATATAATTGACTGCATGTATTCTTAAAACTGTGAGTATTGTACTTCATTACTTCTTTTTTTGTGTGATTTGTGTGATTGTCATAAGGTTGGGTTGATCTCTCTTAGTCCTTTTGAACCATAAAGGAAATTGATTGCACCGCAGAATTATTTTTGAACTGATAAAATATAGGAAAATGAATCCCTGCTTTACAGAGAAAAAAAATGAATTGAGGCAAAGGGGATTTGCTATTCTTCTGACTTTTGCACAAGCTTTAATATATAAAGGCCTCTGAGTGCAGTCCCTACTTGATGAACAATTCTATTGCCCATGGCTGGAGGAGCTAATTAGAATCTATTTATAATCATAGGGGAATATATCCAAAGAGCTAAGAGAGTGGGTAGTATAGAGAAAGAGAGAAGGGGCTAAAGGGGGATTGGGTGTCATGAAATCAGTCTGCATGCTGTGATATCTGAAACCAAGATGTTCACATCCAAGAAGCCAGACAGCACCAAATTAACAGCTTTGCAAGACAGAGTGTCTTTCTTTTCTTTTCTCCTTTTCTCTTCAGGGTGAAGAGGAAAAGGAGTGGAACAGCAGTTAACATGGCCATAATTGAGTAACACAAGGGCATAAGCAGAGTGATGAGGAGGTATCACTTGATCTGAAAGTTTTAAAAACTTCTCATATCAGCTTTCAGCAGTCAAGTCTTATGTAAAGCTCTCAGGGCCCAGTACAGAGAGATCTCTCTCAACAGGACACGAAGAAGAGAAAGTGAAGAGGCAAAATGTGTTAGCCCACATGATCAAACTTTCACAACTAATTTTTCAAAAACAATATTAAGACAATTTTGCATATTAAACAAGAACGATTGTTATTCTGTACATCTCTGACTCTTTGCACTGAGCAGTTGCATCATCAAAGTTTCCAACCAGCAGGCTCTGCTTCCCTACTTTGTGCAAACAACATGACAATGCTGTCAGCTCTTGTCAGCCAGCCACTTATGTTTATGCAATGATGTGACCCAGAGCAGATGCAAACCAGGGAGGTCAATGTGGACCACCCCATCATCCTGCTTACATGGGGCATTGATAGTGTCTGACTGGACTTGTGAATCACTGAAACACCCAGTCACATGCACATAGACAAAGTGGGACACTGGCATGAGCAGATCGGTCGATACACTATGCTTAGAGGAGAATTCCGGTCGATTTCAACACGTAGCTCTGTTGTTTGGAAATTTGGAGTGCTGTCAGTAGCAAGAAAAACGAAAACAATCGGTGCTGCCTACACCGTGTTATCCCCCTGCTAGAGTTAGCACCCAACAGGCTTAAACAGGGCAGGTTTTAAACGTGAACAAAAAGGCATAAAAATTGTGTTAATCCCTACCTACCTATTTCCTGTTTTTCGGTGAGGTATGGATTAACACAACTTTTATGCCTTTCTGTCACATCTACTGCAGTCAGATTTGCTGTGTTCCCTCGGAAGGAATCACTGCACATGGGTAGGCACTTGTCATGACATTTCAAACATGTTTAGAGGCTAAAAACAAGTTTAATTCTCCTTTAAGTTGCTGTCTGAGTTGTTTATCTCACATTATCTTAGATGAGCAACACATTGGTCCTTTTCCAGTGTTTATTTAAAGACAAGGAAACAAAAATAATACAAACCGAGATAGCATTTGATCCAATCGTTTAATGTGACAGGATGAAAACATCTGACCAGCTTATAAAACCCTTTTTGTCTATTGAATATGGTCCCTTCACTATTCCTCTCTGTCATATCATCTCCATGCTGCCATCTTTTTCTCCCTCACTCAACTAGGTCCCTGTGGAAACTGCCTCCCCTGTTACATTCCACTGAGGAGAGACTAGGCTCCTCTCCTCTTTCTTTTTTTGGAAAAGCACTAAAGAGCTGCAAGACAGTGCTCCCTTACAGGCACACCCAAGAGGCCTTATTAAAGCCAAGGTTAAACCCCACTCTGCTCTGTTTAAACTTCGTACTAGTATCCACTCTCAGAAATCTCTAATATCCTGGATTCTCTGGTGCACTCCACTCATCAGAGACACCCAGAGCACTGTACAGGATGGTGCAGTAATCCTGGTAGTGTTACACTGAACCATGAGATGCTTCTGTGTTTTTTTTTCTTTTTCTGTGAATACCCTTAGGTAAGAGAACAATAGGTTATTTCAAGCTTGTCTGGCTTTGGTCAGGGATTATTTCACCTTATTATATGTTATTAGAAGTTGTTTTCCCCCCCCCCATTTTTATGTAGCTTTTCATAGAAAACAAACACTGTTGTTGCAATCCCATGTGAGCCTTGAACACTGTCACCTTTCCTGCAGTGATTTCCTCACTCATGAAAAGCGGCCCTATAGAAACCTTCCATGTGAAATAGTGTTGTTGTAGCATTATCTCCTGTATCTCAGAAAATTTCATTTGGTCGTATGGCACCATAAAGCAGGCTCTTTGCTGCATAAATCACTTGGTCTGACTCGGATAATGCCATATGAAATTTCCCAAGCAATACAGGAGATGAATTCATGGGGCTCAAGTTCTCATATAAGCCCGGGAGAAAGAGTAGTGGGGCGTGAGACACCAGAACTGATGCTCTGCCCTCAAGCCATATCTGGGGAGTGAAGTGAATGTGAAAGAGAAGATTGAGGTGGGCTTTGCTCTTGAGATCCCACACCTATTGACACACAGGGCTCTTAGTCACTCCTCAGTGGGGGGCTGAGCATGAGGGTGCGTGTTGTTTGGGGCACCACATCCTGTTATTCACCAGAAATGATCTTTGAGGTCTTTTTTTTATTACTTTATGCTAAGGATTTTAGTATATTGTCACAATTTTATGTCTCACAAAACTATTACAACAAAGAATGAATAAATGGATGAATTCCCAACAGCAGTAGAGTTTACACTCCTTCAGCTAAGTTGTCACATTTTGGGTTTAAATGACTACACTTAAAGGAGTAGTTTCAGAAATTCAAATGTTTATCCCTGCCTCCAGTCTTTATGCTAAACTAGGCTAATTGCACCATGGCTTTAGAATGCATAGGCATAAGAGAGGTATCAACCTTCTCATCTAACTCACGGTAAGAGAGTGAATAAGTGTGTATAAGTGTATTTCCCAGAATATCTAACTATTCCTTGAAGAGTGAAAAGAGAGGCATAGTGGATTTATGGATCAGGAGGTGATGTGACCATTTAATAATTAAACATCACTTGGATTCATTTTAGTGTGTATTTTCTTATTTGAGATGTTAATCCCTGGTAAAATAAATGAAACAAAATTCAGACACATTATAAAGGTGTCCATTTTTATACACAGTCTGTGTTTGCATATTTTCTCTTATCCATGTGTTGCATGTTGTATGAGTCACTGAGGGTTAATATGACAAAATATATCAACTCGAAGGTCACATCTTTCTGTTGTTCTGTCTTTCCTTAACTTTCACGCTCAAAACTGCAGGTTTATTTAATAAAGCTTATTCAAAGTTTGCCTGTAGGACTTTTTAATCATTTAACTCAAGATAGCATATGATGACAGCCGACTAAGAAATATAAGAGGAAAATGGAACTTATTTGTGTTTGCAGTGTCTGTTTTCCATGACAATGAGAGTCCAAATGCATTGCGTATTCACTGCACAGATGCTTGTCAAAGCTATTGGAACAAGGCTAAAACATTACTGCACAGATCACAATTACTCCAATGTCAGTGTGCCAAAAAAGTCAAACCATCCTTCAATCCACTTCTGTTATATTTATTTTTTCTCTCCCCAGAAATATGAATCCTGGTAATAAGCCTGTGCTGAGGGGAAAAATATATGACAGTTTGTTGCAGGTGTGATACTGAATACTAGACAGGGAATACAGCTACTCTTACTTTGTGTTATCAATCTGTCATGTTGTTTGTTTACATAGAAATGAGCTATGATGAAGTGTGGGTGGTGTTTTGGAAGTGATTTACAGGCATTCAATATTCCTCATTTCTGCTCTAGACTGGACAGTGTCAAAAATCGGAAAAGATGAATAACAAACTAAATTAGAGAGGAGAGACAACACACTGATTTAACAACCATCAGGCTGCATGCTGTTTGGATATAACTGACAGGTTAACATGACTTTTATCTAATTTCCCTCCAGAAGTGCAGCGTTAAAATTGGTGTATGGCCATCCCTTTCTGTTTTCTGATTTAGGTAATGTGTACAGAATATGGAAATGAGTTTTGTGGGTAGGACAAGCAGTTAAACAGAAAATATCTCAGTATCCAGCCACCCATCTGCTTATGGAAGCTATCCCAGCACACATTGGGTGAGAGATGGGGGTAAATCCTGGGCAGGTTGCCAGTCTACCACAGGGCCAACACAGACCTCAGTAGAGCCAATTAAATACTGTGTGTTTCAGTGTTTCACCAAACCTCTACTGAGAGCTGTAGTCAAAGTTTTACCTTAAATTTGAAAAATCTGCAATTGTCCACCCAGCTTTTGCTTTCATGCTGCTATTTAATGAAGTTTTTTTTCTTTTTGTGTCTGTAAAAGAACATTTTGATTCAAGATTGTAAAGTACTCTACTATAAGATCCCAACTGATTAGGCGCTCTCAGCCAAGCTACAGTATTTAGTCTATAAAACATATATCGTTCATATTGAGTTCAGGTAAGGGGCGGCTGTGGCTCAGGTGGTAGAGCGGTTGTCTACTAATCGGAAGGTCGGTGCTTCAATCCCTGGCCCTGCAGTCCCATGTCGAAGTGTCCTTGGGCAAGACGCTGAACCCCAAATTGTAATTGTGTAAATGTGTGTGAATAAATGTGTGTGATGAGCAGGTGGCATCTTATATGGTAGCCTAAGCCACAGTGTATGAATGTGTGAATGGTGAATGTTCCTGTACTACGTAAAAGTGCTTTGAGTAGTTGTTAAGACTAGAGAAGCGCTGTATAAATACAGTCCATTTAATAAATGAAATGAGTAATGATGTGAAGCCAAAGCAAGTCCTATACTGTATGTGCACTATATTATTTGATCATATCGGAGGCCAGGGATATGGGAACAACATGTGATGGCAAGCAGAGGCAATCCAGGTATGTATTTACTGCAGGTGTTTACCCACGCTAACATCAGGGCTCTTGGGATGGGTCACCACTTTCCAATTTGTTTAGTACTTCGGTTTATGACCTAATACCTGCAAAAATAAAGACATTCTCTTTAGCCTCAGTTGTACTTTAGGCCTATGTAAAATGCTAAATACCAAATGTTAGCATGCTTACTTGCTAAACCAAGATAGTGTATACTGTACATTACACCTGCTAAAAATCATGTTAGTAAAGCTTTTGTGAGCATGTAAGCATGCTGACATTAGCATTTAGCTCAAAGCACCACTGTGCCCTTACGTATGGCCTTGCTGAAGCACTTGCGTGGCTGTAGATTCATAGTATATTTATACACTACAGTGAGTTCAGTGAATAGTTCCTCATGTTATCAAAGGTGTGCCAATCACTGAAAGATTTTGGTTGCACCCAGACCCCGGATCCTCGGACATCCCTGGCATGACTCCCTGCCCTGCGGGTTGTTGAAACGTTTCTGTATGTGAGGTAGGAAAATGAAGTAAGGCATAAATTTTTAGGGCATTTAGTTAAGTTGTTATACTGTTGCTGGGCAACTGCCTGGTTACAGACTTGTCTGATCCTGTTTGACACTAATTAGCCCAACCTTTCCCTGATACAGTTGTAGGACCATTAGGGCCATGAATGTTTAACGATTATGTTTTTATCAATCTCTTGTTAATGTTACCTCTCCTTTACTGTCAGGTTGAAAGGTCCAGATGGATTATATCCATGAAATATAGGCCCAAATAGACCCGTTTCTTGAACCAGATGCATTCTGTCCTAAATCTCTCAGTTGGCCAAGTGAGTGAGGAGCATATATGTTGATAATTAAGTATGTACTCATAGGAAATTAAGTTTGCAGGTTGTTTTTAGGTTATGAATAATTGATTCTGCATCACATCCTTTCTGTTACTGTAATCTAGTTCTAGAAAAATCACATGACATTAAATTCATGCATGGTAAAATAATTTAGTGGGCTTAGTGAATTTCCAGATTTAGTGTACTTATTGTTTGTTATACAAAGCTAATTTCAAAGTTGGTTAGAGAGGAGGAGCTGAGGTCAGCAGCTCATCTTAGAAATCCTTATAAAAGGAATAGACACTGCTCTACCATTCCTGCTGGATACGAAATATAAATCATGAATCCATGTCTATCTATTTGGTTAAAAATGAATATCTAAATACATTATTGAAGGTAACCTGGAATTATCAAAGTAACTTATTAGGATAATATACAAGCTGGCTAAATTAGGTCACTTTGGATTTTTGCACAACCCATCTAAACATACAGCCAGAGGACCACAGCGCAGACCCTTCATGTTATAATGTATTTTAGAACAGGATCCTTGACAGTCCAGGGAAAGATGCAGTGAACCAACATGAAATGGGTGAAAACTATTCCAAATTCAGGTGCTGGGCTGAATGTGAGGCTGCTGAATAAGTCATGGTGTCCAAGTCCATTAGTGAATTGCCAGAATTCTCTTTGTTGGCTACCAAGGGATCACTTCAAAGTTTGATGAGGCTGGCGATGAGACTGCACGCGCCACACACCTAACAAAGCTTTTTCTAGGTTTGGTTAACTAAGTTATCTGAGACCACAAGTAAAAGAAAGTGATTGTTTTCTGTTCTGTTTTTATTGACGTATTTACCCCATGTGTTGAAGGACATAGTTAAAGTTGTAGGTGTAGTAAAATAAACAAGGTACCTGCTACGTGTGTGGGCAGTGGTTACACAGACAGAGAAATAGATTGGGCTTCTCAGATTGTCCTCCTGAGGTTCTGCATGTTGTTTGGAAGCAGGCAGAAAAAAAGCCCTGTAGTTTGGCAGATCGTTGGCTCTTTGTAATGTTAAAAATAATCTCAGACATAAAACAATAAAGGTCTTCTCTAATGCTCAGCCAAACACAGAGTGGTTATCAGGCCCAAAATAGAGCATATGGAGTGTAGGGAGTAAACAGTATGTGACTGAGGCATTATGCAAAAACCCAGACAACTGATTCGTTTGAAACGTATTTGTTCAGCTATGATTTTATGTGTGAACAATATGCATTAGAACAGGTGCAACAAACATTTTTGGCTCATGACCTCTTAAAATGAAATGTCTACTTGCAACCCCCTCACTGGTTGCATAAGTCTACCAGTTGTGACAAGTTCAAAGAGTGATGAAAAGATGGGGAGATTTAGAGGGAGGCATTCTGGATTTCTAAATTGAGCACTCTAAACTGGAGAGGGTTAAATGAGAAATTAGTTTTACAGACATATTTTCAGTCGACAAAATTACATTTGGTCTCAAAGAACATACGTTTTTTGAGAATAATAGGAAATGTAGTCAAGGGTTGGATGCGTTACGGTCAGCCATAGATTGACGTTAAAATTAGTTAGGGTTATCCAAAAATATTAATATACTGTGCTCTGAAAAAGTTTTTAAAAATTAGGTTGAAAATTTGAAAAGCTGGGAGGAGGCCTCGGGGAAGACCCAGGACTAGGTGGAGGGATTACATCTCCAACCTGGCCTGGGAACGCCTCGGGATCCCCCAGTCAGAGCTGGTTAATGTGGCTCGCGAAAGGGAGGTTTGGGGTCCCCTGCTGGAGCTGCTCCCCCCGCGACCCGACCACGGATAAGCGGACGACGATGGATGGATGGATGGATGGTTGAAAATTTGTTTCGAAAATGGCTGTTTAATCATTTTTACGCATTCATACATATTGTATTTGTTAATGGAAATTCTGAAAAGATGGTTATTTTATTATATTTTGTACTTGTGCTTATTTATATTTCTCTTTTAAAAGAATGTTATCGACAAAAAGTTAACATTTTGTAAATAGTATATATATTTTAAAGGATGGTGAGGTATAGGTCACATTTATTACATATAAGAAAAACGGAAACAGTGTCTGACATCCCTGATGAAGACAAGATAATTGAAAACGTTGGCTAATGGAGTTAGTAGTTAGTTAAATGGAGTTCAGGAGTTGTGTTTTAGTTTCGCACACTGGTCTTCACTGTGTGTGTGTTCTCAAATGAAAACACTGTGGATTCCCGAAGAAGTAAATAGTATCCAATAATCACAAGAGACAAAGCAGAGATTAGAGGAAAGTGAGATAATAGGCATAACTTTGTGCAGCAAAAATGTTTTTTCTACTTTTCTCTCCTAGTAAACATTTCATGACCTTTCAGATTGATCGTGCAACCCCCAAAACTTCGCTTACACAAAGTGTGAGTTTGGCTGATGTAATATAACAGGAGTAAAATGTGGTGACTTATTAAACTAACTCAGTGTTAGAGAGCACCAACTTTTTTTCTCACAGTGAAATATTTACACATGCAAGACAGGTATGTTTTCCAAACCCAAAGAATCCTAAACCACAAATCGCCGTCTCAAAGCCAAAGATCCAGCAGCGCTGACTGTGGCTGAATATGCTGAAGTACAGTACAGTGAAAATTCACAGTGTCTCCCTTTATAGTGATGAATGGCCCCCCTTTCTTTGTCAAAACAAAGCACACAGAGACAAAAGACTTTGATGATGAGTAATTGTCTTTGAGCAGGAATATGTAGACCTTTGTGTGTGCAGAGTATTTATGTCAATATGAGATATTTGACTGCACTTTTTCCTTTTTAAATCCTTTTTCATAAAGCATATAAGGCTCAATGTGCTGCCAAGGTGATGCATGACAGTGGGTGTCCGCAGAATAATGTGATGGAGCAATAGTATCACAGTGGTTGTTTCCTTTCTGCGTGGAGTCATACTGGAGCGTAGACACAACATCCTGACCTTTTGACATCTATTAGTGAAGAGAATTTTAGAGGTGTTGTAGCTATGGAAGATTACTGGGAATGCAGCTCTTAGAAAGATATATCTGTGCTGCATGTACCTTACAAGACAGCCACTTACTCAGAGTGTGTGCACGTAATGTTGTTTGCTAATCTCTTCAGCACAAAACACAATGTTGTGAGCCCACACAAATCTGTCCAAATCAAATCTCTTGCAGGCTTATTTTGTGTACTATCTGTCTCCTCTCATCCTGTTGACAAATTCTATAATAAAATATGACGGTTTGCACATAGGCTGTGGAGATTATTGAATTGTTGGCTCATTTTGAAGATTAATCTGGGCCAACATATTCCTTGTGGCAATGTGGAACAGCATAGACACTAATGGCACAGTTCATCCCTCTAAAACAGCCTGAACACTGACTGAATTTCTTACACCAGTGTAAGATAGTCATATTGCACACTACGTGATGACTGTTTACCATGCGGAGCACCCATGAAAGCTCTGATCAAATCACATAAACAAATTTGAAAGTGCCTCACAACAAATGATCATTATGCATGTAGTCTATATCGACGACGTTCCACTTCCGGGATTGCTACGTTGCCGCTGGAAATTCCGCCGAATGTCCCACACCTTCCACTGTCTTTGTGTTGGCATTCTAAACTCCGGTTGATTCATGAGGACTGTGGTTAACTGCTCCTCAGATCTCTGCAGGGTAAATCCTAGCTAGCTAGACTATCTGTCCAATCTGAGTTTTCTGTCGCACGACTAAAACAACTTTTGAACGTACACGTTCCACCAAAACAAGTTCCTTCCCGAGGATATTTTGCAGAGGCACCGTCATTGTGTCCAGCGCTTAGTGCCGCCCAAGATGATTGTGATTGGTTTAAAGAAATGGCAATAAACCAGAGCACGTTTTTCTCCCAGCCCGGAATGCTGTGTGGACTAGCCAGACCTTTCTTTGCAGCGCTGTGGAGGAAGACTATACTGCATGCAACTGAGCAGCGCTAATATCCCCCAGTGGCACAGAAACACTTCCACTTTACGGAACACATTCGTTCACACAGTCACACATTGTATCTCACAAAAAACAATCTTCAATCTACTCTGCAAGAAATAGCTTAGAAAAAAGGTTTCACTACCCACCAGATGCAAGAGAAAGATGACGATGCCTAATTCAGATGTATACAGATAGGATATATGGACTACCTCCTGCACAGCCTGCATGCCATTTGTACACACTATTTCAATCTAAATGATGATGTTGCCCTGGTAGGGTCAGTTGTAATTACTGTGTGTGTGCCAGTGGAGTGGTAAACAGGAGATGCTTGGAACTGCATGGCTGAAAGGCAATCCAACAGGAAGTCACTCTTGACCACAACCTGAGATAAAGTGTCCGGAAGTCTGAGACCTGACCCTGAAAGCTGATGCAGTGCTGTAAGTATTTGTAGCATTCGTGATGGGCACTACGAGGGGCAGCAGCTAGAATTAGGGTTAGTTGCTCCCCCACAAGAAATAATCTGCACAATACCCCCTGTAAAACCACAACTTGTCAATTTTACACTTTGATGTATGGATTAAACAATTCATTAGTGAGCTTTACAGGTGCTGGTAGATGGCTTTATTTTATGTATATGCTGTAGCTGACAGACAGACAGACTGGTATCAAGCTTCTCATCTAACTCTAGGCAAAAAAGCGAATGAGCATATTTCCCAAAATGTAAAACTATTCCTTTAATTAGCATTTGTTTAAAGGATAAATCTGGTGATATTCTATAAAGACCTTGAAAATCAGCAAGAATGAGACATGTTGTTGGTTTTGGGCTTTGATTTGTTGACGAAAACAAAATACATAATATCGCCAGCCGCTATCCTTTAATCTAATTCATGGATATTCTTGTTTCTTATTCTTGTGGGGTTTTTTGTTGTTGCAAATTACACATTTTTGAAAAGTTCCAACATGAACTTTTAAAGTAATATAGCTCTTTTGGCTTTGTAAATGTTCTGCTTCTTGCCCTCTAAAGTGGTCCTCACCAAGTCAGGCACTAATGTATTTTAGAGCCGATGGTGATGGCGAAGGTTATGTGACCCATGTTCCTGCAGGCAACTGTGTTAAGTAATTTCAGGCAAAGTGGAAGAGTGGAAATAAATGTTAAGGGCAGGGGTATTGCTGCTGCTGTTGTCTGTATGCAGTCTTATGTCACTCCAACTTGATGTCAGCCCTTAAGCAGCCCACACGTCATTAAGTGGAGGATGTTTTTAAGCTGATAGCGCTGCTTCCCCTGGTCATTCAGGTCATTATCACTACAGGGCTTGGCTTTTGGCTTGGCTTTTCACATGCTGCCAGTGATCCCCAAAACGTACAATTCCAACCCTTGAGATCCTTAGGTCCATTAGATTAGTGGTGCTCAGAACAGAGATTTATTTATCGCTTTGCAGCCCATGTGGTCAACTTTGTTGATATTCTAATGAGGAAATGGGAAAGCCAGCTGGGAGAAAAATTGGATTTCCAGCAAGAAGTTTATGATTTATTTTGCGTCTAGATGGCGGTTTCAGAGGTGGTAATGGAATAAATACCGTAAGTTATATGCAATCCATGAAGGCCATTTTGAAATAAACTCTTGCTTTAGCAGA
Source organism: Gymnocephalus cernua (assembly GCA_023631565.1). Lineage (NCBI taxonomy): Eukaryota > Metazoa > Chordata > Actinopteri > Perciformes > Percidae > Gymnocephalus > Gymnocephalus cernua. The sequence continues at coordinate 19,819,397 of CM042436.1, read as the reverse complement.
CATTTATGGTTCTTGCCTTGTCAGTATTAAAAAACTGTAGAAACTTTGGATGCTTTCTCGAAAAGCTGAAATTAATGTCCCAAGCATATTTAACTTAATCTAAATAAAGTGATACTAGACCACAGGGACTGATACAAGATCTGGAAATGCAGCACAGGATTCACAGCGCTCTCACATACCATTAGACAGGAACACTGATACTTTGTGCTGGTCTGTTATGATAAAACTACAAAGCTGGGTCATAACACAGTCACAGAAAGACAACAAGAGAGGAGCATCATAAAGCATATTTGTTATGCAGATTTCCCTCATTCATTCTTCCCCACTCTATTCCAGCTGGCCGATTTCCAATTCATTTGGGTTCAGTGTAACTCGGTTCCTGGTCTAAAACCTCGACTCCACTTGAACATTTCCACAACACTACAGTATAAGAACTGTAATTGGTCTCCTGTGGCTTTAGAGCCCCTTGCCTGTTCTTCCATTAACACCGACACAGAGCTGCCTGGCTGCTGTCCATGGTGCTGATCTGTAAATGATGGCTTTGTGATGAAGGATGCCTCCATGCTGCTCAGACCTCTGTCACACACACACACACACACACACACACACACACACACACACACACACACACACACACACACACACACACACACACACACACACACACACACACACACACACACACACACACACACACACACACACACACACACACACACACAAACTTTATACTTTCTCCTGTCTCATGCATGATTGCTTTTCTGGAATACACAAAGGCATGTTACAAAACCACCATGAAGTGTCCTTTTTGACATTATAAGATTATAGAAAGCAAGCTTCACCCGAAGGTGATGCACCAACATGGCAAACAAGAATGACTGTGGCATGGTTTTCACATTTGTACAAAAACATGGCTTATTTTCACATCAAATGTGAATTTAAATGAATTTGTAGTTGTGATATACAGTTTTCACACAACATATCTAACAAAGAGCACACATTGTGCCTGGCTTCAGTGTTTCTTCTTTATTATCTTTATTATAGGGGAGGAGATATGTTTTGTGTTGCTTTGTTAATATTTCGCCAACACAGCCCAACTGGGAATTGTCATACCTCAACTGGGTTTCTTTGGGTATATAACTATATATGTTACTATCATCAGTGCAATGTGGCAAAAGATAACAGCAAGAAAAAAGTTGTCTGTGACTGTAAACACACATGTACCTCAGTTTGATTTCTGATTTGTGATCGCAACATCGCACACACAAATATCCTTAAATAAATATGAATCATATCTGTCTTGTTAACAAAAGAAAAGTTTGTCCTTCGTTCCCTCTAATTAGCTGCAGCTGAAGTTAGAGAAAACTCCCCAGCCCTGCATCATTAGTGGGCCTATTTGCAGAGTGCGTCGCCATTTAGCTCCCTGTGGTTTCACTAAATTCACACTTCACTCTCTGTAATGAACTATTTTGTATCCCTTCCTCCTCATTAGACCTATGGAAACATAGTAATCGCTGAGGGGCCGTGGGGTGACATAGTTTCACCTTTGACCACCACCCTCCGCTAAAAGCTTGTAATTGCGGAAGTATCTGCTCTGAAACAGCGGCGGTGGGCAAATGACACTGTTGTCCAGCTCATAGCGGCAGCAGAGACAAACAAATCGTTAACGAGCTGTGAAAGCAGATGTCTAAACCTCTCCAGAGCTCTCTCAAGCTATAGATGCTATTTACCCCTGCGCCCCACACAGGCGCTCTTAAGTTGTCACAACCCATCCTCTATATGATCTGATCTAGGCTACTAGATGTGGCGTGAACATTTTCAAAAAGGCCAACATATGAGGCGGAAAATACAGACTCCTATTCAACTAAGTGGATTCAAACTGCACAGTTAAACGGACACTTTGAGGAATACAGCGGCTCCTCGCTTCTGGGAACAGAGACGCATGCAATTTGCTGATAAAGCGGCAGCATCACTTCTCCTTTTCTTTGCCAATGCTATTCTAATTCGGAACGTCAAACTGGCCGCGCGCGGACCAGCTCATTTTAAGCAACACCTCTGCAAAAAAATAAATAAAAAATATATATAAAAGAAACTCCATTTGCTGACTGGAAATCGTAGTGACTAGACATCGTGAGGAATCTTTCTGCTGATCGTCTGTCGGCAGAAAGCGCACACCGTGCAGCTCGAGGCTGCGCCTATCAGCGCTTTGATTTACCATTGGACAACACTTGAAATAGCATTACTACAGGTGGGTGGCGTTTGAGCTCGCTCGTTGCTGGAATAGCTGGAGCTCAACAGCATGCAATTATCAGTGTCGCCATATTAGGCTTTTTCAACTTAGAGAGAGAGAGAGAGAGAGAGAGAGAGGGAGGACAAAGTTGATTGTTCAGTGGGCTTCAGGTGAATATTTTTGTATTGCAGATTATTGCTATATGGGACCATGAACTCATCAGCAGGTGCAGGAAACTACCGCAGGGGATCCACCAAGGGAGAGAAGGTAATTTATGTTATAAGCCTCCTCCTTCCACTTCTTGCTCACATTCAGTCGGCATTTCCTTTCTAACCATCAGGCTTAAAATCCACCATCGCCACAGCTTTTGTGGAAGTAGCCTACTTTTGAAGGCGCACTGGTGCGCGAGGAGACGGTTTTATGTCTTTTGCTGCGGACTTACCCTCAGCAGTATAAGACGAGCAGAGTCGTGTTACGTGTTGGTGAGATGAGATGTTGTGGCGTTGCTGTCTTCTGCGTCTTTTGTCTTAATTTAAGACTTTTTCAGATCAGATTCAGTTTCCTTTCTGTGCCTCACTTCAGCGTAATATTCAGTTGTCTTATTTGACGCTCATTTATTCAAGTGTCGGATCATTTATATCAGTCATTTTCTGGAAACAATGTGTGCCACTGTTTTGAATAAATCCCTCTGCTGGCATCAAGGCAAAGGTACTCCATAAAATGTCCCCTCAGTTTTCCATTTGCTTTTAGCAGTTAAGACTCGATATACCACATCGTGTGATAAGATACTTGTTTGCAAAGTTCATGGCCTAGAATAGAGTGTCTGTCCACAGCTTCCCCATGTGCAGTCAAGCCAATTAGGTTGTCCTGATAAGAGTCTGGTTGTTTTCTCTCAGCTCTGACTTGATGTTTTTACCAACTCTTACTCTGTAGTCTACATCTGTCAGATTGTGCATTACCTTCTTAGGTTAGCTGAATGGATTGCTCTTTTTTACGATATTCTCACAAAGAAAATGTCACAAATCAAAACATTGTTTATTTTTAGCAATGCCCCCAGCAAGAGCACTACCATAATGCCATTTCCGAGCAACACTCACATAACAGATCCAAAGTTAACTTGAATTACACAGGGGGATGCATCGATTGTGGTTTCAATAAGGGACAAAAATATGTTGAGGCATGAATCAGGTTCCCTGCATGTGTTACTCTGAGGAGAAGCTGTGAAATATTTAAATTGACAAATCTGTCTGCCTGTAGGGGGCATTTCGTCCCTAAAAATGTTTCCAGATCACAGGCTGTAGTAGGCTATTTTTTTTCTGCAAGCTGAAGACAGTGCCACATGAGTTACATGTAGTTTTGTTTTAGATTAAAGATAGCTCACTTGTCACAAATGTACAGTATATGCCATACTTGAGAAACCCTGAGAACAAGTTAATAGGATGTGGAAAGCTCAGTGTTTTTGCCCCATCGATTCACTGAGTTCATTTAATCACATTTCTCACAGTTCTGCATGTTTTGTTTGTTACCATGCGGTTTCATTTTCTCTTTTTAAATGTGGATGTTTCTGTTTTCCCTGGTGGTTCACTTATTTGTCAGTACTACTGGATTGTAATACATGAGACTTTGACTGACTCTTTATTCCCATGTGTTCCGTTCAACCGATGCTGGAGTTAGTTTGCCCTCTGCTGGAGGCACAAAGTCACACACTGACTCGACGTCAAGCTTCCTTGACAAGCTTTTTCCAATTTGTCGCATCTTGACAGGTTTTTCTCTTATTATTTGGATGCTACAAGCCTCCAGTCAGTTTATTTCAAACAATGTCACCACATGCGATGAGAAGCTCTACCTCTGTACATTCCACATTTTTGCTGACACCACTTATTGAACAGCTCGATGAAAGCCCAAAAGTCCTGAAGAGTAAAGTTTCTGTGACCAAAGTTTGACTCTTTAAGGACTCCCGGGCATAGCCTAATAAATTCTACCATAATCTGCTGTCAATTTGCATAGAAAATAAGTCATTAAGTCTGGTCATGGATATCCGAGCTGCCCACCAGAGGATAGAGAACATTTTGAAAAAATGTAGAGATGTCTTCACTAAAACTCATTATGCCGGTTTTGGAAAGACTTTCCTTAACTAGATCCATCTATTACATCTCAACCCTATAGCTGGGGTACTGACAAATGAAGACATGTCTAAGCCCTTCAATATTACAAGAGGTTGTCCCCAAGGTTCACCTCTATCACTACTTCTGTTCATACTAGCTATTGAACCACTAGCAATAGCAATTAGATCTCTGTCATTCTTAGAAGAAATATAAACAAACAATTGCAATGAGTAGGGTTTGATTTCATCAATATATAACTGACTCCTTGCATCTGGCTCTAAAGAAACATCCATAGTTAGACTTGAGACATCAAGGGCGGAATTGAAAGAGGACATTTCAGAAAACGGTTGGAAGAAAACTTGTGACGCATCACAGAAAAAAACAGCAAACTCGAATTTAAAGCTACTCCAATATAATTGGCTCATGCAGACACACACAACTCCTGTTAAATTAAACAAATACAACAGTAATATACCTGACCTTTGTTTTAAATGCAGTGAGGCTAGAGCAGGGGTTGGTTTTATGAATCATGTTTTAATGTTAAAACATACATGTGGCAAAGTGAATCCTTATCTGTGGATTGCCTTAGTGACCACCTAGGCCAGTAAGCAGTGGGGATTTATATTTGCTTATAATATGTTGGATTCATGTTAAGACTTTTGAATTTCTGAAAAAAAAATTCCAAAATTAACAATAATTTGGAGGCCCTCCTGTATTGACTCTGAGGACCCCTTAGGGACCCCCTGTTGAAGATCCCTGGGCTAAAGGAACATTTATGCACTATGTCCTGGGAGTGTGACAACATTAAAACATTGTGAAGGGAGGCGATCAATAAAACTATGTTCATCTTGTCTGTGAACATTCCACTTGACCCTAAGATGATATTGCTGCACCTGTATCCAACAAATCTGAATCTGAAACCCCAAGAATATAAATGTATTGATTTTGCTATACTACAGGCAAAAAGGACTATAGCTCTCATCTGGAAGAAAATGGAGGCACCTACAATTGGTGCTGGATCAAGAATATGTTACAATGTATGTCCATGGAGAGATTGACGTATATATTGAGAGGCAAATTGCGGCGTATGAGAAAATCTGGAGGCCATTTGACCGGTTTGTAAAAGAAGAAGACATAGGGGGAGCTGCTACTGTGATACTGTCATATCATTTGCTTTTTGATTGTTGTAGTACGGCAGAGGTCGAGAGAGAAATTTTGTTGTGGGTTGGGACGGGTTTCATTGTAACTGCAATGAAAAATTAATAAAAACATAGTTTAAAAAAAAGAATACTTATTATGGATATCATCCTGCTCTGAGAATGAGAGAACTTGGACGCCCTGGATGGCTCAGCTGGTGGGGCGGGCGCCTTATGTGTAGAGGTTTGCTCCTCGACGCAGCGGTCCCGGGTTCCACTCCGACCTGCCGCCCTTTGCTGCGTGTCGTTCCCCAATCCCTCTCTCCCCTTTTATGTCTTCAGCTGTCCTGTCAAAAATGAAGGCCGGAAATGCCAAAATGATACCAAATTATAATTTTCATCTTGACTCGTTTCTCCTATTTTTTTTTTTCTTTGTATTTAGTAATTGCAGCAATTTTGACATTACTTTGTTAGGATATTACCTATGAACAAGTCACAGCCGGGAACAGAGCCGCTGCTCTTCACAGAAAGTGTCGAAATCACAGATCATCAGTCATTGCAGTTATGGTGTTTCAAGCTTTTAATACCAGCAAATAAAACTAGTACATATCACTGGTAATCATACCTTTTTTACTTAGGACATTTCAAGTCAAGAGTTAATAGGAAGTCCTGGTAATTTCTTATAAGAAAGAAGATGTAGTTTTTGTTGGGAGATGCACTATGCAAAGCACTAACAATTATTTTAGGTTAGTGGCTCTTACCAGAACTTCACATGTAATGCACTGAGCACTAAAATGTATATATTCTATATGCAAAACATTTCTACAATTTAATTTGGAGCCCTCTGAAAGTTCAGAAAGTGTCACCATGTTACATTGTTGATTACGGTTGTCCACTACTGTACTGCATTAAGCTTTTTGCAGTGCTTGTTGTCAGCTGCTGTTGCTGCTTCTGTGGTGAAGTGTTTTTGATGTTTTCTGTGGAGATTATGTTCATGACTGTTTTCATAATGAAAAGACACCCAAGAAGATTCACAAATCCCAACATCGAAAAGTGCTCTGTAGAAACTAGGCTGTTACATGGACCTTCATATTGTATATTTTCTTGTATCTTGTAGTGTTTAGGACACTGCACATGCAATTCCCATCAACAACCTTTCATTCATCATTTTGCATCTTATATCCAGAATTTCAAATGCATTAAATTCAGATAGAAAGGGTACTCAGCATCATTTAATCATATTCAGACATGGCCCAGATTGAATCATTGGCATCCATTTGTACTTCCTGCTCCACAGAGCATAAAATACATTTTATATTTTGCCTTACGGTGTCTTGTCTCATCTGCTGTGCTGGCTTCCTCTGTTGCCTGATGTTTTCAAGGCCAGTACCTTTCTCCTGATTCTAGACTTTCATCATTTGCATTCGCTGACAGCGCTCTCTGTTTCCAAGATATCAATGGTATTGTTTCAAAATGTTTTGTTTTTTTTCCTGTGGGGCCATGTTGCATGTTATTATTCACATAGATTTTCAGGGAACATGATCATAACTTTAATCTGTTTGATTAAGTTAGTTTTGAGTGCAACTGTATCAGAGCTGTTTGACAGTGTGTATCAAGGATTTACTGGCACTCTGAGCTGAATGTTAAGGTTCCCTGGAGTAGAATCGTACAGCCAAACTTTCACTGAAATGATTTGTATGCAGCAGGAATATGTACGGACGAAATGTCTTTCAAAAGCATTCAGTATTCATCTAGTGAGCCCTCTGTATTTCTGCATTGAACCATTGCACTTTAAATCACCTGCTTAAAATGTTTGTATTGCTGCCCACAGCCACTATTAGCACTACAAAATGACTTTCATTTTACTGATGTGCACATACACACACATGCTACTCGCCCATCTCGATTCAATCTGTTTATTTTATCCAATGACTGCATTGAGAGTGATAATGCAGTGGCGAACAATAGCACATTGTTCAAAGAAATGAAATTCAGAGACAGAGAAACAACCAGGGACGGCCAGCAGCAAGGGACAACACCATTCAACAGCCGTCATTTGTCACCACTAACTGCTGTGCCATGGGTTTGGCTCTCCAGGGAAGGTTTGCTGTAGATGAAAACCATGTTTATAAAAGCTTTCCAAGTTGTGCTGCTCCTGGCCACCCGGGAGCACCGCAAGCTCTTCATCCTGGACACAATCATGCTCTTGCATTGCTCCCCGGTGTGCAGGGTTCATCTGTAGCGTCACATGTTAACAGATGACCTGATCATGCTTTGTCTGTAGTAGAAGCTGCTTGCATCTCGCTGATAAAGACACATGATAGCACCGATATGCACGTATTCCTGGACTCCTTCCTATTCTGACAAACAACGGTGTGTTCTCTATTCATATCTTTGCACCACTGCCCTTTCCTGAGCTCAAAGAGGAGCTGGTCTGAGAAGCATACAAAGTACAGCAATGTGAATCTGTGGGATCCACAGGGTGGAGCACTGGTGGGGGATGCTTGGGGCCTTTGAGTTCATTAGCCAGGATAGGTGCTGTGGTCTGGCGGAAGGTCAAGATCAGAGCTGGGATAAGGGCATAAAGGTTTGACGGCAACATGGGACCTAAAGTTGTGAAGTGAGTTTAGATTATAATGCATGCTACAAAGTAGCACACACAAAGTAACACTAATGCACATTTCTAAACACACGTGCACGATTCATTTAGACCTTAGTTCTATAAGGTTATCAAGCCTCATTTTTTCCAGCTGTGTTGAAAAGATTGCATGCTTACAGAAAAACAATCAAGAGGAATACCCTTTAGTGGTGATTCGCTTCTTCCGATTCACATAGAGCTGTTTGGTATTTATTGATCATGATGTATCAATGTAATTCAGCAGCTGTAGACACCAGTTAGGTAGACCCTTTTTAGATAAGCCAAAACCTGAACTGATGATTTCATTATCCCTATGGTATCTGGGAATAAATCCAGCTCTCTCTCTCTCTGGATCTAGACAGCCATGTGCTTTAAGTGTTTCCCATAAACATGCTCTTATCTGTGATTTAATAAAACCAAAATGTGCAATGTCATTGGTATTTTTGAGTTGTAATATAAACTAATATGTCTTCAATTTGTCACTGCCATTGCTAGATTGCACAGACTTTGATAATGATTTTGTTTTGACATCCGCTCTTAAAATGCTTTAATGGCAGCTCACAAGACAAGTGGAAGACATTAGTAAATGAGCGTAAGTAAACAAGTAAAGAAAGTCAAGCTGTGCATCGTTAATCTTGATAATGCTAAAACACCACATCACTTTTGTGCGATACAGCAATAACGGCGCTGACCTTTTACACTAATTGCAATTACAGTGACTTACAGCAATGCTCATAATCAGAGTGTATGTCATGGCTGTAAATGTGACAAAAATGAATATGGGAGATGACCAATCAGGGGTTTGACCCTGGAGAAATGTCATGGCACAAAATCAGCCTGTTAGCAGCAATGGCTATAACTATAACCACCATGTCTTGTATTAACTCAAAGGACTTTATTGTTCCTTGATACAGTCACCGGAGTAATTATTCTATTCTGATGATGAAACCTTATCTCCTGAGGTGTGCATGCAAATATCAACTGTAGCTATAATCTTTATCCTTGTATCCTCTTTAGAGTAAAGCTTTACATGTTGGCCTGATTAACATTTAAAAAAAAACATTTAAATGCACAGCTTTTCCCTTTTGTTGTTGTGTTTTTTAATTTGAAATTGTAATGTCCCTTGTTCTGTAATTCTACTGCCTACCTTTAACTAAGTGCAACCCTTTATCAACTGCTGTCATCTTGGGTTTGGTGTCTGCGAGCAAATCAAACATGTAAAATATGAGCTGAAGCCAGGCAGTCATTAGTGATAAACTGCTGCAGCTGCAGGGGGAAGAGATTTAAACGAGTCCATGAGTCACGGTCAAAAAAATTCAGCTGACTTTGAATAAAGGTATTTATGAAGCGCTGTGAAACCTCCAACCAGTTCCCACCACTGGGTATAAAACATGCCACTGTTTGTGAAATGAGAACATAGGCATCCCAACTTTATTCACTTTACTATTCATTCAATAATTGGCAAGGTCATATTAGAATAGTACACATTTTGCTCAAAATTTTTAAATTAGATACCAGCCTCCATAGCTGTGGAGTGTAAAACTTGAGGCCCAGTTTGGCAATGTGATGGTGCCTTAATGACCGTGCAACGCATAGGCTTCAATGTTCACATCACATTCAGTCCTGGAAAGCAGTTAACAAAGTTGAATTTTACGCACGGCTCAGTAAAAAATGAGTTTAGAAATGAACACTTACTAGAATATTAATGTGAATGGGATTTACATGAAAATGGTGCATGAATTGTGGAATCTACATGAGACTCAGTACGTGTTTATGCTGATTTTTATACCATATTATCAAGTTAATATGAACCAAACTAAATTCAGCGACTTACTCAGTGATTTGTGGAGGTTTTCTGATTTTGTGCAGCGGATCCCCAATTGTAATAAAGTGTTGTGACTTGCAAGACACAGTAATTGAATTCACGGCTGTTACATGGCCCCAAATGAGAAAAAGAGTTGTAATGTAGTGTGCGGGTGTAATTCAATGATAACGAATTCCACTGCGCAGTCCTACTGACTTTGGCCTTTATCGAGACATAATTAAATTTTGATTAACACTGACAGAGGGAGATGTTTCTACCCTGGGAGCAATGGGTATACTTTCTAAACATGTTCAATATAACATTGTGATTTTAATTGAAAATCTGTTGTGTGACACACATACATTTAATGCCGACTTTTGTTCTGTTCAGTTTTCATTCATCCACTTTGATGGCATCTGTCTGTCTGTCTGTATGTCTGTCTGTCTGTCTGTCTGTCTGTCTGTCTGTCTGTCTGTCTGTCTGTCCATCTAACTACTGTATTTATTTATCTAACTATCTAGAGCAGGGGTTTCCCCCAAGTGCAACATCAAAGAAAGTTAATGCTAATGTATTTTGTCACTCCTATTATTATTACTTGTCTTAATACTATTTGAGGGATAATCATGCTCTAGAATTTGGAGCTACATTTCCCATAATTTGGGGTCTCTTGAAAAAGGAAGTACAATGCTGCCTCGGATGAGAGACAGGTGGGCTACAAGTTGAATCCAGCTTTTAAGCATTTGTTTTTCATTTTGGCAAATTTGCCCCTTTAAAAGTTTGCCGAATAAGCTAATAGCACTTCACGTTTGCAGCGTACCCATGGATACTCAAGAAAACTTAAAAACGAGTCTCAGGGAAGTTCTGCAGCATCTTTTTGTTTTGATCTCTAAAACGGGTTTTTAAGACGTTTATTCAGCGATGGACATCTGAGATCACATTGAATCTAAAAAAGTACATGTATTGTGTCTGTGTGTTCGAATGTCACTGAGTTATGTCTCCCAGAGAGAGTAAGATTTTTGACCCAAAAGTAGTCTACGGCAATTGGGCGCTAAGATTTTTAAAGTAATTAAAAACAAAACAACAATATGTATAGTAGCTAGGATATAATCAATCAGGGTTCTTGTCCTCCCTCTCTCTGCATTTGGCCACAAGTTCTCATCAACATCACATTAGGCTATGTTTTCACTTTCAGCTAAAATTGCAATCAGCTGTGTTTGGAATGATTATTATTTCATTCTATTGTAAATATTCTGCTAAGATTTTCTATATATTTCAATATGGTTGCTGCAGAAAATGCACGAAATTTGCCATTGTTCTGTTTTGAATGTGTTTTGAACAGTTGTAAAAACAGTGTGTTTGCATTACAAATATGTGCTGCAGATGTTTTGCAGGTGGTTGAGTATGAATGAGAAAAATCTTTCCCCTCACACTTCACAGTTTTGAATATTCTGTACTTCTAGAACTAGTCTGATAATTTATGATGTATAATTCCTGCTTGAACGCTGGTTCTTCTGATAATTGAACCAATTTGATGTATAGGTCTGCAACTCCATTTAATTGAATTTATGATGACTTTGAATCAATGTGATAATAAACTACGGCCCATGCTGTCTTGAGGCAAGCTCTAAGATTAAATGTAGCCACTGTAGTGTCCACTGGACAGCAAAGCAGGGGCACGTAATCCGAACCAGGCAGCAGGATGATAAAAATAAAAAAAAGCCTTTTGCTGTGGTTGGCTCAGCTTAGCATCAAGGGAAATCATTAGTGTCTGGCTAATACCAAATAGAAAATGGTGTAAAATGATGTGATTATGATGGGCTGTAAATAAATCCATTCTGTGACATGCATGTAGAGAGGCGCAGTCATTTCCTTATACAGCTGAGTGATGTTCGGAGAAAATTAGATATTACTGCACTCCCACCAGACATTGATTGATTGATCTGTTTGCTCTTCCATTGAATACATTTGTGAGTCATTTTGTTGCAGTGTATGGCATGATGATGAAAACCTGTTAGCCTGTGGTTGCATTTCAGTTAATGCAAACACATTAATATGTGCATCACAAGTGCATTACATTATATATATATATATATATATATATATATATATATATATATATATATATATATATATATATATATATATAATTATGTGTGAAACTGAGCCTCAAGCTCTTCACCCTTAACTCGGTTTTACATATTTTTGAATAAGGAAATACTATAAATGGGCTTAAAAGTGCCACACAAAACCGTTTTTACTTGCATTGTTTGAAATATGTTAGCTCCATATGTGTTTGTGTTGTTGTGACTGTGAAAATGAACTGCTACCTCCTCTGTCAGCTCTAACCACTGAAAAGAAGTAAGCGGAGAAATCAGACCAATTCCAAAAGCTGGTCAGTCTGACGTCATGTTGCCTGAGCTCATTACTATTCACGGGCTCGCCCAGTTGCGCTGGGTAAAGGATGCTGATAGCCAGGCTCTCATTGGCTAGCTGTTAACCAATCAGAGTCAAGTAGCTTAGCTCGTTGAATATTAATGACAACTGGCACAAATCGAGCTGAGTCTTCCTGCAGGCTTTCTATACCACGCTAGAATGGCTTGAAACAAGGTAACCAAGGCATTTTTTCCACAAAAGTTTTTTACAGAGTCCATGGTAGAACTTCAGACATTACCACAAAGTAATGAAATACGTGTGGCAGGGCACCTTTAAAACAAGACCAATCAATTTTCATTTATATATTACAAATTTGCCTCAGGGGGCTTTACGTTCTGTACATCATACGACACCCCCTGTCCTTTTCGACCCTCGCTTAAGGAATAAGGAAAACTCCTCAAACAAACCGCTTTAACGGGGGGAAAAAATGGAAGAAACCTCAGGAAGAGCAACTGACGTCAAGCTTCTTCCAGGTGTCGCCAAACATCTAGAACGTGAGCCACACAACCTCCTCTCCAACATGTCACCTGGAAAGAGCACAGACTACACAAACACACAAAAACCGAGACTGAAGCAACATGCTTGCAATTTTCTTAAGGTGTGACAGCAACTCTTATACCTAAAACAGAAAAGAACGGAACATTAAAAAGCCTTATTTGTTACAATATAACACTTTCTACTATTTATTTCCCATGCTGAAAAACTTGCTAACAAAACTAAAGTGACTGTATCTTTTACACAGTGGTGGGGATTTTCCCTGCAGTCCTCAGAGCGTTCCAGCACCCTGTGGGGCATGTACTGTAGGCAATACTCTTTTAGCTTTTAGCACCTGTGCATTTTCAGTTAAATTACGTGGTAACGTTTGTGTAATAAATCCAAAACTGAAATCAAAAGCAGACTCACCCAGAGGAGTTTATTGAGCCCCATACAGCCCTAACTCACAGCATCATAAAGTGTTCAGAAGTGCATTATGTCATTACGATTAAAATGCATCTGTTATGAGCTTGAAATAGAAGTTATTTTAGTAACTTTTAGCTCCTACTAGCTACTAACAGGGCCATTAGCTACAGTACCCGCAGAGGTATTAGGTATGCTGCAGCTATCATAATTATATCCGCTATTATATGCCTCTCCACATGTTTGCCTCTAATAACGCAGAGCTTGACTGCAGTGATTTTTGTGAGAGCGGGAGAAGGCGAAGCTCCAGTCAGCTGCTGCACTGTATCTGTGAGGAGGCGATATGGGAGTCAAGCTGAGCCCATGGCTCCCGGCACGGTCCTGAGGGGAACGTTAAAGCAGCCAGGCAGTTCACAATAGCTCTCCAACACAGTGAGGGGGATTGGAAGACATCTATCAGAGAGGCTGGGATGGATGTCAAGTGATTCGGACCTATTTCCCCCAGGTGTGCGCAGACCCCGGAAAGGAATTTATGAACTAGAGTAACAAATGATGACAGGGACCAAGGCGAGCCACTGTGTAAGATGAGGCAGCCAGAAGCCCAGATGTTTAGCCCAACATCATAAATCTCTGCTGCAATTAAAAAGCATGCAAAAGATTTAAACAAAGTTGTGATGATTCAGTTAATTATGAATCATACTCAAAGTGAAAGGACAATTGATTTAAAGTGAGGAGAAAGGGAGGGGTAGGGACTATAGTTATAAAAAGGCAGTCATGTCCGATGTGTGCTTGTTTTTAAATGAATGCCCAAACCTTTGAAATCAATATTCTGTATTCTAGATACATATCCTATTTAAGAGGTTACATTCATAATTCAAGCCATGAATCAATGAACCTCCAGCAGTTCTTTTCAGAGCTGGAGATGACTCATCATTTGTCAGCAAAAAATAATGAACTTGCTCTTTGTTCAAAGTTGAATATAGAATGTTTTCATATCTGCTGTTCTAGTCAGTCCGCTTTGAATCCCCTTTACAAAAGATGAACTTGATTTCACTTAATGGGAGAGGCAAAACAGTGCAATTCAACAGTTAGTATGAGGGGCTGTTTTGAGCCGTGCTTTAGTGCTGCTTTGAAGTTGTACCCGTGTGAAGATGACCTATTTCCCAGAAATGTGGCTCGGCCCCGCTGGAGTGATAGTTTGAGCTGTCACAGTGAGAGACTGAGGGGTGTTCGCCTGTGGCATCCATGACAGGGATGGCAGAGATTTTAGCACTTTGACTCAAGAGCCTTTCCATCTCTCCACCACATATAAGCCAATATCCTGCATTACCCAGAGAGCTGCATTGGCCTCTGTTAGCATTTTAAGCATTAAATGTAGTGTGTGAGCTGAATAACACTTGTGGATGTGGACTGAAAAAATATTATAGAAGGAGGGAACCTGCATACATTAAGGGAGAGACAATTTCATGGTTCAAATGATTACTGTAAGGGATTTTAAGGAAAGTACTTACAAGACTTGAATATGCTGCAGGGGAGGGAATTTTCTTTTTTTTTTTTTTTTTTTGCAGGACACTGGTGATAATTGCTGGATGTGACTTTCTGGTTTCTGGAAAATGGGAAAAATTTATAGATTCATTGATCGACTTTAGCCTTTTCAAAACTCACTGGATTTGTACATGCTGAATTTTCTGAGAAAACGAGCAAAAACAGGAAGATTTGTTGTTTTACACCTGAAGTAGGTGTGTGGTCAGCCTGCTCTAATCCAGTGCGCCACAAAGAGGCACTCGAGCTCCGTCCTGGGACTAAATACATGTATTTGGGTGAAAATGTTATGACTCCGTTCATGAAATCATAAATGAGTGCGACTTGTTTATCAGAGGTTTTAAATGAAGGTGAAACTCGCGCAGTGCCGGAGCATGTTTGTGCGTAAAACAGCAGCCAGAGAAGTGCAGTGACAGTAGCGCTACAGTAACTCTCTCAGTGCTGATCACTTCTTATGCAGAGCGCATCTGCGGAGAGTACCGCCGGGCTCTGTGCGTCCTTCATGCGTGAGGACGGTCTGACAAAAACAGAGCCGAAAGTGTCGAAACATTTATCTTTTGCTCTTTTATTTTGTGGACAATCACCCGGAGTCTGATGGGGATAGAATATCTGATCGGAAACTCAGCGCATCCGCC
Source organism: Gymnocephalus cernua (assembly GCA_023631565.1). Taxonomy (NCBI): domain Eukaryota; kingdom Metazoa; phylum Chordata; class Actinopteri; order Perciformes; family Percidae; genus Gymnocephalus; species Gymnocephalus cernua. The sequence goes on along the minus strand of CM042436.1, from coordinate 19,803,977 downwards.
TGCTGTCTCGCTGTAAGGAGGCATCAGGAAACTGAAGAGGGGAGACAACGTGTTGTGAATACTGATGAGAGCAACTATTGACACCTTCAGCCCACCAGTCTGCCGTGCGCCTGGACATAGCTAAAAGGACATCGGCTTTTTTTTTTTTTCGGTCTATCACTTCAGATTGTGAGTCGTCCACTATCCACTTATTTACTAGGTCGGTATCTTCGCCTTATCTTTTTTGCTCCATTCCGGATGTGAAAACTGGCTGCCTGCCATCGGTTCTCCTCGAAGCGCACAGAAAACCAATAGATCTGCCCAATAAAAACCGACTCAGGCGAGACTCGTCTGCGGCTCTGACATGCTCTAAGTTGTTGTATCTGGACTGGACCTATAATATGGCTTTGCTGTATCAGAGATTCACCGGGAAGATTAATACGGCCAATTCCTTCCCGCACCCACCTGAGGCCAGTCACCTTCTCGGTGGACAGGTTGCAGACGAGGACAACGCAGCGAAGACCCCTCAGCAACTCGCCGATGGCAGACCTCACATCCAGTACCGCAAGAAATGCTCAAGGGAGGATGAGGATGTAAGACACTTTTACTTTATTAGCCAACATAGCCCTCCCTTATGAAAAATCTCCAGATGTTTAGTTTAGATTGGACACTCAGACAGACATGCATAATTATATAAACACACACACACACACAGTCATAGGCCAAGAGTATATCCTTGGAAAGTTGTAAAAGGTTGTTCTTTATTCTATGGCATCTTAAATCCTGCTAGAATTTGTATTTTTGTGTTTGGTTTGGCATTATAATGTTTTATTTTTGTCAAGCTGTCTTCAGATTCTGTTGGATAATAGAGCCTGTGAGTTGGCCTGGTCCCTGTGTGCCTTTTGTCAAATATGAAATCAAAGGTGATACATGCTCTCTGATTTTTTTCAGAGCATCCATCTCATTGACATATGTCTAACCGATTAGGATGATGTGATTCTCTGTAGATTTTGTGTATCTGTAGGGAGAGCCTGCACTTTCCTCTGGCGCTGTCTGTGGTGCTGAAATTGCATGATTTTAAAGCTTTGATTTGAGTTTTTGAGCTGGTCACCATCTTGACAGTTAATGCACTGGTGGCCTTTTGGATGAGTTGTGAAATTGTCTTCAAGACCAAACACCAGCTTCAGTAGAGTTTGACCTGCTACTGCTAGTTATTCAGTTTGTATTTTTAAAGATAACTTGCACTTTTTTTGGATAGGAATCTTATCCAGTTTGGAGCTACTCAAACTGCAGCAACAATGAGAGGATGTGTAGCTTAAGACGCTGGTTTGGTTTGGTCCATTACGTTTGGTCATGTTGTTGTAGGTACTTCATTGCCATTATTATTGTTCAAACATATATTGTCAAGTGACATACAATTGAATTAGGATCCCTCATATAAGATATGTGGCCTATAATTTACACTTTTAGCCTCATAACTGTTAGATGTGCCTAATGAAAATAAGGCTTTGGTTTTGTCTACTGGATGGACATGTAGTATTTGTAGAACTTTATACCACTTTGAGTTGTGCAGGTTGTATTTCCAACAGTTTATTTCTCTAAGAATGTACACACAGAAGTGCATCAAAATGAAACATATTGCTGTACTCCTCTCCAACCGACAATGCTTTATTCTACAAACCTTTTTGGCTATCTTGCCTTCATCATGATGGTTGTTTCTGGTTTCTTTGTATAGTCTTTTTTCCCTAACTAAACAACTCAGAGGCAGATATTCACTGATTAGCCCTCCTTGAACCAAAGATGAGAAACCAACAAGTGAACACAGCTGCTTTAGTATTTGGTTTGCCTGAAAAATGGTATACTCTCTGCCCCTATTATTAAGGCCTTATGAAGTGACTTGTTAACTTAACACATGTGTTTTGCTTGTTTGCAGATGACACTAGTTCAAACCTACAGCAAACAGTGTGCCTGACTGGCCTTTTATCTTTAAATAGCTGAACCTCTAAATTATTGATGTCTGTCACATGAAGAATCAAGCGATAAGGTTGGCAACAGGCCGAACACTGACACTGCTTGGGCTGTCAACAACAACACCTAGGCTGGACACAGTGCTCGCCATGTTTCCCCTATTTTCTTTAAGAGTTCATTATATGAGATACTTTACTGCTGTAAAATTCAAATTCATGATTTTCTCTAGCATTTAAACCTTGGGATTGGTGTTTAGGAGTGTGACCAGGAGGTTGTTGTACTGCTGAATTTCTAACATATTTATTAGGTTTGCAACGTTAACCTTGAGGTCACCTTTAGTCCTGATGTCCCGCTGAGTCGTGCTAGAGCATGAAATTGCCTTTAGCCTCAGGAGATGAGCAGACCATTTCAAGGAGTGCTATTTCCACCCCCCTCCCCCCTCAGAAAAAGTTTTAATGGCTTTCATTGTTTCCATTTATTTTGCAGAGGGAAAGGGCACAAATTGACTTGGAAATGTCATTAATTTAATTGAAATTTATCCAAATATTTGCCTGCACGATTGTTCAGCCTTTTTCTAAAATCCTTCAGTTCCAGATCGGAAAAAATGGAAATAATTAAATTGTTTGTTAAAACTGTTTATTTGTTTATTTATTTATGTAAAATATAAATATTTATTTATTTGTGCACTGCAGCGTTCATTGCCCGTGTGTTTGTTGTGGGATTGATTAATTATGGCTGCACTCTGTGTGTGTAATCATCAGTGTTTTATGGTTGAGTCACCTAGGGAGACATCTGCAGTAGTTCTTTTCCCTCGTCAGTACCATTTACTGCAAATAGAAACCCACACCCAAGGGTCCTTAATTAATTGTTGTATGTAAAGGTGAAAAAACGCTGATATTTTACATTCAGACTAAAGCCCTGGGACACTTTTATGACCCGGCCTGTATTGACTTTTTCTTCATGCACAGACAAAAGCAGAGAAAATGTAAGCATTTCTCTCTGTTTGTGTCTCACATTGAAAGAGGACACGTGACTCTACAGGCGTCCGGGTATACAAAGGTCTATCGCGTGACAAAGTAATTATTCATCCAGGTTCTCACAAATCTGTGCACATAATAGATAGATAGATAGATAGATAGATAGATAGATAGATAGATAGATAGATAGATAGATAGATAGTTATTTATTTATACATTTAAGTGTTACAGCAGCCAAATATCAATCACACAGCACAGGATATACATGAATACTAGGATACAATATAAATGAAATAATAGGATACAATATACATACATACAATATACATGAAATAATAATAGGATAGAATACAAGAACAAATATTTAAAATATATAAAAGTTGGGAATACAAAATATACAACTGCTTAACTAGTAATGATAAAGATGTAGATAAACCTATTGTGCAAGTTGCACTTAGTGCCAATGTAATGTTTAAGAGGATTATCTAGCACCCAGTGATGAGGTCTTAAAAAGTTGTATTGCCTGTGGTAGGAATGATTTCTTGTAGCGGTCCGTGCGACATCGAAGCTGTCGGAGCCTCTTAGAGAAGGTGCTCCTCTGTTGGACCAGTGTGGGGTGGAGAGTGTGGTCGGGGTTAACCGTGATAGATTACAGTTTGTTCAGTGACCTCCTCTCCACCACAGCTTCAAATGTCTCGTATAATAGTAGCCAATACCAATACAATAAGACAAACCAATAAACATAAAAAAATACAGTGGAATGCGATATACATAAACAATTTAAATGAAAATGATTAGTCCTTACAATCAGAGATTCAAAGGAGGTAATGCCCTGACTCTTCCTATGGCAGACCCCAATTTTAAAAGTGCCACTAAAAAGAGCTTGAGTCCTTGTTTTTCAGTTAGTCAAACTTCCTTCATCTCAGCTCCTATTGTTTTTGATTTAGTGATCTAAACAGTCTCTATGTGCTTTTAGAGTTTTGGGATTCATTACTTGTCCGTTTTCTAGATGAGTTTAACATTGTAATGATTATAATTAGGGCACATCACAGGTTCCTGCCTCAAGCTAGATCTCAGAACACTTGCTGTGCTTTAATCACCGATTTCAGCTACTGGCTTGTATCATAATTCCATTGATAAGTTTATACTTAATCATATTAAATATATTTGCATACTGTTAATCATCACAGAAATGTATGTTTTATAAGTAAACAACATTTTTACTTACAATACCTAAATCTTGCTGCTTGCTTATTGTCATTGTGTGATGGCAACTGTGAATTTATGTTTAACTAAGCACTAGTCATTAGTGAAAACCTCATTTCCCACAGAACTATCTGAGATTGGCAAACTGCTCTATAATGCATTTGTATTTTTTCTCTCCTAGGCTACAGATGTTTGATAAAAAAGTATACTAGAAAATGTGTTTTAATACTACTTTTGATGGGCTTGTCTTGCTTGAAATGTATTTATGACAGAAAGTGAGGCTGGTGGTAAACATCGAGGTTACATTTCCGGGGGATGAACACAAAGAGCTCTAAGCTATGAGATTTCTCTTTCTCTAGAGCTTACTGGATTGTTTATATAGTGTAACCATCGTATTAGCTGAGCATTGTAGAGTTCATCCTGTTGAGCGTCATTGTACCTGCTTGGCTGCTGTCTTTAAACTAATTTGCTTAAGTTAAACATTAGTAAAATTGTCAAAGGTAGATTCCCCATCTGCATAACTGTGTTATCCTGTTTTCAATCGCAGGAAACTGGAGTTCAAAGGGAGTGAATCATAAATTACCCTGTGTGATTTAAGTGTAAAATGTTATTCAGATACTACTGCCAAGGGCTGACACACACACACACACACACACACACACACACACACACACACACACACACACACACACACACACACACACACACACACACACACACACACACACACACACACACACACACACACACACACACACACACACACACACACACACACACACACACACACACACACACACACACACTGTGCCTTTTACTCACAGATACTCCAGATCTGAGTAAGTCTGTTTGGCCCAGTTCCCAAGTCTTAGTTTAGCTCTGCGCTTCCTTTGAGGTCCGGAAGCTCAGATAAATCAGCCAGACGGAGCTCAATAAGAGCAGCCAGATAAAAAAAGAAAGAAAAAAAGACAGCAGCGAGCTGTGATAGGCTGTCCTCATTATCTCTGTGGCCGAACTAACTGTGTATGCTTCAGGTGACAACTGCTAACTGATGGCCGCTACTGGCTTAGTTACCCTCTGCACTCATCCAAAAATGAATATGACAGTCGTAAGTGAGGTGTTGTGATCACGTTTTACCTGCTGTTTTATCTGACAATGCCGGTAGCACAATGTAATCAAAGTGGTGAGAGTGAACCAAAACAATAAAGTTGTGGGCCTGTAAACCTAAACAGTGAGCTGAGGGATACTGAAACGCTCTGTAGAGCTGAGGGGAACTGCAGAGTTTGTAATGCAGTAATTCTCATCTCCTCTCTTTTGATGCATTGTCAATATAGAAATATTGATGATAACAGCTGTAAGGTCTTAAGCTTAAACCTATTAACAAATTTGGGCCTAAATACAAGATGCAATAGTGTTCATTTTTGAGAGCACTTTTCAAAAAACACATTACAAAGTGCCTCACATAGGGCAAAAAAAATGAAACCAAAATAATAAAAGCTATTTACAGGTAAATAAAAACAAACTGAATACAAATCCAATGAAAGACAATTAAAGAAAGAAACTCAATGCAAGGTCGCTGACCATTTAAACCTGCACGCAGGAAAGGGCACACAAGGCAGACGTGCTGTCACCCAGGCAGCGCAGCTCCTCCCTAAGGACAGCACAGCATCCTCAGCAGGACCTTTTTCTCAGCGTTGCCATGGTTGCAAAGGTGGAGAGGGTGAGGCTGTATAAGCTCTGGGAAAATGCACGCCGCTGCTCGTTGGCGACTCTGACTGCCATCTGGAGATGAAGCAGCTCTCACATTGCACACTGAGCGCCCTGTGCTGGTGTCATGCAACATGCTATGTCCACCGTAATGAGAATCTGCGTGTTTTTTGTCCTCCTCCATTCCCGTTTTGGCCTCTAATGAAGCCTCTCCTGTTTCAGGGGGCTTGGTTGCTGCTGACAGACTTATTCACTATCGATCTGTCTTTCTTTTTGGTTTTTTTTATGCTTCTCTGTTCCCAGAGGGCATCCCAACAGATCCTCCATCCCCGACCCGAGCACCTCAACGCTCTGTTGACAAGCCATCGATCACCCCCCCCCCCCCCCCCCGCCACACTGCCCTTCCCCCACCACCTCCACGGACCTGTCAACAGTGCGTCAGCAGGCAGATGCCTCGCTGGAAGGCTGTGCCTCTTCCTCTTGATGATTTACTGTATTATTACACAAGCTGACAGTGGATATTAGTCAGTGTTTAAATACAGAGGAGCCTTATTACTCCCTGATGAGACGAGGATCCTGCAGAATGGATGGCGCTGACTGAGTTTCGTGGTAGATTTTCTGCTCTAAAGATCATGTGGAAGTAACAAACAAATCATCGGCTGTCATCAAGCCTCCACGCGGGCAGTTTTATTCACGTCCCATTTGAAATCCTCTTCGCTTATCACTTATAACATGAGCTGCAATCTGTGTGGTTCAAATGTAGTCAGTTAAATATTCATGCAGTAATAAAATCACTTCTTTTTGTCATTTTTGACATTCTGCTTCTTGATGGCAGTCACATCCCCTCCCGGCTTTTCACAGGAGATTAGCTCACTCCACAGATGGAACTTCACTGTGGATCTTAAAAATGTCTTTTTAACTTTATATGTGTGTGTGTATGTGTGTGTGTGTGTGTGTGTGTGTGTGTGTGTGTGTGTGTGTGTGTGTGTGTGTGTGTGTGTGTGTGTGTGTGTGTGTGTGTGTGTGTGTGTGTGTGTGTGTGTGTTTGTGTGTCGCTAAATATAGCTGCCTTTTAATTCAGCTCGTTCCTATTGCCCTTTCTTTGTGTTCATGTCTCTGGTTAATGTTTATAACGTCAGGCTATATTTTCAGTGTTTTCCTTTTGGGGATTATTTGTTGCGTGGTTGATTAACGGCAGTGTAGCTATGTTGGGGGGGAGGAAAGAGCAAGTATTGTAGATCAAGCGTTAGCTTATGCAAGAATTGTAGATCAAGCGTTAGTTTATTCCTTTTTCTGCCAAATAGTTTTAATCCAGTGGATTGTGATTTCATATTTTATTGATGTTTAAAATGCCAAGCACATGCAGGAAATAGCTTTTCCATGCACTGTTTCTGTTTTACCACTAGAGACTGTTGTGATCCAATCAATGCACCAACTCTACACTGTACTGTACACTTTAACATACAGTATATTACAGTAGATAAACTCAGGCTTTGGCTCTGGTTCACACAGACAGAGTATTTGCCCCTGCTGTGCCGGCAGTACTAATTAAGCCTTAAATTATACTTGTATTAAAAAACAAAACAAAGAAAAGTTGCTCTGGTTTCCTACACAGCTTCTGTAACTAAAACTAACCAGCTGCCACAGCTAAACGTGTCTCATCCAGATCCAGGAACATAATGTCACCTCTCATTAGGATTGAAAAGGTTATATGGTCACCTTGCAACATCAGCCACATTGAGGGATTTCTGACCTGCACACACAGACAAAGGCCTTTTCTGGCATAGGCAGACAAGAGAGCATCAGTGCAATGCCTAACTGGCACATTTAATTCAAGAGGGGGGGAGATCAAATGATCATATTGGTTGCAGAAGGTGTGCTGTGAAACCAAACATTTGTTCAGCTGTGTCTTTGAGCAAGGCCCTGGATCCTCCCTTTTACTGAGACTCATCTTCTGTTACTGTGCAGCCAGCAACACTTCATGTTTACAAATGTTCCTTTATCTAATCAGAAGAGAAAATAATCTGGAGCAGATCATTAATAATGGACACAGAACTTTAAAGCAAGTGGAGGAAATTTCTGTCGGCTAGAATTAGAGCAGCAGAGTAGAGCTGCCATTTCTCCCGAGCCCTCTCACAGTCTTTTCTCTGGGCTGAGACCAGGAAGCAGTAATCTGTTGCATCACACGGACAGATTCGCTTATCGACCACGCCATGATACAGCAGCGACACACCCCTGGGAGACGCATGCACTCAGACACACACACGCACACACATAATTGAACTGGTACATAAACACACAGAATGGCAAAGCAGGAGGGCAAAAGACAGATTTGCAAAGTCAACAGCGTCATGTCACTGTAGTAAATCCCTAAGGTGAAACAACAACCGAAGCAACAAGTAACTGTAGCTTTTGTACATTTGCTGCAACAGTGTCACCGCAGAGGGAAAAGATAGCTTGTGTTAGTGTTTAGACCCGTCTTGATGCAGTAGCTGTTATTTAGTATCAAATCTGGTTAGCTCCTTCATAATCGTTTGTCCTTCTAGCAACACCACTGGCCTCATTCGCTCAAATAGAGACGATACGCGTATTGGCTTTCTTGCAGAGAGTTAAATGAGATGGATACCACTCTCATGTTGGTCCGTTAAGGATGAAGCTACAGCCAGCAGTGGGTTAGCTTAGCTTAGACTGGAAACAGGGAGACACAGATAGCTTGCCTTTGTCGAGAGCTAAAGCTCAACATGTTATATATCATTTATTTAATTCATATAAACAACAGTTGCCAATCAACGTCAATCCCCCCAACAAAAAGAAATAACTAATTTCAATTTTAATGAATCTTTAAATCTAAATATATGCAATGACCGTGCCTGCATGGTGGAACGCTGTACACTTGGTGTGCAACTCTTGCAGATCATTGCAGGATAGCAGGTGCAACTAATAAAATGTAATGATAGCTGTGTTCCATTGAGGTGTGTCAGAAACCCATGTCATTCAGTAAACATGCACTACACCAGGGCTCTGGTCGCCGGGAACACCTCAATGAAAAGCAGCTATTATGGATGTGGTTGCCTGTGTTTAAGAAGTCAAAATGTCTGCTGCGACAAAAGTCTGTTGGTATTAGTTCGGCCCTCTCCTGTCTCCGGGCTCTGGTTTAGTCTTCTGATGAATAACACATGAGATTGGTTTTCATGTTGCGTCCTCGCCAGACCTTTCTGTGCATTCTAGTCTTGTCAAGGAGTGACAGAAGAGAAAAGTTTTGTTCCTCCAGCCATGACGGTAGGTTTATAGCTTGTTAAATTGGTTGTGTGTGTGTGTGTGTGTGTGTGTGTGTATCTGCTAACTTACATCTTGTGTGAAGGCACATGTAGGCCAGTGTGAGACCTACATGAGAGCTTTTTTCTATTAGGCACATTCTGTATTGCGTAGTTTTTCCTACATCATCATCTCCAGTCAATATTTCTCTCCTGTTCCTCTATGCCAGGAGTCAGGAGTCTGAATGAGACCCAGAACGAGAGGAAAAAGATTGCTTTTCTCTGAGCTGGGAGTCAAGGGCTGACATTATGGAGCTCACATGGAGCAGAACAGAGATGGGGGAGATAATGATTGTTTGGTATAGCGGAGGTGGAGAGAACGCGGAGCGCTATTGAGTGATTCGCTATTCTGGAGCTGGAAGCCTGTCAAATCGTACCCGATCAAAGACAGGAAAGCCGAACCGCGATGACTGATGTTCCTCCCCTCACCAGATTGGCTGTTGCATCATGGGAATACATAAACTTTATTGCTGAATGTGTTGAGGAAGGCGTCTTGCTGTGCTGACATTATGGCTCATGTGTTGAGACAAACATACACACCTCATCAGCTTCACAGAGAAAGCTATATTTCTGTCCTTATGTCTGACTTTCTGTCAGCTTGATCTTATAACTTGATATCCATGATGTTTTATTGTCGGATAGACCTCAACCTGAACAAGAGTTGATTCAATTTTGACATAATATGCATCTGGAAATCCCACTTTTTGACCTTTTGAGCAGAAATCATGTCGATTTAGTCTATTTTGCCAGCTACCACTGGCATATTTTAGGGTAAAGAAAATGTCTTAAATTTGAATTAATTGTTTTTTTTGGTCACTTGATTTACTGATCAAGTATACATGGAACAACATTAGCATTCATTTGGAGTCATGTTTCTGGCCACCTGATGAAAGTCAAATATTCTCTCTTTTTTTAGCTCTATTTTTGGCCTCTTACCAACTCCTGAGGGAAACATCAGGTTATTTAGCACCGGGCTGGGTAAGTCGAGTACAGTGGGTTTGAGAGCCTTTTTCACTGTAAAACCATTGCAGAGGAAACTGCAGATTCAGGTGACCATTATCTGTGGGTTCGGCGCTACAGGAATGTGTAACGTGGACTCACGTTAGTTAGTGCCGCTTTAAGTTATGTTGTAGGAATGGCTTACATTGGTGTAATATAATTTGGGGTAGTGTGTGGTTCCTGGGAATTTCTAGTTTACAGATACAAGCATACCGGATAGAGAATCCAGCAGCAGTCACATTTAAGATTTCTGCAGAGCCTCGAGGGCACAGAGAGTATGTGCCCTTGGTTACACCCTACAGGTATTAGCTTCACTGGGTCATAGTCTTCCTCTCTTTGACCTCTCGTGTTCATGGAATTATAGCCTGCATCAGCTTGTAGCTGTAGGAGAAATGCTTTTATCAATCCAGAAAGGTGGTGTTGTGGGTAAATTACTCCTGGGAGAAAAGTACAGGGAAGACAGGATAAACAACCCTGGGTAAAAAGCACCATAAAGTGGCCTAGCTCTGTGTGTGGTGTGTAATGCTGATCTGTGCTGAATGGCAAGATACAGCTAATGGCTCAGGTAAGTGGTTCAGTGCTGATTGTTGTGAAGGGGCCGAGAGCTTTGGCTCATCCTTCCTCGCTATCCTCCTCTGGAGTTGTGTTTCAGGGATTAGAAAGATGACGACGGCTGTCGGGCTCCCCGCTCTGCCTGGTTCTCCCTGGATCTGACGTGACTTCCTCTGGTGTGACGGCAGCGGTGTCGAGTTCTTGTTGGCATTCTGGGGTCTCTCCTTGATCACATGGTCTTTACTTGAGAAATCAGGGATGTGTTTCAGTTAGAAAAAGTGGATGCCAACCTCCACACACACCCACACAACCACGTGGGCACTCACTCCGACTTAATGTGCGGAACTTAGTGCTGACATGCTGACTGTGGAATTACTCTTCACTGAGAGTTGAGGTGTGTCTCGTTTATGACCAGGTCGTTATTTACTTCTCTCTCTGCGTCAACATCACTTCTCCTTCGCCCTTTCCGTATGCAGCCACTCCGTCACGATGAAATCACGCAAGTTGTCCAGGGTGGAGAGACTGTGGAAGGTGAGTGTGTTGAATCTTTTCAGGGACACATGTAACTTGTGTTTGCATTTGTTCAGTGTTTGCCATGCAATGCATTTTAGGGTCTTCTTTCTAATTATGCTTTTAATCAATCTGTTGTTGAGCACTTGAAGGAAATTTTGAAGGAAAGTAATTACAAGCTGTTTCTATGCATGAGGAAGTGTCAGAGCCGTTAATTTATTTATTTAGCTTTCAAACTGTCTGATGGTATAATGAGCACTTCCGATGACAGTCCCTGTTGAAAGTTGTTGCTGTTAAGAGTCGTAAAAAAAAAATCGTAGACATTACACCTAGAAACGTATCATCAGCTGGTAAATTCAAACACCAGGCTCTCTGGGGACATCCTGAAGGGCAACTTGGTGTTAAAAACATGTATTATATGGTACTACATTGCAGTTTATAAAAAGTATTATGGAGTGAAATTGATTTGCTGCTGCAATGAGACGTGAAAAACTAAAACCAGACCAGATCCAGCATAGAAATACCTTAATGCACTTTCCCTATAGGAATTGGGGTTAAGCAAAGGCTGCACTGTACTGCACAGAGTGCTTCCCCAGTCCCATCATGCAATATCAGCTTTTTAGTGAGATACATATTTAATATGTTCACCTCACTGGACAAAGTTGGACCCCGACAGCACAAACATTTACAGTAGTATGAAACAACTGGCAATGTATCTTATGAAAATAATCTTTTCTGGTGTACCATGGCTCAGTCCTTACTGCAGTGGCCTGGGTTCAGTTCCAACCCGTGGCCCTTTTCTGCAAGTTTCCCCCCCCTCTCCTCCCTTTCTTGTCTACGGGCTACTTGTCTTGTCTTAGTTCATAAATCTGGTTTCTAAATATATAGTTGTGAAAGTCAAAAGTTGAATTGCCGAGGGCTTTAAGAAACCGACCGTGCAATCGCAACATTCTCGATATGAGTCCGGCCAGGGACCTTTGTAGCAACCATTTCTCTCTCTCTTCTCGTTTACTGTCACCACTCTACTGTCTGCTCTCCAAGTGAAAGGCCACACAAAAAAATACCTAAAGACACAGTAAAATGAAAAGAATATTTTTGAATTCTGTGTCACCATGTTCATTTTTAATTTATATCTTGTTACATGCTAAATTAAAATTAATTAAAAAAATAAATCATTTTGGAATATTTTATATCAAAATCCCTCTACATTCTCCTCCTGTAAAGTGTGAAGTGAAGTGTTACCATCTTTTTGATGACTCATCTTGAACTTATGGGCAGTTACAAAAATGTATCCAATCAAATTTGGATTGATTTAGGGTGTCTAATTAACCATAAAAAACCATCCTTGACCGTTGAGGTCTACTTCATCCATTTAATCCTTGTCCTCTGGAGCTAACAACAGGGGTGAAGGAGTTGCGCGTGGAGGTGAACAGTCATACGTCTCCACAGCTGTGTATCATGCAGCGTGCTACATCCGCTACATTAGCCAAGGCAACGGGTTTTTTTTGCAAACCAATCAAATTTAAAGGATTTGATTTAAATCCCTCTCTTAACCCCACCCACTGCCGTTTCACTGTGACTTTAAAGGGATACGCCACCGTTTGTTGAAATAGGGCTTATCATGGTCTCCTCTAGATGTAGATAGGTGGGCCAATGCATTTTTTGTCTCAGTGTATGTAATTAGGTTGTTTTTTTTGTCTTTTGTTGGCTCACTTTCACTCACAGCATGCTAACCGGCAACATAGGATTCCATTCACTACGCTAAGCTAACTAGCGGCGGCGCTGCGGGTGTTGCACCGGACTAAAACAATGCATGCACAAAAAATGCGTTGGCCCACCTATCTACAGCTAGGGGAGACCGTGATAAGCCCTATTTTAACAAACGGTGGCGTATCCCTTTAATGAAAGTAAAACAAATGTCACCTAACTTGTTTACAAATGTTACGTTTTTTTGCAGTGCAATTATGATTCATACATTATGAAATGAAACTAATACATGTATCTTGGCATTGGTAGACACTCAGCAGGGCAAGATGTTTTACTTGATGCTATCAGCGTCACACAGGGAGCACGAGGCAACAATGAGACACTGTCTGGTTTTAATAGACTCAGGCTACAGCTTAGCAGCTGATACTGATCTAGCTGGGTATCCTGGGGGTTTGTCCTTGTGGCTGCCTTGATGCCTGAAATATGCTTATTACTATTTATTTTGACATGATACAAGTTTGACATGTGTGTTTCAAAACTGCATCCAAATCCCCTGAGAGGTTCTGAGTTCTGGCAGAGAGCTGATGGTGTACAAGCTATCACAATATGTTCATGGTTTCTGTGTTTCAAGGACACTACTGATAATACTTATTACTACTACACCTACTGCTAATAATATAAGATAATTATATCACTTTGGGAATCAACTGGCTTTTTCTTAGTGCTACCATGAAATTGACATATGGTTTTGAGTTAAATGTCTCAATACAAATTAGAGGATGATTTTAACCCAAACCATGATCTTTGTCTAAACTTAACTAAGTACTTTTGGTGCCTAAATATAAACAAGTAGTTTTTGTACCTAAACTTAACCAAATTGTGACCGTTTCACAACATTAACAACGGGTTTAAAACTGTGACCGTTACGTTCGCTGGTTCAGATACATGGACGGAAAACGGTATTACCTGCCACCTCTAGGGGCGCTAATTTATGAGATGCTCTTATGGGTTGAATGACAGGGTAGGAATAAACATATCGTATATTGTTGTATGGTTTGGAGGAGTTGAGAGGGGGAATGGGTAATCATTTAGAAGCTTGTAATTAACTTTTAAGCACTCCCCTCAGTGTCTCTACTAATCCATTCTTAAGAAGAATAGAACAGCACTGATATATAAATTTTCCTATGCTTGTATGTGATTCATTATCACTTCATTTGGAGCCCCTGAATTGCTTGTTTTATTTGATTTTTTTACACCTGTGTCTTTTGTTTATTTGATGATTTGTAACTCCCTGATCTGAATATACAGTGCACGCTGCTGCTAATTCCTTGTTTATTGCCCCTGTGACTGTGCTTCATCACCAACACATTTGCATAATAACTTGCCAAAATGCAGTGCTAACTTTAAACTTTGTTCTTCTTTTCATTTTACGACCCTCTTGCAAGCCGTTGATGAGCACACATAAAGTTCATGAGGCTCGTAACTCTGTTTTACGAGAACTAGATGAGCAGATGGGTTAATGCTCTGTAAATGTATGCTGACTCACCCTGATTCTCTCTTTCTATATATATGCCCATGTGCCATACTTAATGAGCAACTTTACTGTGTCCTTGTTGACATCATTGTCTGTTGTCTTTTATTATCTCAGAGTGAGACTAACACAAGTGTGAGGTTAAAGGGGTATACATTGTATTTTTGTATGTCTTAAAACATATCTGGGGGTGGTCTTTAAGAATAATTCAAAATAAGCAAGGCATGAAGCAAGGCACAGAAATCAGTGGCGGGTGATGTGCTGTGAGTGTTGCATACTCTGAAAACTGTATGTGCTAACTGATGCTAACCTAGTGTTGCATGTTACCTGAACAAAGGATAAACCCAACCCAGTCAAACCCAATAAAAGAGAAAATAATTAAAGTATTTCAAGTGTTGGCTTAAATGAACTGAAGGATCAGTCACTCTCATGGCTGCAGATTTTCTTCTCTCTCTCTCTCTCTCTCTCTCTCTCTCTCTCTCTCTCTCTCTCTCTCTCTCTCTCTCTCTTCTGAGCTCTTGCACAATTAAATAATTATCTTCATTGCTCTATAATGCCCCATAAAGCTTGTAAGTCGCGTATGCATTGAGACTCTTTTAGATCTTGCCTGTCTTCTACGTTTTCGAGACAGCATTATCCTGAAAATATTGCGGCCTACATTGTGGCAGTGTTGGGTTTTGCGCCTCATTTTCAGGCCACAGAGTAAATGTGTATATGTTCATTGGAGCATATTGTAACACTAGGATTAAATGAAGGGTTGTGAGTTTGGATGTCCTATAAATGGACTGCTGAGATTTACTGTGGAGACCAAACTAGGACCCCACTGTGAGCCTCCATTTTTGGCAACTTTAGCATTGTAATACTGTTTCCCTCACAGTTATTTTCTCCAAATGTGCTGTTTTCCCTCGGAAGAGTCCCATTTTGGTCCCCAAGGCTGTTATTTTTGTCAGATAATGATCTGTATGGATCTTTTATTTTTGTTTGAGTTTGAAGGCATTCACTGAGAAGCCTGTTGGCGCTGCTCTGTGGTGTGTTGTGCAGTCAAGGTAATCTTTTTCCTCAGGAGAGAATTTGTGAGTGCAGTTAGTGGAGCGCTAGTGGGATGTTGTTGGAGCAAATATTTTCGGTTACCCCATACGACCTACATTTTATGGGGCACAGGGCAACACAGAGTAGAGCGTAAAGAACTACAGTCATGAGCCGGAGTCAGTCAGATGAGGCGATGTGAAACTGACACAATTCAAAGTGAATGATGAAGCTGAAAAAAAGAAACAAAAAAAATCTATTTCATCCTTGGTGGTCTCTTTTTTCTACAGACATTATACAATAATAAAATAATAAAAATATTCTGTGCAAAGGGTCTTTACCCAATGCAACTTAAATACTGATTGAATGAATGTATTTCCTTTATTAATCATGATCAATCATGAATCAGAAAAGTGCAAACACATGGAAAACGTCATATAAAAAATGAATATCTTCTCTTTAGAAATGCCCCACTTCCTTGCAAGATTTGAAACTTGACTTTTGTATCATCAGTTGGGAATCAGGTTGGTGATGGGAGTACATAATCGCCTTGTTTACATCGTATAGAATTCAGTGGACCAATTGGAGAAATACAACATGTCATTACTTTTTGTTTTAGCTATTTTGTTTATTGGCAAAGCAAGGCAAATTTATAACGGGATGTAGCATAAAAAGATAAATAGATAATAAATGACTAAAAGAAAAGAGGCAAAAGCACAGAGTAAACCAACAAAAACTAAATAAAATAAAATGCACACATAATACAAACATAGAAAGTTAATTAAAAGCCATTGTAAAAAGGTGGGCCTTCGGTTTAGATTTGAAAGTAATCAGCATTGTTTCAAGTCTTATGCAATACAAATAATCATTGTGAAGACACATGACACAGTACAAGACAAAAGGCGGAACTGACCAAACTAACAAAACAAAAAAGAAAAGGTAACGGGCATGTTTGGCGTACATTATTTTTTTTGTGTATGTCTGGGTGAGTGGCTGGGCTTCTTGTGTAAAAGACAGAGGGGAAAGAGAGAGTGAAAGAGAGAGGTAATAATGGTCAAAGGGAGAGAATAAAGAAGTAAGGATGTACAGTATGTAATACAAAAAAAACACAGGCTTTGTGTCATTGAGTAATGTGAACCAACTGGTTCTGTTGTTATTACTTTACTTATTTTTTATAGCGTGTGTGTGTGTGTGTGTGTGTGGTACATTAATTGTTTCCCCCTGAAAGTACTTTCTTGGTAAAAGAACAATGATTAGTCTGATTAAAGACTTGTGGACTTGGTAATTACCCGTCCTGTAACACCCAGACAGTGAAAACCTGCCTTTGCCTGCAATCTGAATACTTCTCTGCCTTTTGTCTCTCTGCAACACACGTAGGCATGTTTTGTCAGTGTCCAATTGATTACCTTGAAGTAAAGTAATGGTCTGTGATGAACTCTGAAGCGGCGCCCACACAGCGGTTCTATCCTTAACCTGTGATTTACAGCCACAGCTCAGCAGACGGGGAGTGGAGATGCATGCAGCAGTGTTTACACTCTGTGAGGCGGGTGTGCTGCTAGTCGGACAGCTGAAGGTGTCACGGCGGGCCAGAGGGTGAAAGGGACGTGACTGATGATTGAGTTGGCTGGGCTGACTGTTGGCAGCACGGCTGAATGGAAACAGCTTGTTCCTAAATCAGCAGGCATCGTTGATTGATAGGATTCTATTGGCATTTTGCACGAGAACAATTTAAAATTACAGTTTTAGTTTCATTTATTAATATTCCAGAGTTTCTTTCGCATCATTTTAGTGGTATGCTGTATGAGCGGAGTCCGCCATTACCAAATAAAACTACACTATGGAAAAATGATTGCGGAATGTAAATACATTGGATAAGTATAGCAGAAAAATGCCAAGGATTCTAACTTTAAACTGCTTAATTATATTTTCTGTCCATGTTTTACATTTCGACACAACATGGTTTAATGCTGGTTCAGAGCCTTCTCCATACTGCCAATAATGAAATTCTGGTGGCGGAAATGCTGAATACTTAAAATTGTAGTGTGTAGTTGTCCTAGGCTGCTAAAATCCCAGACAAAATGCTGAGAAAATGACTTCAGTGTCCTCAATTGTAGCTCTGCTAAGAGGTGTTCCCTGCTAAGTATAAAATACACTAACTACTATAAATGGAAAAGGTCAAATTTAAACATGCTGACTGTCAGTGTATGATATTGACCATTAAGTGTCATTGCACAGGTGTTGATGATATTATGTTTATCATCAATGATGATATTATGTTTATCATCGTAGCAATAATGTGCTGTCTGTACGCCGGAAAAAGCCTCAGGGATGCATTTATACAAAAACATGGTGGATAAATGTGTGTTGCCTGGCATTGGTGGTTTTAAGTCGCTGTGGCTGTGTGAGGCTTTCTGCTCTGCTGTCTGAGGAGAGAGCGCGGCTGATAATAATCGGTTATCAAACAAAACTGTCCAGGTCTTTGTTAGGCGTCCTCATTTCTCTCATAGACTTTTTCTCTTTATCTTCAGTCTGAACTGACAGACTGATGGCCAGGACTGCAGGCAGAGCTGGTCGGGGATTCAGACTTTTATATTCTCTAACCACAATCTCCTTCATAAAAGAAAACATGTCCTGTTTACTTTATTCAAGTGAAATGATTTCCATTTTTATTAACTGCATGGTCCCCACCAACTTACACGTTAAATTCTTCTTAATAAACTCTAATCTGTGTCTGTGTTTTTGTAATAAAATAAACCCAAGCCCTGGTGTAAAAACAATTAAAAGAGGAATTATCCTGAGAGTAATTTGAGGAATATTTATTTATTTTTGACCAGCATGAAGATGTCAGGCAACTAGTGATCACTGGGGGGAGCTAGTATGCAGTTGAAGACTTTCACATTGTTTATTGACAGCTAAATAAATGACTGTTTGTAGGTCCTCTAGATAGAAAGAAATAACAAAAGACGCTGTCGATAACTTCAACAACACTGTACATTCATTGCTTGGTGCAAAGTGCTTGTTAGAGGGCTTTGGATTTATTTGACAGGGCTGCCTAGAGATACTGTCTCAGGCAGCACATAAACCACTGAATGATAGAACATGATATAAATGAAAATTATGTCAATTAGCTGATAAAAATGTGGTTTAAAGGAGCACGACAAAGGCTCTGCTGGCTCACTCTGAACCCACATGGCTGCATTTTCTTTTACATCTGATTGTCTATTGTTTCCTTTTTTGTTGTTTCCAGGAACCTATGAGTAATGTGTTGTAATGATCAATTGTTGAACCCCTCATTGTGTTTGAGTTTCTTCTCTTGTTTATTAGAGTTTATTGGCTGGACTCGTAAGTGCTCCCCATGTTTGCTTTTTGTTTAATGCAGTGTTTATCTTGTAAATGCTGTCCTGTTGCCTTTCACCTCTCTTTGTTCAGATGTCTGCGCGGCTAATTGTCAGAAGCTCACATTCTCTGGCGGCGAGGTGAGTGTAATATGTCACTAAACGGCTGCGGGAAGCACATATACAGTATGTGTGAACAGATAACAGGGAGAGGAGAGAGACTGTCACACATTTTAGGATTAAACTGTGATCTTAAATTATGACATTCATTTGATTTATAGACGGTTGCTCTTATTTATTGCAGAACAGACCCAATTACACATGCTTTATATCCAAATTAAATTATTTGAATGTATTTTGGTGAAAGGCTCGCTGCTCATGTGTCAGTGGAGCTGTCCACAGCAGTGGTGCTGAAATGAGTCCTGGCAGTGAGCTTGCCATGCAGCTCCCTCAGGCCATGTGTGGATCGGTGCAGTGACAGCATACCAAATGTTGTTTGGTACGCTGTATGGCTTTTTTAAAAGTCCACTGTCAGAATCTTCCTGCCACCGAAATGTGTGTGTTTCATCTGCAACATTGGGAAATGTTATCTTTGCATCCGGCTGCTTTCTTTCTATATTTCTTTCTATTTGGTTATTTGGCTATTTATCTGTTTGTTTATTTTCTTTCTATTCAATAATTTCTTTCTATTCTTCCTTTCTTTTTCCCCTTTGATCCTGACCCTGTAATACTCAGAGGCACCACATAATTGGGCTAACTAGAGTTGAGACCACTGTTGGTGATGGAATATGCGGCATTGTCTTCCATTTAATCTTTTTTGTTTTACTATTAATTCTCTGTTATTTTGACGGTGCTATTCCATGGGCGTATAATCTACTATATTTACCGGTAGTGATGCACACATCTGACTTTTTCTCTCTGGTACTGATTTCAATACCTCAGCTCAGGAAATCTGATCCGATACCAGTGCTCTCATTTTCCCAAATCTGTATACCTCACTGCAAGGGAGTTATCATGAGGACAGGGATTGTTGTGACGTTAAGGGTCCCATAGTGACTGAATTACTGTAACTGACAGTGGAAAATATGGATTATTTTTAATTATATTGATAAAGAAACTGTATTCAATCTAGATCAGTCTGTCACAGGGATACGCCACCGTGTGTTGAAATAGGGCTTATCACGGTCTCCCCTAGCTGTAGATAGATGGGCCAACACATTTTTTGTTGCAGTGCATGTAATAAGGTTGTTTTTTTTTGTCTTTTGTTGGCTCACTTTTACTCACAACATGCTAACCGGCAACATAGGATTCCATTCACTACGCTAAGCTAACTAGCGGTGGCGCTGCCGGTGTTGCACTGGATTAAAACAATGCATGCACAAAAAATGTGTTGGCCCACCTATCTACAGCTAGGGGAGACCGTGATAAGCCCTATTTCAACAAACGGTGGCGTATCCCTTTAATAATATTAATGGACAACAATGGATGCACAATGGATCTGTACTTACATGGGTGCCAGAACGTACGGCATCTCTGTATGTTACTACTTTTTAAATTACTTAAAAATGTATTGTAAAGGTAAACATGATGTATTTCTTAAATATGCAAATCTTAGATGAGATTGAGCTCGTAGTTCACTTTGTTATAAGTACACTTGTTACTAACAGTGATGGTGATGCTCAGAACATGAGAACACAGACATTTTGAACAAAATCCTCCATAATGTAATTATAATCAAATTAGTATTTTTCCTTGCGCAACCTGGGCTGATAAAATTTAATATACTTTTGACTAATGACTAGGAATGTAGCAGCACTTCATGTCTTCATGTTCATAATTTCAAAGTAAGTAATGAACGATGGTGTGATCTGAGAACAAGCTAGAGTACACATTTCCTTTCCTGAGCAATCAAAATGATTCGTGATTTACAGTATCCATTATGATAACCATCACACACACTTGTGAATTTGCTGTCTGTGAGAACACAAATTATGATAATAAAGGCACTGCTATGCATTATTGTAACAAGGACATCTTTTCCTTGTACTGATGCCAAACACATTCTTCTCTCTTCTGTTCACTCACATCACAGATATTATTTCTTTCTCATCTGAGATTCTTCAGTTCCTTCCCTCCAATAGATGATTGGTTAAAAAGCCAGGAGTTCTGCAGAGATTGTGCATTCTGAAGAAAAGCTCTCTTCAGAACGAGAGGGCTGCGTGTGTGTGTGTGTGTGTGCGTGTGTGTGCTTGTGTGTGTGCATGTGTGTACATGTGAGCGCAGCACAAATAGGCAGACAAGCTGTGCTAACAAGAATGTGGATTGTGTGTGCACAGTGATGTGACACACGGTGAGAGAGTTACAGCACAAAGCAACTGGAACTATTTCTGCTCTATGTGGGAGGACGGTAGCACTGCTTCTCAAGAGCTGGGCCAGCAGCAGCAGCCCTTTGTTTTATTGGCAGACAATACCGAAGCATTGGCATAAAATATAGTGGACTGAATATGATTTTTATGGGTATAGATATGCAAATCTTTCCTCTTCCCTAAACTGCAATGCACAGAGCAGTGTCAGTCATGAATGTACTCTTAACTTAAGCACGGTAATACTAAAAACCACCCCCGAAAAGAAATCCACTGATACCTGAAAGTATTTTGTTTTTCTTGCATTGATTCCTGTTTCCATTTCCTGTGTAATGGACTTGCCAGTAATGATTGGCCCACTGTGATCTGATCCGAACTGACAGGTCTCCATATTACCAGTTGCTGAGAGCTCGGAGCTGAGCAGAGGGAAGTGGCGCCTGCAACTAAATATACTGTAGGTCCAGGTGGAAGGACAAAACCTTGAGCTTCTTTATATTACAGTGGAGAGGGCAAAAAGAAAAAAAAACAAGCAGAAATGTAAATGGTTGCAGTTTCAGATTGGACTGCTGAGAAGACTTTTGCACCACCTGGAACTGCTAAATATTGTTAAAGTAATTTCACTTACATTTTTGCTTCTTTTGCAGCTTCCATTTTTGTGTAATCATTGTAGTTTCACGTTGATGTAAAAATTGAATAGGCCTACACATTTTTTTTTAGATCATGATGAAAAAAAGATCTTGATAGCACGCAGTTGCATTTTTTTTTTTTTTTACTGCTTAAATGATGTTTAATCATGCTGTCGATAAGTGCGTCTCAGTTCTAAATAGCGCAACTAGGCTGTAGGTGTGAGTTTTAGGAACCCACTGAGCTGATGAATGATGACAATACCACTATGAAAGTCAAACCTAACCTCCCACATCGCAGCCGTCCACAGTTCCCTACATCAGCTGAACCCTGTGCGGTGTGTACCCGTCTCTTCATTACTCTGGCAAATCACTTGAAATCCTTGAACACTTTGTACGCCTCTCTGTCTCTCTCTCTCTCTCTCTCTCTCTCTCTCTCTCTCTCTCTCTCTCTCTCTCTCTCTCTCTCTCTCCCTCTCTCTGTCTGCATCTCCGCTTCATTATTCTGCACCTGTCAACAGCGGACGCCGACGCGCGCTCTTCTTCTTCCCTCCTTCCTCTCTCGTCTCTCCCCTCTTTACTTACCATCATGACTTCTGGAAAAGACGCGAACGGCCCAGTGAAAGCGGCTCAGCAGCAAGATCAGGTAGGACTTCAGACGATCTGCTGTTTAAGTCTGTGCTCATATAGTTCCGTGCGCCTTCTTGGCAAAATCGTATCCGTGTTTCTGTTCGACTTTTGAAAATGTTCTGGCTAGTAATAGTTGAATGGCGCAGTTTCAATGTACTTCTAAACTTCTTCCTTAATATTGAATGAGCCCCTATGGTAACCTCAGCTCGCAGGTGTAGCATCTATAGCTACCACAGCAGCCTGTGCGGTGTCCTGTTTTCGTGAACAATTTGACTTTGTAAAGCGTTGAACAGCTACCGGTCTTTCGATACAGCGGTTTCTTTTTTTGGTTTGGTTTCAGGGACAAATGTTCATTTTTGTTTCTGAACCAAAGATAGAAGTTTGCAGAGCCAAAAGAGGAAACAAAAAAACTGTTTGTGTGTGAGAGAAACGAGTGGGCGTCAATAGCTCTGCATTTCTGTTTAGTTTAGTCTCTGCCTTTTAGTATTGTGCCCTGTATGAAGCCATAACGTTGTGAAGTGATGTGATGCTGGGTTTACATAACTGAGCTCCTGGCAGTGAAACCATAATTTAGGCTGAAAGGTGCTTCACAGAGATAAACTCATGTCTGCTTGTATGAAGTGAGATCATCTTGACAATACATTTTTTCCATAACATATGTTATTGTCTTTACAATATTGTAAAGACAATAACATGTGTTATAACGCTGTAGCTTCAACAGTGACCTTGCTCATGGTACTATCAGTTTCAAATGCAAATTCCAGCCTGTGCGTCTATTCTTTAATGATGCCGGGTTGGAGGCAAAGAGACGAGAGTATCAGAGCACAGGAAGTACCGTGCAGCTAAGAAGCACATGTGATCTCCAGCCCTCTGGCTGCAACGTTACTGTTACTGACAGTGGAGGTTTTTATGCACTTGGCTCTTTATCCAGCTTTTGAATCTGAGTATATAAGGGAAATTCATTCAAGCTATCCTACCTTCCTCTCCATTCAAACATGTTGATGTCTTTATTAGGGCAGTCATTACAGGCTGAGTAAATGCACCTCTATTCTTTATCAGATACAGCATCACCGTCAGTCTCTTTTGTCGAGTACCGCGCACCCTCACATTGTGGCTGATCGTGATGCTTTAAAGGCTTACAGAAACTGACATCACACAGTGTTTTGTTGCTTTCAGTTAGTTGGTTATGATCATATCTCCTCTATTACTGTACCTGTTGCTTTTCAACTCTAGCATCCATTTTTACTGTATCCCATTTCCAGCAGTAGGGTAGAGCTACTGTACTGTCATTTTATACAAGCACCTATCCAGACTCAGGGGATCAAATGTGACTCATGCAATATAAGAATACCTGTTATATAATTGATGAGGTGGGTAGACTGTGATTCCATTCAATTTGCTAATCCCCCCCATGAAACTTTCATCATTCTAGATGCATTTGGTCTGCATATAATTATTCTAAAAGAATAATAAGCTCTCTTATCATCCTTTGACTCAAAATGGATTTCATTTTCAGGGACATGTTTAGGGAAACATTCAATTAAAAAAAAGTAAGAAAAAAACCCATCAGCGACGGTTCCTCCCAGTTTCACAAACTCAGTACGACATTAATTCTCACAAAGACCAATGAAAAGCCAGACAAACCCCAGAAACATCTACTGATAACTCCACGTTCCACACAAACCCCAGAAACATCTACTGATAACTCCACGTTTTGTCATTTTTCTCACAATCACTCACATTTCCCACTTTTATGGATCTCTTCCTGTGGAGTTTCACTTCTAATCTCTGAAGCATACTTCATCAAATATTTATTTGTTCTACACAGACTGGAATAGATTTCCTCCCCATCTGTTTTGTCTATTCCTTTAAACAAATAACTGCAGAAAGGGTCACCCAGAAAATGGACACACTTTCAATTATGGCAACACACTAAGCCTCTTCATCATTAGTGACTCAATGATCACTTCACTAAACAGTGAAGATTGTCAAACTTGATTCCGTTTTGGAAAAAGGACTCTTGGAAGATAAACTCTACATCCGTCACCCCCATCTGCTGCTAAATGTTGGAGGACAGTTCTGCTGTACAAATAAGCAACATACTTTGGAAAACATTTTCCTCTCATGCCATAGTACAAAATTAAAAAGCAGTATTATTGAATTATTTTGCATAGTGCTTGTGTTCACTTAACTCATGTTTTTTTTTTCGGCTCTGCTCTAATTGCTGAATTATTTCTGTCTATTCTAAAAAAGTGAATATTTTGAATGTCAAGCAAAGGATCTGTAAAGCAGCCTTTACTATAGTTTCAGCTGCTTTAATTTTAATGTAAGTTCTTGTAGATGAAGTGTGTGTGTGTGTGTGTGTGTGTGTGTGTGTGTGTGTGTGTGTGTGTGTGTGTGTGTGTGTGTGTGTGTGTGTGTGTGTGTGTGTGTGTGTGTGTGTGAGTGTGTGTGAATATGAGCGTTTTGCTGTGACGAAAGTTAAGGTTAGGCACCAAAATTACTATTTAAGATTAGGAAAAAGATTGTGGTTTGGATTAAAAAACTGCTTAGGAACACGCATTTCCTGGGTGAAAGCCTTTAGTTTTCACCGGGAAGTGAACTTCGCTCTCTGGCTTAAAGTCCTATATGTTAAAGCCAACCTATCCATCCCGACCTCCTCCCTTTGCGGCCAGTCGCATTCTTGTACAGCGGCCGTCAATGTAGTGAATACAGAAGAGAAAAAAAACGTGGAATGCTTACAAATTACAGTGCTTAACTTTCCGTAACGTTTTGAATGAATGGTTCATGAGAACAGGCTGAAATGTTGCCTTTGCGCCAAGAACACAGTAGGCAAAACAATGGCAGAGAGAAAAAGAAAAATTACATTTTCAGACTGCAAGCTGGAGGTCCTGACCGAGGAGGTGCAGGGGTAATCCTCCAAACTTCCGGCAAGGAATTTAAGCATGGCTGAGAGAAACCGTATTTGGTATTTCATTTAATACGTTAGTGCTGTTGGTGATATGAATGAGATTCGGTTACCAGCAACTCTATAAAGATGCTAATTACTAATGCCAATTTTGCGCCTTTGCATATATTACCTAATTTAAACACACTGAGATTTACTCTGCAGTGCAGTTAGGGGTGTATTTCATCCTTTGCGGGTGCTTTGAGAATTATATTGTTTCTTTTAGTCTTATTTGTGCAGGTTTAGCGGCTATGAAAACAGCACATTTTTTTTGTGAATTAGCCTGTTAGTCTTGTTACATTACTATTACTATTGGCTTTGGCACTACTATATTTGCAGTTATATATTTTGTACTGTACATTGTTATATGTTGTGTATGTTTTTATAGATTTCTGTCAGTTTGTATATTGTTATATGTCCACTTTAATGCATACATTTTTTTATAATAAATAAGTAAATAAGTTTTACTAAAAAACATCCAGGTCTGCCACTTGGTTCTAAGCCAAATGTAGAAGAGTACACACATACAGACAAGCACCCACACACACACACAGACGCACACGCGCGCGCACACACACACACACACACACACACACACATACACACACAATAGATCCCTTGGAGCGCCTCCTTCTCCAGTCTGGTAATGTATCCTCTCTGACTATAAGACGAGTGCGGCACTTATGGTATTTTTAAATGAGACATGCTGACTGGGTATAATTTAATTTAACATTGTCAACATACAGATTACTGTAGCTGACGGGAAGAATTTAAGTGTCAGAGCCATGGAAGAGAAGACCATTTCTTCAGATAATAAATAATTTGTTCCCAGGTGAAATCAAATAATGGTATAAAAGGCAGCGGTCTAAATCATTTAATATTATTTTGACTTGTTGTGAAAGAACAACTTAATGCACTTCTTCTTACTTACCTTACCAATATATCAGTGGTGCCACTTGTAATCCTATTGCTACTGCTACAACCACCACCACCACTACTACTACTATTATTACTACTATTTATTCAAATAAGTATATACACGTTTTAAGGAAGTACATGTTGAAAGCTGCACTTATCCATAGTTTTATATAAACAATGGGAAGATAGGAAGGATTGCTGTGTGCTATGGGGGCGGCTGTAGAGCCATGGAGCGGTCGTCCATTATTCTCAAGGTTGGTGGTTCGATCCCCAAATTCTCCTGTCCGCATGTTGAAGTGTCCTTGAGCAAGGTAAAAAAGTGCTATAAATGCAGTCCATTTACCATTTTACCATTGTATTGCAGAGCAAGAGTGATGCTAGTGTAAGAACAAACTTTACTTGCAGGTGATAATGTTCCTGAGCTCTTTCATTCCCTTTTCTGTTAGATAACACCACTGGAGTTAAAGACGAGCTATAGCATAACTTTATACAACGGTATTTTAAATTTACACATGATGTGAGCAACAGCAACTAAACTCTGCTCTCTTCTGCTTTTTCCGTTTTCTTCAATTCGCCGATTGGCTGTTATAGAGAATACATGCCGCAATATTATTGATGTATGTGATGTGATTTGGTTTACACTCCACAGTTTGTAGAGGTGGCTTGATTCGAGCATTTCCTCAATTCCCAATTTTGTGCTTCCCTCTATTTATCAGAGATGATCTCTTATCAGCAAATATATCCGCTGGTCACAATATTTAATCTAAACATTTTGTTTTCTTTGTTTTGCCTCAGTTGAGCGTAAACCTCACACTCCACATTTTCCGAAGTGGACAAAGACAGGCTGAATAGAAAGAGACAGTCTAATGCCCTACTATCCATTGACCAAAAGCCAGCTGGCATAAATTCTTAATCTCACTCATGAATGCCCATGATTTATTGATGCTGTTCCAGAGGAAAAGTTTACCCCCATGTCCAAAGGCTTCACTCTCGAGTATGACTCGTACTCCGACAGCGACTACATTACAGTGGAGCGATATATGGTGTGTCCAGTGTCCGATGTCTTTAGACAGTTGAAGCTTGCTTACGATTCAAATGTCTATCCCTTGTGTCATATTTGTTAGTTAATTCCGTAAGTGCTCGGTTACGTTTCCAACATGACACCAGCAGTAATATTAGTCCCCACTGTACTGTACAGCAGCCAGCGCCATCCTCACTGCAAATCTGACTCAAATGACTCTCTTGGTTCCCTTGGAAACCTGCTCAGAGATCAGGAAAGATCCATTTCACACTTCAGCATTGTGTGTGTGTGTGTGTGTGTGTGTGTGTGTGTGTGTGTGTGTGTGTGTGTGTGTGCGTGCGAGTGCGTGCGGTTTGTTTAGATGTGGAGTCTGTAGAGAAGAGGGTAAAAATGCCTCCGGTTCTCATTTATTGATGCAGCTTTTATCGTTATCAGCTGTATGGCATGCATGCCAGCTCTTCCCACAGTAGACTAACAGAAGGAGATGGCTTAATGCAGACAGCCAATAATATCTCAGCATGTCTGAAAACTAGTGCTGTCAAACGATTAAAATATTGAATAGCGATTAATCGCATTAATGTCATAGTTAACACACGATTAATCGCAATTAATCGCACATTTTTATCTATTCTAAATGTCCCTTGATTTCTTTTTGTCCCATTATATTTTCTCATTTTAATGCTCTTATCAACATGGAAAAGTGGATCGGCTTGCTTTGTGCAAATGTTTTTTTTTTTTTTTATTGAAAACAACATTGGCATATACGTAGTGTTCAATTTCACACTAACATTCACACTTGGAGATAATAATCTTTCACACAATGTAACACTGTTACCTCGATTTTCCATTGCAGATAGTAGGCCTACTGCCTCATGCCTGAGGCAAGCGTGGCTGGTCGTCATAGCGACTATGGTTTCCCCTGACTCATTTCCTGGTTGTCCTTCTCCATAACCAACGTAAAATCGAGGAGAGGGTTAACTTTTCCTGCTCCAGGTTTCCCACTATGGTCAGAAAGAACAGGGGAGACACTTTGTTTCTGTCACTGACTGTAGAGTCACTACTCGCTAATCGCCGTGACGAGCCTACTAGCTACGCGGCTCGCAAGCCCAAACAAGTGTGTGCGGTCGCGGCGTGCCCGGGCGTGTCTGTTTTGTTTCCGGTCTTCTCGTGATAAAACAATTGACGGCGTTAAAATGGGTTTGCGTTAACGCCGTTAATAACGCGTTAAACTGACAGCACTACTGAAAACGCTGCCAAAGGTCAAGATTTCCTTTTTCGCACACTTTGCCTGTTAAGAGCTCTTTAGAAAGATCAGCATCCAGGGAATAAATACGTTTCCAGCTGCTTAGTTTCTTACTTTAACACGTCAACCATCAGGGAAATCAACTGATCTGAAGTTAGATGTCTCTGTCTCTGGAGATGTTGATGGTTTCCATACATTTCATGTGAGTGATTTATAATATATCATTTGTTGTTGAGCAGGTGGGCGAAATGTTCCACATTGCACAAAAGGATAAAGCAGTCTGCAAGGATTAAAGGGATATTTCACCGCTGGAAAAAAAAATTTAATTGGTGCCTTCTAGGCCGAGAAAAGCCAGAAAATGTGTTTTTGGCTCATATGGATGAAAGACACCAAATCCCAGAATGCACTTCGCTTCGCTGCTTTGAGTCCACTCCCAAGCCACGCCTACCACTTGACAGACAGACAGTGAGGCATTCGACTCAACTCAATGTGTTTTATTGTTATTTCAACCATATACACAAAACAACGTTTCACCGTGGCTCGAGTCAATTTAAAATATATAAATACACATTTAAAATATATAAAAACTATATTATATAATAACGACATACGAAACAGGCTACATTTACCGTGCACACACACATTATAGGCTCCGTAAAGTTCAGCTAAGCATACCAGCATTAGGCTTGGTGGGCTGTAAACACCGAGTATAAACACAGCCGTGAATTAGCGTGGAATGTCAAATGGTCGCCATGTAACAGTCACAAACTCCAGCGGTTAGCAGTTAGTTGGATACAAATCACCCCATTTCTGCACCAGTCCGTGTTAACACAGCTCACCTTCATACAGAGCATCTCTAGCTCGGATTGTCGGAAGGCTAGCAGGCCTGGTAGCTGGATAGTCCGGTTCACTGTTGTTCAGCCATGTTTCCCACGAAAGGACAAAAAACACAGTCTCTGAACTCGCGTTGGGAGCATCGTTGAAGTTGGATGTAGTCCAGTTTGTTGTTTAATGAACGGACACTTGGAAGCAGGATTGATGGGACAGGTGGCCGGCTAGCGTTAGCTTCCCACCTAGCCGACGAGGATGTGCCGTACCCGGCTACGAGCGAGTCCGCCGGTCCCCGTGCTGGTCTCGGTGCAGGCGAAGCTCTCGTAGTGGGCCGATTATTCCGTCTGTAATAACGTTTCCTGCATATTCTCTGCTGTGTAGCGATGTATCCCGGTGGTACACGTGCGGTAGTTTGAATGCACATCATTGTTGTAAAAGTTTGCTGCTGAGAAGTTCTCTTAATACATCCATGAGAGAGAGCCATAGACAGTAAAAGAAGCTCGGATTGTCGGAGGGCTAGCAGTCCTGGTAGCTGGACAGTCCGGTTCACTGTTGAGCAAAAAACACAGTCTCTGAACTCGCGTTGGGAGCATCGTTGAAGTTGGATGTAGTCCAGTTTGTTGTTAAATGAACGGACACTTGCAAGCAGGATTGATGGGACAGGTAGCCGGCTAGCGTTAGCTCGCTCTGGATGTGCCTTATCCCCGGCTAGCGCTAGCTTCCCACCTAGCCGACGAAGATGTCCCCTACCCGGCTACGAGCGAGTCCGCCCGTCCCCGTGCTGGTCTCGGTGCAGGCGAAGCTCTCGTAGTGGGCCGATTATTCCGTCTGTAATAACGTTTCCTGCATATTCTCTGCTGTGTAGCGATGTATCCCGGTGGTACACGTGCGGTAGTTTGAATGCACATAATTGTTGTAAAAGTTTGCTGCTGAGAAGATAGAGCAGAGCCCTGTTTAGCGAGGATTCAAGATGGCTGACATTTCGTTTTTTTCCGGCCGAGATCGGCTCGCTTCGGGCGATGGGCGGGTTTAAAACATGCGGAAGTAGGTCCTACTACTGGTTGTAGTCTTTTGCTCTGGCCAAAAAATCTTCCGATGACGCAAAAATCGTCATTTTGCGTCATCGGAAGATTTTTTCCGGACCCCCCAATGCAGATATTTCCCGTCTCAGGGGGATATGAGGGAGGGACGCACGGTCATTCAGAAATACTACCGGGTTTCTACTGATACAAAGCTGAATGCTAAATCGGTGAAGTATCCCTTTAAGCGATCAGCATTAAGGCACTTAAATAACAGTGGATTGTATGAGAGAACAGTACTTTTTAAAATAAATGTATTTAAGTATACGTTTTGAATCAGCCCGTCCTCACCCAGAAAACGACCACATGGGTAAATTATGCAAGCAGCTACGACGGGCAATTACATTTTTCGTTAGGCGGCGACCTTTTGTGGCAAGAGCAAACAAGGAAGTGAAGTGACAAAGTCTAAGAGCACCAAATTCTGCGTAAGGGTGTAGGTTGGGGTGGTGGAAACAGGACTTTCACTCAGGAGTCCTTGGATCATGTCCCATGTGAAACTAAAAGTCAACTGTCATTTTGAAATGATTCGGTTTTTACCTATGAGTTTTACGGACCTTAGTCCGTGACGCAATGAGGTCGGTGGCATCACGTTACGTCTTCATTGTAGTAGTTTACGTAACTAATTTTAAGCCAATCCTTGATGTTTTACTAACCCTAACTAAGTATTTTTGTTAGCTAATCGTTTACTACGTGTATAAAACGGCACCTGTTACATTAAATAGAACGGTCACATGTATATGGCCACTGTGTGGTAGTAAATAGAACCGTCGTATGCGTCATTTTGTGAGTCTTTGAAAACTGACCTGCTGTTTAGGTATGAGGAAGTGTTGTTTTGAATACTTGGATTCAGAATGGGAGGATGTTGTTGGGTCTGTAACAAGAGAGGGCACAAAGAAAGGCCTGCACACTGTTATCCTCCAAATAAGCAATTTATTTCACTTTTTCTTTTTTCATAGCAATTTATTTGGAGCCTAACAGTGTGCAGACCTTTATGCCCTGCAGTGAAGCATTTTATGTGAAGCATTTTTGCCTGGATCCGCACACACTTGGTCCCTTTTCTTTTTTTTTTTTACAAGAGAGATAATAAATAAAGTAAATAATGAAAAGATGCTTCTACCTAAATCTATGTACTTGGCAGATGCTAGTTTATAAGGAGGTTTAACCAGTGGAGATTACGAAAGATGGTACTGAAATGAATGGGGTGTTTCATCATAAAAAACTTTCCACAAAAGGCTCTCACTATTAGAAAATTATTACCTTTACCTTTTCTTTACCAAGCCAGTCTGTGATTTTAAGGCAGAAGTCTATGGGCTACATAAAAATGATCACATTTAGCCTGAAATGGTGTCAAATTATGATCTTTCACTCTTTGGTCTAGACAATAAAATACATGCAGATATGCACACAGTGGTAGGGAGAAAAATAATGTACTTGTTACTTCAATACATTTATTTGACAGGTTTAGTTACTAGTAGTCTCGCTTTGCCAGACCCTCCTTTAAAGCATACCGAAGAAAGGTCTGGCTACTCCACATAGCATTTGGGGATGGGAGGAAAAGGTGCTCTGGTTTAATGGCATTTCTTTAAACCAATCAGAATCATCACGGGTGGCGCTAAGCTCTGCACAGAGCCGCTGCAAAATAGTTGTGCGAGAGAAAGCTCAGATTGGACAGATAGTCTAGCTAGCTGTCTCAATTTACCATGCAGAGATCTGAGGAGCAGTCAATAATAGTCCACGATAATCCACCGAATTTAAAATTCCAACACAAAGAAAGCGGAAGAAAACGGAAAATACACGCATCTGGCGGAATTTCCTCCGGCAACGGAGCAATCCCGGAAGTGTAACGTCAAGGATATAGACTAAGTTACTAGTAACCTTGCAGATTCACATTAATAGTACAACATGTAATCAACAAATAAATGTTTTGGATTATAGATGAAGCTACCTAGCAAGTAGTTAGAATCAATTAGACATATAAGTGATGCTCAAACATGAATGCGTCAATAATTATAATGATTTTTAATTATATAATACAATGAAATTATGTGTATTGTTCTCAAATTGGTGATTCTGCATAAGGAGTACTTTTACTTTTGGTAGGTAGGCCTACATGTTACTGCTAATACTTCTGAAATTCTATTCAAGTAAAATCTTAAATGCAGGACGTTTACTTGTAACAGAGTATTTCTACACTCTTGTATTGGTACTTTTACTTAAGCAAAAGGTCTGAGTACTTGATCCACCACTGCACATACAAACACATACCATTTCTACAGTTATTTTGTTCTTACTTTGCATTTTTAGAGTCAGTGAGTCTTCTGGTTGAATTGCATGTGTTTTAAAGCAGAGTAAATTAACCACAAACATTAGTTGACACAAACATTGACAGTATTTTCACTGTGCGACCACAACTGGGAGCTCAAAGTAGCTACAGGAGCAAATGTAACTGTGTTACCAGAAAGGAAGTATCAAGCCAAAGTTGAAGCCTATAAAGATTAAACTTCATAGCTACAGTGAGTACAGTCAGCAGAATTGTGGTGAAATGTGTGTATGTTGTGTACAAAAGCATCACTCAGCCGTTCAGCAATTGTCTGGATTAGTCCCTGAACTCCATAGAGTCTGTGAAACAGCAGTTTCCAAAACTAGTCAATGGCATTGGTAAATTGAAAGGGGATTATTAAATTGAGCTGAAACCAAGCCAAGCCATTTTCTCTATCAACTCCTATAGACGTGGCTCATTACCTCTCCTACAAAAAGTCAAGAGAGAACTATAGCCTGCATGAGAGCTTGGAGTGATTTCCAAAGTGGAGGCGCCTAACAGACTGGTGTGCAGGAACGGTTCCAGTACCAAAACCTGATGATACAAAAGTCAAAAGAGAGAGGCACGTGCTTCCATCAGTGGAGCACACTCTTGGACAACTTGAGGGTGCTAAAGTATTCTCAAAACTGGATGCAAATTTGCCATTTTGGCAAATCCCCTTCACAAATGAGTCTGCTTACCATATTCATTACTCCATTTGGGAGATATTGCTTTAACAGTCTGCTTTGGCACCTCCGCTGCATCAAAACATTTCCAAAAGAGAATGCCTGAGCTACAGGAAGGCCAATACGGAGTAGTTTGCCAGATCTCTCCATGCAGAGACTCAGAAAGGCTCAGGACAATTGATGGCAGCGTTAAAACGGCTGGAACAAGCAGGTGTGACGCTGGAAGGTGAATGTGTGAATTCTCCAAAACCTCTGTCAAGTTTCTGGTACGGATCATCGACGAGGTGAGAGCTGTCACCAACATGCAGGATCCCACTGATGTGAGTGGGGTGAAAAGGCTTCTGAGGATGTGTGATCATTTAGCCAAAAAGAAAAACTTGCATAATATAGAAGACAGTTGTTGAGAAAGTGCAAAGAACATAGGACCTAGAAATTCACAACAGCATCAAATGAGAATTGAGCCAACCACCAGGTTTGGCACTTTACAGTCCCAGGGTACAAACAATAGTCTCAGCTGATACATGGTTGTATGGACTGAGAGCTGAAATGCTCCAGAAAAAAGAAGATGACACAACAAAACCAGGTGTCTATGCTTCAACAACACTGAACAGAGATAGGCTACAACAAAATGGAGGCTTTATTCATCACATTGCCATGTGTGCAATTCTCAGACTTCCTGATTTCACATAAAAATCGACCATAAACCTCTGGTATCCCTTCTGGGATCCAAGAACTTGGACAAGACTAAGATGAGCCTGATGAGATACTCATTCTCTGTTTCACACGTTCCAGGCAAGAACATAGCAACCGCAGATGTGCTGTCCTGAGCACCAGAAAAGGCTGCAGGTGACAAAAACCCACACCAAGTGATGTCATGTCTTCCAGCCACAGAGTAAACACTGCAACAAATCAAGAAGCACCAAGACAAAGGTGCTGAAACAGGTGAAGCACTACAGGCCTGACAAATTTAGCAAAACCGGACCGTGTTGTCCTTACCTTCTGCATGCTGGGGATCTTGGTGTGCTTACATGTGTGCAGAAGAACGACAGAACCAAAGAGAAACACCACTGCTAACTGAATTTCCAAGCATACCATGGGAAATGGTTGGTGCTGATTTGTTTGACTGGAACAATAGCAAGTATTTAGTGGTAATCCATAACCATAATGTAACAGTTTGATCTTCTCTCTCCAGCTCTCTTTTTTTAAATTCTTGACAAAACTATTTCTGTTACTTTAAATGTGAACATATAATGCCTTTGAGACGAGAATGTGCCCCATTATCCCCATTTAAACTATATTGTGTGCCCCCCCCACCCCTCCCCTTTCCATGACGAGTGAGGTCGTTCAGAACAGCTTTTGATTTCAGACATGGTCGGACAACACGTTGTACGAACTAGTTCATACACTGACCCCCAGATAGTTCAACCACCTCTATCTGCCACTAATGGGGGTTTCAAACAGTCGGATTCAGCAGAGAAAGGGTCAATGGAGAAAGTAATCTGCAGCCATTTGGAAACATTTGGAAACATCTTCTTGTAACACCAGAAATGAAATTAGGCAAATAAGGTAATAAACATATCTGAATATCAGTTAATTATTTCTCCTAAAAAAAACTCCTGATGCGTCATTTTAAATGTTGTTGTTAGCTTTTGTAAATGATATGGGTGGTTTAAATAGCAGGGCCAGTTGTCCTGACAGCTCTGTTGACCACCGCTCAGCTTGTCACAGGACGTACGATTAACATCGATCACATCTTTCTCAAGTCTGTGTTATGTATCCAAGGATTATTGACAGTGAAGGTTAATGGCCATATCCATTTCAACTGAATGCTGTTTTATTGAGGACTTTACAGTGAAAAAGGCAAATGTCCAACAGCATTTGATTGTCGATCGATTTGAATTGCGGAAAAGCTCTCTGACCTCTGATTGAATAATTGGGTGTCTGTTTACAGAAATGCCAAACACTGGAGGGAAGCTGCTCCTGCTCGTCAAGTCGTCTGCATCCTACATTTCCACAGCCTGATTTAGCCCACAGGGCAAGTAGTCTGAAAGGATTGTACCTTGTGCTAAAGTACAATGAGCATGCTGAATTTGTTGTGGGTGGAAAAAGAAATGACTGTAACTAAATATATACTCACACGCCTCCCAGGCTGGCATCAAAGTGTCTGGAAATATTCTGCTGAGGGACACTTTTCCTCTGTTATGTGGCGTAGATCCAGCTGTCACATTTAGAAATATGGTACCTCTCCATCAGGTACAGGCCACACTCAACTGGATACCAGACTTGGCTGCATTCAAATCACCTGCCTGCACTAAATGCTTTGCCATTTTCAGTGCAGATATACAGAAAAACAAGTAAGCAGATGCAGAAACAAGGCTGTTATCTGCATGCGTGTCAAAGCCTCATATTGGTGGTCGTTGACATCAAAGGTAACTTCAACAGCATGTCTTTCACAGACATTAATGTCTTATGAATCCAGTATACACCTTGTCGTGAAAACCCTTACCTCTGCAGCAATAAATCAGCGTATTGGCCTGCCTGTTGTTTTTTCTTCTTCTGTGTACTCACTGCCTTCAGTATTGATTTGCTTCACTGTAAGACAAACTGTGCAGTGTAAATGCACACAAACACACACAGGTACGCTTTAAACATTTCAATGGAAAGTAACTTTTATTGTATTAATTTAGAGTCTTGAAAGATATAAAAAGCATCATCGAGAGTCGAGCCTTCTGTTTTACTCTCACGTGTATGCACACACCCCTCATTAACTAGCGAATGGTTCACTGAGCTGGTTCATACTGTATAACCACTCGCTGCGGGCAGACAGAGGCCGGGTCTAATTGGTAACAAGGATATCAACAGCTGGACTGATACGGGTGGCTGGAGCTGCTCACTTTCCTCACTGACTGTGACTAGAGTGATTCATGTGCATATGTGTGTGTGTCTGTGCATGCGCATAGTCAGAGATCATTAACAAGAAACCCTGATTTCTGACCTTAACCCTTCAACAGTCTGGATGGAGGGTCTGGAGTTCATGAGGTTACCTTACATCTAGTTATTCTAGAAAACTGCCTGTTCCTGTTGCTTTTTAATGGACACAGTATGTCAAGGAGTGGATAATAGTGTGTGTTTGTACAACGCCCATCTGTTAAATCACACAGGAAACCCCCCAGAAATGGGCTTCTAGATCAAAAATCGTTTAAGATCTGTGTGTTGGAGTATCGGTCTTCAGAGGCCACCTGATTGCCGCCTCCCACACTTAAAATGTTTTGTATGTCCTGTGGATTTTTGCAGTATATGTGTTTCGGACAGCGCTGATTAGCCATCTACCATCTGCTGGGCTGTGTGAGGAGAGCAGCTCATTATTTTTGCATGTTGTGTCTGCATTGAAGGTAGCTCCTCTACAGCTATCAGGCAAAGCTGCAGGGACTCTTTGTGTTCGAGCAGCGGGGAGCAGCTGGTGGATGCAGTGTTGCTGCACACAAGTGCATCTGTTTGACAGAGAATGAGCTGTCCTCTGGCCAATCGCTGGCTCCAACTGTGACGGTACAAAATACATCTGCCTTGTGTATGATAAGATCATCTCTGAAACGCTGTGTGTCCATTGTGAAATAGCACCCAGTTTCATCAGTAGATCCAGCCTGTGGTGATCAAATCATTTTATCTGTTACCAAAATGGATGAAAGTTTATATTTTTGCTGTTTTGTGTGTGCTGCAATGTAACATAATGTTTAATGTTGTTTTTCAGGACCTGGTGGGCAGTGCTCCGCCGCAGAGGAACTGGAAAGGAATAGCCATCGCCCTGCTGGTCATCCTCATCATCTGTTCCCTGATTGTCACATCCGTCATCCTGCTGACCCCTCGTATGTACAATACACACATACATACACGCATGCACGCGTGCGCATGCACGCGTGCACACACACACACACACACACACACACACACACACACACACACACACACACACACACACACACACACACACACACACACACACACACACACACACACACACACCAAGGATGCACAATCCTCTTAACTGACTGTTTTATTAGTAGATAATGTTTAGAAAATTTGTAATTTGTATCTGGATCTGCATGAAAGTAACAGCCCGGTATTCTAGATATTCTGTTCATACTGGACAATTTTGTACCCCATGATTTACATCAAATGTGTGTCCTGTATGTAGCATGGCAAAATGTAGGTCTGGGTGATGCGTGGACATTCAACGTCTGACTTTCATGCAAGAGACTGAAGTTTGTTTGCCACAATAATAATATTTCCCTAACCTTAACCATACTGTTAGTTGGCATGTGTAGATGTTATGGAAAGCGAGAATTAAATTAAATTAAATTTGTGTGCATTTCATGAAAAAATGTTGTCATTGAACGTAAGCTAGGGTTTTGCTAAATCATCCAAAATCATCGAAGGCCTTGTTTGGCAATAGGTTTGCAGAATGCAGTGTGCCAAAGTTAGCATTTTATATTCTTAGGAAAATGCCCTGTTTTGTAATCTTGCAAGGAAGAAATCCTGGATCCATATGAACATTTCACTGAATTTCATTGAAATTTGAACACAAACAAACATGAGATATACATCATGATTTCCCTGGCAAAGGTAACAACACACTCAATATTCATTCCCTCACACTTACCGTTCTCTGCCTCAGTATACATATATTATACACACAGCTCTGGCTTTAAATTGAGAACAGCAAAACATTTCACACCACAGATCTCAGAACTCAGAAACCACAGATACCTTGCCAATAATCTGCAACAATCCTCTTAAATTATTATTTTAATTGAATTGTTTTTTTTAATTTGAAATCCATGTGATGGATGGATGGATGGATCAAAATACATGTGTGAAAAGTCATTGGATACAATTGGCCAGATGTTAGATAGTGCACATTAGAGAAAATGGCACAAATGTTGAAAAATACCCTATTTCACAATCTTGCAGAGAAATAACTTACTAAAAAGTAGAATCACCACCTCAAGGTTGTATGTCTCAGCCAACTAGTCAAGTTGCAGTTTACATGCATGTCTGTCCTGACTTATATGATCTGTTTGAGTGAAGACTTTAATAAAAGGTATTTACTGTAGTTTTTGGAGAAATGTGGATGCTTCACACACATCTTAAGCGGCAGCACAGAAGATCTCTACAATCACAATATTTTCAATATAGGCACCCAAGATTAGTGTCACCAATTCAGTATCTGACCAAATGTAAAATATAGCCACAATCTCTCCTTCTATTCACGCGTTATGGTGTTGAATAATGGCCAAATTATGATGTCACGGTAAAGTTGACCTTTGACCTTTTGGGTATGAAATCCCCACTTAATCATTTTATCCTATTTGACATTTGTGTGAGATCTTGTCATAACTAGTTTATGAATTCTTGAGTTATGGCCCAAAACGTGTTTTGTGAGGTCCCAGTTACCTTGACCTTTGACCACCAAAATGTAATCAGTTCATCCTGGAGTCTAAGTGGATGTTTGTGCCAAATTTGAACAAATGTCCTCAAGGCGTTCCTGAGATATCGTGTTCTCAAGAATGGATCACACGTACAGACAGACAATCCAAAAACATAATGCCTCCGGTGACAACTGTTGCCACAAGTACATTTGTGAAGATTTCTTTAGATATCCTGCTAACAAACTACCAAAGACAAACAATGTACACAGCAGTTCAAGCTGTAATGTGAACACAACTCAGATGAAACCTCTTTTATCTCTTCTTCTGCATATGCTTTCTCCAGTTTATAATTGTGTACTGGTTTTACACAGAGGTGGGGTCAACGCCTCACTAGCTAATGGGCCTTTTAATGTGTAATGCCGTTTAGGCCTGTTAAATGGAGATGATTATGCAATAATAGCTCCAGCCATTTGTCAGATTGGCACAGCATCAGAGATACCATTTGCCTTGTGTTAGAAATTAGCTTTCTCCTCTCACTCTGCAGCTTCTTGCCAGGATTTCTTCGATGTTTCAAGGCGATAAACACTGACATGGTATTTACACACTCAGATCTCGCCGTTCAGTCGCAACGCGTAGCCTGCTGAAGAATCTGTCAACATACTGTTTTGTGCAGTAACACTGGGCTGTCAACCATCTTGACAACTTGTGTCTAACGGTTGTTTCCTGACAGAGTAAAGGTGTGGTAGGAGACAGTTATAGGGCTCACACACACTCTTTTTTTCCCATATCCTCACTAACTCACTTGTGTACCCCTGTTGTCTGCTCCACCTACAGTTCAGCTGTCAGCTTCAGATCTCATTTGGAGTTTTGGGGATGGAAGGAGTCGTCTCCCCCGCTGCTGAAAAACAAAGCAGGCAGATGTGAACTGATGCTCTCAGATCAATAGTGCAATACCAGAGGCCTCTTTCTTGTTTGTACTTTGTTCTAAATTGTTCTATCTATAGTGGGAAAATGTTGTTGGAGGTGCTATCTCGAGAGACAAGAAGAGTATAATATAGTGAGATGATGACAGTCTCTGGTATGAGGCTCCCTGAGCAAAGCAGCACGCTGACGAAAAAGTCAAAGGGGTTGCTACAGTTTTTCCTCTGAAACTAGCAAACTCAGTTGCTTGAAATGCTAATTAATCTCACAAGACTCAAGGACCATTTGAAGTTTACTTCAAGAACATCCACATCCAGACATTTGCAGCTATACACGTGAGCTGCTGTACGTCACATTCAATTCACGCATGTTTGTTTATCTTCTGGTGATGCACTCGACAGGTGAAGATGACAGCCTCGCCCTTAAGAAGAAAGTGACTATAGAGGATGTTTTTGGTCCAGACCTTCACATCCATGATCCAGATGCCAAATGGCTCAGTGGTGAGTGAACAGTTTGGCATTCAGCATCCGCCTCTCGTGTCAAAACTTGAAACAAATCCAGACACATCATGACAGGCATCGACAGGCAACTTGACCCACTGTCTTGATTTGTCCATATAGTAGTTTACTGTGTCGTGCACATACAAGTGCCTAGCCTACCCCAAAAATTAAACATTTGTCAGAACAGAACAGAACTTATTACAGTACATATATTGCAAACAAATAACGTTATCTTCTTTCTAAACTCTAGAAATAGTGCTGCATTCAGTTGCTACCTGTTTTTGCCTTGAAGAAGGTCTCTGACCAAAGCTTGCTTAATTAAACAAGACTTTTGCACAGACTTCAGTGTGCAGATGCTTTTTTCCCATTAGTTTTATAGTTTGTAGCTTCAGCACCTTCGCTACACCTGATACTGGGTGAGCAGTATTTTCTTTCTCTGTTTTGAAACACTAGAAATAAAAATGATATGCCAATAATATCATATCACTATGTTTATTGTATCGGGTAGTTTTTTATTGAGAGAACAAGAAACATTCATAGTCAGTAAACCAACTATCAAGCATAAAATATAGGTTGATTAGTAAAAAGTCAAAATAAACATCAGATAGTAAAGCTTTAAAGTCTCTGAGAGGAATTAAATATCTAAAAGGGCAGTTTGCAGTTCATACCATCAAAACTAGTTCTGCTACGATTGAAATGTACATTATGGGATAACTAAGGAGAAGTAGTCACTGGATCGTGTACTGTACTGTGTAAGATTGAAATGAGAGAAGAGTTGTGAGGTAGTTTGGAACATTTAACAGTGGAGCTTTATGGATGAAAATGAACAATAAAATATAAAATGTACCTGAATGTAACTGTAAACACATGAACATTAGTTTCCATCGACATATAGAAAATATTACAGTTCATTACAGCTCTTTCAGTTTCCATGGCAAACACATGCTGCAGTGTTCAAGCTCATGTTGTATGCACTATAAATTCTGCATGTGGTGTACTAGGTGTACAGTAAGATGGTCTAACTTGAACAGATGTACTGTACAGTAGA
Source organism: Gymnocephalus cernua (assembly GCA_023631565.1). Classification (NCBI taxonomy): domain Eukaryota; kingdom Metazoa; phylum Chordata; class Actinopteri; order Perciformes; family Percidae; genus Gymnocephalus; species Gymnocephalus cernua. The sequence goes on along the minus strand of CM042436.1, from coordinate 19,762,631 downwards.
GCAGGTGTGCTGTGGCCCCTCTCTGTGTAAGGAGTATAGCTGCCACCTGTGCTCAGAAATGTTGGATCAGCTGACTCAATGCCCTCTGGTGTTCGAAAGGAAAAGTACCTGAAATATTTCTCAGCTTCTGCATGATGAACAGAAGCAGTGATACTTTATTCTTAGATGAATACTTTTTGGAATATTTTTTTTGTGCACTGTGCAACAGTCTGAAACAGTGGCATTCTGTGTTGGTAGTAATACAGCAACTACTACTAACACTCTTTAATACAAGTATTTGTATCCGTATTACTTATTAAAGAAAATAAATAACTACATATTTTTTTAAAGTCTGGTTGTCATACGGGTGAGGAAAGGGGACCACTCAAGCAGTTACATAAAGTATCACAATTATTGTGTGGAAAGGTGTACATATAGGTCTTTTAACTTCTGGATTTGACATAGAGATTGGTTTTGGGTTCTCATAGTTTACAGACTTTGTTAACCACTCACTTTTTATCACTTTATAGTCATTTGAGTATTGATTTTTCTTACTTTACCCAAGGTCTACCCGATAGCTTTTTTTGGAAGCTTTGAACAACATCTCACAGTCTGACTCTGGTGAATAGAGTAGCTAGTTAAATCCCCGGGAAAAAACTATTAAGTGAACTTAGAGTCAGGAATTTGATGTCAAATAGCTGTTTTCAAGGTAAAAAATGAACTAAGGATTCTTTACCACTGTCGGATTCTGGTGTTTATTGTCAAGGTACATAGCTGGTCATCTGAAATCTGATAAAACACATAGGAAAGATAATGAATTTAAGACTATAGATCAAATATTAACACTCCCCTCTGGTCTAAATCAATCGATTATGTTTTATCAATTTCCCTTGAAGCGCTAAACATTATAGACCCAGTTCATACTGTATAAAAGTGCTTTTAAATAGGCATTGTAAAAAAAAATATGGTTATTCTGATCGTCAGCGTTAGTTGCCATTATAAAAAGATTTTCTTGTCTTTGAAGACGAAACAGCAGAACGGACCAGTAAGATCTGCTTCAACATCTCTCACAACAGCCATGTACAGACAGCTTATGCATGAACACACTTGGTGACTTGCATGTATGCATTTGAATGCAGCTGTATCTATAAATAAGCCTATATTCACATTATCACCTGCACGTATGCAAACTCACATCTCCCACTTGTGTGACAGACACATTGCGACCTTACATCTGTCCTTTTGTTCTACTGTTCAGACTGTTCCCCCAATTACTTAAATTACCGGCCCATTAACGTATAATTAGTTAGGTTCCTGTGTTTCTGTGTCCTTCATTCACGACCAAGATTAAAACGTCCTTAGCACCTGACGAAACCCCGGCAATCAATTTGTGTGACATTGCATCTTGTCAGTTAACTTAATGCAATCAACTCCCATTTGGTGCTAATGACCTTCTGATAAGAAACCCAATGGGAAACCCTCACACTTCAGTAGTCCTCATCAATATTTTGTGGACCTCTTTCACAGCAGTGCGTAATTGATCTCTGTTGCTCTTTGATCACCGCTTGCCTCAGTAGTCTTTGGACTCACCTCTGAGTTTCTCACACAGACTCCGATCCAAAGACAAAGGAAATCGACCTTCAGGGTGTCTGTCTGACGCATATGTATTTTTGAGATGTAAAACAATATAAAATCATCCAACAATGAAAACAAAGTAATAACAAGAAACATCTGTGGCTAAATCTACTCATGAAAATCTACATTGAGGAAAATAAAGCACCATCTTTGGCAACTGAGTCACCATCACGTCTCTTTATGATTCCAAGCTCAAATCAAATGAAATTGATTTGGCGTGATTACATTTTCCATCCTGGACCCAGTATGCACTGACATTTTCACATTCCCAAATTAATTTGGCTAGGGTGTCGTGGCCTGAGCCAGACACCTCAGCTATCCCATTTGTTGTGCATTTCTTTTGCCATTTTCTTTTTAAATGTTTGTTTGATCACAAGACAACAGATTTGAGATATTTCTGCAGAAATCTTTCAGTTATATAATTCTGTCTGATGAGGAAAATAAATTTACAAAGAGAATGTTTGTGTTCCAGAGAGTTTAATGCCACCTGAGGACGGAAGCTTCAAATGCATGCACAGCAGTGTTACATCTTTCAAAACACTGGCTTTTTTATTGCGAAGGTAACCGGAGAAAGCAATTGTGGCATTTATTGGGGTCTTCTCATAAAAGAGAAGACTTTTCCACAGAGCAGGATTGACAAGGACAACAGCAGTATAGCAGTCCACGGAGAAAGACACGCTGTGCTGAGTGCTATAGCCTGCACATACCATACACTTACAGCCTTTCTTAAGACTTGTTTTTCAACAGGAGATGTTTTGACAATGGAAGTGAGGCTTAAAGATATACCTAGAAGTTTGCAAATTATCCACCATTAAACATAACAGCAGGAATTTGCCATGACTGTTTGCAAACTTACTGGGAATTTAGATTAAAACTGTTTTCAGTGAAAATGCTAAGAAACAACTATACGCTACCTGCCCAGCATCAAACAGTGCACAGACAACAATTAGCGACTAACTGGTGAACATTGCGGCGCATTTAACAGCTAAAGACTCAGATATTGACCAGTCAGAGCTAAAAGGGAGGGAGTATTGGACTGACACCCATCAGGTGGACAGAAACATGACTCCCAGGTATTGCTCCATATCTCTCAGGTTGGGTCAATAAGCAACTGCGTGCCATATCAAAAGCAATATCTTTATTACTTTTTTCGAATAACTTCCAGCAAATGTATTCTTATCTAGTTGAGGCACTGAGAGTTGCCCAACCTTAAAAAGAGGCCTGCCCTTGCATGTCAGACATTTGAAAGATAACAAAATGCAAACAACAATAGTTACATAAAAGTAATAATTCAATTATCAATTAATACATTCCTAAATAAAATGAAAAGTGTTATATTGTAGGTTTAATAGCAATTTGGCTTGCTTAAGATTATTGATAAAGGTTAAAGAGGAGGACAAGATGCTATAAAGACCATACATAGTCATCTGAAAGTTAAAAAAAAAAAACTATATGCTGGTGCAGTTTCTTCCCTCTCTGATAGTTGACTTTTATTTACAGACAATGAGCTGCTGTATCGTACAAGGGAAGGGGATGTTGTCAAACTTAAAGTTGACACAAAGGAGAGCACTGTTATTGTGCTGAACCAGTTGTTTGTGAGTATCATCTTACCCCATCTTACCTTTTCTGTTTACCTGAAGAGCAGTCAGTATTCTCTCTACTGCTGCTGTAGTGAGCGTTACTTATTGCGAATGTGCTTTGAACCCATCCAGGACAGATCCAGAGCCGCCAGGTACCAAGTGTCTCCAGACATGCAACACGTGTTGTTCGCCTTTGAAGTGAAACCGGTGAGAAACCCTCAGAGTGTTTCACACCATCACATTTCTTCCAGAAGCTGTACTTTAACTGTTAGGCCGTTTGTCTCTGCAGATCTACCAACACTCCTATGTGGCCAAGTACATTATTTACAGCCTTGTGACACAGTAAGACCCACTTCTGTTGTGTCTTCCTTTTATTGTCTGTCGCCTTTTGGTCCTTTTTCTGTCTGTCTTCCTCTCATAGATCTGTGACTGGACACTAATCTGCCCCGAGCTTGACCTCATGTAGGCAGTCCACTGCATCAGCCTTATTTACCTGCTTTCGCTACCTTTGTGGGAATGCATTTAAGTTCCATTTAGTTTTGTGCGCCGTGTTCAGCCTGGCCTGTTTTTAGCCTTTCATCCATCTATGTCTGCTTATTTCCCCACTCTGTATTTGTAGCGAGCCAAGCAAAGTCAGCTTGTGCTAAAAAAAGATGTGGATGATTGATGAAGCCTACAGTGAGGGAACAAGCCAACAAAAAAAAAAAAAACATGACTTCCTTGCTCTGACTGTGCATTTGTATTGAGATACACACTGTGCAATTGGCATGTAGTGTTCATACAGACAAATACTGTGTTGGTTTTTTAATGTGTTGTCTCCACAGGGAAACTTGGCCTTTGAATCCCCCTGAAGTGCATGAAGCTGTCCTGCAGTTTGCTGGATGGGGACCCCGAGGCCAGCAGCTGGTAAGGAGGCCGGACCCTTGAGATTACATTTTAATGGAAATCTGTCAGAATCGGCCTGGCGTTGCAGAAGAGGCACAGTAGTGATGAATGGTTTATCACAGTAGATCAGACGAATGTTGTGGTACCAAGAGGTGTTTGTGCATTGTAATGACCACTTTTAGGATTTTCATGGTAAACTCTCCTTGCTTTGGCCTCCATCAATGTCTACGTGAAGCCAAATCATTTTTACTTTCACAACTTCATGACAACACATGAGCTGGTGAGAGGCACAGTGGCAGATGGCAACTAGGTGTGTGTGTGTGTGTGTGTGTGCGTGTGTGTGTGTGTGTGTGTGTGTGTGTGTGTGTGTGTGTGTGTGTGTGTGTGTGTGTGTGTGTGCGCGTGCGTGCGTGTGTGTGTGTGTGTGTGTGTGTTTGTGTGTGCACTAGTTGATTGGAGAGAGGGCAAACAAAATGAATGTCTTCATTTTGGAATTCATTGCTTGGCATTTCCATTCATTGATTTTTCATTGCCTCTATGACACAAGGAGTACGTTTTAAAAAAGTGTCTTTTTTAAATAGTTAGAGAATAAAGCCTGAACTCCTTGGATGCAACACATCTCCAAAGAGTGACCTCTTTTTGTTTATTTTCAAACTTTCATCCTTGGCTGCATTCACAAGCTGCACTTGAGGTGAACGCGAAGATGTTTCACTTTTGTGTTTATAACCTTTTAGGTGCAAACAAACTCCTAACTGCATCAGAAAACATGAATAACTGATTTGTTGTCTAGTGTATATGTATCAAAGGACATGTCAGTCAATTTGGGAGTGAGAGACGGCATCTGCTGCTTTGTTGCTTTGGGCAAATGCCCATTGCCCATTCGCAAGCAAAGGAGTAAGTATAGAGTCACAATATCTGAAAGGCAGTGGGTTGGGGTCAATGGGTCGGTCAACAACATAACTATTATTGACTCAGATCAAAAACATTTTTATAAAATCAAATATAAAATTTAAAATAGTTTTATTTCATGCAACAGTAAAAGAACATGCATAGCCTATTATATGTGTTGTTCTGTTCTTATCGTAATTGATTGGTGTTTAAACCACCAATAACTTTATACTGTGTAGCTACACATTGTCTGTGTAGCCAAAGCTTGATGTATCTTAGTCATATGTGCCATCAACCTCCATTGTTGTTCAAAAACTATTAAAATACATCAATGAGCCACACCATCACACTGGGTGGCATGTTCCTCCTTTGGGAGGCACTAGTGCACCAAATGTGTATTAATCCGTAGCTGAAAATAGTCCCCAAACAGATGTAAATTGTACACCTTTTTGTGACATTGGCTAACAGTTACAGTGCCCTGATGTTGTTTCAGCAAATTATTTAGCCTTTTTTTTTAAATGAAATCATATAGATTTATGTATTTGTAACACGTTTCTACAAGATTCTTTCTAGAAGATTTACATCTTCTGTAGAAACCAACGCGAGTGCCTCAGATCCTTATCAGATAAAGTAAAGAGAGACAACTAAAACATTGTTACTTTTGGTCTTTTCATGTGATTTGTTGACAATAAAAAAAAATATGAGAATCACAGACTTATCCTTTGATGAGCTTAAAAGTACCATTGACCCACGCACCTGCTAATCTTTTGTTTTATTCTGTTGCCTACTGCAAGACTCCACTTTTCTTTACCTTGTTGACTTCAAATTTGTTTCTGTTTGGATTGCGGTTATTAGACAACAGACCCCATGTTTCATCAGCCATTACTCCAAAGCTCTCTCTTCCTCCATAATTGCTCGTATCATTTGCTTTAAATCACAGGTACATTGCTGTGAGAAAATATTAACATTTCAAGTGTGCGATGAGACTTTGGCTGCTGAGGGAAAAAAGAAGATTCATTTGCATATGGTAATAATGTACCTGATTATTTCTTTCGCAATCCTGTTACTGTCGCTCCGGGTTTGATTTAATGAACAGCCGAGGTCATGCGAAAAAAAATGAAATGAGCTTTCGTCTTTTGTCTCTGACCTGGCGAAGTTGGACATGTTTCCTTTTTATGCACTATTTCTGAATATAATGATTTTCGAAGTTTATCAGAATTGGAGTGATGTTTAATCAAGTGCTTTGTCAGCACATAAAGATGTGTTTGTGGCAGTATGGCTGTGTGCAGTGATGCATCAGATGCGGTGAGAGGAGCAGGGAGATGAATCCTGCTATACTTCCCTCATTAAGCCGCAAGCAATTACTCTACCGTGACAGAGCAATCAGCAAGGCTGGGTCGTCTCACACACACACTCACACACACTCACACACACACACACACACACACACACACACACACACACACACACACACACACACACACACACACACACACACACACACACACACACACACACACACATAAAAAAACAGGTTGTATTGACACAAAAGCGAAGGGGGAAGAAGTGATGGATTTAAGAGAAAAAAATTAAACCAAATAAAAGTGAAATGTGACAAAATTGGGCAATAATTCACAACTAAAAACACTAACAAAAAGAAACCCAGCTATTCGAGCTCCCCAGGTATCTTTGATGTTGCTACTTTCATCTCTTCGTCCTTTTGAAATTACCCTTTTTTTTTTAGCCATTTGCTTATTGTCTTTGTTTTTCCATCTAAATACCTTGAAAATTAAAAAGTCATTGAATGAGAGATAGTAAGTCAAGAGACTGACACATGCTTTTCAGAAACCATTAAGGATAATGTATGACTAAATGTTATAATGGGCTCTGTGCTGACAATAAGAGACTTTATGTTTCTCTTTTAATTACAGTATTTGGTGTTAATATTGTGAAGTTGAATCCAGGTTTTGAGGTTGAGTTTTGAGGCAGCTTTGGCCAAGATATAATTCATAATAAGAAGAATATTGAGATTTACTGTATGTCCTGTGGCGGTTTTGCAACTTTTGCCAACCACCAGCTTCCTTTGCTTTACACAGCCCTGCACTGATCAGTTTTCCTCAGATGTTGATCCCACAGTATAAATTTTTGATTTTCTCAACGGCAGCAACAGATCAGAGCAAAGGGAGCCTTTTTCTTTTTTGACTCTTGTGCTGGCGATTTGAGGCTTAGATTTAACTGAAGAGGTTTCAGCTGACAGCCCAGTCACACCAACACAGCCAGTGCTTCAGATATCAATCAATCCCACATTCATCTCCCTTATACTGGCACCAGACGAAGAACCGAAAAAACACTGCAGTGGATTGACAGAGGGTTTTAAGTGTCACACACTCATCTGCCCGTGGTGTGTCTTAATTCCTTCAGGCGATGCCATCGTTGCTAGTTAAATCAGCAGTCTATCCTGCAGTTTAGCTCAGCCATCACCCACCCTCAGGAGACAGCATAATGTCTCAATAAACATGGGGAAAAAAACATGCGTCTGTGTGCCAGTGGGGCTTCAGGCAGCTCCAGCTCCTTGATTAGCAACAGAAAGAATGTCATACTGCTTTGGAGAGGAATCTAGCTCAAACTGTAATTAGGCAAATATCCGTTAATAAAGTGCTTAAGGCAGGTGTTGTCTGACACTGTATTAGATTGTAAGTGTCATTGAGTGGGTGTTTCTATCTAGATTAAGATAAAGTGTTTTTTAGCATAAAGGCTCGTGCTGTGGATAGAAAGATAGATGTGTGACGCAGAGGCAGAGAAAAAGTAGTACCACTTTTGCACCACAGGATGTAGGTTTAAGCCTAGCACTGCAGTAATACACCATAGACTGTATGTAATACACATACCAATTATAGGCTACATACAGTGATACAGTAGATCAGAACAGATACTAATGATGGTTCTGCTTTTCTCTGTCCAGATCTTCATATTTGAAAACAACATTTACTACAGAGCAACAGTAGATAACCGAGCGATCCGCCTGGTTTCCACTGGTAAAGAGGGAGTCATCTTCAATGGCCTTGCTGACTGGCTGTATGAGGGTAAGGCAACTGAAAACACAGTTTCAGCAAAACACAACAAAGCCCAGGATGATTGATACGTCCCCTTATTTCCATTTTGCAAATAGTGGACTTTCTCCAAAGTTCAAAGACAGAGTAGGGCTTTCTGTCACTTTCAGAATTAACAGAACTTAAGCATGTCTAAAAATACATTACATGGCCAAAAGTATGTGGACACCTTGTATGTGATTGCACTTGTATATGATATGAATATATCATTACAAAAACCATGGCCATTTACATGTTACCCTTTCACTCTCCTTGGAAGACTTTCCTCAAGATTTTGGAACCCAATATGTATTTGCTAACATTTAGTCACAAGAGCATTAGTGAGGTCAGACGCTGATGTTGGGTGATGAGACCTGGTCGCCGTTACTGGTGTTGGATGGGGTTGAGGTCGGAGTTCTGTGCATGCTATTCAAGTTCTTCCACACCAAACTCAGAAAACCATATATTTGCAGGCCTTAAAGGCATTGTTACATTGAAAAGTAAAAGCCTTTCCCAAACTGTTGTCTAAAATATCATAGTTTGTAGTTTGTGTTACTACACTAGTATATCATCACCTCTTAAGTTGATATAGCAAATGTGTTAGCATTACCATTCATTTGAAGCCGCGTTTTGTCTACTAATATTCACTCTGTTTGAGTTGTTTTTGGTTTTCTGAGGGAAATATCTGCTAAATGCTCCACTATGTTCACCAGCTAGAAGCACATTTTGATCCAATGTTGTGACACCTTCTCCCCACCCAGAGGTGTGTTGTATGTTTGTGTGCATACTTCCATTTTAAAGAGCACAGCTGGATACGTTTCATTGCCCCTCCTTCTCTAGACTTCCCATAGCTTGTCTTTGTGTTCAGGCAGTTTTAATTAATTCATTTCTGCAGCGCTGCAGTCTCACTCAGCAGATGTTTATAAGCCAGCATACTTTAATATGAGGCATTTTCTGATTACTGCATAATTGAGACAGACATTGCAATTACATACCACTTGAATATGGCTTTGTTTACAGATGTGCATGTTTGAGACAAGGTTTCCCACTGTGCATTCATTGATAATAAAATGTATAAGTTTAAGTGAAGACTTCTGTTTCCGGCATGGTTATAATTATTAATTTTGAATTTATTCAGAGAGTGGATTTGGATAATGATTGCAGTGTAATTGTATAATTTAATTGCAAAAGGCCAGTTACTGTGATATAAATTCTATTATAGTGCATGAATGGCTTCAGGGTCAGCTCTAATCGGTTTTTCGTTAATGGGATTATTTCTTTGTTGTGGACACAGAACACGACATGAAAGAAGTAATCCAGTTTTAAAACTAAAGAAAGATTTGTCCAGCTACGTTTTGATTGATTTGTCAGCAGATAACAGACTGTCTCACAAAAGCAGAGATCACGTAGCTTTCGTCTTTTACAACACAGTATTATTCAGGTGAGATAGGTAGGAGAATGTGGTTCAAGGTGAGGCTGCCTTGTTTCTCTTGTGCTTTCCAGTCGTCAACCTTGAGTGAGAGATACAAAACTTTTTGTGAGCTGCAAATGCTCCCATCACAGAAAGGCTGAACAAAATTCCCATGTATTGCCATCTAAGCCTCTAAAACTAAAATTTGAAACTTTAAATTTCCACTTTTAAACTTTGACACATGAAAGTGCCATATATATATATATATATATATATATATATATATATATATATATATATATATATATATATATATATATATTTAGAATCTGTTTGTTGCAGTTATTGAAGTTGCAGTATATCATGCAGATATTGTTGAAATACTCAAAGATAATGTGCCACTTTTATGGCTGCACGATTACATCCAATTTTCTGAAACATCGGGATCTAACTCAAATTTGAAATACAGTCCTGTGTGGTTTGAACAATGCCAAATAATAATAATAATAATAAATAATTTTCTGTGAGGCTTTGATGTTGTTTAGAGTTAATAATTATACCTCGGTTGTCATAATAACTCATCAACAAACGTGAGCTCTATCTTTGATCAAGAAATTAAAGATAGGGAAGTCATGGGGCTGAAGTTGGTACAACTTTTAATGTTTTCCTGTAGAGCAGTGGGTTTGGGAGATGAAAGAAATAGATTTTTTTTACAAGAATATTACAGGAGTTAACATTTGCATGTATACTTATTTCTGTGGGTTTCAGTCTGTGCATTTGCCCTTTCCAAAGCTGATGGAGGTTTAGACAGCTGTGTGTTTGCCTCTGACAGCAGTTATTGTCATGCACAGAAGACTGTATCACACCGACCTCACAGCCGATCCACAGCACTCAACACTAATAGTGTGGGAGGACAAAAAACACAAAACCATCCCATGTTTTTGTGGCACCATTACAGGAAATATTCATCTTTTAGTCTTGTATGAATTGCAGATACATGTATGCTATAGTTGATGTTAAATGCCAGGGATCTTATTTAATGCTCCAACCTTCATGAAATAATGAATACAATACATTTTGTGCTCCTCCTGGGTTATAGAGGAAATTGTATGTTCTGTGGGCACAGGCCTTGAACGTCCTACTGCACTGCAACACACAAGTCGGCCTTAGAGTGAGAACTCAATTCAAATGTTGAGAATTCAACACTGAAGTGTTGTGTCCTCAATCTTCAGACTTACTGTGCATTCACAATGTGAAAAAAAATATATTATTATAGCATGTTGAAATCAACAATGAAATTACAAAGTCCTCGTCCTCAAAAGGTTGAGCTGGTCATTTAAACCAAGAAAGGCTGCTGTTTAGATCTCCACATGTAGGTACAGTAGAACGTGTACTGTGAGTGCTTTTGATAGAGCTCTTCTGCCCCCTGCTGGATGAAAATCACTCATCGGGAAACTGCTAAAAAAAGGAAACTAATCAGGAAAGCTCAAGTATTTAAACTGTCAACATGTAAGAGTAATTGGTTTGTTTTTCCTCAGGATAGTTAATGGGCCATAAATCACACCTGCTACAAGTATTAAACTAGTTTCTGTTCAAATGGTGACATACTGGAAATGCCTTTATCAGTGTCAGAATATAATAATTACATAAACACCAGCTAACAGAAAAGCTGCAGATAGAGCATTGCAAACCTTTTATGTGAAAGATGTTAGGGATGTGGTGTTACAGCCAAATTCTTTTATCTTCCAAGAGGCAAACATTATATTTCTTACTGGATTTTTATATGGATTTGACTTATTTTTCTGGAATAACTTTTGGACAGTTTCCAAAGTGAATCTGGTCTTTGGAAAACATCAGGTTATTTTGTTCCACATCTTCAAAACTTGTATTCTGGTCTTCAGTTTCATGCATGCGTCACAATGCATGTATTATCTAGTTATACTACAGATTAATATACACATAATCAATCAAAGATTTGATGGAGAGATTAAAAAAAAAAACTCAGAGGGGCTTAGTCTGGGCACTCTCCAATGCATACTTCAATTAAAATCGAAAAGAACTACCTGCTCCTTTTTGTCACCAACCCAAGCCAATCTATACCTCACCTCCTGCAGCTATTACAGCAATTTGGGAGTTTTTCTGGCTATAAACTATAAACTTATCAAAAAGTCTACTCTTCCCTATAAATGATATTAGCAAAACACTAGATTATGTTGTATTTCCTTTTAAAACTGAATATCAATCCTTTAAGTACCTAAGTGTATATGTAACCAGCTCATCTAAAACACTTAAGAAAGCTAACTTGATAATTTACTAGAACACACAAAAAAGGATCTGGAGGGGTGGTCGGGCCTTCACATTTCGCTGGCGGGCCGCATTAATGGCACCAAGATGACAACACTACCTAGATTCCTGTATTTGTTTGCAACAATCCCCGTTTGGCTCCCAAAACATTTATTTATCAAATTGGATAGCTATATCTCACTGTTTATATGGAATCATTCCACGCCCCGAAAGAAGAAGATCTACCTGGAAAGACCTAAATCTGAAGGGGGGCTGGGTCTCCCAAACTTTCTCCATTATTTTTGGGCATCAAACATTTCCAAACTGGCATACTGGTTGACAGCATTCTCGGACCAAAACGGGCCTGCCTGGACAATGATGGAACTTTCATCACACGCATCTATATCCCCTATTTCCCTACTAACAGCTCCTTTATCGACTCAGACCAATAGTAAGACTCTTTTTAACCCCGTTGTTTCTAATTCCATTAGAATCTGGACACAAATTCGTAAACATTTTAACCTCGATCAGCTGAATAGCTTCTCTCCTCTATCCTTTAACCATCTTTTCACGCCTTCACAGATGGATCAGAATTTCGCTGGTTGCCGTCGGCATGGACTGGTTTTCTTTGCTGACCTTTTTGATGAGAACTCTTTTCTGCCCTTCGAAGCCTTAGTTACAGATCATAATATCCCAGAGTCACACTTTTTCAGATATCTCCAAGCCCGCAGTTTTACCTCCAAACATTTCCCTACTTACCCCAAGCCGCCAAATCACGACACAGCATATGACCTATTAAATCTGGATCCATGGAACAGGGGTCTGATCTCTAAGACGTATGATATTATACACAAGATTGATCTCCCATCACACACTAGAATACGTGAAGCCTGGGAAAGGGACCTGGAAATTGTAATCCTGGATGATGTCTGGGCCAAATGCATCTCCAGCATACACACATCCTCTATATGTGTAAGGCATGGGCTAATACAGCTCAAGGTATTCCATAGAGTACACTACTCCAATGACAGGCTGGCTAAAATATACCCATCTGTTCACTCTATTTGTCCTAGGTGCGGAAACTCTGTGTCATTGGGTCACATGTTCTGGTCATGCCCCTCCCTAGTTGATTTCTGGTCCTCCATATCTGACTGCCTTTCAGTTTTATGCAACTCAGCACTCAAACCCAATCCACTCACTGCTATATTCAGAGTCACACCCTCGGAAATACATACCACAAGAACACAAAGGAGAGCAGTAGCGTTCTGTAGCCTCATAGCGTGTAGAGTAATCTTAATGAATTGGAAATCTAATGAATGCCCACCCTTCAGGAGATGGATCCAGGAGCTGCTATCTTTACTTCAGTTAGAAAAGATTAGACACACACTGAAAGGTTCTTGTGACACATTCAATAGAGTGTGGTCTCCCCTCATCGAATATGTGAAGGAGTTGAATCTCTAACAGCTCATGTTATCTGAGCGCCCTCTTTAGTCAACTGTCTGACCAGCCCATTAATATGCCACTGTAGAACTGGATCTTTATTTATTTATTTTTTTTTTTTTTGCACTCTTGGTCCCATGGGAGGGTGTGTGGGGAGGGAGAAGGGGAGGGCACCAATGTGGGATTGTGTCCCGAGTTTGTTTGTATGTGTGTGTATGCTCATTTGTGTGTATTGAAAACGCCTAAATAAAGTTATATAAAAAACAAAATAGAAAGAAACTAAGAATCTGTTTGTTTTTTTTTAACAGAGGAGATCCTGCAGACTCACATAGCCCACTGGTGGTCTCCAGACGGGCTGCGTCTGGCCTACATGACCATCAATGACACACTGGTGCCAAAGATGGAAGTTCCCTTCTTCACAGGAACGCCGTACCCCGCCACCGTGGAGTATCACTACCCAAAGGCAAGTCTGCAACCACAATCTCACACCAATTATCTTAACTTGCTCTACTTTGTGTTTAGATCATTTTGTTGTTACTTGTGTGACCCTCCATTTCTTTCTCATACATATTTTATTAGCATTGTTGGAGGGAGCCTGAGAGGTTTTAATTGCTAACGACGGCTATCCTGCAATTGCTCCACATGATAAATAAAAACCTTGAACATTTATTAAAATGGCTATAATCAATGTCCGTTGAATAAAACATTTTTTTTACTAGAGGCAAGGAATGGAGGTTACAGAATGTCTAAAAAGGCAAACGTTTGCTAACAAGTTCGCCCTATCAACCTAAAAGGTGCCCCAAAGTTCCCCCAAAAAACACCATGTTGTTATGCATAGAGGACTTTAATAGATAGAATGTGTTTAACTATAAGGACAGAACAGAACAAAAGACAATTCCTTATTGTCTGCAACTGAAATCCAGTCTGACCTATCTAGTGTCCTCTTGGACCTTGCAGGCTGGGGAGGAAAACCCTGTAGTACACCTGTCAGTGGTGAGCCTCAACGGTCCCCTGCACACTGTTGTGATGAAGAAACCTGATGACCCCCGAATAGGGTGAGTGACAGCCCAACGGTGCCTTATTATTGTGTATGAAGGAGTATTAGCCACCTACTACATAGAGTATTTTCCTAAGGTAGTCGAGACAGAGGTCGTCAGTGGTGGTGATGTAATCTCACTTTCTGTTTTTCCAGGAGGGAATATTATATCACTATGGTAAAATGGGCTACCAGCACCAAACTGGCTGTTAACTGGCTAAACAGAGGCCAGAACAACTCTATCATGACACTGTGTGAGGCTACAACTGGAGTCTGCATTAAGGTGAAACAGTCTGCAAATGTTCTTTTTGACAAAGTGTGAAATTTGCTGTCCGTGTGTGTATTTTGTGTTCAGGATGAATTCCTAGATTCAGAAAAAAACTTTTAAAGTCCTACTCCTTTTGTTTCAGAAACATGAGGATGAGAGTGAGAGTTGGTTGCACAGACAGGTACGTGATGAAAACACTGATTACCTGTTGTTGTGTAGTAGTTAGCAAAAAACACAGACAGTGTTTGTTTCCTGTGACGGAGCTTGAGCGAGTAAATAACAGGTTGTGCTGCCTACAACCGAATCACAGCTGTGATTATTAAGTACAACAGCACTCCCTCTCGTGTGACATTGCTTAAATACAAAAGCCCTGCAGGGACATTTTCCTTTTCTCTCCTTTCTGCAGAATGAAGCACCGCTCTTTTCCCATGACGCACACAAGTTCTTCTTCACCAGAGCAATCCCTCAGGGTGGGAGAGGAAAGTTTTTCCACATTTCTATGTCCACCTCTCTGGTAAAAATAAATGCAGAATTATCCTTATGATATTTGTGTTGAAGGTCTGGTACAGTGTGCTTAACGTCCCTTTACTTTATTCTAGCCTAACACGAGCACAGACATACTTCAGTCCCTGACCTCTGGAGACTGGGACGTCACCAGCATCTTGGCCTACAATCATAAAAGGAACCTCATGTAAGACATGTTGATGTTTTTTTTTAACAGCCAGTGCTGCACAATCATGGCTATTTTTTACTTGGTTACTTGGTGGTAATGTTTGGATGTTTTTCCAGATACTTTCTAAGCACAGAGGACAACCCCAAACGACGGCACTTGTACAGGTTGTATTTTCTCACAAGTTATACTTCTGTGTTTTCTGCAAGTGCTATTTAAGGTATACAATGATGCTCACTCAGTGCCATCCCACAGTGCTGACACCATCCCTCCGTTCAACCGCTGCTGCCTGTCTTGTGAGTTCAAGTGCGGCTATGTGGAAGTTTCATTCAGCCCCAACATGCAGTACTTCTTACTCAACTGTAAAGGTGAGCGTCCTGGACCTTGAATCACTTGTCAAAGCTGTTTTTAGAGCAGCGGACTGAGAGCGCTTTACATCCTTGCACTCCTGAGAATGAAAGTCGTCTGGGGGAGGCAGAAAGCCACGTTCGGTAGAAAGCATAACTGAATTAGTGTTACATGTCAGGTTGAGAGCTTATATCGAACTGGACATTAGCAGATAACCTCAAACCTCTGCTGGATCCCTCTAATTAGCCACAAAAATAAATGTATTGTCTGACTGCAGGCCAAGAGTAATGTGAGCACTACTGATCTGCTGGCAGATGCTGAGCTGTGTGGCTTTCTGGTTTTTTTGGTTGTTGTTGTTTTTTACTATTTGTCATATGAAAATACAGTGTGTGGTTGTTTGCTACCATCATTGTGTTTTAGTGTTTTTTTTTTTGTTTTTTTTTGCTCTTGTGGCTTCATCACAGGGGCACAAAATCACAGTTTCTATAGAGGCTGATTTGTTTAGGAGGCTCACTCCAGAGAGAAAAGTGCCAGTGGCTTTCTTCATTAATTGGATCTTTGGAGAGCAGCTCAATTGTGAAATAATAAGCTACTTCCTCATGGGACGGAAGTAGAGTATTAACTGCAGAGTTGGCTGAGGGGGCTGTTTCTGAACTCAGTTTGAGATGAGACAGGAAGAGCAGAGAAGGATTAGGTTTCAGATGCTTGATTACTGGTGTTTTCTCAGTGCCTTGTTAAAGCACATGAACTTATATCATTGCTTTCCTGTTAACTGATTTTCCCTGAATTGTTTTGTACAGGTCCAGATATACCGAGTGTGACTGTCTATAGCACAGAGGACAAACAGAGTGAGTGTCGTCTCAGTAGTATTGTCCTCCTACTTCACCATTACTGTATTGAATTATATGAATATGTTTTAACTGACTAGATTTGTCATTAAGAGATTGTAACACCTGTTTAAACTGCTTAACTGCAGAGGTGTTTGACGTGGAGACAAATGAAAGAGTAAACAACACGTACAACAACATGCAGATGCCCAGAGTGGAGTACGAGACCATCACCATAGACGATTACAGTATGTACTCATGTGGAATTAGCAAATGCTCTACACAATTACCTATGTGTACATCTTAATGAAATTACTACCAGTCGTCTAAGATTCCGAGTAAGCTTATCTGTTAACCCTATCTGTTGTAGCTCTGACAATGCAGATTCTGAAGCCAGCTGGATTCATAGATACAGCCCATTACCCCTTACTGCTGCTAGTGTAAGTATGAATATGGCTGACTGTCTTAATTCTAAAAAGACATCTTTATGAAACAGTGCACAGAATATTATCAACACTTGAATGCAGCAATTACTTTCATTACCATTGAAAAACTGACAGAATTGTCAAAAAGGTTTATATCCTGACTTTTAGTCCCTAGCAGGGTTCAAGATCCAAAAATGCTGGATCTTACATTTTCCAAAATGCAACTCAAAAGTGTCTTTTGTTGGGCCCTGGTAAGGCCTTTCAAGGTACTGCCCCCAATTTGTAATGCAGCCTTTCTGTCATTTATTTTAGTTATATAACCAACAATACTAAAATAAAATCTGTCTTCCTCTTAACAAGATTCCAATTTAATATTAATCTCTGAGAAATTTGCTTAAAATGACCAACACATGGCTGTTGCTTTCGTACAGGGACGGTACGCCCGGCGGGCAGATGGTGTCGGAGCAGTTCCAAGTGGACTGGGCCACGGTTTTGGTCAGCAGCTTTAGCACTATCGTCATCCGTTTTGACGGCCACGGCAGCGGCTTCCAGGGCACCAACTTTCTCCACAAAGTCAGGAGGAAACTGGGAAGACTAGAGGAGAGGGACCAGCTAGAGGCACTCAGGTTAAGACTTGTGCTTTCACTGCAAGCATGACAGTAACCGAGGCCTTGGTAGTCTTTGCATCCCAGAACGCTGAAAGTTTGACCAGTTTTCTTTTATTTATAGGTTCATATCCAAAGAGCATTACATTGATCAGAGTCGAATGGGAGTTTATGGAAAGGTAAGGACAAGACAACACACTCAAAGAGGCTCCTGAGATCAGCAACTTCTTCACATTGAAATTATTATCATGAATTATAATTAATTAGACTGATGTGTTTCTGTGTCACCTTTTTTCAGGCCTATGGAGGATATTTAGCCACGATGCTTCTGAGCTCTGAGGAGTTTAACCAACTTAAATGTGGAACAGCAGTCTCCCCCATTACAGATTTCGAGCTCTATGGTATAACTTTTCACATATTTTTTTTCTATGGATGTGTTAAAGATATCATGCTCTTGGGACAGTGTGTGAAGGGGCTCAGTCTTTCTAACTCAGTTTTTCCTCTTTTCTAAATGGCAGCATCGGCATTTTCAGAACGATACCTTGGCTCAAAGACAGATTCCCGAGTATATACGGTAAAGATTTAACGTTTCAGTCTCCTTATCCAAATAACGCACCAAGATGTTTAGCTAAAATGTCCAGGGATGGAGTTAAGGGTTATTATTGATGACATATATGCTGGATTTCCCTCTCTCTTGACTTCAGATGGCAAATTTAGCACACAGAGCAGGTCAGCTTCTGCAAAAGCAATACTTGATAATTCACCCAACTGCTGACGGTAACAGACAT
This sequence comes from Gymnocephalus cernua, assembly GCA_023631565.1. Classification (NCBI taxonomy): domain Eukaryota; kingdom Metazoa; phylum Chordata; class Actinopteri; order Perciformes; family Percidae; genus Gymnocephalus; species Gymnocephalus cernua. Next base: position 19,744,474 of record CM042436.1, on the reverse strand, counting down.
ATGTTTTATATATTATTTGTCAATACTGCAGTGAGTAAATCACTAACAATTTAACTGTGATCACACCCTAATGTGTTGTTTCAAATCCTATCTTCTCCACTACCACAGAGAAGGTTCACTTCCAGCACACGGCCAAATTTATCAATCATTTAATCAGCGAGAAGGCCAATTACACTCTACAGGTGAGTTTCTGAAATCACTGTTATACGTGACAAATGGACCTGTGTTTATAACTGTGAGGATATAATTTGACTGGCTGAAGCCTCATATTAGATGTGGCAGAACGTAAGATTGCATTTTCGCACAGAACAAGGACTCTGGCTTTTGTCTTAACAGCCAAGTTTGGACAGGAGGAACAATTACATTTTTTGGCATACTATGCTATAACTTTTTTATGACATACTATACTATGACGTTTTATAAAAATGTTATGACATACTATACTATGACTTTTTTATGACACACTATGCTATGATTTTTTAACCTCTCATGCTTTTTGGTCTAAACGGCATACCCAAATTTAAAGTTGTACAGCTCCCATATACTTTGACACTCTGGGATGTGAAAGGAAACACTCTCAAGTTTTTGTTCCAAGTGTCAGGGTGATTCTAGGCCTCACTGACACAGAGCTACAGAGGCTAGAATGGAGGTTTTTTATTTCCATCCAAGTCATACATCTGTAAAACTATTAAAATACACTGCTGTGAACACATCTGACAGGTGACAGACAATCCAGGACATTAGCCACATGTGTCAGCTTACTACAGAAGAAATCCAGAAGCCAAAAGACAAAAAAAATTGATTTTATATGATTTATTTTCTACAGATATGTCTGTGCGTTTTTCTTGGAAAGTGCAAAGAAAAAAGCCAAAAAAGTGCAAAATACAAAACTTCTCAAATACAAAAACACAACCACATCAATCACACACATACTTGAAATAACTACATACATAAATATACAGAAATAAGTAATTATAAATTGGTCAGGGAGGGCTTTGTGTTATAACAGTCACTGTTTGTGCTGAAACACAGAGCCAGCCATCACAGGGTTAAAATTGTCATGCTGTATAGCATATCAATGGAATCGTCTCTTTATTGGCTACAAGGCTAGGGGCGTTTCATAGCATGGAATTTTAACTGGCTGAAGAAAATGTCGATAAGAGCCGTGATTGGCTCTGAGCCTGTCCATCTCAGGTGTCCGTAGACGGATTGACTTATGAGAGGTCTTGTTTGATTCCGAAAGGCGTCAGAGAACAAAATTAATGCGCTCATTGGTCGTTAGACGGCCGGAGCGAGAAAAGATGGCTTTTTTCGACATACTGTACTATGGCTTTCTTCGCCATACTATACTATGGTTTTTTTGACATACTGTACTATGGCTTTCTTCGCCATACTATACTATGTTTTTTTTGACATGCTATACTATGGCTTTTTATCACCTTTTTGACATACTATACTATGGCTTTTTATCACTTTTTTCGACATACTATAGATACTATGGCTTTTTTTCTCTTTTTTCGACATGCTATACTATGGCTTATTTCGACATACTATACTGTGGCTTTTATCGTCATACTATACTATGGCTTTTTCATCACTTTTTTCGACATACTATGGCTTTTTCATCACTTTTTTGATACATTATACTATGGCTAATTTCGACATACTATACTATGGCTTTTATCGTCATACTATACTATGGCTTTTTTCTTCATACTATACTATGGCTTGTATCGTCATACTATACTGTGGCTTTTATCGTCATACTATACTATGGCTTTTTCTTCACTTTTTTCGACATACTATACTATGGCGTTTTTCATCACTTTTTTGATACATTATACTATGGCTAATTTCGACGTACTATACTATGGCTTTTATCGTCATACTATACTATGGCTTCTTCGACATATTATACTATGGCTTTTTCTGACATGCTATACTATGGCTTTTTATCACTTTTTTCGACATACTATACTATGGCTTTTTATCACTTTTTTCGACATACTATACTATGGCTTTCATCAACATACTATACTATGGTTTTTTTATCACTTTTTTCGACATAGTATACTATGGCTTTTTTCGACATACTATACTATTGCTTTCTTCGACATACTATACTATGGCTTTTTTGACATACTATACTATGGCTTTTTATCACTTTTTTCGACATATTATACTATGGCTTTTTTATCACTTTTTTCGTCATACTATACTATGGCTTTTTAGCACTTTATTTGACATACTATACTATGGCTTTTTATTACTTTTTTGACATACTATACTATGGCTTTTTTCGACATACTATGCTATGGCTTTTTTATCACTTTTTTGACATACTATACTATGGCTTTTTTATCACTTTTTTCGACATACTATACTATGGCTTTTTTCGACATACTATACTATGACTTTCTTCAACATACTATACTATGGCTTTTTTGACATACTATACTATGGCTTTTTATTACTTTTTTGACATACTATACTATGGCTTTTTTGACATACTATACTATGGTTTTTATCACTGTTTGTAACATACTGTACTATGGCTTTTTTATCACTTTTTTCGACATACTATACTATAGCTTATTTTGACGTACTATAGTATGGCGTTTTTATCACTTTTTTTGACATACTATACTATGGCTTTCTTCGACATACTATACTATGGTTTTTTTATCACTTTTTTCGACATACTATACTATGGCTTTCTTCGACATACTATACTATGGCTTTTTTCGACATACTATACTATTGCTTTCTTCGACATACTATACTATGGCTTTTTTTGACATACTATACTATGGTTTTTTATCACTTTTTTCGACATACTATACTATGGCTTTTTTGACATACTATACTATGGCTTTTTTATCACTTTTTTCGACATACTATACTATGGCTTTTTTATCACTTTTTTCAACATACTATACTATTACTTTTTTTCTCTTTTTTTGAGATATTATACTATGACTTTTTTGTCTCTTTTTTCGACATACTATACTATGGCTTTTTTATCACTTTTTTTGATATACTATACTATGACTTTTTTCGACATGACTAAATACTATGGCTTTTTTATCACTTTTTCCGACATACTATACTATGACTTTTTTATCACTTTTTCACATACTATACTATGGCGTTTTTCATCACTTTTTTGACATGCTATACTAAGACTTTTTTATACATACTATACTATGGCTTTTTTACCACTTTTTTGACATACTTTACTATGGCTTTTTTCGACATACTATACTATGGCTTTTATCACTTTTTTCAACATACTATACTATGGCTTTTTTGTCTCTTTTTTCGACATAGTATACTATGGCTTATTTCGACATAGTATACTATGGCTTATTTCGACATACTATACTATGGCTTTTTTCATCACTTTTTTCAACATACTATACTATGACTTTTTTGACATATAATACTATGTTTTTTTTATCACTTTTTTCAACATACTATACTATGGCTTTTTTACCACTTTTTTGACATACTATACTATGGCTTTTTTCGACATATTATACTATGACTTGTTTGTCTCTTTTTTCGACATACTATTCTATGACTTTTTATCACTTTTTTCGACATACTATACTATGGCTTTTTATTACTTTTTTGACATACTATACTATGGCTTTTTATTACTTTTTTGACATACTATACTATGGCTTTTTTGACATACTATACTATGGCTTTTTATTACTTTTTTGACATACTATACTATGGCTTTTTATTATTTTTTTGACATACTATACTATGGCTTTTTTGACATACTATACTATGGCTTTTTATTACTTTTTTGACATACTATACTATGGCTTTTTTCATCACTTTTTTCAACACACTATACTATGACTTTTTTCGACATACTATACTATGACTTTTTTTATCACTTTTTTGACATACTATACTATGGCTTTTTTGACATACTATACTTTTTATCACTTTTTTCGACATACTATACTATGGCTTTTATCGTCCTACTATATTACGGCTTTTTTCTACATACTATACTATGGCTTTTTACCACTTTTTGAACATACTATACTATTACTTTTTTATCACTTTTTTTACATACTATCCTATGGCTTTTTTCGACATATTATACTATGACTTTTTTATCACTTTTTTCGACATACTATACTATGACCTTTTTCGACATACTATACTAATAATGTTTTTGACTTACTATACTATGGCTTTTTTATCATTTTTTTCGACATACTATACTATGGCTTTTTTCATCACTTTTTTGACATAATACACTAAGGCTTTTTTCTTCATAATATACTATGGCTTTTATCGTCATACTATATACTTATTTACCACTTTTTTGACATACTATACTATGGCTTTTTTATACATACTATAGTATGGCTTTTTTATCATTTCTTTCGACATACTTTACTATGTTTTTTCATAAGTTTTTTCGACATATTATACTATTACTTTTTTTTCTCTTTTTTCGACATACTATACTATGACTTTTTTCTCTTTTCTATGGCTTTTTTATACGTTTTTTCGACATACTATACTATGGCTTTTTAATCACCTTTTTCAATATACTATACTATGACTTTTTTCGACATACTATACTATGACTTTTTATGACATACTATACTATGACTTTTTATGACTTTTTGTCATGACATACTGACTTTTATCATGACATACTATACAATTACTTGAATATATGAATTCTTTTATGACATACTATACTATAACGTTTTATGACCTTTTTATGACACACCATGTTATGATTCTTTAAGACTTTTTTCGGCACACTGTACTTTGACTTTTTATGACTTTTTTGTGACACACACATGACATATGGCTTTTTATTATTTATGGTATACTACACTATAACTTCATTATGATTTTTTGTCATACTATGCTATGACTTATTTATGACATTTTTCATCAATTCTATACCACAAGTTTTAATGAAATACTTTACTATGAATTTTTATTACATTTTTTATGACAGACATTTTTGTGACATACTATACTATAACTTCTTTATAACATACTATACTATGACATACAGTACTTTAATCCATTCTTGGTTATTTATCTACAGATTTACCCAGATGAGGGACACTTCCTACACAGTGACGGGACGCAGCAACATCTGAGCCAATCCTTGGTCAACTTCTTCGAGGTGTGTTTCAGGGTGCCGGAGATACTGACGGACGAGCAGCAGGAAGATGACGGGGACAACAGTTAAACCTGCCCCTCTGAGCAGCGCCCAGCCACCTACTACAGCACAATATGCAACAGGTCTTTCTAAACCCAGTCAACCCACACCACCTGCTGTCCATCCAGATTTTAGCTCTACTCTGAAGCACAGCACATGCATGTGCAAAAGGGGCCTCAGCCTACAACCCCTCTCCTCACCTCGTGCTGGATGCTGGTCAGAAAGACAAAATAAATCTCAGATGTGAACAGTCGCATCTCTCTCTGCTATTAAAATATATGGACTAGTACTCCCTCTGGTGGACAAATAGTGGAGCAACATAACATCCATTGAGCAATGCATCTCCATTCCAAACCAGGCATATTTATTAGGCGCTTTGCAGCACAAAATATCCCCTGTGAAGATCAGTTCATTATGTTGAGATTTAACTTCGGAAAGGCCACCAGTTTCTGATAACCTTGCCCACCAACTTACTGATTATTGTGTTCATGAGAATGATTACTGCTACTTGTTTCTCAGAATTTCTCTGTTCAGTGTCGTGTCTATGAGTGGATGTCTGGCTGCATCAGTCCGTAGTTGCTTTACAAATCGAAGGCACAATGTTTAACTTGTGTTGTACTTTAAAAAAAAAAAAAAGTGTCTATACAGAAATGGTATGAAATCTTATTTTCCTCATAATTCTGAATTCTTTTAGTCACTGTGCCTTACTGTGGGATAAATGCTAATGATGGGAGCCCACATGACACTGAAAATGAGTAAATATGGATAGGCCTTGTCTGAACTGTGGACTCAAAACAAAAGTTAATTTTCCTCAAATAGTAGCAAGTTATTAGTATGGGAAGTTTAAATTACAAGGTATGGCACTGTTATCTCAAAACATGGAAAGAACTGAATACAAAATAATTGTATGTCTTCTGAAAAGATGGCATTATACGGAGAAAAATGTAAAGAGTATTTAGTTTGCAAATACAGTTCTTGATATTTACCTTACCAAATGGCATAACGGTAAGTTAACTATGCTGAATTTTCATTATTTTGTGAATTACTTTGACTTGTGTTTAATGGCCTGACTCTCTCCCATGTTCTGTTAGTATTCAGCGGTTTCTAGTCAGCTGATGTACAAAGTGTATAAATTCTTATATTGTTTAAAGTGCTCATATTATGCTTTTTGGCCTTTTCCCTTTCCTTTATTGTGTTATATATCTTTTTTGTGCATGTTATAGGTTTACAAAGTGAAAAAGCCCCAAGTCCACCCCAAAGGGACTTACCATCTCCAACAGAAAACACTATTCACAAACTGCTCCAAACAGCTCTATTGTAGTCCAGCCTTTACTTCAGAGACAAACGTGCATCACTTTGTAACACACGTTATAATGCTCGCCTAGCTGCTAGCATGGCACACCCTCATACTCTGCTTCTGACTGGCTGGTAGTCCTTACCTAGATACTGCGCATGTGCGACTCCCAACAAAGATGGAATAGAAGTGAGATGTCTCACTCTGTAGCTAAAATGGAGAGCTCAACACACAGGGTGAGAAGAGGAGATGCAGCAATGTGCAGTACAACAAAAATATGGTGTTTTTTGAAAATGAAACCATGTAAACCTATTCTGGTTCAACCTCTAAATAGAATTATGAACCTGAAAATGAGCATAGTATGAGCACTTTAAGTCTTTATGTTCTATGTGAAACTTGTATATAAAGCATTTTGAAATGTATCTTTGGTTGGCTTTATTCATCACTTTAGTGTGTAAACCAACAATGTCACTGCAACATTTGATCTATTTTACTTATGCCAGTATGCCTTCTTGTGTGCAGTAGCCTACAAGTATTGCAGTACAACCGAGGGCTGAAAAGCTTTTCCTGTGGAAGCAAAGAAGGGCTGTATATTGTGTAGTACTGCTACTTATTTCACTCAAATGTACTTAGATAATGTACTGTCTTAAAAATGTAACGCAGTAATGTTTACTCAAAGGGAAAGAGGAATGATAAAGAAATGTATGATGATATCTGATAAAACATCTCTATAAATTAAACACAAAATACAGTGTCAAAAAAGCCACATTACATCTAATTTGATTCAGCTGATACTATTATGGCCTTTCTTTGCTTACATATACTACTGTGATGCTTTTCTACAATGTGGTCAAAAAATAAACATACAAGACCATTTTCCATTGACAAAATTTATTTCCAGTGTTTCAGGAGACTGTGCACACACCTCTAACAATCAGAGGAACACAGCACTGGTACAAACGGTCCAGCTCAATGAAGCGTTTCCTCATGCAGGGACCTCTCTCGTCAGAGAAGTACCAAACTGCCCACAACATCCACACCGGCCTCATCATCATCTCACAATACTGTACTTTAATCCTGCAATTTGATGGAAATTTAAAAGTAAAGCAGCTAAAACATGGCATGTATATGTACATTTAAGTTACTTATTTTACAAGGAATATTTAAAATTCAAGTTCTGTTAAAATCAAAGAATGATAAACAGGAGAAACAAAAAAAATGTATAAAACATGTTAAGACCAGAGTGGAATGCCTAAGGAATGGAAGCTCGGCATTTTGTTACATAACCTGTAGAATGACGGAGAGTCGACAATAAAAATGTCATTCACAGTAACATCTTTGTGTATTTCAACAAAGAAAATATGGCACCCTTAACAATTCATTGAGAGGCACTTCCTATTGTGATAAAACATGATTTTCTTTTTCGTCCAAAGTTTTCTTCCTCATTGCAATCTACCGCCAGCCATTGACAGATGTGTGAACCACGAACACTAAAACCACAGCATAACATTTGCATTAGAGGGATGTTGTTCACTGCTCTTTAAACCACATAACCGGGATGAATAAGAACTATACTCATTTGCATAAGTCCAGTGTCTCCTCGTCACCTTTGTACCTTTGGAAAGGCCCCTTTGACAGCAGAAAGCTTGTAGGCAGTCCAAACACAGGCTGTACCAAACACACAATTCAAGTACACAGAAAAATAGGGATATGTACACTTTAGAGTGAAACACAAGCATCTAAAGCTTTTAGTCAGTATTACAGCAAGCATGTCTGTACATTCTTCATTTGGTTACTTAGAGACTCACTGACTTTGAACATCATCACTTTCTTTACACAAAAATAGTTCCTCTGCAATACTAAAAACTTTACTACTTCCTATTCATTCTAAAAGTCAGTTCATCCTTAAAGCCACTAAGCTAAACCTTTAAACAATCTTAACTTGAGTGTCACTGTTCACACTTCCTTGCGCAGACTTCACAGGCTCATTGTTTCATGAGCGACAGGTCCTCTCGAGCTTCAGCACAACAGGGATTTGTATTAGGAGGGAGGATATCCTCCTGCTGCGCCATCCCAAAGTCATTTGTCATTAAAAAAAAAATAAAAGAAATAACAGGGTGTCATGCGTTATACATGAGCAAGATCAACGATCCCTGTGTGCAGTAATTCTCTTTTCACAAGCAAGCACATCAGTTACAGACACACACTCCAAACAATTTTGTACAACATGCTCATTCACTAACATTGGTCACACAACAGACATTATACTGACAGACTCCCAAGTACGTACACATCTCACAGACGGAGAACATACACAGTCAAACACGTCCAACACTTCTTACAGGTACTGATAGAAGCGTGAATGGACCACCTGGGAATTAGTGAGTTTATGTGGGTGAGCGGTGGCCGAAAGGCTCAGATTCTTACTCTGGGGAACATCCCCGTTGAACAATTCCGCTGGACGATGTGGGAGTTCAGAAGAGGACGAGGCTCCGAGGTTCTGGGACATTGCGCTGCACAGCCCCCCCTGCTGTTCAGAGAGCTCCACGCTGACCTCTGGGTTACTTGTGCGGTGGCGCTCGCGGGCAATCCAGTCCCTAATTGAAAAGTCCTGAGAGCTGCACTTAGGCTTCAGCTGGTCCACAGCTGACAGCTCCGACCGAGAGCCTGAACCGATGCCAACATGCTGCGACCAGTCTCCCAAAACAGACAGCTCTGCAAAGTCCCTCTGACCGCCCATGGTGTGTCTGCGTCTGATGTTCTTCTTCTTCTTACTGCGGCCCTCCGGGGACCGGCTCCTCTGGCTGCCCACGCCAAACATGTCATCCACAGACATTCGCAGACGCACCTTCAGTCTGTCAGTGATCTTCAGCTTCCATGCAGGCTCTGCCTTATCCAATTCGCTCCGAGACGAGGAGCTGAGGCTGCCTGTGGAGCGCCCTTTGACTGACCCCATCGCACACGACAGCCTGTTGGAATCTTTATCGCTCCAAGCTCCATCCAGGGAAGACTCGCTGACAGTCTTCTGTTGAGCTGCTTTCTTTCTGGAGAGTGTATCACATTCGATGAGTCTGTGGGAGGGGAGGGGTCGAGGGGCTTCCTGCAGTTCGCGATGATGATCAGTTTTTCCGACTGTAAACACTGACAGGTCGCTCTCGCTGTCCGTCTCCATCGGCCTTCCCTCGCTGATGAGCTCACTTCTCTCGTCGTCTGCATCGTCTCCACCCCTGCTTTCCGCCACAGACTGCACTTCAGGACTGAGGGTGCTGAGCTCTACTCCAGTCAGGAACGTCATGGAGGAGGTGGTGGAGTAGTCAGAGGTGATGGAGCAAACCTCCGCTCCCAACCCGCTGGGGCCAGCTTCTGGACCCAGAGCCACAGTCCTGCCTCGCCTCACTCTGGGCACTGACGCCTGGGAGCTGGTGCTGTTCATCGTACCGAGGTCGGAGACTGTGTCGTCGTAGTTGGAAGGCGGGTCTGACAGAGAGGACTGGTGAGCCATCTGCATGCGGTAGCTGAGGTTCGGGGAATGGGGGGGTGAGGCGTACGGGGAGCCACTTTGAAGGGTGGAGGAAATGTGTTCTGGAGGCAGGGGGGTAAAGGACTTCATCAGGCTGCTGGAGAGATTCTCCTCCATGTTTGTTTTGTCAAGCTGTTCCTCAGAGCTGTTCCTGTGCTCGTCTTTCTCACTGGTTTCATCCGTCTCCCCCTCCTCCTCGGCCCGGCAGTCTGGGGACCACAGAGGCTGCTGCTGGCTCTCCTCCGGGAGCTCCTTCTTGGGGAACACAGCGTCCAGGTCGTCGTCTGAACTGCTGGGATGAGCTTTGTCCTTGGGCTTCTTACGTTTGCGGCTGGCAAAGAAGGAGGAGCGCAGCATCTCTTTGCTACATTGATCCTTCCCTGACCCCCACAAGCCCTGTTGATACAGAACCAACACTCGTCAAAACCAGACTGAAGAATATAAAAACACTAAAGAAGAAGGAATGAATGATTTGTGTTACACAACGAAATAAGAGGACATTACCTTTGATTTGGAGGAGTCACTACATGCTGAATCTGTATCAAAGAGAAGAGAGTCATTACTAAGAGTCTGCCAACCCTCGGACTTGCTTAAAACAGTCAACAAGATAAAGAAAGAGAAAAGGCAGATTTGTTCGTTTCAGAGTGAAACTGACAGATACGATGAGTATAATGAGAGCAGCTGAATGAAAGCAGACGACACATTTTCAGCTCAGAGAGAGAGACAGGAGAACGAGTAACCACACTAAGCAGTATATGGATAAGTGGATCAAGCGGCAGAAGAGGCCTGAGATGAAGGGTGAGAGGAAACAAAGTGAAAACCCAGCAGTAAACCAAGACACAAAAAGCGGCTCATGCTCATGTATCAATGGAACGACGGCACATCACGGACAAACACGTCAGTCACAGAGCATCACGTGTAGCCACCAACCAGCTGTAGGCACTTTCCCAACTCAAAGACATCACAGAGGAGAGAGAGTGATGAGTTTGCTCTGACTTAAGGGGCCTGAGCTGAACAGATCAGTGAGTGTATGTAGTGGTTGATACAGATGGCGCAGGCAAGCCTTAGAAAAACCTTAATATAAGAAAGATTGCTCTTACTCCAAGCTAGATTAACTCCTGCGGGGGCCCTTTAACATGTAACCTGTCATCCTCAACAACATAAAAGGCAAATCAAAGAGTACACAAAAGTTTCTTGTCTCACTTTGCAAAAGGAGAAAACACGCAAACTGTAGCTAACAAAGATAAACAGACTAATAGCCCTTTTCGACCAAAGAGTTACAGGAACCATGGAGCCTCAAGTACTAAACTCAGGAACTGAAAGTCCCTTTCATTTTCACTGCATCTGAAAAGCCCTGAAGATTAGGCAGATTTGTTCCTTAATGAATATAAATAACGCTGTAGGGAAGTTATACGAGCCGGAGGTTGGCGAATAATCGTCATTCAGCACTGATAGTTCCAGGGTCATCAGAAAGCACTACTACTGGAACACAAACCTTTTTTGGTCAAAGGTTCCTGAAAGGGTTCCTGGGCTCCTGAAAGAGTTCCTGCGGTGGAATCGGGCTATTAATGATCTAATTTAGGTTTAAACTGTGTGTGTCAGGGTTGGTTAGGGGAACAATATTCGTCTGTGCTTGAATGAAGACAAAGATTTTGAAATAAAAAGGCATCACAGACAACAAATCAAACAAAAAGACACAAGAGGAGGCACCTGAAACTAAAAACTACCTTTCGCAGCAAATACTACATCTACATGCTTGGAGTCCCATCCACTGCTATATGACTACATGTGTGCCTCTGCATCAACAAGTCAATACGTATTTATTGGTTGTATGTGTGGGTTTGTTTTGAGTGCAAACGCGTGTGTGCTGGGGGAACATCCAGCTCAGTCCCACCCCTACGACCCCACCCTCAGACATCATGACAGATTATGCCACATGACCGGGAGAGAACCTGAGGTTGACCGTACCATGCTACTTGTCCTCGCGAACAGCTTTAGAGACAACAAGAGACAGCAGAAGGGCTTTCAGAGAAAGTACAGCAGCATTGCTCTGTATCCCTCAATTTAGGGTATTGGTTTAAATATGAGACGTGCACACCACAGGAAAAATGACAAACATCGACTTCTCTTTCTTTCTTTTTTATCTTTTTTCCTCCTTTCGCCCAAATTTAAAAGAGCTGCGGGTTTCTGCAGACTAGGCAGCTACACTGGGCACAACACTCGTCCTTCTTCCTACAGTCCCAGCTGTCCATCACTGACATAACAGAGTCCATCAGTGACATCATCGAGTGATAGACGCCGCCCACTTGGCCTGTGTCAAGATTGGGTAATGTGTGAGTGCTGGACAGGAATGGGGGAGAAAAACAACACACTACACACAGAAGGGCAGAGGTCAGAAGGGTTAAAACTTCCATCTTTTCTTTATTTTTGTTTGTTAGATTTTCTTTGGGAAAGAACATGCCAGGATTATGTGAGAGACGAGGAGGAGGGGAAGAAAAGAACTGAAAGAAAAGGAGTCGTCTCAACACAGGTAAAGCACAGGGAGAAAAAAATGACTTGAGCAGGAGAAAATAAAGAGTAAAGCAAAGAAATGAACAAAAATAAAACTTGGACAATTTGTCGCTTTGGGCCAAAATATGTGAATAGCAAAACAAAAACTAAGACTTTTATCCAAAAACAAATTAATTAATAAAAAAAGGCTCAACATACTGCAAGGTATTTTTCAACAATTCTCCAATGGTTAAAGCACAAACTGTATTAATTGAAAATTTACTGAAAAAGCTTGCTTTAATGGAAACAAAAAAAATTTGGCAGACTTTTTTGTTGTTGCTCAAAACACTTAAAATTATGGGAAATAGGCATGATGTTCATTATTTTAGCATTAACAATTGACACACTGCTAAAACTTCTAACAAATCTATTGCACAAATATTTTCCTACTTTAACATTATATATTCGTATGACTGAAATATGTTATGGCTGCCATAATAATATATTTGCTGTGGCGATGATGGAGTGCTTCTCCTAAGAGATAACCCTCTCAGACTTACCTGAAACTTCGCCCGGTGAAGCTGCAGTCCGTCCAATGTTGGAGAGCAGGTGGTCGATATTGGGCACAGGCTGAGACTGCACTGTGCTTTCCTGCTCAGCTGTGGTCTGGAGCCGCACATGGAGGGAGTGTGCAGTTTAAACAAGAACAGAAGAGAAAGCCGAGAGAAAATAAGTGACTGGACACAACACATCATTGGGGGGAAAAAAGAGATAAAGATGACCACAAAACGGCGTGAGATATGCATTTTATCTAAAGCTGCATTAATTCATTGAATTAACTCTGCTCTACCAATATAGTAATTTGAGCCATTTCTCATATTGATTAGTGCAGCTTTAAATACCTATATGTATAAAATAAACAACATTAAGAGTTATCTATGATATGAGTTGTTTATCCATGACAAACAAACAACAAAAGGAAGAAGAAGAAAAGAAAAAAAGAATTGCCACATACAACAGGGTCCTCATCACCGTCATCAGTGAAGAACCAGTCATATTGCTGGATAAGGTTCTCAACTATCTTGCACTGGTCCGGCATGTGATTAACCATGTTGGTCATGTTGTCCTCAGAGGTTCTGACCAGCGTAGGACCAAACACAATTGCCAGGTTACGAGGCTCCATCTAAACAGATAAGGTTCGGACAAATCAGGTTTAATGTAATAATCCTCCAAAGGACACTGGATTTGCAAAGGATTGGAGGGTGTTACCTAATGACATTAACACTGACAGATCTTGTTAACTGCCTTACCTTGTTCATTTCACAGTTGTCAGAAACCTTCTTGAGGTGAGCACAAAGGAATTTTAGAGTTTCAAAATGATGATCAGGTAATTCTTGTATCTGCAAGAATTGACAAAAAAAGAAAGAGTTTCAGGATTAATGGTAGGCCTAAATATAATGCTATTCAAATGAACGCGTCTCACATAAGATTTTTCACTCACCAGCCTCTTGAGCTCCTTTAATCTCTCCACTGAGTCTTCCGTTCTGTTGGCTTCAATAAAATCAGCATACTTTTCTGTGAATAGAGGAAAAACTTCACTTAAAAGAGCAAAAGGGAAAGTCGCACAGAAAATCCAGCGCTACTCAAGTTTTTGTTTGCAATTTCTGGGTCGTGACTTTCAGTGTATTTACAAGATCTCACCATTCGTAAACAGAGGTTCTGGAAGTTTTCGGAAAAAAGACTTAAGTAAACTACTGATGACGTTGAGGTCCCGCCATTTCTGCAGAAAAGTGGTGAGAAAGCATCATGTTAGAGCTTACAGCACAAATCTGTTACTGCTAAGAGATGTCAGTAAAGTGGCACTATGCAACCCGGCTGTCAGTCACTCACGTCTTCCTGGATGTCGATGTCAGTCATGCCTTTGCTGTTGAGCTCCTCCTGCATGCTGGAGATGGCAGCATTGTTCCCAGGCACTCTGTAGATTCCTGTGTACTCCAGACCTCTCTCCTCCACCACATTACAGCACACCTCCACGATCAAAGGAACAAACTGCACAACACACAACAGGAAAACATTAGATACAACATATCACTGATAACTGCATGCTGAATCTGAACAATTAACAAAAGCTTACACTGTTGGACGAGCATAGATGTGGTGTGCATGCAGTTATGTCATACACATCAGTGTTTCCAACAGCCAGCCCAAGTGAGCTACCCTAGCAAGAATTAGTGACCGCTCTGGCTGACAGGTTGAAGCAAAAATCGATATTTTATGTGTATGGAAGCAATATGCCATTTACATCATCTGACTGCTAAACTACTGGAGCATTTCTCTCAAATAAATAAAGAGAGATTGAGACTCACCCTGTTAGTCTGTGCAGCTGGACAGTCATCAAGCCGCACCCCGAACGTGACCCCGGCTGGAGTCTTTTTTTCAAAGGGCTTCCTCATAATCCCTGCAATGCCAATTTTCCAAGCAGCTCTGTCCCTTGGTGGACTGGAGTCATCTAACAGAGTAAACACAAATATATGCACATAAATTAGACATCTGAGATGAAAAATGCCCTCGAAGCACGCTAAATGAAGCTGGTGCCTTTACCTCTCAGCGCCCTCCGATCCTCTCCTGTTTTGGGCGAATGAGGGCTGTGGGTCTTGCCGTCTGTTTTCCCTCCCAGGAAGGCTTGTTTGATACTGAGGGATTGGCGTGAGGTTTTAGGGGAGGGTTCAGACCTGCTGCTGGGCGTACTGATTGCAACAAATACATAAATAATACCATTAGGTTGGTATACAACTAAATTGGGTAGATATTTGCTTGAGTACTATGATTGTACCCCAGGGGGCAATGTGGAGTCCTGCATACCTCATCATGTTGTATTCTTTGATCTTTCGACTGATCAAGTCCTGACTTGTTACAGCAGCATTCTGTAATGTCAGCAGAAATACATAAAGGACAGTCATTAAATAAAGTTAAACCTTTAAAAAAATAGTTTATTCTACATCAAATGCAGGCTGATTTCGATTTTATTTCTAATATGAGTTACCAATTGTTAATTACTTGATATTTCTTGTAAATCCAACAAAAATAATGTCCTAAAGGCATTGGTGCATAAATGCAAATCTATAAAAATTTACGTTCAGTAAAAATCTAAAATGTATACAAGGTGGCAATTAGGAAATAGCCACTCGGGGACACTGCAGAGAAGCAAATAACTGTACAAATGACAGAAGTGACACCTGTTTGCCCTCTGAGCCGGCTATGTACTGAACCTAAGAGAGAATGAAAATTCTTTTTAAAAACACGACAAAGAGAAAATGAAATTTAAAAAGGCCTGATGTTAACAAGACTGCAGTCTGATTACAGACATGATTAGTAAACATGCCTATTTTCTGCCTTACAGAAAATATTACATGATTGGGATAGGAGCCTTTTATTTAAATATTTCCCAGCCTGATTGGATTAAATGCTTGATCAGGGGTAAAAAATCATCTATGCTGATAACAGGGGCAGTCTTACTGGGCAGTTTTACTACAACAAATATCGCAATATGTACACCTAATCCTCGCTATTTTTTTGTGCTGCCAGTCCTCCATCTCAGAAACCTATGTCTTCCTTTGGTGGCATTACTAATGTAACATTAGGGCTCAACAATTTTGCGTAACGCATTTCCTTAGCTAAGAATCTGTATCGCTCATAGATTGACTATTGACTAGGGGTGTGACGAGACACCCAGCTCACAAGACGAGACGAGACACGAGATTGGGTTCACGAGATCGAGATTTTAACACTATTTTAAATAAAAACGTCAATGAAAAAAATAAGACTGGAAAATGAGTCCTTTATTCAATCGAAAGTCACAAAACGAGCACTGAAAGGTTTTGCCACCAACTCAAATGACTGGCTTCTCTCCTGTATAACTAACAGTTACACTATTACCTATTCCATATGTATGGTGGAGAGATAGTCGCTTCACTCAGAGAACCAAGGTTACAACGTAACCAAGCGTTTTCTGGCAGTAGTTGAGTTGTTTTGTACTTGAATTTGTCATTGTACAGTAGACCGAGGGAAATAAAGCTTATTTTTATTGTTTTACAGTGATTAAGTTCTAAAGCACTAATAAATTACCATCAAACACTCAACAGATACTTTTTGTGAAGACAGATGCTCTTTTCTCCCCCTCTGCATTTTATTCATTGCAGCAGTAAACAAGTAGGAAGTAGGAAGTGCATGTTGTAAACTCCCTCAACTTTGGAGAACGGGCGGGGGATCTATGCTAATTTTGAAGTTAAAGTCAGACTCATCCGTCATGCTGGATGCTGATCTGCACTTGTGTACTGATATCGCAAGACACTTTTTACCTCAACGAGAAATCTTGTCACGTTTAATCTCGCACACCTCTACTATTGACTATAGAGTGACGTGATTTCCAAAAGAGTTTATTCGTAAAAGGCACTTTTTTAGCCTATTTCAATCTAAAACTCTGAAGATAAACTGATCCAGACCAGGCTAGGTGTGCAGCATAAGTTGCCATGTGATCTAGCCAATTTAAAAGAAAGCCACCGTAGTAACATCAAGAACTCCGGCTTTAGGCTGACATACTGTACCTCGCTTACCCACTAAATCACGCTTTGTGGTACACCCCTCAGGTGATGGTAATCTTGGTTTTTGTATTGCTAAAACACACCTCTTCATCTGGGTTGCTGTTTTCCTGAATGACTCTGATCCAAGACAACATGTCATCCCTCCCTTCTGCCTGGAACAAATACTCGCAGTCTGAGGTGGTGAGTCGCAGCACATTCTTGCGTCTTGTGTCACTATAGGAGATGTCAATCAGACAGGCCTTAATGCTGATTTGCAGTGGGACCTCGTCAGATGGTGTGGAAGCATTAGCCAGTGCATCCTTCCTGTCTTTGTAGAGGGTTAGGGTGTGACCTTGTAAAACAGCATACATAGGCTTCCATGATCTCATTCCTCCACCAACACGCTGCAGAGATGTGGAGACAAGAGAAAAATACTTACACATCAAAACATTAGTGATATATATGGTTTAAAATGAAGGTATGATTGTACAGGCATACCTTATTTTTATCTGTACTAAATTGCCTAAAATTGAGCAACCCTTCTTTGGAAGAATCGGCAAAGATATCCGAAGAAGAATCCCTTCGAGATCCAGAATCCCCAGAGGATTTATGTCCGTCCAAAGCCTGCAAATGTGAATTTTTGAAAAAGATTTACTAACGGATAGTAGAGTGTGACATGAAACATGGGGAGATTGAGAGGAAGATGACATGCAACAGGATCTCTAGGCAAATCAAACTGGGGATGCCACATTTACATGGTCCCCGGGACGTGCCAATATCAAAAGGAAGCCAGAGAAGGTAAATTGAGAGAGCATCAAAGCCTGTCTAAAAATAACTAACCACTAAATAAAAACTGTCAAGAAACCCATCACACACTGTGTAAGGAAATTAAAGGAATATTTTTAAATTTGTGAGACCAGTAGGTTGTATTAAAGAAAGCGCTTTGAGCATTACAAGCAACAACTTCCATGTTTTTAAGAATAAATCAAATGTTGTATAATGACATAAGAAAAGTCTTGCATGTTGTGAGCAATTCTATAGCTCCTCACCTTCCTCAGGCCCCTGAGACTGGGCATATTCTTACTAGAAGATCTCCTAAAGAAGTGGAACAACAGAGAAATGCAGATTTCAAGTCAGAGACAAGGTCAGACAGATCCATAACCCAATACAAATGAGAAAATACTAAAGCAATGACCTATTCCTAGAATGCACACACCTTCTACCCTCCTCCTGGTAGTTATCCAGACCTTCATCGTAGGATTTGGACCGCTCTGTTTTGCTGGCTGAATCCGACTCCAGCAAAGCACTTCTCAGGGACTCTATCCAGTGATGAAAAATATTATGTTATTTGTCATTTATGACCCAAGTTATGAGTGTTAATGAGGGTAACATTAAACTCTTAGAGAAGGCTTGAGTCTTTAGCCATGGTCAAATGTTAAAGTAAAAAGGTTAAACAATAAAACCACGATGGGTTAAAACCCAACCAACCCAATGCCATTTACCTTGGTCATGTGACAGCTGACGACGAATGGGAGGGCATGGTGAGCCTGGACTGGAGGGACCTGTAGTTATAGATGGTGCAACAGCTATCACAGCGGAGGGTGGAATAGGAGCGGCCTCCTGGTCGACACTGGGGCTGATTGGCTCATCTATGATGGCAATACAAAATTCTGTGTGAGTACAGACATGAACGGAAATATAGCTTTTGTCACATATTCAACTACATTATGTATTTGGCTAAGAATGCAGACCTGCTGAATATTTATCTTTAACATGTGTATCAAAGACAACTTCATCAGCTATCATCTGTGGAATTTGGTCAGTCTTTCTTACTCCTATGGCTTACACCACAGCTGAGAGCCGGAACAGATCATCTTCTGACATGTTTCTTGAGGGAAAAAGAAGATCTTAGCGCTTGAGTACCGCCCACTCCTGGCACTTCAAGCCTAAAACAGCTCCGAGTACAAAGCTGCTCTCTGCAGCCGAGGGGCTTTTGGAGCTAAATTTAAAAAGAAACTGTCCTAGTTCCAGCCTGTACCCAACTTTGAAACGGGGCAAAGGAAAAAAGGATGTCACCATCTCCCCATTAAGGCCCATTAGGTTAACTTTAAATTCTTCCATGTTTACAACCCTCTCCAAAATAAGATGAACATTAAATTCTACTATAGTCTGCATACAGCAAAGTCCATAACAAACCCAAAGGACCTTAATGTTTGCATATGAGGCATAAATGCAGAAAAGAACAGAACAACTCAGGTCTCTTCTGGTTTAATGCTCACTCTCATGACAGGCCATACACCAGGCAGCTTACAATAGCAACTCCCGAGGGGTTCTGCATCGAGCTCACACGGCTACTTAAAGAGGTATCAAAAAGTGCATCCAAAATTAAACTGCATCGCTATGAAATGTATTCAAATTAACAAGGAACAATCAAATTCCAGTCATTCCCATCTAAAGAAAATAAAAGAAAAATGACCTGCCTGTAGATTAGCTAAATAAAATGATGGATTGGGCTATTGGACCAAATTACCTCACAAGACTTAGGCCCGGACCAGTGGGCTTTTAAACAGGCCATTAACGGAGGCCCAGAGGCTTACACAATCAGGGCACTGTTCTCCTGGGCTGGGGCGCCAGTCCCAGAATGGTGATGTTGCGGCATCATCACTGTCACTGGCTGCTTTGTCTGCACCTGCACCTGGCCAACCAACATTACATGGACCACTGAAGGAACAGCAGAAACACTGTTGGTAAGCCATAAGTGTAGTGACCTCAGTGTTGAAGGCATTCCTCCAGCCCACCCCTATCTAAATAAATGGGGTGAACAAAATATTTTTTTAAATGCAGTAGGGACCACAAGTAACATTTATTTTGCAATATGTGCTAGGTATATTTTTCAATTGCTTTAAAAGACCCACCCAAATTTAACACAGAAACTAACTTTTCTCCCATGGGTCTAACTAAAACCTTCCAGTGGTGTCGCTGCCTGTGACCTAGTTCCTCCGTGCAGCATACCTGCAGGTAAAAAAATGTTCCTTCCAAAATATAAGTAGATCAGCCATCAGCAACAGTTTACTTAAGTTAAAACCACCAAAAATATGCTGACTTGGGCAATTCAATTTAAATGTAAATCTGTCAGCCTAATCATACAGAAGTAACACCAAGACTTAAAACAAATACATCCGAAAAGAACTGGGAATAACAAGATATCCACAATCACAGTACTTACCTTTCCATTTTACTACATTTAAATAATTTTCAATCTGACAGAAGAATTCAAAAAGGTCAACCATCTGCACACTCCGTCTTGCCTCCAGCAATGTTACTATAGTTATATGCTCATCAAGGCACACCAATGAACATGCTGAGAGTTCCTATGAAATATGTATTTTTACTCACTGGAGAACCAATTACGACAGATTTTCTAAAACAAGACTGAATACACTGAAAATCTTGGCTGTAAAATTCAGATTTAGAAATGTGTTTGGTGCGGTGCCATTTCCAAAATCTAATACAAAGCAAAACATGCATTATGGGACTACTGCACCATAATGCAATCCATCCTGAAGAGAGACTATCCAAGAAAACAATATATTAGGGGAGAAATTCAATATGTTCCAAAAGGCTTAAGCCATCCTTCACTCCACCCTAGTTAAGCCGAATATCCCACAAAACCTCTCTGAATGCCACAAAACCTGATTAATAACATCTTCCCACAAAGATGAATTTATTTGTGAACATCTCCCCAGCACTGTATACACACACACCATTAATACACTGAATCAGATTAACAATGAAACCATTGTGCTCTACAGTCAGTTTTCCATCCATCAATTTTCAACAGATTTCTATTAGCCTCTAAAGTATGGTGGAAGCCCTTTAACTAGCTACAGTATCAGCACGGTCAGTCAGCCTCATATTACTACTGCCTGCTGTCGTTGCCATGACAACTGTGGGTGACAAGGCTACAACTCAGTATTCTCTTACCGATGAATGGAATGGAGTCCAAAGACTCATCCAGGTTGCTGGAGCAGGAAGTGTGACATTGTTCCCCAAGGCGGCGCATGCGCATCTCTCGACGTGCATCGTTTGGAAGCCAGCATGCCGCCACATCTGCTGTGGAATCTGGTCCGTCGTCATTTACAGCCAGGATGTAGGAGGGGTGCCGCAGAGGGCTGGGGTTCTTACTAGAGGGGGGTTTCTCCCTTAGAATGACCCCAGTCTCTGTGGGGCTTCGCCCATTGACCTGACTCTGGTAGTCTGGTTGGGGTGGTTTGAGGATGCTTGGCCTCTGAAGCATCTGTTTCGGGGTGGTGCATGAGGAAGACCTGTTTCCTACCAATGCTGCGTCTCTGTCTGCCTCAACACCGTGTATGGTTTCAGCCCAGATCCTGCTCTGGCCTTGTTGGGTAGCGTGTAATGCATGGTTTCCTTTGACTGCAACTCTTTGGTCAACAAGAGAATGTTCAGCACTTGCGCCCTTACCAAAATGTGAGTGTCTGTCTGAGAGCATGGGTGAGGAGCGAGTCTGAAGAGAATCTGGTCCTTTAGAGTAGAAAGAAGGGTTTGGTGCCCCCCTCATGCCACCGCTGTATCCAGCAGAAGGCCTGTAGAGCATGGCGTGTCTGGGGACAGACTGTCTGCTGGGCCTCGTACCTTGGTCTGCCCTTCCGTACCCTCCTCTCCTTTCATTGGGCCGAGCAAGCTCTACAGGGTCAACATAGTCTGTGGAGTGTGCCCGGGCTTTGTGCATTAGGCCATCCTGGGATATGCTTCGAGGAGGCCAGTTCCTAGTATGGCCCATTCTCTCTGCACTGCTCATACGGTCCTGCGAAGCACTGCGTGGGGCAATCTGAAAGTGGGGGGGAGGTCCTTGGTATGACCGTTCATGTGAGGTACTCCTCCGTCGTATCCCCTTAGGGCCCCAGTCACCACGGGGAATGTGATGAGTAGCGCCAAAGGTGGTCTGACTGGATGCTCGCAAATTGTCCAGTCTCTCCTGTATAGTCCGACTACTATGGGAATGGATTCCTTTGTTGTCAATGTACTCCCTGTACGTTTGGTAAGTGCGCCAATCAATGTTTTGATTGTTGCCTGGGTAGTGAGGTAACTGTCCTCCATATGGACCCATTCCTGGACCACTGGGATAGACATCAGCCTTTCGAGGGTGAGGATACTGGGCCAGTGACCCAGGCCTCCCCCTGACATAGACAGGGTCCATGTAATCTATTCTATGTGCTGGAACCATGCGACCAATTTGGGCTGCATCAAGAGGAACCGCCACAGTCCTCACACTGTCGTTGCGCATGCACACTGCCATCTGGCTTTTTGGATATGATTGAGGAGGAGGAGGAGGAGATGGGGGCACGGTGATCTCCTTGCGGTATCCATGGTCAGGAGGTGCTGTTGGCCCTCGGCAGACCTGCCCTGCTGAGTCTTTTGCCTGGGCCATGCCCGTAGGCTTACAGTCTACTCTGGGGTAGCATACTGGGGGTGGATCAGGAATGTGACAGGCATTTCCACTGTAGCTGCTGCGGCCACGGACGTAGGCATCCTGGGAGTAGGCCTAGAGACAGAGCAACAAAGCAGTGTTACAATAGATAAAGTACAGGCTGCATTGCAAGTCTGTGTAATATTCAACAGTATGCTACCAGATGCTTAAAGAGAAGTCAAGCGTGATATTACAAATGTGACTGGATGCATGTGTGTGGGCAGTGCATGTTGCACAATAAGTGAGCGGAGGCGTTAGCAGTTCAAGTGTGTCAGTGGTCTTCATCTGTTCCTTATTTAGAGTTCCCATGGTAATGTTCACTGTTCCAGATGACAGTACACTATATAAGCCATTTTTTTTACTAAGAGAGATGGTACTTTAAACTAGATTTTTATGGAAGATGAGTCTTTCTCCTTAATTCCTGCCTGTGTTTTCCAGAGAACAATGTTTTTTAATACCAAACAAATGGGTCTTAATATCAAGAAAAAAGCATTTGTCTGTCAAAGAAATGCAGGCATCTTAACATAAATGTGGAATGGTGTTTATACTGAATTCAATATTTAGCCTGCACTGTAACATTTTAGCAAAGATTATAACAGTCAATACAGACTGACGGACTCTAACCTCACCTCAGACAGACAGGAGGTCACCCATCCCTCATAGAAAAAGTGCTATATTTAGCCTGCCTGATTATCATTCAATGTTTGGAAGCCAACACTTTTTAACTGAAGATACTACTAAAATAGTTTTAAATAAACAATGAAAGCTTTCTATGGGTTTGTTGTCCTCACTTTATGCACCTGCTACTCATAACATGCTGCACATACAACAACCAAAATACATGTGAAGGTATGAGGACTTTGATCCTGCTACCTGGTGTGAAATTACAATCTTACATAAAGCTCTGTGTGCCAAGCAATTAGTACCGGGCTCTGTTCCTCCCTTTGTAAGCATGAGTGTGCAAGAGTTCAGAGGTCACTGGCCTTTATCACAATAATGACATCTGGCATGGAGAATGAGGAAGGGGCGAGGCTTCACGGAGGTACCAGCTGGATCCCACCTCGAGTGCTCAATCTAACAGGTATTGCAGGCACAGTGCATCGGCCATTTCTACAGTCTACACATTTGAAGCACTAACACAGAGCTGACAACTAAACAGCAATAATGTAAAACCTGAAGACCACATCCTGTAATGACAATGTCGACATGCATGACATATGCAAATTGAGACCGCAAGTACAACATGTCAACGTCAATTGTGTACCCAGTATGCTGTTTGCTTACCAGATTAGTAGTTTCCAGAGAAAGAGGCTGCCATTACAGCATGTGAAAACGAGTGTCAAGAAATCAAGGGAGATGGGGTGGAAGAGAAAAAGATGCCAGCAGAACAAAATGCAAACATTACAAAACAAAACAGCCACAGCAATGACTGGGCTTGACATGCTAAAAATATACTACAGCTGCAGCAGCAGGGATGAAGAGGGATGAAGAAGCAGAGATGTAGCAGGGGTTGACACGTTACGACCTGCCTGTGCCAGTCTGTCCTGGGTGAGGTGGCAGGAGCAGAAGCTTGCCTCTCATGCTGCTGTTAAGTCTCCATGGTTCTATCCATCTTCAGCCAGAATATTACGCTAACTGGTGCCTAACAAGGTGCCTCCAGTCTACGTCTCTCTCTCCCTCCCTCCGCTATTGCTCACATGACAGAAGCAGCAGCTGCTGATTATACATTCAGCTCTCATGGTACAGCTCCCCCCCCCCCTACTCCTTCTTCCTCTCTCCTTTTTCCTTAGCATCAACCTGTTCTGAACACAGGGAAGTCAGCTGATTTTATCTACTGGTTTTAGCTCATCATTAATGATGTTTCCTCTTTTCCCCTGCTCAGTATTTCCTCTGCTTTCCTGGCATTCAGTTCCCTCCCTTTTCTGCTCACTGAATGTACACTCTCTCCGTCTCTTTGCTAAGCAACGGCTGCCTGTCTCCAAGCAGTAAGTGTGTGCTGCCGCCTACAGTGTAATGTCATCCTGCTAGCATCTCCGATAATCCTCTTGTTCTTATGGACAGCCCTCATCAGTTTGCCTGCCTACATTAATAGATATTTTTGGTGTGGCTGCTGACCATTTATGGTGCAATACTGTGGCAAGTGTTTTCCCAACACATGTGTAAGATACAGTGGTGTGTGTAAATGGGTACAGAGGGAAAAATGGCAAGAGAGAGGTCCAAACAGGGAAGAGGGGTGGAATAACAGTCAATTGGTTATTAGAAAGGAGTAAATAAACTGATAATAAATGTAAGAAGAGCTTTAAGTGGGTGTGAACAATATTTTATTTTTCCGTGACTTCAATTGATTCATGATAGAATGTTAAATCTAAATAATAAATAGCATTGACACAACATTTTAAGTGGTTTAGTTAAATGACTGCTTGCATATTTTTTCTAGGATGTGGTGCTTAAAGAGAGAGATGACTTATGGTTCCATCAAATATTGATATTGCAATACTGGATGCCATTCTCCTAAATGATTAATTGATATACCTATCAAGTATGAAGATTCACTCTGGATATAAAGAATCCACAAGGGAACATTTCAGGTAAAGCAAAGAGCCAAGCTCTTTTATTATACAATTCATAAGCAGGTTGTCCACATGATGCAAGCCTTATGTGGCTGCGCTCCCCCACGCCCCCTTCACGCAGTTGCTAGTAGCCACCATGGTAGCCACGGAGGACACGGAGGATAAAAAAAAACACGATGGACTCTTCAGAAGAGGTAATTATCTTCACTTGAGTTTCTGTGCGGGTAAGTCACCGGACGCCACAATCTTCTGAACATAGTCATACGAAGAAATACAGAGAGAGTTGTGTGGAGCTGATAGTCTTAATTAACTTTGTAGCAACTCATTTGGCAATGGCTTGAATCTAACGTCCGTCCATTAACATCAAATAGCAAAGTTACACACTAAAGCCTTAATTAAAAAAAAAAAAAAAAAGATTCAAATAGTAATTTCCTGCACTGACTGAAGATTCAAGAAGTTTACTTCACTTTTCATCTCCCTACCAAGGATCTCAGTCCGTGGTATTTTTGGTGAATGTAATCTATTATGGATTATTGAATGTTTGTATTTTTAGTAGGCTAGATGATTTAATGGCCAATGTGCTATAACCTACTAAAATGAATGACAGTATTGCCAGTGTGATGTCACTGTCTATACCCTTTTATGTGAGTCATTTGCCCGATGAAGGCCCTGTTGGGTTGAAACGTTGCTTTCTCGTCAGTAATATATTAGGAGCTGTAGTGTGCAGACATTCTTTTGCCTAAGTACATTGAGGACTTGAGGATGTAGCCTGAGTAATGGGCACAACAACTTTTCTACAACTCAGCTGTTTAATGTAGGTCTATTCTGTTTAGACCCAAGTTTGAAAAAAAAATAAAAAATACTCTCTTACCTTGGTGCCATTAACAAGTCAAAACATATCATCTACACATCATGTGTCTCTTTATATCATGCCTGCTCTACCAATCCAATTAGGCCATTTCGACAGCAGTGTCAGCAGTGGTTTAAGAACAGAAAGGCTGCTCTGGCCTGATTAGGAGGCCTAGATAGAAAACTCTGATGGGATATGCAGGCTGCCCGCATCTCATGACTACTGTCCTAACATGAACTCCTTAAACTAGAGCAGTTCTGTGAGATCAGGTATACTTATTGATAATTATAATTATTGTGGGACTGGAACAACTTAAAAAAAACAAACAAAAAAACAACACTTTCAAAACAGTGTTGTTATTGTTTGTTTTGTTTTTTTATTAAAAATGAACCCCATTTAGAAAATAGGATTGAGAAACTTACCAGTTGCAGTATATCCTCATCTTTTGGCATCACACAAAGTTCAAGAAAGTCACCACTGTTGGGGAACAAAAAGAAATTTAAAAAGGGAAAATAGACAGACTGACCAGAATCATCCATACAAATTTGCTTTAAACCTCACCTGTCTTGGATCAAGGATATAACCTCACAATAGGCTTTCCCGATGATGCTTGCGCCATTCACCTTCACTATTCGATCACCTAATAAAACAGCAGTAATGACATCAGCAACAGAGAGGGGTAGGAAAAACTGCAAGCTTTGTAAAGCAAAGTTTGTCTTAAGCAGATAAAATCAGTCACATGATGTTGAAGTTTATAGTAACTGTGCTGAAGGTTCCCTGTATCCACTAAAACATCAAATCACTGGGGTATCTACCCAATAAAGGAGCACAAAAAGGAGTGCTTTCCTACAACTACATGGCCTGGCAAATGTTTTGCTTTAAAGCAAGAGTACTCTCAGGCCACTACTGAAAACTGCTCTCCTTGCATTTTTTTCTCTTTTGTTTGCAACACTCTAATATGTCAGTGCAATAGCTTAGAGGGAGTTTCCTGCTCTGTTTGACATCAGTTACAGGATTACAGGAACCTGGGTTCTTTTAACGTCATGACTTCTACGTACTTATGCTCCCAATCAATCTCTAGTAGGTTTTGGTTAATAAAAGAGGATATTTTAATGATTGATTACCTGTGCAAAGCCCAGCTCCATGACCGGGGCCACCTTCCTTGACTTGCTTCACGAAAATAGTGTCCATTGGTTCTAGCCTATTCCGTTGTCTCCCTGATGAAAAGAAACAAGTCAGTATACATTACACAACAAGCACTGTATATTATGCATGAAAGCATATCAATTGTGCACTTGCAAAGAGCAGCACATTTTTTTTCAATTTCCTTTTTTCTTGTAACTACAATTGAAGCTAGGAAATTAAAACCCAAAATAACTTAAAAGATGCACTATACTGAAGGCTGAACCTGAAACGTGAAAAACAACAACTACAAAACCTAACAATGTGTGCCAGAGAAGAAGAGAAGGAGAGAGAAACTGGGAGCTTTGTCACAGGATCTGGAGACATGACAGCAGAACAGACTGTTTTGGCTAATGCTTGCATGTATTAGTTTTGAATAGACATGATCATTAAAAAAAAAAAATCTCAATAGGGGGAAATGGTGGGGTTTTAGGGAGGTGGATAAAGGGAGCTAAATAGAGGAAACCTGTTTGCTCATGCTGCTCCTGTCTCCTAGCAGCTGCATGGTTGCAGAAAATAAAACGAAGGGAAAAAAGAAAGAGGGGGTGAGAGAAAGAGAGACTGAGAGAAGGTAGAGTGATAGTGTGCTCAGCTGCACAACTCCCACTCTTTCCTTATAAACTGAGAAATAGCTCTATGCACAGCCAAAGAGTTGCTAAAATCCTTTACTGTTAACATTTTGATTGTGAGTCAGCGCACGATGGCTCACAAACTACAGATGATGGGAAAGCCAGCATGAAAACAGGCATTATAAAAATTATACTAAAAGTGGTTTAAATTTTTTTTTTTTTTTTAAATAATAATCCTGGCACGATCAATAAAAGATGTTAAATATTTTTAAAGTCACCGAAACATAAATTTATGAGAAACATAACTTCTGGCCATGTGAAAGACACAATATCACCAGCTATTTTTGAATGTTTTGTGTTTAAGCCATTGGAAAAGGGGACACGGGCAATAAAGTGGCTTAATATAACTCAGTGGTTAATCAATAAGAATTAGCAGTAATCTGTAAAACACTGAAAACCTCACAAACATAGACACACTTGTGCCTCCATTTTTCTCTCTTCCACACATGAGATTACTCATGCAGAATCACATCCTGGGGACTCACATTATGTAATACTGCAACAGGAGACCCATACAACTAAAGCAGAAAGAAATGCTCCCTCTGGTGGTGTACTATAGAATCGCATCACTATCTCCACAATGGAGCTGTTCATAAACCCATAAATGAGCCATGTTAAATATTTAAATGTATAGCGGAAGCAACTTACTGTTTTTGCCTTTGCCACCTTAAGGAACATGAGATAATATATTGAGACCCAAATATTTGTGCATTCATATTTTTTATTCTTCAACTTATACTTAACAAATAGTAGCTGTGCAATGGAGCTTTCTTTACTCCAAATCAGTCCAACTCGATTTATCTTTGCTCTAAAAGACTGATTTGGGCAATGTAAATGTTGCAATTATTTTCACTCTGAAGCGCCACTCAATCATAGACATAACACATAAACTCACCACCTAACTAGTGCTGCTGGCATATAACCCTTTTTAAAGAGACACTCCCAACATTTTGGAAAATGCTTTTTGTTTGCTCTATTACCCAGGCTTAGATGGTAACATTCCAACTCTATGCATTCAGTACGCTGGGAGTGTTGCTTTAAAACCAGAGAAAACCCTGTCCAAGCAAATGAAAACATTGGCAGGTTTCATTTGCACTATTTTAATATTGGCGACTCATAACTGATGCAATGTTTCTATTCCTAAATCAATGTTTTGGCTAGGGGTGCACCGATCCAATATTAAGATCGGATATCAGCCCCCGATATTGAAAAAAATAACTGTTTTTTGTTTTGTTTTTTGTTCTCCGTTGCAGCACATCCTACATCATTTGTCAGCAGCACGTGTGTTGCATACTGGAAGAGTTGAGTTAACCATTAAGCAACATGGAGCGAGCCAAAGAGTCGGCTGTGTGGAGATATTTCACGCTTACCACGGCAACTAGTTCATCAGCTGTTTGCTATGTCTGCAAAGTAAACGTTTCGACGGGTGGTGGTAGTACTGCAAAGTACACTACTAACAATTGAATCAAGCACATCCAAAAAAAATGTTTGGTAACTGTTTGATTACTATTGTATGTTTGACCAATACACTATTTTGTTTCTACTGCTACATTTTATTTATTTAAAATGATTTTAAGAAGTTTGATTACATTCTATTTTCGATTTGAATGCACAACTGTTTTTTAAATAAAAAATAAAATAAGAATTCAATACATTACATCCATGTTATTTTGTCGTAGTTAGAAAAGTCTGGTGCCGTTAGTCTCTTCCCCATGGTGGAAGGAAGGTATAAGGTGGAAGGTATACAGTTTATTATCAATTCAACAACGGTATCGGATCGGTATCGGGTATCGACAGATACACAAAGCCCATGCATTGGGATCGGGACTGAAAAAGTTGGATCTGTGCATTCCTAGTTTTGGCACATATTGCCTTCCTCAGAATGAAGCCACACTTCATCTGAATGATCAGTTGTGTCAAAGGGCAATCAACACAATGACACCATTAATCTTCTCATCAAGCAATGGTCAGAGCAAGAGGTCTAAATGGCTTAAGCTTGTTTTATGGTTGTGAGGAGGCTCCACGCAGAGCTTTCGCCGTAGCCTACGCCGTGGCCTGTTGTTTTATACTTGTGCGCTGGTGTGTGCGTCCAGCCAGCATGTGTGTGTGTGTGTGGGGGAGTGTGTTTTAGAGCGAGGAGGAAGTGAGAGGGTGACGGTGATTAGCTCCGGAGCTAGTAGCGATTATAGAGTCATAGTGAGAGAAACAAAGTGTCTCCCCTGTTCTTTCTGACCACGGAGGGAAATCTGGAGCAGGAAAGGTTAACCCTGTCCTTGATTTCATGTTGTTTATGGTGAAGGAGAACCAGGAAATGAGTCGGGGGGAAATGCAACGCTACCAAGCCACGGCCGAGAGACGTGTAGTTACATTTTTCGAGAGGTGCACGTCAGGCTACGGCGTAGGGTCCGGCGTAGACCCAGAGGGGTCTGCGTCTACGCTGGACCCTGCGCCGTCGATTCTACGCACAAGTATAAATTGGGCTTTAGACTGTAGATCGTAAAATACAGAGAGAGGTATTCAACGTAGTTTGGTGGATACAAGAATCTTTCTACACACAAAAGGTCCAATATTGAACATAATAGGAATGTTTTGCTCTTAGCCTTGATATACTAGTCATTACATGTCCCACATGACAATGGTCTTTATTTCAAGCACTAAATTTCACTCAAATTATTTTTATCTGCAAAAAAGTGGTACAATAATGGACTTTAATATGTCTCTTTCTGCCTCTATGCATGCTACCTTACATTTTAAACGTCTTCAGTCTTGTAAATAATCAATTTCCAGGATGTATATTAATGGTACACTTGTGCCTTTTCATAGTAAAAAAGGATATCTAGATGCCAACTTACGTTAGGCCGAGGGACTACTTATATCCACTTACTGCCAATGCGTTGGAGAAAAATCCAAGTTGTCCTATGAACTAAATATATCATACAGATAGTGTATTTTAATTCCGAAGAGGGCAATACAAATAATTTATTAATTTTTGGAACATATCTTTATTGAATTTCTGAGGGGCACATAGAATATAAAGTAAGGCAGCAACGGATTAAAGAATAGACCCCTCTTTTTCAAAGAGAAAAAGTATGAATAAAAAAGACTGCATGAGAGCATCAGTATGTGGCTCTCTCCTCTCTCCTTTTGATTTCTGCCTATATATTTTTGGTGTGGTGCTGTGACGAGGCTAGCCCAGTCAGGACTAAAAATGATCCCAGGCTTTTCCTTCTTCAATTCTGGCTTGCTGCCTACGAGCCCGTGTCCAGCATTATGCAACTGCAAGGATTCTTTAATATTCTCTGGCTTACTTAATCAGAACCAACAAAGCTCCAGATTAAAGGGTCTTCATGCAGTGTTTTTACAGTTTTTGGGTGAAACATAAATGAAAGACTGCTTTGATGGGAGCTGGCTTTACTGTACGATTAAATTAAGTTTACATTTGGACAATGAGCAAGCTCTGTGCATGCTTTTCAGCATATCCCTATTGTTGCAGAAATCAAAAAGTGGGTCACAGAAAACATTTTGAATTTGGAAATGAAAAAAAACACCACAATACCATTTCATATTGTGGTTATGGGCAGATGCTATATTAAGCATAATTGGACTGCTACTTAGAGCAGTCTCTATCAAGATAAAAGCTATGTCGTGATGTTTAAAAGCCTGTCTGTGCCTTGCTGTATATTTGTGTGCACATCTACATAAATTACTGTGTATACGTCATATACAGTCCATTCAGGATTTTAAATTGGATGAAAGCAACAATTATCATTAGTGCAGGACTGTAAACGGATTCAAGTATGTGTCGGCGAGTATGTGCAGATGAACATGTGACTGTGTGCACTCTGCTTTCTAATGAGTGGCATCTTCATGTCATACTACACAACAGCCCGCATTATCTGTTGCAGCATACAGTTCATCAACCTACAGCTGGGCAATACAGTGTTATAATATCAATGCTGTGATACAACACAAATCTTTTAGTTATTTTGGTTATTGTAATATTTCTTAGTGTTTCTGACTTTAAATAGGCTGCTTTACAGTCATGTGGCACATATGAGCTTGTCACCATAACATTGTTTTTCCTTCATACATTTGTTTGTGAAAATGTCTTCTAAAAACCACCAATAATCTGGCGATCAATGCCAATACATATTGTGGTATTAGTTCAAAAATATTGTGATACTTGATAGTATCACTCATTCCCATTTCACAACTGTACATGGCGAGGAAAGTTAAGACTTATGATTTAAAACTTAAAGATGTATGGGGTTTCCCCATGTGTAATGAAAGTAACTTGTGCATAGAATACTTCACTTTTTCAACATGTCCAAGATGAATTAAAATGTTCCTCTGCAAGGAATAAAAATGTCCACATGAGGTCCACATGGACAAATTCCAGTGACAGCATGGTCAACAAATGACAACAGACACACACAGCTAAGCCCACAAACAAGCTACTGGGATATCCTCCCACAGTGATCACACTAGGATGGGACAGGCAGGAACAGAGTTAACTCAATCAAAGAGAATTCCTATCAGGAAAATCTAAATGAAATATATTCTAGTTGGAGAAGCCTGAACGAGTACAGTACATGTTTTGAATCTAATGCAAGACTTCAAAGTTGCCCTTTTGGCAACCAAACAAGGTGGAAATTCACCTTGAAATTCAATTCAGACTTTCAAATGAATTACAAAGTTCTGCTTGATAAAATTTGGCATAAGATGCGACACTGGTCAAAATGAAATATCACAGACATACTTATCAAAACATATCACCGTCATATTTCGTCTGGACACTAATTGCTTAACACAAAACTAATGAGTTCTGGCTTCAGCAAAAGTCTTAATAAATGCAGTTATTTCTATAAAATAATCATTCTTGAATGATCTATTGTATTTTATCTCGAAACCCTTAAGGGCTAGTTTTTTTCTCTAATCCACAAACTTGTATTTTAAAGATGATTTTTGGGGCATTTTTAGGCCTTTATTTATATAGAGGACAACTGAAGACATGAGGAGGGAGAGCAAGGGGGAATGACACGCAGCAAAGGGCCGCAGGTTGGAGTCGGACCCGCGGCCGCTGCGTCGAGGAGTAAACCTCTATATATGGGCGCCTGCTCTACCAGGTGAGCCAACCAGGCGCCCCACAAACTTGTATTTTTAGGGCATGTCAGATTTCTTTATGGAATTTGTGGAACATGACTGCTGGTTACCACCTTTCTGAAAATTGACAAAGGACTAACAACCAAAATATTTGTTTTAACATTTAAGGGAGATATTGGGGCATGCAAAATGGGGAGATTTGGTAAATATCTTAAAGTTATGTTGCACACAACATTTAATGTATATAACTCTGTATTAAAACAAATCAACATTAGCTTATGCCAGGGGTTTGATGTGAGGCTTTTTCCCTTTTGAAGAGAGAAAATAGAATGGTTTGAGAATAACAAGGGGAAAGAGGGTCAGACACACACAACCCAGTAAAATTGAGGCCATCTCTTACTGAGAGCCTTTTTATGGTGAGGGAGAAAAGCAGCAAGAACAAAAAAGTCAAAACAATATGAAGAGGTGGGTCAGTGCAGGGCAGAAACAGGTGGGGCTGACCAAACCTTTTATGCCTTCACAAAGGTCAGTGACACACAGGAGCTACATTGTTCTCATTTCATAAGGAAGCAAAAAGAGCCAAAGAGTGGATGGATTAAGAGTCATTAGAAATCAGAGGCACTGCTCTTACTCAGCAGTGCCGAAGGGCAGGCATGAAGAGGAACAGCCGAGTTTTTCTGCTTACCTCTGCGGCCATGATCTTCCTCCTGTGAAAACACAGAAATACTCAAGTGACTTTGTTGTTCATAGTCACAGCATTTAGGTATCAGGCTTTTTGTTGACTCAGTGTACTCCTATGTGATAAGCAAACAATACTCATGTATAAACGCTTCTGACAAGTTGAATAGCAAATACAGTCCCGAAATTTACCGGAAAGCAGTGCATGGTCGACTCCGGTGGGTACACGATGAAGTGACGCAGGGTGAAGCCAAACCCTTGGGAAGTGCGCCGCAAACGCACGGTTTTTGGTCTCGGCCATGAGAAAGGCTCCTCTTCTGTTGGGTATTGCGCTGCAGGAGAATCAGCCAAGCTTCTCCACTCTGGTGATTCACTCTACACAAAGAGAAAAGTGGAGGAAGGAATTTAAATTGAGTAGTCCTACTTTCACTTTTATACTGATGAGGAGAGCTATGATATTTGTGCTGAAAATGTAGTTAAAACAATGTTACTAAAAGTACACCACAACTAAAGTCACCCCCAATTTACACATAAACAAATTACCTTTTCAGTTGAGCTAATGTAAATTAACCCCATGTGTCAGTCATTCACTAAGTGGTATATAGTTTAAGAGAATGGGCTTTTGAAAACATTAATAGCTGTCCAGTGTTTACAGTAAAGTCATGGTATCCCATTTTCACAGCTGGAGAGTAGAACATGTCAGGGTTCAGGGCTTTGGACAACCCCCTCCTGTGTTTACTGGCTATTTATAGCCTCACACCTTTGTGGAATTGTGTGTGCAGTAACATCCGCCTTTACTCAGGTCTCTCCATATCATATTCCCTGTTCCAGTACAACTATCAGGAACGCCTGTCTTGTATTATTACTCTGAAAAAGTATTTTTCCTCACCCTGTCTCACACAAACCCTCCCCCTCCACCCTGAAGCATAGAATTTCCCCCACAATGTGAGGAATTTGATGAGCTTGCATGTACACTATCTGCCTGGGCAGCTATGTTAAGTAAATGTCAGAAAATGAGAGTGAATTACCTGCATGTTAACATAGCCAGTGCTTAACTACGATAAACAAAAAAATTGCAAGACTATTTGTCTACTTGTTATTAATGCATAATTGGGGCACAGCACAGCAACATAATCCCTTTTTTTTTCCTTTCGAGTCTGACCATTTCAGCGCCACCTTTCCCTCTTCTTTTTTGGCTTTCCATCATTAGACTCACACACTGTCTTTTAATGTTACCGATAGACTTCCAAACGTGACGAAGAGAAAAAGCTTTACGTCATAGGTCGACCGGGGCTATGCCATTTGGGGAGGGGCCGCTCACTGATCCCCCTATATTTCTGAAAATCCTAGACATGGTTGTGACCGTTAGTGCTTTCTGATTAGTCTGTGTTTGTATTGAAATAAGAGGCTGCTGCCCGGCCCGCCAGTGGCTGGGGGCACCGGCCGCCGCACACCAGGCTGCCGGATGGTGTTGCAAAGAACTTGCAATGTGTAATTATTATCAGACCGGCCCGCACGGCCTCAAAACACTACCGGCCCACCAGGAAAAGTCCCAACCCTCCCGATTGCCACTCCGCCTCTGGAGGTGTGTACCAAGTTAAAGCATGATTCACTGTACTCTTTGCAGTATGTTTTACTGCTTCTAAGCAACTAACTGTTTTGTTTTTCAACCATATATTTCTGAAAGAGGCAGTGACATAGACTACTTAGATCAAAGTGTATTTTAATTGGCACCATGAGCTGTTGAACACATCAATGGTTCAAACGTGCATACTGTATAGAGTACCGATTTATAGCACTGCTGTGGCTGGCTGGGAAACAGAACTGCAGGTGCAGGTGCAGCTGACACCCATGTATTTTGATGAAACTAGCAAAACAGGTTTTACTGTGCATAACCAAGCGGTCTGTGATACCAACACTTCCATGTTGTAGTCTGTCTCTGTACAAGTCCTAAGTGCCTTCACGCCACTAGAAAACATTCAAGCACTTGTGGTGATATGACAATAGATCAACTGGATGTTTGAAATGCCTGCATTGCTCCCCTCGTTCTCTGGGGCAAGCCAATCCCAGTCAACTGGATCTGATTTAGCAGCCAGTGCACAGGGTGATTTCCAACCCTCTGATCTTTAAATGTGGAGGACAGAAGGGGGTGTGGAACTCCTGGCAGACGCATGCCAAGCATTGTTATCATTGCCACTTGCATAGTTAATACAGTTGTGACATTCCAGGTCAAAAAATTCCTGAACTTCCAGAATCCCCTCTTGGTTTCCCTTTCCTAAACAAAATTAAAAAAAACAGTAATATTAAGGATGGAGAACAAAGCAAGACTCGAGAGTCCAGATTAATAATGCTTCCAAATACTGTGACAAGAGGTAAAAGGGGAATCAACAAAGGAGAAAAGTATGTGTACTTGTCAAATAAGGGGCTACAAAGAAAAAGAACATGAAAGAACATCAAAATACAACCCTATCCCCCCCCCACAAATTAATGCCTTTCACCCATTTATGAATCACCAAAATGCTAGACTGATATTTGCACTGGGTGAGGCAGCTGGGAGAGAGTTTTCAGTAGGCACTTGTTCTTCTGCTGGATATCTCTTGGATTTAAGCAGTGGACAATTTTAGGATAGCTTACATTTTCTTACATTTGTTTCACAGTGCAGCAATTAGAATTGGCAGTGATGTTGCTAGATATGCTTCCCGCATCTCCTCACGTATCAATGCATGCAGGGGACGCCCCCTATTTTTAGCCTTATAATGCTACATTGTGAACAACAAATCCAAAAAAAATAAAACTCAGAAGAACGCACACACCGTTCTTATTAAACCTCCTTGACACCACACACACACACACCTAAACGTTCCACTGAGAAGCTAGCGCTAATGGGATTTCAATTTTGCCATGAGTTAGGCTGTGCCAGACTCTCCCGTAACCGTGCTGTGTGTGGCTCAACTTTGATCTGAAGAGTGGAGAAAATGAGCTATCTGGGGGTAAACTGAGCATCTGACTTCTTTAGACCATTGAACAATCAAAAAGTATTCAATATGTGGCCGGGTTGGTTCAGTGGGTAGAGCAGGCGCACATATGCTGAGGTGAGGTTTATGCCTTGATGCAGAGGTCCAGGGTTCTCGCCTTTCTCACCTAGCTGTCCTATCAATAAAAAGGCGGAAAAGCTCAAAAAAGAATCTTTAAAGAAAAAAATACCCCTTAAGGGTTTTGAGATAAAATACAATAAAATCATAAAAAAAAAAAAAATTCAATATTCTATTCATCAAGGTTGTAGGCAAATATGAATTATTGCTCTCCCCTCAGCCTTTAGAGGTTGAGGTGGCTTCTTTAAGGCATCACTCAATGGGAAAAATGCATGATTATCTGCATATTAATGTGTGTTACTACATTCTTATGATGAAACAGTACATGAGATTTTGGTTTATTTAAGTAACTAAGGAGAGGGACATTTGTACTATTTATAAGCCTATATCACAAAAAAAATACAAATACTGTTTAGACAGAGAGGACCCTTACATCTGTGTTAAATCTATCAGGATCTACCACAGTTAAAAATGTTCTGCTCCTTGAAAGCAGTTTTTATTTCATCCATTTTCCTCACTTTGCAAGAGTTCTTTGTTTGTGGTGTGACTGATACTTCCAGTCTCTTATCTAATCTTTTCAGATGGAACTAATCTTTTCATATTGATTTAAATAAAAAGGTTGATGATTAAAGCCAACTGAATGATTTTAACTAATAATAATGTTGAAAAATAAAGACTTTGGGACAGTCCACATTCACTAAAGGAGAGCTTACATTGTGTGTATATATATATATATATATATATATATATATATATATATATATATATATATATATATATATATATATATATATATATATATATATATATATATATATATATATATATATATATATATATATATATATACATACATACATACATACATACATACACACACTATACTATACACTATACTATACTATATAAGAAAGATAGACAGACAGACAGACAGACAGACAGATCTGGGAGAATGGTGAAAAAGTTAGTTAAGGAAATGAGTCATGGGGAAATGCAATGCTACCAAGCCACGGCCGAGTGTTTATTTGTATTGAAATGAGAGGCTGCTGCCCGGCCCACCAGTGGCTGGGGGCACCGGCCACAGGCCGCCGCACACCAGGCTGCCGGATGGTGTTGCAAAGAACTTGCAATGTCTAATTATTATCAGACCGGCCCGCACGGCCTCAAAACACTACCGGCCCACCAGGAAAAGTCCTGACCCTCCCGATTGCCACTCCGCCTCTGGAGGTGTGTACCAAGTTAAAGCATGATTCACTGTACTCCGTGACGTGTAGTTACATTTTTCGATAGGTGCGTACATTTTACGCAGAAGTATAAATCACGCTTTACTCTCATCTGCATGTTTGAACAAGAGCAGCGCTCACCTCCTACAAACACACACGCATAGGAACGTCACCCCTGCAGCTCGTTCAAGTCACAGTGAGTCAGGGCAATGGCGAGCCATAAGTGGTTGCAAGTGTGGTTACACTTTTCAAAACTCCACACAGACAATTGCTTGCTGCAATATAATATAATGGCGAGCCGAAAGCAAGTCGCAAGTGTTGTTACACTTCCTCCGAGACACACAACAATGTTCTCATGCTATGCCCAGGTAACAGACTGACAGGCTGGAGGTGCTAGGGATGGGTTTAGGAGGGGAGAGGGAGGTAGGAAGGGGGGTTATTTTGTGTGGTGTGTAGAATGTCCTAAATAAATCATGTCGGAATTTGTTTTGTTTTTTTACAACAAAAAATCCATTTTTGTTAGAGTAAAGTACTTCAAAAAAAGGTACCATCATCCATTTAGACTGTATGCAAGTGTGGTATCTTTTACACAGTATGTGTGTGCATACTTTGCATAGACAAAAAGTGTGTAATTCTCTCAAAATCTATTTGTGTTCGACAAATGGTAAACTGTTGTACGAGTGCATTAAGTGGCATGCCAGAGTACACGTGGTCATTTTCTGAGAGATTGTAAGGTGACTACATCGGTGGTTCCCCTACCACAGATATTACAAGGCAGGCCAACAAATACCACCCACTAACATCCAAACTTTTAGGGGAAAGGCTGTATACACAGCTGTTTACACACCACACACGTTATCTAGGGGCTAGGTGCACACTGAAAAAGAACTGGAATTTCCACCATTTTCATTCTAACAAATATTATGAAACCACACTGCATGACCTGTATGTTTAAAAACCTCTGCTGAAATCACCAAATGACATATTACAAGCGCCACATGACATCACCTCTAAAAACATCAAACAGGTAGCCTACATTAAAATGTGAAGAAAAAAAAAACTAGTTCTCCGTGGGCTGCTAAATTCTACACCACATCCCATCCAAACCAAGCACTTAACTGTGAAAAGCCAAAGATAATGATACAGAGGGCCACTGGTGAGACCTGGGCGTTCCAGCCATGTAGTGCAAGACAAGGTTAGGAGCATCATTACTCAGCCTATGTGGACACTGGTGTGTGTTTTGTGCATGCTACACTTCTAGTTGTAACATACAGATGGGACACAGAAAAGTAAAACTGGGGTTCAGCATTTAATAAATGGATAATTTAATTATACTACATTTGAATACAAACACACACAAAAATACTATTTCCACACTTCCTGGAATACCCAGGAAACATCTGCCCAGAAACAACAAAATAAAACATATGGTGCCACACTGCATATGCTGGAAACAGTAACACTGAATGAATTAAGGCTGTGTATCACTCTTGCATAAGTCTGAATGCAGAATAAAAATAAATAGGCCAGCAACCACGCCTTCTCAGAGAGAGCGAGTTCTGTAGTAACGAGTAAGATGTCTACATGAGTTCTGTTAAATGTCTACAGCAGAACTTAGCCATGAGGCTGGACTACTCCCACTCTCATCTGTGGGAGGAAATTACTGATGCTTTTGGTTTCCTGAGAGTGATTTGAAAAAGCAGCTGTTTAGTTATTTCTCTCAAAGCTTTGCCAAAGCTGTACATTGTACACTTGCTGACTTGTAGATATGTTGATATGTTTTGCTTGCATGAAATGTTAATATTTGAGATTTTTAACCAAAGACATTGCGACCATTGTTTTGGCCAACACTACACATCTCTAACCTGTCACACTGCTTATAAGGAATGAATTTAGCAGGATTGAGCAGTTGCTCTGACAAAAGGAAAACAGCTGTCAGCTCTCTAAAATATCCTCTTTTTATTTATGCGTCTCCAATGATGCAGTGTTCAAGCTACGAGGTGAGCTATTTAAACAAGACAGAAAACATCACAGGCTTTTCCATCTAAGATCACGTTGACAATTGATGTTTTACTGCACAGAAACTGTGGCAAGAGGAAAAACTGAATCACATAGCCCATCTTTTATGTGTTCCCCTGAGACATCACAGACACAACTGCAAGACAACAGGAAGTAACAGACTTCTATCCAATTGAAGGTCAATTTTCCCTTCCGATTGCCATCAGTTAGCCATACGATGCCTGCACAGAGGGTTCTGTAAAAGGCAGCCAGCCTTAATGAGATAAACACTGAGCTTTAATGAGGTCAAGATTGTGGGGACATGGGGTGGGTCTATTTGTCAATAGCCCCCTACAGTGCTAAATATAATTCATGCTTCATCATCGGAAACAGTAATTCATTTCACTCCACTCTCATTTATGTCGTTGTATGGGAGCTTAGCAAGATGAAGTGCAGGTATTATCAAGTCTACTCATCAGATTGGAGGCACAAATGAATCCTACCATATCGTTTGATACAATGAAGACCCTAGGCTAATAGAAAACCCCACCACAGACATATTAGAAAATCACCAGCACCCAAAATTGAAAAACACTGTGCTGCAAACTCAATATCTGACCAGAGGAATCCAAGTAAAGGAGGGAGACATTAAGCCAACTTTGTCTGCTATCTGAATGCAGCTGCAATGTTTGAATACCATGCACTATTCAGCTGATAAAGCAGACAAACACTCCAGTGTAGAGGAAAAATCAAATCACTAGCAAAAGCCAAAACTCTTGACTTAACTAATAAATTATCTTTCTATCAAAATAAATATAAGATAAAAGGCTGCGTGACTAGTACAGTATTATAAGAGAAGGATTGCTAAATGTTGTCTTACAAGCATGAAAGTAACTACCATTGGGAGACAAAAGGGACAGTCAAATATGTTTTCAAAATAGAATAGACACTTCTAAATATCACTTAATGTTTGAAGGTCTGAATCCACCAAATTTAAGATCCCAGTTCCATTCATTTCAACAAAAATGTTGTTGAAATTTTGTGATTAAAAAAAAAAAAAACATCCACTTTGGAAATTCTGAAGTCATGAAATCCACAGTGTCATCATTTCCCGAAAATACCAGGACCATAGCCTCCAGGGGGTTTCCGGCTCAAAATTAGCACATGAATTGGTTTGTGTGGTAGTAGCCTTATTAGAGGGACTGCTAAATGAAGGATTTCCACTGACTGCACTGATTTTTTTGCTCACACCATACACTGTCAGAAGTGAAAAGTTATTTTTATATTTTTAAAGAGTTATTTCCAGGCACATTTTCTGCATCTGAATTGTTAAGTGCTATTAAATGAATTTATTAAACTCATTTAGAAGAGCCTGTATCCAGATGTCTGTAATAGCAAAATTATCCAAGTTTGTTTTTTAAGCTGTGACAGTGAAAAAGACTGGGATGCAACACAAGCTGTATCTGCAGTATGACTTCTGAATGAGCTCTGTGCTAAAATATCATTGTGCTTATTTTCCCACTATTAAAAAGGGACTCTTGTTTTTGATTTATAATCTTAGACTTCCCAAAAAATCTCTAGACCTCTGGAAAAACTCACAGAGTCTCGTACACACTGATTTAATTTTGTGTTGAGAACTGAAGTATCCTTTGCTCGCCTGTGCTCCAACTAATGATCTAAAATCAAATTCCATACATCTAGTCTGTTTGAAGTGTCACCATAAAGAGCTTTAGATTCCTCATTTACATACTATTCACAGACAAGCAGGGAGGCTAAAGTGAAGAGCTGGATATTAGATTAAACGCAATCAAAAGGAATGAAAGAAAACTACGGATTCTATAAATAGGTGCCCTTCCATTTCAAAAAGTACAGGCTTGCTACCTCGTTTACCATAAAGGTCTTCATTCAGGCGACACGCTTTCAAAGGAGCAGATGGTGTCCTGTCTGGTATTACAGGGGTCACAGCTTAGAAATCTGAAAGGGTCTTGAATAAACTGCTTCAATGTCATTGTCTCCTTCCACTTCCATCAGTGATGAGTTTGATTAAAAATTTCAAATCTAATTAAATACTGTTTGTTCTGCAACAGAAACCTGTGTTTTGCTATATACACCCTCAATGATCAATCCCAGCAGGTTACAAGAAAAAAAATAGAAAGCACAGTTAAAATCTGATGGCTATAACTATCAAAAAGAACAAAAATGATGAAGCACTGGTGAGATAAAGAGAAAAAAAGCACAAACAGCTGGGCTAAAGTGTCAAACACACTGCTCCCCAAGCAACACCAAACAGAGAGAGAGAAACCAGAGAGTCAATTGCCCCAAAAGATCAGTTTCATGAAAGAAAATGTCATTCAACATTTTACAAATGATGCACAAATTCTGAGGTTTGAGTTGTTGTTGTTGTTGTTGTTGTTTACCTCACAGAAAGAAGATCTTGCTTGTTGTCTCTCATCATCTTCACAAGAATGAACCCAACGTGATGCCATCATTCAACTTCACTTAAAATCCTGTTATCCGTGAACGGCCATATCGAAAAGGTAGCTCCAGCAGGATGCAAAAAATATGTTCCACTCTGTGCAATTTACACCTCCATTCTTGCTTGATTTCCTAATCCATCTGTTTTTATAGAGAGGGGGCAGAGACATATGTTATTACTGCATTTTGTTTTGTTGAATAACAGCCACATCTTCAAGTTAACAGCTCAGACATGGCATCTCGCGCTGTTCAAGCGTCTGTGAAACAACATGAATCAATACATCGGTTGTTGAACGCACATAATAGTTGACCACCCGAGCTTAATTTCGGACAATTAACAGGTTACCATAATTCTATTTTCTACGAGATGTTTGTGACTTTACACTGAGACGCTGGGAAACAGGCTGACTTGGAAGTCATAACATGGAACACTTTATGATGAAGTGTGAGAACAAGTTGGTTACCAAAGCTGCTAGCTAACTGTTACAAAAGTACTCCAAGCCATATTACTCAATATGTACAAAAATATAAACAAAATATACACACAAAAAATTAACATATATACTCAATTAAATACAACCTTTAGTTTAGTGAAATTGGTTTAGACAGTGGTGTGACAAACCAACTCATCGCCGCAACAACAATTTAGGCTTGCTGTCTTCAGCTTGAAGCACAATAACGTGGATAGTCAACACTGCATAATGAATGGCCAGCAACAAGT
Organism: Gymnocephalus cernua; assembly: GCA_023631565.1. Lineage (NCBI taxonomy): Eukaryota > Metazoa > Chordata > Actinopteri > Perciformes > Percidae > Gymnocephalus > Gymnocephalus cernua. The sequence continues at coordinate 19,701,366 of CM042436.1, read as the reverse complement.
GGACTGTAGACGGGAGGCAGGGCGAAGTAAATGTACGTCACATTTGAAATGAAGTTACAACAAACATATACAACTGGGATTATAAAGCATAAGTCACATACGTTCATTATAATGTCGTACTTCAATTTTAAAACCACCGGTAATGTGATTTAGAGATGGTGAATTTGCATTTCTCTTGTTTGAGATCGATGGTCAACTGAGGCACGTACAGAGCGTGTCGAGCTGTTGTTCTCAAGCGACCAACAAAAGTAGCTTTTCCCTTGTTACTTTTAATACAATACCAGCACAAACAAAGTTAAAATAGCGACAAAGGACGATGGAGCCACTTTCCACGGTATATACTTCGCGAACACTACCTGTAAAGTTTGTAAAGTGGGTAAAAGCAACAACCAAACCAACTGAGGCAACAGCCTGCTAACGCTGCGGTTAGCATCCATGCTAACGGCTGGAGTTAAAACAAAGTTACCTGTGTAACGTTAGTTGCGAAGCGTCATTATAGGCGGGCAACAGCGGCGGAGGTTGTCCATAAATGCGAGAAAACAAAGTAAAATCATAGCGTGGTAGCTTCAAGATGGTCAGGCGTTGTCATAATTTAATATAGTTCGAGTACAAACGGCTTCCCGGTGATTATTCCAAACCCACTCAGGGGAGGCGCATGGTGCAGTTCTGAAGCTGAAAATGTTAGCTTTCCAGCCAGCGTTCCCGACTCTCTGGGAGTCCACCTTCGGTCAACAGGACACTCTCAGCCAATCACAAGCGGCGTTGTATTTGACCAGGCCAATCAGGTGCGAGTTTACAAAAAGTAAACTGCGCTGGTAAAAGGTGGTGTTTTTTAACCGTTCCAATGGAGTTCGCTAAGGACGAAAAAGTAGAAGTAACAGAGACACACTGTCAACATGTCAGGCTTTTCTCATACCCGCTTTCGTTTCATATAGCTAAACAACCAGGCTGAACGAAGAGTCACATGTCCTGGTTCAAAGTGAGGTCGAGCAGGGTTGGCATGTGGTTGAGGAATTTGAGTTCACAGTACAGCATATACTCTTTGCTCTCATCGTGCAGCCATTGTACAGCCAACTCCCCAAAGCAGATCAATTCAAATGAAATATTTAACACCGACAGTCCTTAACTACTCACAATCTTGACCAGCTTGTGGCTGTAGACCAAAATAAATACTCCGATTTTCAGGACCCTGACAAATGTCCCTTCTATTCTTTCCCACCATAAGGGACCACCTGTTCTTGGGATTGGCAGCTTTTGTTGCGGAGGTCAGTTTAGGGAGGAGACTTTCACAAAGCTGTCCTGTCCAGCTCTACTGTCGATATAGCTACGCCTTGGAAAAATAACTAGTAAATGTCAGGCCAATTCAATAGCGTATACCTGACCATGAACATCTCTGAATTACTTCCCCAAAAAAGTGTTAGAATAACCAGTCTACATCTAACCAAATACTACTGACATACAATTTTAACATAAAGTTTCTTATTTAATTCACGAGTCATCAAAACGGGCTTACTATTTCATATAGGCTAGCCTAGACTATTTAATTACCAAAACATGCTATCGTGACCGTGATTTTTTTAATATATATATATATATATATATATATATATATATATAAAAAATAACTTTTGGGGATAGAACATTTTGGAAATATCACTCAGCCCTACTATATAGGCTATCAGAGGGAATTATTAGTGCTTCCTCCCCTACATTTATTTGCTAGAGTGAATATTTTCTTTGCAGGTTCAGATTTTACATACAAAACTTGTGATCGGTTTATAAAATGATGCATTAACAATTCAGCTAAAATTGTATTTACACAGTAAGGCATCAGTAACACTGATCCAATAACAATATATAATAATATTTAGGGACCATTTTCTGCATACCTTATTTTTGTTAATTTTGTTATTGTTAAAGTTTTGTTTTCTTGTAATATTTCTGTACTTTTACTCAAGAAAGATATTAAATACAGGGCTCTGACTTATTTATTTGTTTACAGTGTGTAATTGCTACTTTCACTCAAGTAAAGACCGAAGACGTTTTCCACTTTTCTATTGGAGTAGGGCTACTTCATCAAGACTTTCATTCCTAGAGCTAAATTCAGTTAAAAGGTCAGAGAGTCAACTCACTGTAATCCCCCAGCAGACCTCAGTACCAAAAAAATAATAAAAAATAACAGTTTTGTTTTTATGCGACTTTGTGCTCCCTGCTTAAAGACTGGGGTCATATGTCAGGTGTGTACAAAGAGCACAGCAGCTCAACACAACGGACTCTCTTTTGTTCCTTTTACTAGTTCATTTGCAGTTTAACTATTATTTTCTGATCAAAGAATGGTAACCTGATGGTTCAGGCAGCAGCTTTGGCCAGTCCTTACATAAAATTATACACCAGTTGACAAAAGGTTTAGGAGTTTTAGAAATTGAGGAGTCCTTCAAGAAGCCAGTTTTCAAAAAAAAAAATAATAATAATAATAATAAAAAAAGGAGCCAGTTTCCTGTACTATTATCTTCACCAGCAGTATAATACTATGAGGATTCTATAAAAAGACATGATTTAAACACACCATTCAACATGTTGTTTAAATGAGCCCTCTTTTTGTATATCATAAGCCTAAGAAAAACATGTGAGGTACACATGGTTTATCTCATGAGCCCAACCAAGACACCACATTAAACTAATTTTTTATCAACATCTGAAAATTTAAACAATAAGGGGGTACATAGTTGTTAGTAGTTTGTGTAATGTAGTTAGCGCACTTAGTTTTTACAAAACTACTTTGTTTGCCCCTGAGCATTAAAGGTGACAGCAGGAGAACTACCTAATTAAACATCAAAAAAGGCATTGTACAGGTGTAGAAAATGTAAAATTACAGTATATCACTACTTTCCTAATAAAACTCCCTTTCTTGCTAAAATAAGCAGTTTCCTTTGTTACCTCATCACATACTGACTTAAAAAAAATCTATCACATTCATACAGGTAATGATTATGAAGTTATTTACATTGCATACACAAAGAAGTAAAATTGAGATGTCATTTGTGTTAGAGTCAAACTAACAAAGGCAAACAGCAGTAGTACTCTAGCATACATCTACCGAATGAATTACTTCTGTAAACATGAAGAATGAAGTTGCAACTTAGAAAAACATGGTAAAGCATGCACAATGCTTTACTAAAAATTACCAGTTAAATGTCAGTGTCTATTGTTAAACAGATTAACGTTTCACAGAAAGAATGTTACAACAAAACAGGGGATGCTTGAGATCAAATGTCACGATAGCAGCTGTAAGTGAATGGCATGTCAGGGGAAATGTTCAGGCTTGCTGTCAGATGACATCTGTGTGACAGTCGCCTCCTTTTGCCGTCCTTTTTTTAAATCTTGTATTTCATCTTCCCACTTTCGCTGATCACACAGATGTGCTACAAAAAGGGAGAAAGAACAGCAAATACAAAAATGGCTTTATATGGTGATGGTAAGTGTTACTAGACACTCATTATGACCTCTTCACTTAACAGTCACTGTTATAAAAAAGCATTGACTTACATTTAAGTCTCTAAAATACTCATTGTAGTCTAAGGCATATCCAACCACAAACCGATCGGGTATCTCAAAGCCGACATCTGAAATCAAAAGACAAAGTGGAACATTTATTGCAAATATTTCCATGGTCCATTGACTCACTGAATAACAAGCTGCAGCCATTTTGTTTGGAAATGTGAATGAACCACTGACTCATAAACACATCAAAGAGTTGGTCAGGTACTGTACATACAGTCAGGAAGACATGCTGAGTTATGTGGCACTCTCTTCACCAGCAATCTGGGGAAATAAAAGCAGGCCTTATCATACAATATCTCTTTCTACCTGTCACGTAGGACAGGTTTTAATTTCAAAACAGTCACTTATTCTTCCTTTGTCTCCCTCTCTCTTTCTCTCTCTCTCTCTGTCTAGACTGGAAGGCGGACATTGGGTGATTCACAAAGCAGGACAACTGGGCTGGTTTAGTTTTGAGGTCTTAACAGTCATAACTTACCCTGCTACTTTGATCATTTTGGGCCTGAAGGCTTCAACATGCTTCAGGAGAGCTTTCATTGTCTTTCCGGTGCCTACAATGGCCTGTAAAGGGAAAATTTGAAAAACTGGATTGAGAAAGCAAGAGATTGCCAATACGGAAATACAAACGAAAAACAGATTAGTAACAGAGTACAAGTGAAAAGGAAGAAGTTGGTCACACCATACTTGCATTACATAAATGTGTATGAGCATTCTCTAAAATTACTTGATTTCCACTGGAAAAAGGAGATTTACTGTACATTAACATAAAAACTCCTCTGACCACTTGCATCAGGAAGAGGTAAAAGAAGCGGTGGAACAAAGCCAGTGAAGTATGCTTTATCATCTTTGTCATATAGATGCCCTTCATATAATGATTGTCCTCACACACTTACACTAAACATGTTACACTTGTGACAAGATATGAGCAGAGGGAAGAAGCTGGTGGAAAAAGCACAAGTGTCCCTCTTTCTCACGTAGAATGCTGTTTCTTAACTTAAAGTGGAAGCATGAAAAGCTAATCAAACGAAAGAACAAAAACTTTGTTTCTTCTTTTTTTAATTTAGAAAACATTTTCACATATTGTCCTATGAGAAAAAGAGGCTTAAAATAAACTTAAAAAGGTATATCATCCCGACTGTGATGTGTAGTTCTTGACCATCAAACTGTAGATAAGTTGAATACTACTTCAAAAGTACAAAAGCTGATTTTAACAATTCTATAAAGTACAAGTAGATGACAAATTATTGTATTACAGTATCTAAAGTACTTAAACCTGCATTCTTTGCTTTTTGTTTGGCCACTTGGAGGCAGTGCAACAAGCTGTAAACACAGCGTTGACATATTATTGCTGCTTGGTACTAAGCAGGTAGTGTACGGTGGGTTTCTCAGAACTTTTTAGCCTGCTGAAGCCAAAACCAACCCAGATGAGAATGGCAAGAAGACAAACACAGTAGACCAACACAGTAAATATGTGCACCGTAAAACCAAAACAAAGAGCTGAAAGATGCAAAAAACACTCCTTAGAGCTAAGGGGAACTGGGAATTGGGTGATATTTATCTGTGGGTTTATCATTATGAGGAACCCCTTTCACATTATACATGGTCATTGTTAATTAAGTGTCATATTTAAAAAGACACTTGTCATACTGAATAAAGAATCAAAGAAAATACAAGACTCTTAAAAAGGATTCATTACTTACTTCAATAAAATGTGACTATGCAATACTGCAATACTGTAAATACATTTTACTATTAATTCTCATTACTTATATTCATTTATTGTTTGTTTATCTGTGTCTTGTACTTTTCCCCCCTATCCCTTGCTGCTGCAACAGCGCAAATGTCCCCATTGTGGGATTAATAAAAGGATTTTGAATCTTGAATCTGCAATAGCAGCTATAGTCAATGAATGACTGCAGGGCATATTCCCAGATTTTTGAGCACTGACTAATGTTGTTTCAAAATGTTTAATCATGCAAAGTCTACATACAGTAACTAACCATGACCGAATGACCATATTGATTCCATCCCTGTAAATGTTATTCCTTCCCTAGAGCACCTTTCCCCCAATACAGGCTAACAAGAGAAAGTTTATGACCATGTTGGAAAAAAACAGCTCTTATTTGCCAAATATAGGTCAGCCAATAAAAAAAAGTTCCCTCATGTTGAACTCAGGTCCTGTAGAAGAAAATTAAACTTGGGTCCCATGAACTGGCTAGCCAATCACGGCAAGGAACACAATAGGTCCATTTGGTGCAGAGGAAAAACAGAGAAGTAAAAACATGGTTGACTCACCTCCACAATCAGTACGTTCTTATGAGAGCATGTTGGGGAGAGGAGAGGGAGGGAAGCAAACAAATATTCTTGGTTAGCAACAGATAAAGAAACGGCTGTATATTCTGATCCACCACACGCACATTCAAAGATAACAGTCTCGCAGACAAATGTAAAAAAAACAACTATAAAGCTGGTGATCTAAACAGCAGTAAAATATACATGTTCAGTAAAAAAAAAAAAAAGACACAAAGAACTACCTGTATTGCCAAGTCTTGTATTGTACAACAACAAAGAACTTATTGAAACATAAATCTAAAAGGAAATGATCATCTATGAGCTTCTTCTTTTTTTAGAGATGAGTAAATGCAGATGTGTTGCAACATGGGCAATGGCCAACAACATTTCTTAAAGCAAGCGCTATATCAGTAAGGATGTTACTACATTTTATGATATCAGTGATTATGCAAGGAAATGAATGCAGCAGAAAAATGTCAGACCACATTGGAAATCTATGTCCCTACAGTCATTCTTTGAATGTCACACTGAAATATCTGAGATTCTGCAAATGTTTGTCTAATCAACTGGGACAACTGGGCACTATTTATATTAAGGGTCACAATCCAAGCTTCAAATCAACTTATCTAGGTCACGGTAAAAAAAACTTTAACTGCGGTGTAACTAAACAAAAGTTTCAGCCAAGCATGTAATTATGATTTGTTTAGGCCTCATTATTCATACAGATTTATTTAGAGTGCAGTAAATCCTGGGACAATATAAAGGAATAAGCAGTATATTAAAAGGGGGAGCTACTGTTAGATACACTGTAGGGAGGCGAAGGCGGAACATTAACTATCTAACATGTTCCTTGTCACACAATTGGTTCACTTCTTCCAGCAAAACATTGCAGCATTCTGTTAAAAACAGGTGACTAAATTTAGCCGTACATCACAGGGAGCTTAGGGATTTCACAAGCACTCTTAAAATACTGTGAGCAAAGCAGCCGGCTATGACTCAAGCTTACTACCTCATATCCTATTCATGTTTCAGGCATTTATGCCACGCCTGGCCACTGGGCATATTAGTGTGTGTGTGTGTGTGTGTGGGGGGGGGGGGGGGGGGGGGCTGCGTGACTGTGAGTGTTCAGATCAGATGATTTATATTGCCTAGAAATACTCTTGCTGACTTATGACTTCTGTAGTAGTGGTTAAGTAATTAATCTATGTGCACACACTCGCAGATATTGTATGCACAGATGTGTGGAGAGAAAATGTGTGTGTGTGTGTGTGTGTGTGTGTGTGTGTGTGTGTGTGTGTGTGTGTGTGTGTGTGTGTGTGTGTGTGTGTGTGTGTGTGTGTGTGTGTGTGTGTGCACACTCTGCCATCAAGCTGCAGACGAGCACACTCTCACTGACTGACTGTTACATAACTTCTTAAAGTCTACAGCTGAAGAAATACCTGGACAAAAGCTACATATCCAATGTGAAATTGTGAATGTCAGTTGTGCTGATAGGAGCTACAACAATAAATTGCTTAGTACAGGAGAGTGACGTTTTAAATGCTGTTGTATAAACTATGGTTCCCGTGAGCCTAACCAGATTAACAAGATGATTTACAAAAGAGATGACCTAGTCTTCTATTTCATCAGTCACTTGACTGTTGTGCTGCTATAGTGTCCGACAGCGCATTAAAAAGTTTACTCCTTCATGGATGCACACACAAGCAGTTGCTGCACACTGAGATAACTTTGCACAGCAATATGTATTTCCTGGAGAGGCACGTGTGCATCTCAGGCAGGCAAAGCTTGCAACTTTGTGATAAAACTCGTTTGGTGTTTTAGCCTACTGATGTTGTAGATGATCAACAATGAAGCAACATAATGTTTGCGTTTCTCTTTTTCCTCCCAGATTAACGACGACTGGCCAGGCTACAGTTTAAACCTCTTCAGCTATCCAGCTCACTACTCCGGGGATGTAGACTGTGTCATCATTCCGCATGGCGTGATTATGGACAGGTATAACACCAAATCCAGCTGCCATATCGATCAGCCGATGTTTGAGCTTCCCAGATGCAACGTTAGATGTTTCTGCTGCGTGGTGGCGTTAAAGCTATACATGACTTTTGACAGATCTGTGGGATTCTGGGAAGATTGACTGAAGACTATGGTGGGGTATAAACTGTTCTGATTTAGGCATAACTTTTATAAAATGATCACTGTAACTCTGAACAAGCTATGTGCAAAAAGAAAACAAATAACTAACTATTTGTGATACTTAAGATTAATCGTTTAAGTCATTTTTCACACCAGAGGGTCAAATATTCTCTGGATCTAGCTTCTTGTATGTAAGAACTTGCTGCTTTTCTCCGTTTTATGTTACACTAAAATGAGTGTCTTGGGGGTTTTGGACTGTTCGTCAGACAAAACTAGCAACTTGTTTGCATGTGACTATATAAAGCAAAATCTAGTTGCTATTGATTGTCGTATTACACTGTCAGATCTGGTACTTGTCCCCCCCCCCCCCCCCACACCCACCCACCCACCCACACACCCACACACACATTAGATGTTAACAAGACAAGCAGATGAAGAGTGAGCCTGTAACAACTAGACCACTGTCATCATCCTGATCTACTATGATAGCGAGTATATCCTCCCATTTACACAGATTTTACGTTTTCCACTGAGATAAAGTGGAGGAGGCCTTTAAACAATTACATTACAACAGTTGGTATCTGATCCCCGCTGGGTTTGTCAGAAACTGCCATCTTTGATCTCCTTCACGGAAGCACTGAACCATTTTCTCAGGATAGAGAGGGAGATAGCACATTAGAGGGAAGGATGCCCTCTTGAGGCTGACATATATACCCACCACCTCCATGCCACTTTTCAAAGTTTGTTTTATTGTAACAGAGCTTATAATAATGTTACACTGGACTCACAGGAGATGCAATTCTTTATCAAGAGTGGGCCTGTGTTCAACAGTGTAGATAAGAAGAGTATTACCTTTCCTGCTAAAAAAGACAAATCCTCTGCTCCGAGTATGTGAAGATCCTCTGTCGACTGGTCATTCTGAGGAAGCAAATGATGGATTTAAGGTCATAGTGTATTTTATTGCATAAAGTAATCACATTATGTCATCTGTATACTAAGTTCAAACTCTGTGGTATTTTCTCCTTTGCCTGGGCTTCGGTGGCCACATGAAAACAGCACACTGAACTTAGACAATGTTACACAAAGATGCCACTGTCATAATTATGTATAAAATAACAACGAACTTCTGACTAAGTCATGGCACTCATCACGACTGATAATCTGAAGCATGAAGAGTGCCTCTCCTTTTTCAGACGCCACTCAGCGTGAATGCTGTCCGCGTAGCAGCAGGCAGAGGCTCACCAGGTAGCTCTTGAGCCGGATGAAGTGGACTCTCATGGGGATCGTGCGGTTGGAGTTGCGGCTGAGAGCCTTGATCCTGTCCACCAGGTCTGCACAGAACTGGTAGCCTCCTTTCAGCACACACAGCACTACAATGTCATGGTCCCCCAGGTCATCCATGATGTTTCGAGCCAGACGTTCTGTCCTGTAAACAAATGTTATACAGAAAAGTTGTGGGCTGCGGCCGAATAGTATTTTTTGCTTAGAATGTTTCTAACTTAGTAAAATGACCCCAAAGTATGTAAGTGGCAGCCATGATAAGATGGCCAAATTCTCTTAATGCTGAAAGGAAGGTGCTTCAATGCTTCCTTTATTATGTCCTTCAGCATAAGGTACACTGGACCATCCTTTACAAAAGGAGATAATGTATCCCAAAAACAGCTGCAAATTTCAATGGAATTTGGTGGAAGGTTAGACCACAGGCTGATGTAGGAACTTTTTTTGAACACAAGAACTACTTTAATACAGCTGGGTAATATTCAATTTTCAATGGAATAATATTATGATATTAACGTTCTGTGTTATTGGTTTGTAGGCCAAATGAAGGATTCTGATTAGATCTGCAATGATTAGTCTGTTGACAGAAAATGAATCGCAACTATTTGGATAATCGAATAATCGTTCTGGACATTTCTTAAACAAAAAATTGTTCCAGCTTTTTAAACGTGAAGATTTTATCCTCATCTTTGGGTTTTGGTCGGACAAATAAGACATTTGGAGATGTCGCCTTGGGATGTGGGAAAATATAAATGAAATGTTTCACTTTTTTGCTGACGTTCAATAGACAAAACAAGTAATCGGCAGATTAATCGATAGTCAAAACAATTGTTAGTTGCAGCCCTAATTCGGAGCATTATTACCAAAGAAATGTTTTGCTCTTGTTTTACATGTGTAGCGAGTTTTTAACAGCACAACACAGTTCACTGCATTTGACACCTTTTTATTTCGCCATGTACAGCGATAAGTTATTATTTATTTCACATTGATTTCAACGTTTTAAAGCCTTACACTGCCCTTGACTGAAAAATATTCTGACACATGACATGATTACTCACTGTGTATTTTAAAGCAGGACCAGATTAAATTAACATTTCTATATGTTCTACAATCAAAATTACATAAACTTTGAGAAATGGTGAGGCATAGCAGTTGTTTGTTTTGTTGCAGTGATCATTTAGCCTATATCAGAACAGTTTAATACCCCCCACCATAGTCTACAACAAATGATGTCCCCTAAATCTTCCCAGAATCCCACAGATCTGTCAAAAGTCATGTAGGCTATAGCTTTAATGCCACCACGCAGCAGAAACATCTAACGTTGCATGGGAAGCTCAAACATCGGCTGATCGATATGGCAGCTGGATTTGGTGTTATACCTGTCCATAATCACGCCATGCGGAATGATGACACAGTCTATATCCCCGGAGTAGTGAGCTGGATAGCTGAAGAGGTCCAAACTGTAGCCTGGCCAGTCGTCGTTAATCTGGGAGGAAAAAGAGAAACGCAAACATTATGTTGCTTCATTGTTGATCGTCTACAACATCAGTAGGCTAAAACACCAAACGAGTTTTATCACAAAGTTGCAAGCTTTGCCTGCCTGAGATGCACACGTGCCTCTCCAGGAAATACATCTAGGTGCGCAAAGTTGTCTCAGTGTGCAGCAACTGCCTGTGTGTGCATCCATGAAGGAGTAAACTTTTGCATGCGCTGTCGGACACCATGCCGCACTTGTCCTGCATTCTCTCTCGTGTTTGTCTCTCTCATTTAATTACCACAATCCCGCCGCTTCTTCCGTCGGATTGGACGGCAACGTCTGCCATGTTGTTTTCCTGCCGAAACACAAAAAGGCTCTTGTTTGGGCTAAGTGTCAGAGAAAGCTTTCAGAAGGATTTGGCATCGTGCGGAGAGAGGAGGAGCATCATGTTCCCTCTTTCCCTCTTTCCCTCTACATCCCTCTGTGTTGTGTTGTACGTACTGCTGCCACCAGGGGCACTGCCACATGGCTGCCGCTTTATTATGGAAGTTGATGGCTGATCTGGGGTCGGAGGGCATAGCGGGGGGGGCAGACACTTTCATTACCTGCAATATTTAAGTGATGTACACATTAATACAGCAACAATTATAATACAATACTATACAATATTTTGAAATGGGCCATTCTGCATAATGAGTAGCCTTTTTGTATTGTGAGTAGGCTATTGTGATGCTAATACTTTTACCTAGGCTACTCCCAGACAGCAAGCTAACATTGAATATATTGATTTTCCATCTGAATCATCATTATGGTTGATATTGAAATTTCAATGCAAAATAGATGTTGAATCACCATTATCATATCGATGAAACATGTAAGTAAAACATGTTGTTACAAGGTATTTCTACACTGTGGCATTGCTACTTTTACTTTTAGTTAACGATTTGAGTAGCCTACTTCTTCCACCACAGATTAACAGTAAAAGTGGTCATTATGCAGAATGGCCACTTTCAGAGTTAATATTTATATTGGCGTATTATTACTGAGGCATTACGCAGTATTTTATAGCCAGTCAAGGTAGAGCTAATCTTAACTATTTTTTGAGAGTAATTAAATCCTTAACATACATCATATCTTAGAAGCTGCCATGTTTTAGATGTAAAATCTTAATTGACAGCTACTATAAAAATAAATGTAGTTAAGTAAAAAGTGCAGTTTCCCTCTTAAATGTAGTAGAAGTAGTAATATAAAGTTACAAGCAAATACTCAAAGTACTTCAAACAAAGACATCATTCAACTATTGCTGTTTAAGAAAGTAATTAACACATCAAATGTGAGAATGAGAATGATCTGCATCACAGAGGGAGAGAAGAGAGAGGCTGGCAGGAAAAGCAAGCAGAAGATTATCATCACCCTCGCGACAAAAAAACACAGTTTACAGTTTTTTATGCTTTCTTAAGCACTATTTTAAAAACAGGGACCGGTTTTTCAAAACACTACACACAATCAGCACAACCACACACCCAATTAGCAGAACACTTCAGACTCTTTGCAAAATGAAATACTCTTGCAAAAACTATACACTAATTTATAAAAAACGTATTTTGTTACCATATGAAACACACACGTTTCATATGACTTAATTCAGTTTGACCCAGTTACACACTGCTGTTGCTAACCTAAAACACTTTTAGCAATTCTACTTATCAGTGATTAGAGTCCTGTAAATGAAGTACACAGAGAAAGTGCAAATATACAATATAGTTTTTTCCAATTGCTAACACTAAAATGACATGCGTAGCACAATTATTTAAACTGACACACAGAGAGCAAAACCTCTTCTCAAGTCTCCAAAAGTCTAAACACATTTTCTGCTTTACACACATTTTGCAAATTCAAAAATGGCACTTTTTACAGTTTTTTTTTCAATTGCTAAAACACAATTTTGCAAACTAGGCTGGTTTTATCAAAATACTTAACACAATTCACAAAACCACACACCCAAACTGCAAAATACCTCATATAGCCTGCAAAATGAAGCACTGCAACCAAAACAACATATAGCATTATCAAAATCAAACTTTTGCACCAAATGGCACACACTTCATTCATATTACCAGATTTTTGTCTAACCAACTACATACTGTTGGGCATAATGAAAAGCACTCTATGTTGGCCAATTAGCTCATGTACAGCGTCATTTTGAATGGCAGTGTTTTGAAATGGCAAACATGTGACTTTATGTCAGATTGTTGTGTCTTATGCAGAGAACCGTGTTCAGTGCATTTATAAAGTGCCATTTTTGAATTGCAAAATGTGTGTAAAGCAGAAAATGTATTTAGACTTTTGGAGACTTGAGAAGAGGTTTTGCTCTCTGTGTGTCAGTTTAAATAATTGTGCTGTGCATGTCATTTTAGTGTGTTAGCAATTGGACAAAACTGTAAATGCACTGAACACGGTTCTCTGCATAAGACACAACAATCTGACATAAAGTCACATGTTTGCCATTTCAAAACACTGCCATTCAAAATGACACTACATGAGCTAATTGGCCAACATATGTGCCACCCGGCCAAACACCTCAATGGATAATTGTTACCACTTCAATCAGGAAGTAAGCACTATGAAAAGACCACAGGTGAGCACCTTTTTTTTCTATATAATTTTTCGGTATGTATGTAGTTTGTAGTTGGTTAGACAAAAATCTGGTAATATGAATGAAGTGTGTGCCAGTTGGTGCAAAAGTTTGATTTTGATAATGCTATATGTAGTTTTGGTTGCAGTGCTTCATTTTGCAGGATATATGAGGTATTTTGCAGTTTGGGTGTGTGGTTTTGTGAATTGTGTTAAAGGAACACGGCGACTTATTCTTATTCACCGTAACCCCGACAGTTAGACAAGTTGATACATACCCTTCTCATCTCCGTGCGTGTCGTAACTCTTTCTGACAGCTCCACCATTAGCTTAGCCTAGCACAAAACCTGGAGGTAACTGGTTCCAACTAGCCTACTGCTCCGAATAAGTGACAAAATAATGGCAACATGTTGTGATTTGTATAGTCACAGCGTGTACAAATAACATGGTCACATGAGACACAGCCATCTTCTAACTGTATATAAACTGGGGACTATATTCTCAGAAAGGCGAAACAGTGCTACTTGGGCGGAGCTGCAAGCATATCACTCCGCTTCGCCTTTCTGAGAATGTAGTTTCCAGTGTGTATACGGTTAGAAGATGGCTGTGTCTCATGTGACCTTGTCATTTGTACACGCTGTGACTATACAAATCACAACATGTAAATAGGAACATGTTGGCATTATTTTGTCACTTATTTGGAGCAGTAGGCTAGTTGGAACCAGTTACCTCCAGGATCTGTGCTAGGCTAAGCTAACGGTGGAGCCGTCAGACAGAGTTACGACACGCACGAAGATGAGAAGGGTATGTATGGACTTGTCTAACTCTCAGGGTTACGGTGAATAAGCTAATGTCCCAATAAGTCGGCGTGTTCCTTTAAGTATTTTGATAAAACCAGCCTAGTTTGCAAAATTGTGTGTTAGCAATTGGAAAAAACTGTAAGTTTCGCAAACACTACAGAAGACCAATGCTGCAGACTGAGGAAGCTATAATTAATTTCTCTCCATGTACCCAAATCAGTCAACATGTCAACATGGAGAATCACAACAAAACATGTCCCAGTTTCCATGCTACTACAGTAGTGTGCATGTTAGCTCAGCAAACAACAGACACACATAAAATACTGTATCCAGTACACGTTACAATTACAGTAAAAAAACAACAACAAACTAAAAAAAAGATCTAAAAAAAACCTGGAAATACAGTACACACAATACTAGACTTACCTACTGCATTTTTGTATTGTGCTTAAACCTGATTGGGTGTCTATTACAGTTTTTTCTGATTGCTTAAGCACATTTTTTGTAACTATTGGCTATTTTTGCAAAACTCTACACACAAATAAGAAAACCTTTCACCCAATTATCAAAACATTGTAGTTCTCTTGCAAAAGCGAACACAGCTATATTAACTATTCACACCTTCGTAAAAATGGTGTTTTCGTATCAAACAGTAAACACAAGCCATCATCTACTAAGCACACAATGTGCCAACTACACACTGATGGTATGAATACAAAACACATCTGGCTTTTGCTTTCTCTGTGTACAGATGTCAATTTGAGGTCATACTTTTGTCATAGTGTCATGTAAACATACAAGGATCCAAACTTTAAGTATTGGTGTTTATTCACACTCATCAAAACCAAGACAAAGTCAGAACACAAAATAGTAATTTCACAGAAAAAAAAAAAGTAAAAGACAATCAGCCTACATCATGTCGTCTTTCTGGGTCCGGCCACAAAATTTCGTGAACATTCTTCCTCTGCCCCCAACATCTGGACGTCTAGCAATTCTGTAAAGTAACAATTTCAGTATTTTTGCATGTATGGTACTGTAGTGTTTCTCATTAGAGTATGGCAGTGCTACAAAGTACTTACCGATTCTCATTTCGAAATGTCCTAATGATGCTTGCCACAGTGTAGCAGCTCAAATTAGGCTGAACCCGTTGGCCAGCTTCCCTCAGGGTCATCCCATGGTTGATGACATGGTCCACTATTGTAGCTCTGATGTCATCAGTTATTCTATTTCTTACTCTTCTTACCCTTCCTCTTTCCCCTCCTCGTCCTCTTCTTGCTCCTCCTTGTCCTCTTCCTCTAACTTCCTCTAACCCTCTCGCTTCTTCAACTCCACGTCCTCTTCCTCCAACTTCTTCACCTCCACGTCCTCTCCCTCGGCCTCCTCGGCCTCCTCCGATTCTCACTCTTCTCACTCTTACTGCTCCTTCCATTGTACTTCACACAGACAGCTTACCTGTGGCTTATTTATAGCACTTAGGCTGATTGCAAAGTGAACTAATTATCTAAAACAGTTTTCACATGTGAAAGTGTGCCAGACAGTTGGCAAAATAGTGTTAATGATAGCCATACATGTGTATAATTTTGCTAGGAGTGTGTTGGAAATTTGGTAATTGAGTGTAAGCAGTGAGTTGTGTTTAAAGTTATGCAAAAAGAGTGTTGTGCAGTAAATTGTGCCTACAGTTTTGCAAAGTGTGTGTTACAAAATTGCAAACTGAGTGCAAAGCAGTGTTTGTGCTTTTAGTTTTGCAAACTCAGTGAGTGGTTTTGCTATACGTATTAATAGTTTTAGAAATTGTGCTACAAGAATCACGATTAGCGCTTAAGCATTCAGAAAAAACTGTAAGCAATCGTGTGTTTGCGCACCTGATGGCTGTGTTCCACAGGTCGGCTCATAGGTGTCGTCATTTGACAGTCAGTGCTTTAGAATTGCAAGGAAGTGACATAATGATATACTTCCGTGTCTAATGTATAAAAGTGTGTTTAGTGTTTTGCAAATCACTGTGTGTTGTTTTGCAAACAGTGTGAGGCTGACATTGTGCTTATAGTGGTGCACATCTGGGCCAATGTTTGGCTCCTTGAGTGTATGGTTTTGATAATTGTGTAATACTTTTGATTTCAGTGTGTAAGCAATCGGCAAAAACTGTAATACCACCTTCATCTTGTGGATGTTTTGAACACATGTTAACATCGCCATCTTGTGGAGAGGGACAGACACTTCCAGCCTGTTTGTACACGGCTTTTGTTCTCATCAAAACGTTTTGTTTGCAATGCCAATATCCCCATATTTTTTTATTCCTACACCTCAAACATTGTCTCATCTTATTTGCCTAAACAGGGGGAACAAAGAGACTTGGCAGCCTGTAATGTAAGGGCTCCAGTTGCCACACCCAGTCTCCCATGCACAATATAATTGTGTGTGTGTGTGTGTGTGTGTGTGTGTGTGTGTGTGTGTGTGTGTGTGTGTGTGTGTGTGTGTGTGTGTGTGTGTGTGTGTGTGTGTGTGTGTGTGTGTGTGTGTGTGTGTGTGTGTGTGTGTGAGACAGTGTGTAAATGAGTGAATTTAGGATAAACCACCCAGGGACTCATGTGGTCAGTTAGTCCAGCAGCAGCAGCAGCAGCATCAGCAGCAGCAGCGGGGTCTGGGCTGTTGTGTCACTGCACATTAAAGCAGTGTGCTGGGCTCCATTGAAAGGGGGAGACAAGGTGTCTGAGCCACCCACCCATGCTCTTCTACGCCAGCTGTAATTATAAACAGCAGCACAATGACAGCTGGGGAGGCAGATGTCAACATCAACATTAGATTTCAATCAGCGTGCACTGTGTTACCACCCCTGAGGAATGACGAGGTGTAAAAACTATGCCGCGCGACAAAATCCCTCAAAAATGGCAAAAAACTGTTCTAATTTGTATTTCCCAATGATAGTTTGAGATGATAATGCAGCAGCGGCTGGATGTTGTGAAAATCCTGCTGATGAGCGTTCTAGCATTGAGCGAAGGCCAGGAGATCTTTTTGGATGGTGTCTTGTCAGATTGTTTTTGACGCCCTCTCTGCTGGGGAGAGCAGACTGGCTCCTTCGCTGCCCTCCAGGCGCACGGGTGCAGTCTGGCTTTGACATTTCACACTCACTCAGCAGTCAAGGCCTGTGACCGTTCGCAGACTTTACAACCAACTGCTCCCTCATACCCTCGCCCCTGTTGTTGAGCCAATTATGAATATTCAGTTGCTATGAAAGTAATTCTGTCAGACATGCAACTGTCCAGCCATATAGTGTCAGTGGTGTTGTTTGTAGTTTTTGAAGGGAGGATCTCTCAAGGACGTGACCGTTCTTCTCCTTCAGATTTTGGATATGTATGATGACAAAAACTGAGTGTACGATGACCTAAATACATTATTTTTCTTTTTTTATTTCATTCTTTGATGACTCACACTGCTACACTGAGTGACATATTGGTATTTGCTCAAATCTACAAAGATCAGCTGTTTTAGGAATTGGTTTAAAAAAAAAAAAGGAACTATGTATTTGTAACCAGACATTTATCATTTTGGTCTTTGTTGACAATATAGAATATCACCATCACCTTATCGTTTAATTAAATTGTATAACATTATATATTATATATTGCATCACTATGGTTATACATTGCTGCATGTCTTGCTTTATAAAAAAATATTCAGAATGTAGAAAACAGGTTTTTGAATAGGTTTGTTCGCTCCTGTAAAACATTGACTTTCTTTCTGTAGCTGTCAGAGACACCTATGGCTCTCCACTGTTACATCAACTTTTTGGTTTAGTGTGCATGTGTTTATCTGAGTGCATAGCCATAATAGAAGGCAGGGAACATGCAGAGCCATATAAGAGTTGACGTCAACTGGCAGTCACTAACATTGGGTGAATTTCAGTTATTCCAGTGACTGTGATTGCCATCTAATGTCTCTGTGTATTGCTGAGCAAAATAAAGAGTCTTTACTCTCTTGTAAACTCCACAATAACAAAAAATGCTGATGTAAAGTCTCGCTGTATTACATATCATTTTTAATGTGTTGAAAACCCTTTCCAACAAAGCAAGTCAAGCACAATGGTGCACATAAACACATGTTGAAAGTTCATGAGCTAATTCACTAGAGTAGGAAAGCAACAAAAAAAAAGTAATAGCCTACATTAAGCATACCATAAAAAATAACAAAATACAAAAAACAAATAGGCCACACAACATAAAAAAGTGTCTACAAACAAGGTCAGACCGCTCAGAAAACACATTATTTGACATAATGACTTCTTTAGTGCTTAATTAATGGGTAACATTTACAATGTTCATTATGTATGAAACTGAAAAAGAAATCAGAGACAAGCATGAATTCAAATGTCTATATTTGTTTTGGTGTCAGTTCTAGGGATACTAAAGCAGTTACCAACAGAGTAATATATTGACTTGAATGCTTCGTATGTAGATAAACACCCATAAGTGGACACCATTCATTAAAATGAGGAACATAACATATTCTTTACATCAAAGTGTCCTCATTAGAACCGAGCAGCAGTTCAGTTGCACCCAGATGCTTCTTTCATGGCGATGATCAGTGGCTCCATGCTGAAGCATTTCTGGACCTGTGCTGTAGTTTCAGGAGCAAGGATCCACTGTAAAACTCTATTAACATAATGACTTCCTGTTTAAGTGGATTGTGGTTCATGTATTGAAAAACAAACTCAGTTACAGACGCTCTTGACAAACTTTCTCTTCCGTTGAAAGTGATATTTCTTCTCATATTTCTTTCAATGGGACAGTGTTATTCACTTGATTGTAGCACCAGAGCTAAATGACAGAAGATGGAGATTTAAATGAGACGAAAAAGACATAATGCTGTATATATCTGATAAATAATATATTATAACTGACTCCATGATGACACACTGTTTTGTTTTTGTTACATCAGCATTTTAGCATCGTCAGAAACTTTTCTTCTGTAGAAGTGGTGGTAAACAATAAGAAATATCACAAAAGATTCAAGTAAATTAAAAAGCTTTTCTCCTTGTCCAGCATAGAGCAAAATTCCTGTTTTTCTCATTGCAATTATGTGTCTGTCACTCTACCAATATGCTGCAGAACCAAAACCAACAGTGTGAAAAATAATTACTTTTTATGTATCCTCCATCTTAATGAATGATGTCAAGTTTGTCCGATTTGATGACAAGTATTTATTTATTGTTTTACAGATAACATATTTCACAGGGTTACCTAAGAGGTAAAATCTCCTGACAGAACTCTGTTTTGACTCGTCGGAGACAGAGGGGAAGATGAACATACTTTTATCAAGCACACATTGTAAACAACTGAGCAATATTTAAGTCTAAATGGCGTACCATAGAATAGGTGAGAGACAACAAAATGTAAGTAAGAAGATGTGCCTCTTGCTTGCAAAGACAAGTTTCATTTTTACAAAACAAATAATGGTCACTGACATATTTTTTAAATTTTTTTAGTGGCTGAGAGGTAGAATGAAGTATTTTCAGTTAAAACCAATGATTTGATTTATTTACTTTTATAATATCATTTCATCATTATGAGTGAAAACATTACGAGTAAATAAGCAACCCCAGCCCTCTGAATATAATGTGAAATCTGTACAAATGTCTTCATTGATTGCGGTATTGTTTTGATTTTTATTGTGAAACTTTTTGTTTGTATCCCAAATGTCCAACTTTATAGAGGAAATATTACTTTTTTTTCTGGTTAGGATTTCACAGTACCTCTCCAAACTGTGGGGCAGTGAATTCCTTTGTTTAATACTGTGAATAGCAAGGTCAGTCCATGTTTTTTTGTAGATGAGTTGTAGAGATGGATATATTCAGTTGGAAGTATCCGAATGAACGCTTCCAGGTCCTTCTGTGGGCGATGTCACTGACGAAGGAGTCGGAGCATCTTGCCAGCCACCATTTGTCTGTGTAGATAAGACAGGACATAGTTAACTTTATGGTAACACATTATACTGTATGATACAAAATTGGCATAGAAGTGCCTTTAAGGATAAGGTTGGCACTATTCTATATTTTTCTTGCTGGCAGCAAATCCCAAAAACCAAAGCAAACAATGACTTGAGCCTACTAACAAGTATTGCCTGTGTAGACCTGATATATCACATTCCTCTGTGCCATAGAGGTCCATTTTCCAAAAAGTATTAAAAACACATCAATGAGTCATAATGTTGCGCTGGACGCCATGTTTCTTCATTATCATGAACAACTATTAAATAAATATTTTCATCCCACATACACCGTCCAGCTGCTGTAAATACCCACTAAAGCACCAAATATGTATCAATCTGCTACTGAAAATAGTCAACAACAAATGCGGCATTAACTTATGTTGGAGTAATGTTTGTTAAAAACTACAGTGACCAGCAGTTTCAGTACACTACTGAGTTGTTGTTTTTTAAATGCACTATACTGTATATTTATAAAATATTACCAGCCTTTTCCATTAATCGAGGGAATAGTTTGACATTTTGGAAAATGCACCTTCTGGCTGAGAGTTAGATGAGATGATTGATACCACTCTCATATCTGTATGAAAAATATTGAGCTGGAGCCAGGAGATGTTTATCTAGTCTTTGTGCTAAGCTAAGCTAACCATGTCCTGGCTGTATCTACATTTTAAATGGCCAGACATAAAGTATTGAGATCATGCCCCTTTGAGTCTTCCACTGTCCAAGTGGATCAGGGACCCAACACAGTGGCGGGATATTGCTAACCCGGACATCTATACATATTTGATTGGATCATCAGGTATCGTTGGGCTAAGTGTTGTCTGTAAATAACCAATATGTTAATAGCTAACTGTTTGATCTAGGCTGAGATATAGTTGGAGACGACAGTCTGATGCATCTCTACATATCCATCAGTAACTGTCTCCAGCATCATTTAGACATTTACCTCAAATCTAGATATTTGTTTGTTTGTTTCACAACCTGCTAAATAACAGCTTTTCAGCATTTTCCTGTTTCTCTCCCTTTGTTATGTGATTCTTTCCCTCCAAAAGGGAGAGTGGACTTAACAGTTGGGGCTTGATGACGTGATGCCGGTCTGGTCTATGGGATTTTTTGAGAATAATAAGATATTGAATATCAGAATAACAGCCTTATCCTTTAATTAAAATGAATGGAACAGGGTATGTATGTATTGCTTTTAAAGAAATGTATTCAGTATGTAGAAAACAGCTTCAATTTCAAATAGAATAATTTTGGTCCTAAAGTAATAAAATTACTACATAACTCCTACATTCAAATGCAATATGGAAGCTGCAAAGCTTCTTCAATAGCAGTGATTTCTGTCCAACTGCTACTTTACAATCGGCACAAAAAAGAGACTCTTCATTAAAAATATTATCGCGCCACTTCCCTCATTTTTCCCTGTAAACGGCTGACATAATGTGAGATAAAAAGAAGAGATAAAACACAGAATATGCAGACCTTTGATATATCAGAATTTCCCCTGAGATGGTTGATAAAAGAATAAATCATCACAATAAAAAAAAGCTCTTTTAAAATGGAGGCCTTCTCAAATCATGATGAAAGGTTGACTAAAGACCATTAAGGACATTAATTGCAATTTCCATGCTATTAGTGAGAGCTGGGGACGTGCTTTGGCAGCCTCTTATTTCCAAACCCTGTTATTTTGCGTTAAGACTGTCTGTCATCTTATTCAGAAACAAGAGGGGAAAAAAAGAAAGAATGAGAAAAAAAACCATTTCCAGTCTCTGAGAGAGACAACACCCACCAGCAATTTGAGGGGTGTAATTGCTGTTGAAGGATAAAGAAGGAGAGGTGAACCACGAGAACTCAGTCAGTAGATCTTAGAGAAAAAAAATATATCATCTGGGCTAAATAAATACAAGCACAAACACTTCATCCACTAGCTTTACTTAAACACTGCAATTTCTCGTTTAAAGTGCATTTATCATAAAATAACTACAAGAGACCTCTATCATCATCACCAATATAATTGTTTTTCTTTTCTTCTAAAATAGGTATTTCTACTTGGGCTGGATGATGCAGCCAGAAATCATTTTCACAATAAACTGTCACAAATGGTTTAATAACAATAATGCAATCTTTTTAATACATCACCACATGATATTTTAATTCCTTGTTGTGGCTCATTAATTTGTCCCGATTATTAGAGCATGACTACTTAGAAACCTGTGCTCATTGATTGGTTAAACTTCTGGTTACATGCCATTGGTTGTTGTAGCTATCCTTAGTTTTGTAACTGTATTTTCTAATATGTAGCTGAAAATGACATATATACATATCTGTTTGTAAAACATAAAAATGTAAAGGCACTATTTTGAATGGAAAATATAAAATATTAGAAAGAAACAATAAATCACATAACTAATATGATAATTTTGGTTTATCATATATATTGTTCAAATTGAGCAAGAACATATATAATTTCTGGCTACCATCTTTGTTCGGATTAGGAAAAAGCATATTTTATGGATTCATTTACATGGAGAAATATTTTTTCATACAGATGAAGATGAGACTTTAAGGATTCTGGAAATACCTTCAGAGCAGGGGATTTATTAAACAACACCCAGGCTATTGGTTATTGACTCTAATGACACATACTGGGGCTAGAGATTCATTAAGACTTCCATAATGTTGGTAATTCAATAAATTTAGTTTCCTTAGTTAGCACTTTTTATAAAAACAAGTTTTTGTCTGCCGGCACTAACACAGTGTATTTAATACCTGTTGAGTACATACTGATGTATGTTGTTACTGGCTTGATGCATTCATGTTCTTATTCATGTTCTTATTTTAGCACGAGGGGTGTTGCAGGCTTGGCTGTCAGTGCTGCTGTTCCTGTGGATGAATGATCTGACCAATGTGCTTGGACTGTTAGCCCAAAGCCCCGCTCTTTCTGTCCCTGTGACTGTCGTATTGATTCTGTTCAGCCCCGCGCAGCCTGTCGCCATGGATCTTCATGCTAACACACTGCCTCCAGTGTTGCCTGTCCCGCCCTGCCCAGCCCAGCATGGGGACCTAGAAAACTGGCCTAGCCTTTGACAGGCTAATTAAAGAGTTATTTTAAGAATTAGCATCCGGGAACTTTTTTTCTTCTGAAGCCAGTCTTGGGAGGTATGATTTGTCCTATGTTGCCAATGTGAGTGCAGCGTTGGGAGGGAGGATGACACCTGTGTCCTTGTTCCTGTCGACTGCAGGTGTCTCGCTAACGCTAATATACTTCGACAGACCAGGAGAGTGTCCAGCTACTCAGCCTGCTAGCTGCCTCATTGCCTGCCACCTAGGGCACGACTGGAGCAGGGAGCAACTGGCTGGACAACAGCCCAACCCCGGCAAACTCTGCTAAGTGGCATCCCAGCGTACACACAGAATGACACAATATTATACACATCCTGCAACTGCAAAGCAAGACAGCAAAGAAAACGGACATAAGGAGATTGTTTACAGGTCTTACGTTGATGCCCTGTGGACTGTACATCTGGCTGGCGAGGCTGTCACTGTATCCTCCGGTCTGGCTGATAACATGGCGAAGGGTATCCACCTGGAACAGCGGGGACACACAGACAATAGGCCTGGTCAGACAAAAGCTCTGGATAACAAAGACAGCCATGCACAAGGAAAGGTCAGTATGATAGTAAAAGGGTACCATAAACAGGAAAAGGTTACAAACAGCGAATCTGAACGATTTGGCTGCTATTACAAGCTTGATAACAGAAGTTGCAAAAGGACGAAAAAACAAGAATAATGACAAGAAGTAACTAATTATTAATGCATTCGTAGTTGTGGCTAAATAATACATCAAAACCAGGTTTTAAAAATACTTTCTTCTGCATGTAGCTGCACACTACTAACATTACTACTCACTGTATATGCTGACATAGAGGCTTTTTGATGACACAAATGCTCTGATTAATCTAACATGTTTACTAGTTGTGGCTGCCAATAAAAATATGGTGTTACTGTGTATATTACATCCTTTTGTTATAATGTTTTTTTTTTTGGGAAGACCGCCATTTCCATGTTCTTCACAGATTCACTGGAGGCTGCTTTGTAGCTTTTGGCAAAGCAGCCTGTCAGGTTATGCATGAAAACACACCTGCCATATGGATTTCACAACAAAAAAAACTACTCTCCTCAGCAGGTCAAAGTTGTACTTTCTCTTTTTTGCTTTCTTTTAATTGTACAGCCCTAAGAGCAAAGCTATTCTGACATTTTTCAACAAAAAAAACTTTTAAAGGAACATGAGTCAATAATTAAAAGGCCAACCCTGAAGACCTCTTTAGCTCTTATAAGGGCTGCCCATTTTGCATATTCATGAACGACCTAAAGCATTTGGAGAGCTGATCTGAATAGAAAAGGGGGGATGGAGGGATAGTGAAATGATGCCAAAAGCACTGAAACCAAATGAGAATATCACCACGGGTGGTGATTCCTTAATCTACGGTGAGAGTTGTAACACTCAGGAAGACTGTGCTGGTCATCACTGTCCACTGGGGCAAGGTCAGGGAGCTTAAGTGCACCAGTGGCTATGTGAACTCTTGTCAGGAGCGCTGATGAGTGTTGCACTGTTTCCAAAACTGTCTGCAGTCGTCTACTCAACTGTGGGTTGACAATGGCTTTTACATTAACGTAAAGCTTTGGGCTAAGTGTAACCTTTGTTTCACTGTGTAGGTCAGGTTATTGCGGGCATCCGCACTTCCAGACTGGACATTTTATATGCAATCTCAAGAGTTTGTCAGCTTTCGGTCTCTAAGCTTGGAGAGGCGCCTACCTGGGATTGTATGTTGGCCCCAACCTGCCCCCCTTGGTACGAGTCCCCATTGAGGGACTGCACACTCATGAACAAGTCCCCGGAGTTTGACATGTTAAAAGAGCCAGCAGAACCTGAGAATACACAGAGGCAGAGAAGAAGAAAGAGAACAAGAAAGTAGGACAAAGAAAAGAGAAGAGAGAGAAAAAAGTAACAGGGAAGAAGAGAGGAACAGAAAAAGGAGTTAAAAGGATCATGCATAAGCAAAAGTGCATTAAGTGGGTTAGTTTGGGAGGACAGCAGGCATCATGAAAAAGGCTTTTTCTACAAACATGCACGCTACAGATGCAGTATGTGCAAATTAAAATATCACTGAACCATAATTTACAAGGAAAAATCAACCAGCAAGAACCATGAGACAGATAATCATCATAAAACTGTTTAAGTCCAGTTAAAACAAGCCTTATGGATTATATTGTTGGTAAATGTCCATGATGCTAGTGTTTCATTAAGGAAGTAATAATTGATTTGCAGGAAGACCCAAAGAATCGTCTTCATCCTTTAATGGACCCCAGCTCCCCAGATGTAAAGAGACCATCGCGTAACTTGATTTCAACACCCGGTCCTAATCCAATACAGTTGCGAAGTCTCTATATGACAAAAGACTCCGCTTGCCCTCTGAGCAGCTTAATGGCATGCACAGGGTCAACCGGACAAGAGGCAGGATAAATTAACGTCCACAAGACCAAGAGGTCAATAACAGAGACGGAGCGAGTGAGAGAGAGAAAATGAGTGAGAGAGGCAGACGGCAAAGGCACAGAAGAAAGAGAAAAAAAATGGAACAAGAAGAGCGAGAATGCCACATTATATTACTGGGTTAGTTAAGAAGAAGAGAGGCCTTCTGTTAGTCTGCATGAAAAAGTACCAGAGACGGAATTCTTGAGTTGAGGCTCAGGTATGAGAACATTACTGTGCTCTATGTTGTGCATGTATCTGTATCTGCTCAGGTATAAGAAGAACATGTTCTAACTATAGAGCTCACCTGCTGAATTGGGAGTTGATGGGGAGTTTGCCTGGCTGCCGTGAGCAGACACACTGGTTGCACTGACTGCGGTCCGTGCTGCGTACATGTTGGCCTCTTCTTGGAACTTGCCGATGTTTTTCTTGTATCGGATTCTCTTGTTTCCAAACCAGTTTGATACCTGACAAAATAGCAATGACAAGATGGAGTCGCTGAGTTAAAACACGTTTAATCGGATATCTATGCAAACAAACCAATTCAAGTCAAAGGAATACAATTTGGTAACATTAATTGCAGTGTTGAATATTAACACTCAATACTTAAGCATGGATTATGTTTCCTGCACCAGTAGCACACCACCAGCTCTCATGGCTGCTATAATTTGACTTGCACTACACATTGCTGATCATGAAAATTGTTTTTTTAAATAACAAAGTATAAAGATCAGATCTATGGGGAAATATTACTATATTATTCACATAGTACTGTTTTCCAACAAAACAGTTTTCCAACCTATATATATGTATATACAGTATATATATATACATATATATATATATGTATATATATACACACAAACATAAACTGCTATATATATATATATATATATATATATATATATATATATATACATATATATATATATATATATATATATATATATATATATATATATATATATATATATATATATATATATATATATACACAAATATAAACTGCTGCTTGGACAGAACCCAAGCTGAGCATGCAAAAACAAGTATGAATTGAAAAATGTAAAAAAAATCACATAAAATACCATTCATAAAATACGTGCAAAAAAAGTCAGCCATTGTTGGCACATAAAGCATACACAAATGTTTGGTATCAAGTTATTATAAGTCATTTAGTCATTGTATTTAGTATCAATCTACCTGTCTATTGTTAAAAACTCTTCAACTGACCATAACCCCAGCATTGTTAATTCTAAAGTTAATTATAATCCAAAATAATGTCAAGATTGCATTTCTTGTAAAACTCAGCTAATAGCAATGTTGATTTGTGTTTTACTAATTGACTCCAATCAAAGTAAAATCTCAAATCTCGCAAGGCCTTGCTTGAGGGCGCAGAGTGCCACTGATTTAGATTATGTTTGACCAAACAACTGACCTCACAATCTAAGTAGATCGCTTAGTTTAATCTGGTTACCTGGGAGACTGTGATGCTGCATTTCTTGGCCAGCTCTTCTTTGGCCTCCTCGCTGGGATAGGGGTTACTGAGGTGGGAGTAAAAGTACTCGTTTAGGATCTCTGTCGCCTGCTTGTTGAAGTTCCTCCTCTTTCGTCTGGACAGCCGGAAAAAAGGAAACAGAGTAGAGATTTATAAAACAAGAAGAAGAAGAAGAAAAAAACTTGTTAAACAAATATAATCATTCTTCATTTGCACCTTAATTTAAACCAGGATAGTTTAGTTTATCTGAACAGTGTGGATACTTTAATAATTAAAAGCTAGTTAAAACGCATATAGAAAAAAAGAACCAAAGGGATAGCAAAACAAATCCAGGTAACAGAATCCGTCTGACGGATGGCAACAAAAATACATGAACAACAAAAAAGAAAGAACACTTTGGAGTATGAGAACTAAAGGAAAGAACCCAAAGGGACACACACAGACCTGGCGTCGAGGAAGCGCGAGCGCAGGATCATGACGGCCTCGCAGGTGCTCTGTTTCAGCTGCATCTGGATGGAGCTGAACTTGCGGTGGATGATGCTGACCATGCGCTCGATCTCTTTGGGCGAAATGGGTCGTGTGCGAGACTGCTCCCTCAGCAGGTTCATCACATGGGTGGTGAACTCATTGCACGCCTGGATGCACAGACAGACAGGGTTCATAAAAAGAAGAACTATCATGGAGGCTCAACAGCTTCACACAGAACAAAAGGGTGAAATTGGATTCTGGAGAGGCTGCACCTTCACTGGTAGGCCTTGGCCTTGCAGAAGCACTTCTGACAGTATAACAGCAGCAGCGTTAGAGGTAATAAGAATAGTCTAAATTAAAGCAGCAGACACAGTGTGATGTTTTACGGCAAACAAAAGTAGCAGTGGAGTCATACGGTGGAGGCAGCGAGACTCGCAGTGCTCTGAATATTAAAAAGACTTTTCTTCTCTGGAAGAGAAAATGTGACAAGTGAAGAGAAATCTAAAATGACAGCAGGCTTTCAGTCCCGTTAACGTTCAAGAGGTTTAAACTGTCTCGCTCTCTTTTTACTCCATCTTTCAGTCTACCTTGTTCTCTCTCTGTCTGAATCAGTCACTGGATATGACTGCATTCAGAGTCAAGGTGTCTGTTGCTTGTCAACACCAGGGTTACGTCAGTCAAAGTGATGCACCGAGCAGCCGTTCTGCTTGCACACACACGGCAGACACTACTCACTCATACTCGCGCGAGGTGTACGTAGCGTGGTGACACAAAAATGCTCAGGTGTGTATTGACTGTGACAGTTAGCGATGACTAGCCTTACTCGGTGAAGATGACAAACCCAGGCCGCTTTGACTTCCGAGGGAATGACAAGATGTTACAGTCTTTGGAAAAGTGCTGGTGTGTGACTGATATAATGGCTGCTTCCCTGCTAAAGATAACATCTCTGAAAGCTTGGCTTGTCATGAGTTGGCCTGTGAGAGCTGATTTCAAGAGCATTTAACTTAGTTAAAGATTCTCAGGAAAATATCTCATCCATCATTCATACCAACTTATTCCTGTTTAGGTTCACAGCTTTTTCCAGCATGCATTGGACAAAGGACAAGGAAAAAGACTTGGACACAACACAGTATTCACTCACATGTTTAACTCTGGGCAATTTAGAGTCTTCAATTTATATCAGCTGCATGTTTTTTTCAGTATATAAGGAAACACAGGAACTTGAGGGAGAACATGTGAACTCCATATAAAAAGGTCTCAATTCCTCATTATTTTTTATTGTATTTCATTTTTGTTATCCCAGGAAAGAAAATGTTCTTTTTGCTTGCTCGTCTCTGCAGGGAGAGGTCAGGAAAGCTATTGAACATTGCCCCTGGAAGTGGCGTGAATCTGTGCAATGTTTCACCACTACATCCTTTGTCCCCATCAAGAAGACAGTAAACATGTTTGCAATTGAATTATGTCAAGCCACATATTTGTGCATGTCAACAATGTAACATATTATAAAGATTAAAATCACTGACATTTTTTTTAAAGTTTTGCCTCTGTCCATATCCACCACCAGTCGGGACGATGTCCAACTTTTTCAGTAGTTGCACATTTAAACAGAAAAGAGAAATTTAAAATTACAACACATCCTATAGTCGCCACCTGAGTAGTGGAAGGATTTTGGAAGAAGAGAGAACATTGATATGAACTTTCTGTCATGAAACAATAAAAAAAGACTAGTGGTAAAAAAAAAAAAGGTGGAGTCAAAACACTGAGGTACAACAAGGATTCCCCCAAGTATGCACTGTGAAGGGAACGTAACATTTAAAACAGTGCCTGGCTCATTCCTATTATGGGGGGTTAAATTATGGCTTAGCAGGTGAATGAAGTCTAACATCCACATTCAATGTGCGGCACATGGGAATCCCACCAATGCACTGTTGTATTTACTGATAAAACACTTACATGACAATATGAATATGTGTTACAAGAAGCTAAACAGCAGGAGAAAAATAGCAGCTGAGAAAATACTCTTCCGCCCACCTGTTCATATTTCTCTAGCTCTGTGTGGTAAATTTGTCGGATCTGAGAAAGCTTGGCACGGTAGTCGGAGTGTTCTGCTGAGTTGTCGGCACCGATGCCGCCTGTGGCTGCTGCAGCGGCTGCAGCAGCTGCCGACCCGCCACCTTTTTCCGGACCGGCCACGCCCTCAGCCAGCAGCATGTTGTCCAGTCGCATCAGCTGAGGATCTGGGGGCTCTTCCTCCTGGGCGCCACGGATACTGAGCACTGTGGAGGACAGGAGAAGATGACATGAAGACAATAACACTAAACAGTCCTATTTACATGGATGTTCAAAATGACTGCGTAGCAAGGTAAAAGAATTAGGACTGAGAAAGAGTCTTAACTCCAGCCTACCAAGTGAACTCTCTGAAATATGGCCATCGATTTAGTAGTTCAAGTCTGTGTCATAAAACCCTGCAGCCTCACAGAGGCAGGCAGCTAGGCAGGACCATAAAAGTATCATTTCATCGATTCTGACTATCATTTCATTTAACAAAAAAAAAAAAAGAATTAAAACAGCCTTCCACCAGAGTTAATTTTTTTTGCTCTCCTTATGCTCCGACTATGGTAAGTTTCTGGCTGATGGCTTTATTATCTTGTCAGATGCTATCTAAACAGAAAAAAACAAAGTAATAACACGTTAGACACAGTATATTAAAGCAAAGACACCTAGCTAAAAAAACAACAGTTAAGCAGATCACAGAATTTGAGCTAAATTAAATGAACATCAGATGAAGATATGCAAATCGAAAATGTGACTACTACTACTACTACTATACGGAAAAAGTAAAGATAGCAAAGATAAAAGGTTCAGAAGTCACTATCATTTTATTTGTGATCATTAAAGTCAATTATTTTACCACTCTGACATAAACCTTGAGAAAAAAAAAACAATTCTCTTATATCAATATCAACATCAAACTTGATGTGCAGTATTTTCGATCATACAAATAACTACTAAATTACCATTCTAACACCTGGAAAACCAGTGCAGTATTCACAGTGCTGTAATCTTCAATTACCAGGACTTAAAGATGCTTTTCCAACTGACACTGACGTCTGTTTAAACACTTGTCGGGGGGGTTGAACCTGCACGTATCCACACACCTACAGGCACTCAGCTCTCAACTGACACTCAGCTCCCATGGTGTGGAGAGTAAAGTATTAACAAAACAAAGACATGACTGCTGAGACAGACATGCACAAACAACATACGCGTGTAATGTACACATGAACAAATGCAGTCTTGCACTCATACACACCCAGAAACAAAGTGACACAGGCTCAAAACTATTTGAATAATGCTATTTTAACTGTATTCTAGAGTACAAAAAAAGCAGGAATTCTTATTTCGAGATTAGCTGCACTGCCCTGCCTTTTTCTGCCACCAGAAGGCTCCCTTGGTAAAGCAGCAGTGCGTCCTGCTTTTCTCTGAGGTGCTGAAAACAGCCGACCAGGTGCAGCCCTCCATTCCATCCAATGTCTTCAAGGACAAAGACAAAGCTCATGCTGTCACGACATGTTTCATACACAGTTTAATCCACGCATCTATCAAAATATTTCAGGAGGACGATCCAGTACTACACCCCTGTATGTCTCTTCCATGATGACTGAAGACAGTGAGGGTAAATGACAGGTTGTGTGACAGAGCAGTAAAGCGATATTGTAGCCCACAGTCACAGCGATGGCTTTTTTGTAATGAGGATGTAAGGTTGAGTCGCCCTGTGACCTTTCCGGTGAGCAGGGGGTCCAGATGGATTCCCGGGGCCGCATTGGGAGCTTGTCTACCCTGGTCCTCCTCTTTTCAACCTCCCCCACCTCCCCTTTCCTTCACTCTCTTTTCCTCCTCCAGCAATAACATCATCCTTTCCCATCAGCTCCAACACGTGAGCAAGCTCAGCTCAAGAGGCAAATGTCAATGGCTATCAGACGGCTGGAAAAGGTCAGGAGTTCAGATGGGGAGCAGACGGGTGTGTGTGTGTGTGTGTGTGAGTGGGAGGGGGGGCGCATGTGCACATGTGCTGGTAGATGAATATGTGGACATTTTTCTTGTGAATCACACCAGCGGGAAATTATAACACTCGCCAATTTAATTCTGACAAAATAGTGGCACATCCCAACCAGAGGGGGGATCTAATGAGCCTAAGAGTGATTTATTAATTCCCTCCAAGTCCCTGAGTGCACAACTAAAAGCATGAAATGGATTAAATAAATACAATTAATAAGGAAAATCAAACAATTCACTGTGCTGTGGCATAATTACCCTAACCACAGCTATCAGCTTTATTTATTTCTGTTTAGTAATAGCAATGAAATCGATTAGACCTCAATGCCAGTCAGAGTGCTTGTTGTGAACTCTGCAACAATGGACTATGCATTAACATAATCACCTGACAGAGAGAAGGGCCCTCTATTACAATACATCACATGCTCCCAAAACTTGTAATATAACACTTTTTATTAGCAACAAAGGCATGGAGTCCATACTGCTCAGCGATTCCCTTATTCCATGGACAGTCACAGATTAGTATCTATAAAAGGAAGATGGCCATCATCTCATCTTGATCATTACTGACAGACTTAATTGAACAATGGGAGGACACAATTCCCCCTCTCTGTCGCTTCCTACCCCCCTCCCTCCTTCCTCCTCTCTTTATGAATGCTCTTGTATAATTCCTTCCCTGAGATGTGGGGCACTGAACCCAAAAAAGCCAAGGCATAAAAAATGAATACGTATCATAAACAATTCCCGAGCCGTTTCCTGAATAATGAATGGAATTCTAAGAATAAGCCTTTGTTTTGGTTATTGACTAAATTAATTTCTGCTGTTTTACTTCCTTAAGGGCTGGCTCATACCCATCGCCACACTGCCTGCTGTTTGCAGACAACAGGAGTGTAAATAAACATGACGATTAAGCCACCCACTCATACAGGGGGAATCAAGGTGCACACACATACACACACACAAACACACAACACAAACATGTGCACTACTGTAAGCACACACAGAGGGAAAATACACAGCTATGCACATTGGCAGACGACCCTGAGCACCCAGCCTGGCGCCCTGCGAGTCTATTTAAATGAAAACATGTTTAATTAATGATGTTGAAGTATTCTGTCACAATTAGGAAGATTTACGGTCAAACAAGGCAGCAGCAATGTCCCTGACAGCCATGATGAAAGTTTACCCTTCTTGCCTCTGACTGGCAGCTAGCAGCCAATGCTGGACTGGATCCATTTCCCATCAATACAGTAATGCAATACACTCTGCAGCACTGTAGTGTATATACATGTGTGTATGTGTGTGTGTGTGTGTGTGTGTGTGTGTGTGTGTGTGTGTGTGTGTGTGTGTGTGTGTGTGTGTGTGTGTGTGTGTGTGTGTCCGTCTTTGCCTCGCGCTTGTCCACATCACATGACCCCAGAGAGGGACAGGCAGTGGCTGTGCTCTGTATTGATTGTGTGGGCACACGTCATCTAGGGTTTCAGCAGTTAATAACTCAGGCCTGCTCCTGACACAACCGTGTGTGTGTGTGTGTGTTTGTGTGTGTGTGTGTGTGTGTGTGTGTGTGTGTGTGTGTGTGTGTGTGTGTGTGTGGGCCTGTCACAGACCAGTCAGCAGGAGTGAAAGCGACAGCCACATGATAATGTAACATCACCACCATTCATCCCTGCCACACAGCATTCTGAGACAAAACAAAAACAACCTAGGAACCTGAAAAAAAGCAGCGTGATTTACAGCAGACATGACAAGTATCACTAATACAAATCCTCCCCTCCCTGCTCCTTGAAGGAGTTCAGCATCCTGCACTCATCTGCATTTGATGCAAGCTTCATCATGCGTCTTCATAAGACGCAGCATTATTTCACTGACCCACACACCAGAGGTAAACTACTGTGCTAAGCAATGCTATTATCATTACTTAGAACACTAAATTAATATGATGTTACATTACATCTAATTTACTGTATATGTGGTCCTTTCTACTGAATTAAATCTGGGACAGTCATTAGAGAACTACTAATCTTACCTCACAATAAAGTTTATGCCATGAAAACAATTGCTGTAATCTAAATATAAATCTAAATATTGTAAAATGTTCTTTTGTGTAACCGTAGCTGAAAGCTAGATCTGTGACGTATCCATGAACTCAAGGAAAAGGCCCAAAATGTTCTCTTTAATGCCAGATAATGAGAAGATGTTAAAAGAGTGTCCCACCAACTTAGCATTACACTCTTGTAATATTGTCGGACTCATGATAGACAGTTAAAAACAAAAATGATAAAAATCGGTGCAGCAGAACCATAGAGATCGTCTTTTGTATTCCATACCTTTTCCTTCCTTGTCCAGACCTGGTGCCTACATTATCCACAATGCAACTTGAACAGTTCTTTTGGAAATGTGGCCGTGTTATGCTAGCAGCAGCTAATGTAGCCTTGATCCTCAAACAGATATAAGGAGCATGCTATAGAGGTCTCTCTTATTTCTAACTCACCAGATTTTCAAACGTGTAGTCTTCAGCCCCAATTGTCTGGTGGTGTGGAGTTGGAAAGAAGTGAGACCTCTGTAACCTGCTATGTACTCAAGAGTCCTGCTGTACTCAAGTGACATCACTTGAGTCAAGCAATTTATCAGACTTATCGCATGCTCCCTCTGGAGCCACAAAAGGCTTTAAACAACTTTATTCACATGCAAATAGTACGCACCAAAGATCTGCAAACAGTCCATGTGTAGAGTCAGTGTTCACCCTCAAAACGTTGTCCAAACCAAACACAAGCAGCCAAAGGGCTTTGCCTAAATAAAATAGTCTAAAATCGGCTAAAGTATATATTTCATATTTCAGTTGGTACCAAAAAGGTATTGAGATTTAAAACCCAGCCCAACCAATAAAGTAAGCATCATAAAACACAGCATTGTGCCATATTTCATATACTGCCTCACGAAGTAGAGGTAGACTACAGTGCTAAGCATTGTTATTATCATTACTGACATTATATCCAATGTACTGTACTATATGTGGTGATTTCTACTGAACTGAATCTGGGCTGTTATAAAGACAGGCCTACAAAGAAAGACATTGTTATAATCTAAATATTGTGTTGTTTAAATAGTCTTCAAATGTTCTGTAGTGTAAGCTGAAAGCTAGATTTGTGGTGTTTCCATTGAACTCATGGGAAACTTTCTCAGACCCAAAATGTTCTCTCCATCACCAGATAATGGGAAGCTGTACACCCTCAGTACACAAGGGCATAGTCATAAAGTACCTCTAAAACAGCTTTATGTTTTATCAGCCATCCCGAGTATCACGTGCAGAAAGGGGGCAGAGCTGGGGTCTTGTATCTGACACTGGGTGGGGGGATGGGGGATACCAAGGACAAGGAAAAACACCAAAGAAATACTGGAGGGACAGGCCTGAGACGAGGAGATGTGGATGGTACAGGCAAGGAGGGAAGAGAGTGATGGAGGGAAAATGAAAGGCGAAAAATAGAAATGGAATAGGAAAGCGAGGTGTCAATTAAAAAAATGAACCCCAGTGCATTTGGGAGGTGACAGCTGGTGGGAGACGAGCTGACAGGCGTCACATTAGGCGGATTTGGTGGCCGTTCCCCTCATCCCCTCCTTTTCGTTCTCCTCTCCCTCTGTCTCTTTCCCTCTCTGGCTTTCTCCACTGGCGATCGGTAGTTTCTCATGCGGCAGTGGTGGCGGGAGCAAGCGAGGCAAGAACTCAGCTTGGTGTTTTTCAGAACAAGTTACCCCTGCAGCTCCTCCTAATAACGATAATTATTGTCATCATCTGAGGCTTAAGCAGGCCAGTTTGAGGCCTGAGGGGCTGGCCTGATAATGAGGCAGCCAGCGCCAGAGGAGACCATTCAGAGCACCACCCTGCCACCAACGCAGAGCACCCCCATTTAAAAGCCTTCATTAAAATAATTCATTATTCAAAATAGGCAATACATTAGCCCCCTGGCTGTCAGTCTTTCTTAAGGTGTCTTAAAATATATATCTTCTTGACTGAGTCAAACTCATGCTCAGCCTATGCAGCCTAACAGCTCCAGGCTGCACTGGAAACCACGGTGAATGAATAACTGAGGAGAAGTCACGAGCTTGTGGAGCAGTGAGCTGCACAGTCGGCAGAGAGACAAAGAGAGGACCATGCACAGGAAAATACAACATATAAATTACTGGTCACACTAAAGTTTTGTAAAAGTTTTTAGAGGGCTTTTTTAGACAATAAAGGCTGCCCGAATTCGAACCTGGGACGTTGCCACTCAAGACTGTCCTCCCAAGAGGAGCGACAGCGTGAGTCATTTCAGAAAGTGCCCCAAAACGACATAGGTTTACGTTCAAGTGACAAAGCCCTCTATCGGCTAAAGTAATTATGACAGGAGCAAAGGAGGAAATCAAGTGACAGTCACTTAACAAGTGTTGCGGTTCGATACCCAGCCCAAAGTTAGGGAGGCTAAGATCAGTAGTATTTTGTCTATATGTTATGAAAACACTTTGTAAGTATCACAAATTACTGCTGAGAAGAGAACCTCACCAAGATTTCCTTAATGTATCAAATTTGTCAGCAAATAAATGGCAGCCTCTGATCAAATAACAGCCAGTGCAGTGATGCTGTCCTTGGCAACAGTTGGTGAGGAGGTGACGTGTGAAGCGTTCGGAGCCAGGAGGAGATGGTCCATGACAGTTAGCATCCTGCCCTAACTGTTGCCCTACAAGCCCCCCCCTATGCACCAGGACAAGACATGAAACAAGAGGTCCAATAACACAATCCTCCTCAAGTCCCCGTGGTGTGTGTTCCTGTGCATGGCACATTTCATAAGGCTCCGCTCTTTGACTGTTGATGAGTTTATGCGAAGGTAATTAACAGTAATTAATCCTTAATTACAGCAATTAGCAGAGTCGCAGTAAATTAAGCCACATCTGGAGGCATGGAGCAGGGCTAGACAAGTAGGGGTGGGCTTTTTGACAAGGGGGAGACGCAGAAACCACGTGACAGAGATTGTTTAGGTCTACCTGGGATGTCCGGGTTTCCATCCCTGCTCCAGGCCGTCTGCTGGGACCTGTGTGATCTCAGAGGTGGCTGATGGGGCAGGGTCTGATGAACACAGAGGGCTGAGAGAGGAGGTTCATTTCTGAACAAAATGGTTTCATCTCAGGGAGAAAGGCTTCCTTAAGCTACCACGCAAGGACACCCACCATATGGCCGCTCATAGACAATAGTGCCGGTGGTTCTGCTTCGCTGTGCTCGGCTTAACTCGACAACATGTGAACATGCATTTAACACAACGTCGCTAGATAGCAAACCTCGCTCGCAGTTTGCTTTTGTGGAAGAACAAAATGACACCCACTATGTACAGGATAGAATACAAAGAGGAGAAACACACTTGGTGCTGCTTCATTATTATTATTATCCTGTACAGAGTCCATTTAGAGTCACACGGTTCAGTCTGTACTAGAGTCTACTATTAAAAAAGATTCTGAGTGGTTACTTAGATTATCCCATGATGCATTTTATTTCCAGTGGGAGCAATGTCTTCCATGATGACAATGGTCCTCTCCATAAAGCACAAGTGGTCACTGAGTGCTTTGAATGACATGATAATGCTGTTAGCCATATGCCAATGCTTCTTCTGTAAATAGATATGATCCGATTGTCTTTTCTATATATAGATATGATCCAAACTGAGCACCTACGTATACACAGTATCTGTGCATCTCAGGTCAAGTACATCAGGAAGTACATATCTTTCCAGATGAGTAATATGAAATGACAGGTAAAGTCAGCTGTGGCCCGTCCCTGTACTGTAATGCTTTTGGCTTGAAGTCCTATACTTTGGAGACTAAAGCCCTATTTACGAAGGACTAGTACAATAAGTACAGTCATTTCTAAATCACATGAGGTCCCCTGGTAATACTAGTCCCGTGTGAATTAGGGCTCAAGTCAAAGATTGTATGGGTTAGATCACTGGGACACTCTCTAGCTTCCCTCATGGCTATCATACAGCAGAAACCCTGAAGCTTTCCACAAGTTCAGATCACACACTAACAAAACTACAAAGGACACGTTTGTTGTCCCATAACAAACCATGGAAAAGCTAAAAATATCAGCATACAGTCACAGTGGTGGGTTTTGCAGAATGACTGAGAGATTGAAATCGCATCGCAACATTTTTGAATTATTGATTAATCCCACAATATTTTGTTTGATTATTCAGGTCACTGTTTAGTCCAGGGCTGCAGCTAACAATTTCAAGTATTGATCAATGTGTGGATTCTGTAGACTCAAGCCATTGATTTTTTTTTGTCTATAAAATGTCAGAAAATAGCAAACAATGCTAATTATAATTTCAATGTGATGCATTTAAATAGCTTGTTTTATCCAACCCAAAGTCCAAAACACAAAGATTTTATTAAGTTTATTATCATATATGACACAGAGAAGTATCAAATCCTCACAATTGAGAAGCTGAAACCAGCACATATTGGCACTTTCTTAAAGAAAACGATTAATCTTTAAGTGGCTGCAGATTAATTTTCTTTCAATCAAACAATCAAGTAACTTGCAACTTGCAAATGGTTGAAATACTGCAATTTCTTATTAACAAGTGATTCACTAGTCACGTAGATACTGGTCATCCAAACACAAGTCAAAAGTGCCCCTAACTTAAGCACAAAGTTCCAGTGTAGAATCTGGCAGGTGGACCGATGCCATCCAAATGTTAGATAGGCTTTGAGGGCCCATTAATATTGTTACACTTGAGAGATTTGCTCTAGCAGGAAATATAGTCTCTCTCTGCATTTATCAGGGAGCTTCCCATCAAGGCAGACTAAGTCACCGGCTTTGTTGTGCTGCATGTGCACTTTGTCTGGACGCTGTCACAGCTACAGAAATCCCTGTGAGGTTTACTGTTTGGCCAAGGCTTCGGGCTGAAAAGACTGGTGATGCTTAATCTGACCCTAGCTGTCAGAAGAGAAAAACAATGTGAAGGATCACTGTCCGTTAGTGAGACCAGCTCCAATTCATACTCAGATATTTCTTGGTTTCTTTCTTAACATTCACTTTATAACCTGCTTGGTGTACTAGATAGGTGATGGTTTCTTATGGATAAAAACTCTGTGCCAGAAATTATTTTGCATAAACAAAATAGAGCACTTAAAAGACACTTAAGAACACATAAAGGTACTTCCTAATGCATGATAGGTCAGTCAACACTACTGAAAGTGTCCCAATGATGAAAATTCAATTTGACTGTTTGCTTTGAGAAGCTACAGCATCTGAACTTGTAAGGACAAAAGCAAAAAGTTCACGGTGATGCTGTATGAATGCATGCATGCTGCTGCTGTGTGTGTTAAAGGGGGTCAACTTGGGACAAAGGTTTAGAGCTGTAACAATGAATGTCACAATGCAATGCCTGTAGGCAGAGAGAGAGAGAGATAGAGAAACATAGAGGCAGAGAGAGAGAGAGAGAGAGAAAAGGAGAGAGTGTGTGTTTACAGCAGAGGTAGTGGTCCAGGCCGTCTAAGTGGCCTGGCTGGCAGGCCTACCACACCACTAGCGGATAAAGCCGAGTCATTAATCACAGGCCTGTGGGATCATCCCACTGTAGCAGAATACTGGGTCGGGGGAGCTCCTGCTGTCAATCATATGTGTGCGTGCGTGCGTGCGTATGTATGTCTGAGTGGAGTGGAACTATAAGCGGGGGAGTGTGCTTTTGATGAGAATGTGTCATTTTGCCTCCAGCTAAAAAAAAGCATATAGTCCTAAGGAATTAATGCATTAATGCAAACAGCAGCATGAAAGTGCTAGACGTCATTTACATGAAAAGCATATCGAGTCATCCGTCGGGAATAAAAGCAGCATTTTATGCCCTAAAAGCTGAAGTTTGATTTTAAAAAATAACGACAACGCTGCTCTTTGTAACGCAGCATACTGCTATACTATGCAAACAGCACAGTGGCATCAGCAGCACACGCCAGAAACACTAATATCCCATTCGAATAAGAGAGACGTGGGACTACTGAATGCATGTTCAACCCATTTTGTTCATGCTTCTTTTACAGACAGTTAAGACATTGTCATCACTGTTCACTAGCACTTGAGTCTGCAGCTGTAGTTCCATAGATTTTATTTCACAAAAGTACTTATTGACCCAATCAGACCAATGTGGGTTTAACTCGGGTCACTGTTTCGGTCTGAAAGGGACGGGTGATAAGGGAACTGTCATCTGCCAAAGCACACCACACATATAGTCATCACATTAAGTGTTTGGACTTTTAAACACAAAACTTGATGCTACTGAAAGAGCCCAAACGTAGGGCCAACAACACTGAACTCTGACTATCTTTCAATGTGTCTCACAGGGCTGAACGATTTTGGAAAATAATCTAATTGCAATTTTTTGTAACCAATATTGTGATTGCGATTTAATGTGATTAAATTTTAAGCATCTGGAGTGTAATCGCAGGCTTTGCAGTTAAAAAAAATCTGGTTTGAACATATTGCGATATTATTGCAAAT
The DNA here is from genome assembly GCA_023631565.1 of Gymnocephalus cernua. NCBI lineage: Eukaryota > Metazoa > Chordata > Actinopteri > Perciformes > Percidae > Gymnocephalus > Gymnocephalus cernua. The sequence goes on along the minus strand of CM042436.1, from coordinate 19,661,142 downwards.
GCAATTAATCGTTCAGCCCTAGTCTTTAATAACACTGTTTTCATAAATCCTTCTGCAGATGGTAGACATTGTGTTCATCCAACAAGAGAGCCTTTGTACCAGTCAGAAGACATGCAGCACTTGGATTGATGCTGTGGTCAGCTCTGTCAATATTGTGAAGTGCATAATGCAGAGGTATGTACCTGTCTTACTGTGTTGAAAGATCAATAAAATATATACTATGCGTTCATTAAAAAAGTCAATGAAATAAAAAAAACTCACATAAGATCAAACCACAACATTACCATATTAAATCCCCTTACATATACTATAGTTTATGTTTTAACAGCTATTTTAATCTAGCATTAGTGTAAGTCACAATAACCCATATTTTCCATATCATTGCACACCGATTTAAATACAAACGAAAATGTCGAATATTTTCACTCAGTTTATTCTGCAAGCGGAAATTCCAAATGTTGCCTTAAGGGGTTGAACCTGTGCAGATGGCACTGAGATACTGAGGAAGAGGAAGAAGAAAAAGGATGGTTAAAGATAGAGACGCAGTCTGCAGCAGAACATTCAACAGTCAAGACAGCAGTAACCATGGAAACAGCGTCAAACGATCTATCAGGACTCCATTCAGTTCATTTGAACCACTTCACCAAACCGCTGCTGAGAGAAACATCAAGAAGACTGCACAGTTGTGTCAAAACTGATGATCCACCAAACACCACAGTTATGCTCCTATATATGTCGCTTGTTTAGGTGACATTAGTTTTTAAAATACCTCTTGAATCTAATGTCTTCACACTTTTAAAATGAAGAAATATACTATTAGTTCCAACACGAAAAACATAATTTAGTGTTAGGAAGTAAAGAAACGTTTTCACATTCAGACTTGGCAGTAGGGCTTTCTTCTGGAACAATGAGCGGATCCATACCTTTTCCAACTGTACATCACTACGATTTGATTTTTTTAAAAATATGGTCAAAGTAGATTTCTTTTTTTCATTGTTTTCTCCGTGTAATTTTCATTTTGTCACATGGAAGCACATAAGGCATTCAAATGGTTGGATCAGTCATGTGTGGAGGTTTTTTAAATGTACAAAAAACAACAATAAAATGTAAGAAGCAAGTCCATATTGTGAACTTACACTATTATTATTTGTGGAAACAATAGTGTTACAGGTAATTGTAAAGCCCTTTAGCTGTTTTGCACAATACAGTTACCCTAAATGTTGCCATAAAACTATTAAAGCGTTTTCTAGTCGGTGATGGTATTTCAGTATTATCATATATATATATATATAGAAATTTAACTTTATATGATGTTGAAGTTCTCCACTTTCCGAACTGGATAGAGCTGCAGTTCCACAGCCTCTCCTCCCTCCCAGCCCCCTGGGTGAGACAGCAGTCGTATTCTGTCGGTCAGCCTCTATACACACCTGCATCCCCAGCTGGACCTCTAATCCCCCCCCCTCACTGCTCTACAGCGCTCTACTCCCAGCTGCCTGGGCTATTTATAGGCCCTGTTTCATTTCCACACCTGCAGGGAGGCAGAGTTGTCACAGTGGGCCCACAGAGCCTCTCTGGAATACTGCATGGGAATGAAAATGCACCTTGCTGATGCAGAAACTTATTCTTGTCACTCTCTCCCCGCGGACTCGCATGGTACTATTTTGTTATGGATGTGCGGTGCAGTATGTGGTGCAAAGATAACGTGTAAAAAGGAATCCGTGTAAATACGATTCCCCTCTGAGGAATGTGAGGTATATTGACATGAATTTCACTTTTTGAACAATTACGTGTGCAGTTTTACACACACACACACACACACACACACACACACACACACACACACACACACACACACACACACACACACACACACACACACACACACACACACACACCAGCTAAATGTGTTATCAGTGTGGACATTACTACTTTATAAACTTGATTAACTAGTCAGAGAGGTAATGCTAAGTAAGTGCAACAATGCCTAAAAGTTCCTATTTTCCTCCTACATTTTCATTTTTTTTTCCTGTCATGCATTTCTCTCTGGATGTAGTGGGCTGAGGATTCAGTCAGCGGATTACATTATCAGTCTGACCTAGTTGCCAGCTATCTCCTGAGACCTGAGGAGCCAGGCTTTCTGCACAGCCTTCCGCTGCTACAACACGCACACTGTGTAACTTTAATTTATCAGGGGAAAGAGGAGGGAGAAATGTGACAGGTTGACAGTTCTCTTTGCCTGCCACTCCGAGCACTCCCTCTCCCAACAGTGTGCCGGTTAAGGGTCCTCGCCATGGAACAGTGCATTACGAGAGTGACTTTTATTCAGCGCGCTGGAAACTCATCAGCAAGGATGGAACCCTCTTATTAATATGGCTATTTAAGAAGAGACTTTGCAGAGAATGATTCAGGGTGTGGGCAAATAGCTGAATTTCAGTCATTGTTCCTTGATTAAAATACCACAAAAGCAAATACACAGGTGTTCATTCTCAGCAGGTTATGGAGATAGATGTTGTTTATTTTGAACTAAAAAACCAAACAAATACACCGCTCCCCTCAGTGCTCCTTCAGAATGTTAGCATGTGCCAGATTTAAAGTCCTTCTCGCTTCCACTGCCTTTCTTTTCATACACCCATGGGCTTTACGGCCTCCATACTGGGCAACTAGCGTTCAATTCATTGCAAAAACCAATCATGTAGCAATTAGTCAAGAAAAGGCATAACTTAGATGTTCAAAAGAAACAATTTGGAGCTGCTATTAGAAAAAGCACAAAGGACTTAAAATCACAAAGCAGTTTGCAGTGGCAGAATTAAAATCATGGCACTCAGACGTGTGAAAAGCAGTACGATGGCAATATGCGAGAACAAAAGACCGAACTAATCAGCCTGTAGATAAAAATAAATAAATGAGAATGACGTTTGCAACAAAGGGAACACTGACGTCCGGAGGAGGGAAGGTGAGTGTAGAAGTGATTCTGTACAACTCACTGACATAAAACCTTGAAAGGGGAAAGAAGAATGTGTGTAGCAGAGAAAGCATTGCAGTATTATGCTTCACGCTGAGTATATAACAAGCTGGACTAATTTTACACCTGTTAACATTGATAATATGAATGATCCTGATACTGTAACTCACATCCTATTTTGACAGTTTAACATTTCACATAATATTTAGGCTGAGCAGAACCATACATGCAAACGTGAGATATAGGTGAAACACTTGAGTCTTTTTGGGTCATGACTGTTTCCTCCAGTTGGAGAAAGAAATGGCCAATATGGTTTTTCTGTGAGAATTTAGAGGGGTGGAGGTGGGGAGAGATGTTTTGCTGCCAGATTAGGCTACAGCCTGTGCCAAGGTTATAAACAGGCTGTTATCAGGCCTCCAAACAGAATAATCCTCCCTGTATCAGCGCCCAAACATATGGGGCCACACAAAGCAGCAGCAGCCCCTGACAGACACCCCCTTTTAATTACACAGAGGAGGGGGGCAGGACCTTTCCCTTTTCTGCTTCAGTTTCTCTCGGCCTACCTGTCTGGGAAATGTGTTTGGTTAAAAGAGGAAGCTCACATTAGGCTTCAAATAAAGCTTGAAGCTGTAACAACCTTGTATCACATTTCAGATGTCGTAGATTAAATCAAACGATTGGTTGACGATTGGATTAAACTACAGATTTCATTTCTTTGATAATACATGCATTGTTTTGAGCAAAAACACCAATTTTCAGTTTCTAAATTGTGAGGATTTGCTGCATTTCTTTGTCTTGTGTGATGGTAAACTGAATATCGTTGGGTTTTGGTTAGTTTTTCAAACAAACATCATTTGAAAATGTCAACTTGGGCTTCAGGAAATTTTAGGAAATTGTGATGGACACTTATTTTTCTATATTTTGACATTTTATAGACCAAAAGATAAATAACCAGCAGATGAATCAGTAATAGCAATAACTGCTGGAGCCCTACATTTGGGTTCTAGACTGTTAGTAAGACAAAACAAGCGATGTGAAGATCTCACCTTTAACGAATCGCAATCTTAATCAATAATGAAAGAAGTTTGTTCCAGATCTGATCAGATTATTTTAAACCTGGGATATCATTCTGCATGACCCACCACACTAACAGTCTGTGATATTCTTTGATATTTTTTAGGGAAACTGTGATGGTTACATTTTATTGACATATTATCGAAAAAATAATTGGCAGATTAATCGATAATGAAAATAATGGTTAGTTGCAGTCTTATTGTAAACTGAAAACAAATGAATATGAAAAAAAACAGTACAGTCTTCTATTCTGAAGTATTCTTTCTACAAATGATTTGATCCAACAAAACCACATCAATCTGCTCCACTCAGGTCTCAACTGTTGGGGGCCTCTCCTCCCATCGGAAAGAAATAAATTCCTTCATCTTTTACATACTGCCTACAGATTTTAAAGTCTTGTTCAATAAAGTTTAAATGTCACAGAGGTGTAATAACAGGGATCATATAAACGCTGGGCTTGGAAAAGCTATGCAAAAATGACGGCATCCCTTTCCGCTCGTGCAATAAAGTTTTATTTGGCTGAATCCGCCAATAAAAGTGGGCTTTGAAGGTTGTCAATGGGGAGTAATTGGTCCGTTTTACAGGCGCGATCATATTTCTCTGATGCTTTTTTTTTTTCATACAGCGTGAATGAGTCTTGACAGCGACACAAGGAGAATTCCTTCCTCACCAACCTTCAACTATAACAGAAGGGCATCTAAAAACAGACAGAAAAAAACATCTGGAAAACCAGCGAAGGTCTATTTGTGTATGCAGGTCTGGTCTTCTGTGCTGCGAGCCCTTCTTTGAGATTTCACATGGACAACAATGGAGATACACAATAACAGTCCATGCTTTTGGCAGCAGCAGAGCCCATTTCTCACCCCCCCTCCCCCCCTCCCTTCCAGACAGTAGAAAGAGTGTAGACCTTAATGACGTCCAATCTTCTCTGTCACGCCAGGCTGGAGGCTCACCAGGGCAAAAATCGTCCGACAGCTCAAGTGCTGTTAACCGGTTTTGAGGACTCCTTGCTGATGCACAAAGCACACCTTTATTTCTAACATAGGTCACAAAAAGCATGCCATCACTGTCTTTCCCTACAATTAAAGTTCAGACATTCATGCTGCATATAGAAAAACAAATATAGATCTCCAAACTTTCAGCCATACGGCGGCGTGAAGCTTGAAACACAGCTTTTCAAAATAAGAGGTTTGATCTAAAGATAATTTGGCTTTTGATAGAAATGTGCAGTTATCATGTCTTTCGTACCTACTGTTGTAAGACATAAATGTCAACCACTGCAATGATTAGTAAACCAAACAAGACACAAACACAGACCAAAGCTGAAGATAACCTCGAAGAAAATAAAAGGAGGCATCTTTGTTTTACCATGAGACCTGGAGGCTTTTTGTCTGCACGCTTTTTTAAACTATCTCTGTCTGAAGTCAATTTCTCTTTTGATTAATACTTGAGTTTTACTATAAGGCTATGTATTGGAGCTTGTAACATAATATGTATTACTACAACTGTGATCTTTTTAATTAAGTCAAACCCAACCTTGATTAAACAAAGTAGTTATCACTTTCAATCACCTTAAGATCTCCACGGTTTTTTAATGTTCATTTTTCAAATGACCCAATAACGAAATTGTTTGTGGAAAAGCAAAACACGATTAAATGACAGCAAAGGAGAAGTCAAGGAGTTTTGTTTTTGTCATCAGGTCTAGCCTTGCTCTTTGATGATTTCACAGCTGGAGAAACATTTGGTAAGGAAATATCTGAGTGCAGCTGTAAGCCAAAGTGTCAGTGTCTATCCATCCTGGTAAGAAAGACCCAAAATAATAATCAAACACTCCTGCCTCTTTGGAGCAATGCTGCCAGCGCCACAGAAAACAGACAGACAAACACAATGAGTGTCTCCACATCCCGGTTCTGACAGGAGACGCTGGCAGAGTAGGGGTAAACGGACGGTGTGGCGCGGCGCGGCGGCCCCTAATGATCTCCCCTCTGTTTCAGCGGACTGAGAAAAGCCATTACCTCCCGCCACATTACCCTGCCATCCCTCACATGGTGGATGGCTCCTCACTCCCATGAGCACCTTGCTCCAGTTATGGCTGGCAGTGCTCACCTCCTTACCGCCTCCTCCTCAACCCCGTCCACCCTCCTCCCTCTGAAACCCCCAGCTCTATACATCACATTTAACACTTTGACACTAACAGTCTATAATGTTTCTATTCTACAAAATCACTCTGCCAACTCCAGGATAGCAGAGCAGAGTCTGAGGAAAATAAATACCACTCTCAGCCGCTGGCATTAAATTCGAAAAAGAAAAAAAAGAAAAGTACAAAAAGAGCCTCTTCCACACTCTGCCTCTTCGCCCGGTACCTGAGAGGTCCTCTGGCTGCAGTGGAAGAGGATAATTTCAATCGATGCACATTACAGCTTCTACTGACAGCAACAGCTTACACTTTACACGGAAGGTTGTCCGCGCCGTATAAAGAGGCCATATAACCATATTTTCAGAGACGTCAACACTACTTGCGAGCACTTTATAGCTGTATGAAAGAAACATTTCACTGCATTAAATTATTAAAATCAAAAAGTGGCATGAATAAATGAAACCAGCCTGAATAAGTGATGTGACAAGACAGACTTGAGGCATAACCTTTGAAAATGTCTCAATGTGTCAGCAGACAAAAGGGACATACTTTAAGTACGTGGCAAAAAAGGGTATGAAAAAAACAAAGAGGCTAAATTGTAGAAAAAGAGAAGGAAGAGAGAATTAAAAAAAATGCCACTGAAAAGCCAATGAAATATGTTAGGAAAGATTAGTCTACTCAAAAACACAGACGAAACAATAAACATAGAAAGCGCCAACACCTCATTGCATCACAATTTGTTTCTTTTGTCTCTCGCTTTAATATAAGTGTTTACTTGGGCAAAATCCAATCATTTCATTCTCTCCGAGCGCATTTCATGTATATAAACAAACATTTGCTCAACCTCACTGGAGTATTAGCTTTAATGTATCGTCAGCAAGCCTGGCTTTGAGAGGGCATTAATTTCAATTCGCCGATTTAAACACTCCAGTTTGTTGCAATCCTTCATCGCAGTACGCCACCAAGTCAACACACACAATGGGCCTATTTTTCAATCTAATGGCGGAGCTTACTTGCCATTAGTGAAAAACACAGCTTTCGCCTTTGAACAAGCCACTCAAAATGTAACCCTGCATTTCAAAATGAATTTGAATAATTAATTGCAAGTTTAAACCGCCATGAACCCCAAGAAACGGGCTCGCGATGAGAGCTGAAAATATATTTTTTTGCCCCGAGGCCCAAAGATCCCTCATCTTAGAAAGCTGGGAAATCTAGTCTTTGAGGATAGAGTGTGTAATCTCCAGTGAATCTAATGAAACAAAGTAAAAGATAACGCCACATTTCATCACATCGGAGACAGAGTGCATCCTCTGGGTTGCCCTTGAGGTGGCAGGAATCCATAATCTGAGGAAATCATTCTTTTTATGTAGTTGAGGAATCACAAACCCCTGTTTGACCCGACTCTCAAGACAATTGATTTATGAGCAGATCTGGTACTTGAAGCCAACATTTTAAACCTCTCCATCAAATTATTCATATTCTTTTTTTAAAGGAGCTTTCTGGTATAAATGTTATAAGAGAACACTCTCACAAAGCAATTTAGATGGAATATGGTCCTTTTCTTTCCTTCTAAATGACTCCTCATTTAATAGACACAAAAAACAGTGACCCAATAAATAGATATATAACCCATCAACGTATATGTGGTGATGGACATTTTGTGTAACCAAATGTTATTGCAATATAACATATTTACAGCACTGCATCCTCATAT